>JAFJYJ010000048.1:2927500-4127500 GCA_019022615.1 Acacia melanoxylon
TCACGGTACTCGAGATTGTTGCTCGACATATTGTTTAGTGAGGAGAGAGAGAGAGAGAGACGCAAATCTGCAACCTAGATCTGCAACTAGCGGTGAACAACAAATCTGAAGGCTGTGGAGTATGCTCATAGATTACGACAGAGGACGAGTCAAAGTCGCCCATGCCGCAATAGCGAATCTCCTTGGCGGCAAGGGTGGGGCCGTTGGGTGCGGCGACGGAGATGGGTAGGTCTCGAGACTCTTATATGCAAATAGGATGAATTTGAGGAAGGCTTTCTGCATACTCTTGGGTTTTAAAGAGAAAACTTTATATTTTTATGGAAGAGAGGGAACAACAAAATGTTGAAGGTGCGAGATTGAAGTTGAAATATCTAAAAAAAATTGAGTTTCAACGACTAATTTTGAAAAACTAGTCATTGTAATTTAAAATAAAATGGTGTGAGGGAGGCTTGACTGTTTTTCTTAACGTGTATCAACGACTGTTTGTTTACAAATAGTTGTTTATTTTACTTCTCTTAACTATCAAAATTCTAGGCTACATACTAGTAAATAGCTATCAATATAAGATAAAATTACAACGGTCATGTAATCTTTAAGGCTTTTATTCTAACGATAAGTAGCCCTAATTTTTTTCTTATTGATTAAATTTAATACGTGATTTCAATGATATTGATATTTTTTTTTACAGATATATTGATTGAAATCACAACGGTCATGTATTAAATTATTAAATTTATTGACTGATTTCAATATATATATATATATATATATATATGGGGTTTAAACTTCTCATGTTGCATGAGAAGAAGAAGATTCCTACACACACATGAAAAGGTGGGACCCACATATATATATAATGTTAATTATATATATGGGGTTTAAACTTCTCATGTTGCATGAGAAGAAGAAGATTCCTACATACACATGAAATGGTGGGACCCACATATATATATATAATGCTAATATATATATATATATATATATATATATATATATATATATATATATATATATATATATATATATATATATATATATATATATATGTGTGTGTGGATCTCACCATTTCATGTGTGTGTGACATGAGAATACACTTCTCCTACAACATGAGAAGTGTTTTTCCCTATATATATATATATATGTGGGTCCTACTATTTCATGTGTGTGTGACATGAGAATACACTTCTCATACAACATGAGAAGTGTTTTTCCCTATATATATATTATTTAATTTTTTATTTTTATTAGGAACTAACTAAATGAAAAGACACGGTTAATTTCTTCATTTAACTATTGAAATTATAGGCTACATACTAGGAAATAACTATAATTATGGGATATATATATATACACACATATACATATATAGGGTTAAGTAGCAATAATGCCCCGGAAGTATATCCTCAAAAGCAATTTTGCTCAGAAGTTTTTTTTGGAGCAATGTTGCCCCTCCGTTAAGAACCCTAACGGTCAACTAACAGTCGGAAGTTTTTTTTTGGAGCAATGTTGCCCCTCCGTTAAGAACCCTAACCGTTCAACAGTTAGTTGACCGTTAGGGTTCTTAACGCAGGGGCAACATTGCTCCAAAAAAAACTTTCGGGGTAACATTGCTCAAAAAAAAACTTCCGGGGTAAAATTGCTTCTGGCCGTATACTTCCGGGGCAAAATTGCTACTTAACCCTAGTATATTAAATATTTAATTTTGCAATAATGACGTGTTAATGAAAACGCAACCTTATTTTATCTCTACCTTAGCTGATTTATGTAATTCAACCTGTCTAAAGTAGGCCTATTTTTGACCGTTTGAAGTAGACCTGTTTTACAGTGAGGTCTGTGGCCTGTCAACCTAATTATAAAACTTTTAAATATATAGGCCTCCTTAACAAGGCACAGACCAGGCTGAGGCTAAAAAAAAGGCCTCTAACAGGCCACAGGGCAGGCTCAAGCCACTTTGTTGCCGAACAGGCCTGGCGTGTTAAGAGTGAAGCTTGGGCAGACCTGGCCTATTTCCACCCCTAGATATTATATAAATAAGATTAAAAATATATGACATCATAAATAGCAATTTTAACATTTTTTTGGGTTAAGTAGCAATTTTGCCCCGGAAGTTTTTTTTGGGAACAATGTTGCCCTAGAAGTTTTTTTTGGAAGCAATGTTGCCTTGGAAGTTTTTTGGGAGCAATGTTGCCCCTTCGTTAAGAACCCTAACGGTCAACGGTTAGTCGAGTAACTTCCGGGGCTTATTTTGCAAGTTTTGTATAATAATTACCTCGTACTACGTGCTACCGAAAATCCAACTCTTAACCCCAAACCGCCACGTGTCCTGCAAATTATTACTACCACTGACTTTTACTTCTTCACTGTCACTTTAACTTCTATGGTCCCTGAGCTCTTGGCCAAAATACTCATGCAAAAGGGAGTTCAAAACATCTTAAAATAATCAAGAAGGCACTTAAAAATCCCCTAAGTCAAATGACCAAAGTGCCCTTGCAAAATATCCTCTTAACTTGGCTTATTTTGCAAGTTTTGTTGACTTTTCCCTCTCCTCCTTGTTTTGCATGAATTTGAAGCTTATTTAAGAAGCTTTTGAGTCATTATTTCATATTAATTGCTTACACATGTATCCCTTATAGTAATTGACCAAAATGCCCTCAAAATATCTTCTTTCACATAGCTTCTTCCACAAATTTTTTGACTTTGCACCTGTAATTATGATGGGACACTTGTCACCATTCTATTTGGCCAACACAAAAGTAGCTCTTTCCCTTGTCATGATGAGGGGACACGTGTCATGATTTTATTAGTCCAACACAAAAGTATGTCATCATTACCTTTGACTTTTGATTGGCTTCTTCAATACTCTTTCCTTCTTATTTCCTCCAAAAACGCAGGACATCCATGACTACTCCGAAAATGCCTTATACTTACTTATACCGGCATATTTTTACTCAACTAATTGTCCTATACCTCAGGACATAGTTGGGTGGCATCCTTTCCACTGGATTTACGCCATATAGATCTTCTGTGTCCTATTTTCATTGGCACTTTAATTCCACGGCTTATACATACTAGGTCCACTGACCCGTGTAGCCGAGTTACTTAATCCCAGAGGGGCTTCCTAACTCTCAACATTCTTGGAACTCTTCCCGAACTGGGCTTAGTCGTCCGCCTACTTTTAGGTTTATTCTCCATTCTCAGGGTCCAAAATTTGGGATGTTACAGAGTAACTGATACATGGCTATAACTTAAACCATTTGCGATGTATCTGGTCGAGGGAATATCAATATAATTATCCAAATATACAGACACAAAATATCTAACAATATAAATACAGCCCAAAATATCAAAACTCCGGCTGAGTCCTTACGCGTGCTGCTTACCCTTTTCTCTGGCTCCCGATCCCCCAGATCCTAAAACTAGGGTCAATTCTAAGATTCAATGCCCATTGAATCTCATATAACAGTTAACCTCATGCTCAAATATAAACAATATATATGACAGATATTCATTACATATCAGTATCAACCATACATAGCACACATCAATGTAAGGTCACAACATTACATAGCACCCAACACATAGCAAATGTAATATTCACAATGTTTGCACTCACCCTGTGCCATGAATCCACATGTCCTCAGCGCTAGGAAAACAATCCTACGGCATTATCATGACTATAACCCGTACAAAGCTGAATGCATATAAACAGGTGACCTAAGACCAAGTCTTAGCCATGGTGCATGACCCAAGACCTAGTCTTGTCCCTGACTCTATGAATCATTCTTGAAGATGGAATATCACCTAGAGAGGGGGTGAATAGGTGATTTTAAAAAAAAACTTCTTGAAACACACGCGATGATACAGAATACACGAATGAGACAGAGAAGAGAAGATGAACACAAAACAATTTATACTGGTTCGGTCTCAAATCACTGACCTACGTCCAGTCCCCAGAACACCTGGGATTCCACTACTCTTTCAAATAATTACACACTCTGTAAACAAAGGATGGTCGCTCCACTCTCCCTTACAAGTTGTAATTAGTACACTGATGAAGACCTTTTATCATTAGCCTTGGGGTCCACAATCAACAATTAACCAAGGATTGCGTATAGGCAAACCTAGGATCGTTCTCTCTTTTCGAGGAGCTTTTTATTGAATCCTAAGTAATCTAGATGTCATGCAAATGAAATAAAAACAAGGGGGATTGGGTTTTGATGGAATTAGAATAGAAATTGAAGACAGAATGAAAAGGAGAGATTAATCAAATGAAAAAAACGATCAACTCGTAATTGGGATTCCAAGACCTTCCATCATTGGACAAAGAAATAGAATAACGGAACCGTGATTGATTCTAAACAAACCGAAATCTCGCATTTGTCCGTAAGCTCCCTCGACTAGACAATCGCCTAGCATATGATCGAACACGTGGCGAGCTCGCGTGCAATCGTACAACGTTCTCGTAACCTGGTCCAACCTAAGTCCTTGGGATTTCAATCTGGATATTAAATCTAACATCCAATCTGTTTCTAAACTCGAATCCGATTAAAGTAAACGAAACAAGTCGCTTATCGATTGAAGCATAAGTCCTCCGGATGACACCATGGAATCCTCAACTCATGGGTCGATCACAAAAACTTAGCCAATCATGGCTATGTAAGATGAAAATGTAGAAATAAAGATGTTCATCATGACCACGAAGAACATGAACAAGTTCATCATGAACATGAAGAACACAAAGAACAATTAAAGAAAATGAAAGCTTCTATTCCAATATAAAAGTAAATATAAAAAACATAATGAACGAATAAAGGAAAAAGATGAAGAACATAAAATCAAAATAAAATAATTAAAAGGAAAGATTAAAACTAAGCCATACCAAGTAGGAGGCAAGAAATTAAAGACAAGAATTAAAGACAATACATGAAACATATAAAGCAAAACTAAGCCATCCCAAGTAGGAGGCAAGAAATAAAAGAAGGAACTTAGAATGGGAGAGATCTTGGTCTCTTCAAGGTGTGTGTTTCTCTTCAGCCTCTCCATCTATTTATAGGAAAATTGGGCATCTCATTCATCCATTTTACAACTCATTTCGTCACTTTACTTAGTGGCCAACATGGAAGAATCATTGAACCACTTTACACCTCCAAAACGCGTCCTTTTGCAAGCTGGATTACACCACGGAAACGGCGGATCTGGACCACGTGGTCTTCATATGAAATGTTGCCCTGGATGTCAGCTTTCCAGTCGTTCAAACCGGACCTCATTTGGAGTTCTGTAGCGCCAGATATGGATCAAACACCGAACGTTGTTCCGGAGCCCAGTTCAGCGCCCCTGTTCCGTATTCCAGGCCCAATTTGGTCATTTAAACATTTGATTTAGCTTTTGGGCTCTTCATATGGTTTGTAGATCTTCATTTTAGCTTTCTGAAAATATAAATTGCAGAGCCATTGGATCTCTAAATCTCAAGTTATACCCAAAATACCGAACAGTGTTCACTACCCAATTGTAGTAAGAATATGACTCAAGTTCAATTTTGAATCCAAACTCAAGATGTGACCAAGATTAATGCAAATAAAGTCTAAAAACTCATTATGAAGATGAAATCATATATTTAACTAATTGATCCATTAAATCATGATAATGACAGAGTTTTTAACTTCTTTTTGCATTTAAAATAATATGAATTTAAAGATTATCAAACTCCCCCACACTTATCCTTTTCAGCACTCGAAAGCAAAATTAAAAGATAAAGAACAAGTAAAGCTTTCTCCTTTCTAATAATTGCTTGAAATTTCATAACTTAACAAGGATCACAAAAGCTTCAAAGGATCAACCAATCAAGATAGAAATCTCTTCATCTCAAATTACTAATCATGGCAATACCATTCAATGATGCTAATCACACAAGATAGTCTCTCAAGGGATGCCCTCAATCAATCTCACAAGTGTATATGGTTAATAAGTGTATCGCTCAAATTCTACTCAAAGAAATTGTTCTACCATAAGCTTACTCAAGTTCTACTTCTCCACTACTTGTAACACATGCTTGCAAAAATCAAGAGGACTTATTATTAAGGTTGTAATGGGGCTAGGATAAGGGTAGGTAATAGTATGGAAATGAAAGGTTAAATTACCCAAGAACTTTATAAAACCACTCAAATAACATTTTTTTTTCTTTTTTTTTTTAAACAATAAATGCCTCTTCTTCTTCTTTTTTTTTTTTTTTTTTTTTTTTTTTTTTTCTTTTACAATAAATGCCAAACGATTAATGACATATAATCAAATACTTCCCCCACACTTAAAATGTTGCACTCCTGAGCAACCCCCACACTTAACCACAAAACCAATGCGCAATTAATTTCCAAGGTGCGGAATAAAATGGTGTGACATTTAGGCTAGTAATGTGGCTTTGAAAGGAATGAGTCAAAAAGGCACAAAGGGCTAACAAAGGAGATATAATGCAAGGGAAAGGCTATTTGGTCGAGTGAGGAAATAAAAGAAAGAAAACAAGCCTCCATCATATTTATGCATGCAAATGAAAAATGTAGTTTTGAAAAGAATGAGAGCAAGTTCTAGAGAACATAAATCATGAGCGAGATGCACACAAGAAAGAAAGAATGGTAAAGGATGAGTTCCATTCATGTAGGCCCAAAATCTCACAAAGGAAAATACCAAATCATGCAATTAGCATCACGAATTAACAACCAAGATATTATAATCCAAGAGTCCAAAATTTCAATCTAAATAGAATGATCCATCAAAACCAAAATGTCCAAGTTCATAATATGGAGCAATCATAGAAGGAGAAAATGTTTTTTTTTTTCATTTAAAAATAAAACAATAATCAAAAGGATTCAAAATATATTTTCTTCCATACATAGGGAGTTCTTATTCTACTTACTAAACTACATTATTTCTACTTTTGCTACTGGAATGTGTCCCTCCCCCACACTTATCTTCCTCGTACAACAATTAAGCCCAAGTAATCATATGAATTAGGAAGAAAATAAGTAAGGAAAGAGACAACCTTTGTTAGAGTATCTTGAGTTGCTTGAAGGAGAAATTCTCATCATCAATGAGAATCTTGCATTTGTCTTTGAAAACACTTTCCCCTCAATGATTTTCCTTGGTGGAGGTGGTTCATGATCAATTGGAAGAGGTCCAAAAATGTGTGGTGGATGTTGGTTCCATCGATGACCTTTCCAAGAATGTGCCTGCAACGAAGACAAGCAAATAGCAGTATCCCATCCAAAAATAGAGACATGTAGAGATTTCAAGTGAATTAAAGATATTTTACGAATCAAACTCTCCAAGTAACTATCACATCCAAGGAAGTCAATATTACTCCCATCAGTAGGAGTCAAGCAACCGGTTACATTGTGAAAATTCTCCTGTGTTTGCAAAATGGAAGGTGTGGAATCCAACTTAGTGTTGGAGTACACCATATCATCATTGCAATCACAAGAGATGAAAGAGAAAAGATTGGAAGAAGGAAGAGAATTTTTGAAATTGTCACCACCCGAGGGTTCTAAAATTTCAAAAGAATCATTTGTCTTTTCTAAATCGGGTGGCAAATCGCAAGATAACACTTGTTGGAAAGATTCATCAACATGCAGAATTTTATCAATCAAAATCTCAGTATCTTTAGTACCAACAAGACTACAAGGAAGTGATCCAATGGGAATTTTGTGCATTTGACATTCCAGATTATGATTGTTCTCACTCACATCAACAATGAGAATCCACAATCAATGCAGAATCACTAGTCAATTCAATATCACCGTATAATGCATCATTAATTTCAGTGCAAATAGGACACAATTCATCATCAGAACATGCACAATTAATAGAGTCACTCATAGATGCAAGATCAAGATAATCAGCAAGAATATCATCAACAACATTGGTATTCATGTTTGATTCAATCTTTTCAAAATTGACATGCTTACTATCATCAATAGTACAAGACTGTGCATTATGATCAATGGTAGAATCAACCACTTCACTAAATGCTTTCTTTGGAAGCTCATCAAGTAAATGGCATTTTTCATGATAACAATCTACACATATTTGATATTGTTCACAAGAGCATGAAAATATGTCATTCAATTTATTACAATCATCCATAGTACTATGAAGAGAAGCATTTTCAGCATTTAAAGAATCACATGAAGAAATAGGAACACACTCATCAACAAGTACAAGTGAATCACTACTACTAAATCCAATTGGTTGGGCAATTGCATTTTCAAAAAATTTAGGGGATTCAATAATGATTTCCTCATCCACCTCTTTATCACTCAAATCATGAATTGCTTCGTTAGCCAAAGTAGTAGGAGAGTCTACTTCTATAAGGATAGGATCATTACCAAATGGGAGAGAAGACTCTTCAATATGCTTTTGTACTTGCTTCACTTCTTGTGCATGTGTGACCATGAGAGAAGGATTTTCTTGAAATTTCATTTTCAACATTTGTGTTTGCTGCTCAATTTCTTTTCCTAATCTCTCATACCTTTCCGCTTGGTGTTCCATTCTTCTAAAAATAGAGTCCATTTGTTGATGAAAGTCGTCCTTATGTGACCACTCCTCATTTATAGCCCAAGTCGTTTGACTTTGAAAATCTCCAATGACTTCAAAAAATGAAGGATCTTGGTTGGGCACACATGGTTGATAATGAGGTTCATAAGGTGGCTCAAATGGGTATAAGGATTCATGAGATGGAGGGCATGGTATGGAAGTAGGATGGAATGAAGGATGGTATGGTAAGTGAGAGTGTTGATGATATTGTTGGAATGGAGGATGTTGGTAAGGCTCATGATATTGGTGGTGGAATAAGCCATCACATTCTTGATTGCCTACAAAAGAGTGAGAATTGAAAGGTAGTTCATGATTATCAAAAAACCTAGCCATGAAAGTTTAATGCAATTAATTCCCAGTGAATTACAAGATAACAATCTAACTATAAAAATTAAGAAAAAGAATATAATAAAATAAAAATGCAAGTGTAAAAGAAAAGAAGGAGGTTTTTGTTTTTGTTTTTTTTTTAAAAATGATTAAAGATGCAAGTATGCTATGAATTAACTTGGAGACATGGTGAAATCAAACAAATAAGCTCAAGATCATATTGAATTTGATACACCACACAGAAGCTACCAAGTCAAGACATTGCAATGAATGCTATGCAAGCTACTTAAATGCAAAAACCCTGAACTATATGCAATGAAAAAAAATGAAAAATTAACAAGCATCACACGAGAAACCCCTTGTCAAAAGTCAATTTGACAATAATATTACCTAGAGAGCCAATTACTTAGCATCCCCGGCAACGGCGCCATTTGATGAAGACCGTTTATCATTAGCCTTGGGGTCCACAATCAACAATTAACCAAGGATTGCGTATAGGCAAACCTAGGATCGTTCTCTCTTTTCGAGGAGCTTTTTATTGAATCCTAAGTAATCTAGATGTCATGCAAATGAAATAAAAACAAGGGGGATTGGGTTTTGATGGAATTAGAATAGAAATTGAAGCAGAATGAAAAGGAGAGATTAATCAAATGAAAAAAACGATCAACTCGAATTGGGATTCCAAGACCTTCCATCATTGGACAAAGAAATAGAATAACGGAACCTGTGATTGATTCTAAACAAACCGAAAAATCTACGCATTTGTCGAAGCTCCCTCGACTAGACAATCGCCTAGCATATGATCGAACACGTGGCGAGCTCATTTGTGCAATCGTGTACAACGTTCTACGTAAACTGGTCCAACCTAAGTCCTTGGGATTTCAATCTGGATATTAAATCTAACATCCAATCTGTTTCTAAACTCGAATCCGATTAAAGTAAACGAAACAAGTCGTTATCGATTGAAGCATAAGTCCTCCGGATGACACCATGGAATCCTCAACTCATGGGTCGATCACAAAAAATTAGCCAATCATGGCTATGTAAGATGAAAATGTAGAAATAAAGATGTTCATCATGACCACGAAGAACATGAACAAGTTCATCATGAACATGAAGAACACAAAGAACAATTAAAGAAAATGAAAGCTTCTATTCCAATATAAAAGTAAATATAAAAAACATAATGAACGAATAAAGGAAAAAGATGAAGAACATAAAATCAAAATAAAATAATTAAAAGGAAAGATTAAAACTAAGCCATACCAAGTAGGAGGCAAGAAATTAAAGACAAGAATTAAAGACAATACATGAAACATATAAAGCAAAACTAAGCCATCCCAAGTAGGAGGCAAGAAATAAAAGAAGGAACTTAGAATGGGAGAGATCTTGGTCTCTTCAAGGTGTGTGTTTCTCTTCAGCCTCTCCATCTATTTATAGGAAAATTGGGCATCTCATTCATCCATTTTACAACTCATTTCGTCACTTTACTTAGTGGCCAACATGGAAGAATCATTGAACCACTTTACACCTCCAAAACGCGTCCTTTTGCAAGCTGGATTACACCACGGAAACGGCGGATCTGGACCACGTGGTCTTCATATGAAATGTTGCCCTGGATGTCAGCTTTCCAGTCGTTCAAACCGGACCTCATTTGGAGTTCTGTAGCGCCAGATATGGATCAAACACCGAACGTTGTTCCGGAGCCCAGTTCAGCGCCCCTGTTCCGTATTCCAGGCCCAATTTGGTCATTTAAACATTTGATTTAGCTTTTGGGCTCTTCATATGGTTTGTAGATCTTCATTTTAGCTTTCTGAAAATATAAATTGCAGAGCCATTGGATCTCTAAATCTCAAGTTATACCCAAAATACCGAACAGTGTTCACTACCCAATTGTAGTAAGAATATGACTCAAGTTCAATTTTGAATCCAAACTCAAGATGTGACCAAGATTAATGCAAATAAAGTCTAAAAACTCATTATGAAGATGAAATCATATATTTAACTAATTGATCCATTAAATCATGATAATGACAGAGTTTTTAACTTCTTTTTGCATTTAAAATAATATGAATTTAAAGATTATCATACACCCTCACTTAAGGTTCCTCAACCTTAAGTATAACTCACTGAATGAAATGAATAAGTGTTTAAAAGACTCCTCACGAGCAGATAATAATGAACACTGAAGAACACTCAGAATTTAATTAGACAGATGAAACAGCGAATGAATCTGGAATCAAATTAATTGCTCAGCGTTTCGGTAGATATCCAAATTCAATGCTCCTCCTATTTATAGTTGATGTCATTAATGACCGTTGGAGAAGATTTGATAATCTGCCGTTGTGATTCATTAAAGTATCCGTTAGAGAGATGAATCACTCCGCCTTAGTTTCGTCTGTTTGAAAATCACAGCTGGAATATGTTGGGGAAACATTCTCTTATATTCCTTTTGCATATCCATTGTCTAATAGCATTTAATGTGCAATGAGAATGTCGGAGAGGCTTTACTTCGGTCAGAACAATTTCACTCTGGTTTAGGTAGCTTCATTTATTGCTTCTGTCAGACCACAATGCTTTATTCTAATCAGCCAGTAATTTGTGTCTAATTAATCTGAAACTCATCAACACACTGGTTAAAAGCATTTGGTAAACTCAATTAGTAATAATCAGATGTGATAAGCAAGAAGTAAAGATTTGAAGAATTACGCAGACGGAGTTTTCAAAAACAGAGTCGCCTTTGCTTGAGCAACACTTTAGGTTTGCTCGGGCAAGCTTCTTTTTATGTAGTGGAAATGTCTTTTGCTCGTTGATGCTCGAGCAAGGATTTTTCTTTGCTTGAGCATAGTGCTCGAGCATGATGTTTTATGTGCTCGGGCAGGCTCTTGATATGCAGCAAAATTACTTCCTTTCGATGATGCTTGAGCAAGCTTAAAATGTTTGCTCGGGCAATCTCCAGGCAGAAGCGACATAAGGAAGAAGACACATATTTGCTCGGGCAGGCTTTTTCCTTTGCTCGAGCATGATGCTCGAGCAAGCATTTCTTCATGCTCGGGCAAGCTCTTCTTCGTCAAGGGATTAAGTGCTTCTTCATGATGTTGCTCGAGCAAACTAACTTTCTTGCTCGGGCAAAACTCAGACAGAGTTGAAAGCTTGATGGTGCTCGGGCAGCCTTTTAACTTTGCTTGGGCAAGGCTCTTTTAACTTGACTATTTTTGCCTTTGTCTCGAAGTTGCTCGGGCAGACCTGTGACCATGCTCGGGCAAGGTCGTGCTTCCTGACGTGTTCAGAGGTTGCTTGAGCAGGGTTTATTCTGCTCTTGCCATGATGTTGCTCGAGCAAGATTATGACCTTGCTCGGGCAAGGTCATGCTTTCCTATGCTTTCAGACGTTGCTTGGGCATGATCACTTTGAACTTTATTTTTCCTTCAGAGACCCCGACGTTGCTCGGGCAAGACTATGACCTTGCTCGGGCAACGTCATGCTTTCGGATGCTTTTGAAGGTTGCTTCGGGCATGATTGTCTTACCTTGCTTCTTCCTTCACTAAAGTCTGATGTTGCTCGGGCAAGGTTCTATCTTTGCTCGGGCATGATTACTAAAAATCTAATCATGCTTAATTCAATCCACTAGGAATTGTGATCATCAAAATATAGGAATTAACAATTCTATCACATATAAGCATACAAAACACGCAAGAGGTACAGTACGCCTCCATACCTTGGTCTGCGTAGCTGGCAGTACATTCCCCTTCCGGTACTGATCCCTGATTTCTTGAATATCCTATAATAACGTTATCACCGCATTATTTCCTTTACAAATAATATCCTAAGAAATATCTTAGTCACTATTGACCTTTTTTACCCTTGGTGGATTTGTTATTCCAACTATACCCTCACGTTTCCTTAAAAACGAAATTTCAGCATTTCTACCCAGAATTTTTGGTAACTTTGAAAAATCATAATTAATTGTACAAAAATCGAATCAATGTGCTTCCAAAACCAAAATGACCCTTGACAAACCTATTTTCTTGAAAAAATAATGCCTCAAGCTTGAAATACCCAGATCATTCCCAATTTCCATTTCTTTCACCGCTGTTCCAGTTTACTTCCAGAAAAATGGCTTAACTTCAAAAAAACATTTCTCCTTGTACAGAACTCAAAATGTTACAAATTGTATATCAATGGAAAGCCATATACATCTAATTTAACCCTGTAAAATTTCATGATTTTAGGGCTTCATTTAATATATAAAATAATGACCACAAGGTGACTGATTCAAGAAAAACTGAAATCTAGAATTTTTCCCAACTTCCACCATTTCGGTCTTTTGATTCCAAAAATTATTTCCTATCATGTTTTTACCTCATTCAGCATTTTTCAATGCAATGGAAGCCTAAAAACAAGTATAGGAATTTACTTTACCATTTCCTATATTAAACTAACATTTTTTCACAAATCTAAAGTTTTGAACTAGAGAACTCATCACCCTTGAAGAACCTTGCTCCTTCTTCTTTTTACTTCCTATGAATTCTCCCCACTCTCTCTCTATCTCTAAATCAGATTTTGGTGTGAAGAATTGTGAAAGGAGTTGCCTCCTATTTATAGGGAAAACTCAATGATAAAAATGGTAATTACATGTGATGAAATTTCACCTCATCCATTAGATTAAGAATGTACTTTATGAAGCTCAATCCCTTCCCCTCATTTGAGTGCCGACATGCCTCCTCTTCAATAGCCATTTAATGTGCTCTTTATTAACTAAATAACTTAATAGTTCAATAACCTAATTGACTAGTTGAAAATTTTGAATTTTCAACTCTAATTAATAAAATTTAATTTCATCATTTTTGATCTCCTGACTTTCGAAATCAGCAACCTTTTCTTGGACAATTTTTATTTCGCCTATGATCCACTTGGATAATTACACAAATGGTTTTAATTAGTTTAAGTTTAATTGCTCATTAGTTTTTTGCTAATTTCATTTAATTTACTTATGTGTTTTCATAACATTTTCTTGCCTCTTTTGATTATAAAATAACTATTATTTTATTTGCTAATTATATCCCATTTTATGATCCCTAATCTTAGTCTTATATTTTACCTTAGTTAATTTAATTCCAAGGGAAATCTGCCTATAATTACAATTAATAAATTACAATGACTTGAGACACATATCCACCTTCATTATATACTAATTATTCATCAAAATATAAGAATTATTATGAATGTGAATTTTGAGGTATTACACTTTACTTCACCTAATATTAATTAATTTGCATGTATTCAAAAAATAAAGGAAGTAATTAGGGAAAATCTCAAGAAAATAAATCTCAAATGGGTGATTTTCCAATAAAATCAATTGTCAATTGTTATACTGTTTTTATTAATCTCATTATTATTATAGTCTATAAGATTTTAAAATTTAAGTAATATTCTTTTATCATTTTTCCAAGTAAGTACAACCGACACACACTTATTTATCCATTTAATACAGACACACTCGCACCCCATAAAGCTAAATCTATCCTGAATAAGATTCTCACAGAAAGAAGAAACTTTGCGTAACTAATTATGTCCATATACAGTTGTGAAATAAATCTGTCCGTATCTGCAAGTCCTGAAGCTATCTAACTTTCAAGTTAGCTATTGGACCAGTCCAAAAGCTTCTAGAAATCCCACATTTCCAAAATTGTGACTTAAAAAACAACTACGTTTGAACCATGTGGAATATAATCTGTGGCTCCAGCAACAAATTTATTTAAGATACATTGCTAGTTCCTATAGCATGTTAGTTTGTGCGCCTCTCTATATTTATACACACACACACACGTTTGTCCGCCTCTATGAAAGAGCCACATTCCTTTTAAATTCTATATATAAGCTTCTAGAGATGTATGGTCAAACTTATAATATAAACAATACCTTCTAAACCATGCAGAATCTATGCATCAATGAATTGATTTATTAAACATACATTCCTAGTTCCTAGTGTATAGGTGTGTGGGTCAAATGCATCTAGAAACTTTGTTCCAACTAGCATTTGCAAAAATTGTCAAGAGAGACGCTATCAATAACTGATACTCCCTCCAGTTTTTATCAATAACAAATTAGAATAATTGAAGAATATCACAATCATTCATCAAGTATTTCTATTATTTGTATTTTGAACCCAATTCTATGGGGCTAGGACCTAATCCACCAAGGGTGGATCAAGTTATTTTTCAACAATATATATTATGTTTGAACTAATTAATGATTTTTATTGAGGGTAATTTTGATATTTTAGGAGAAAAGGATTAATTTTACAACCTAATGAGAACGTATAAACAAGAGAAGTTGTTTGAGATAAAGACAATATGATTATCTAAAGAGTTAACAGTTTGGAGTTGGAAAAAAAAAGAAAGACATGAGATATCTTAAAATGTCTGAAGCAAGTCTATGCATGCAATAAAGAAGGAAGTGTTATGTAAAACATGTCAGTCCAGCAGTTTCCTTCAGTAACATCCAACATATGTACCAACCCCATAAATGTAGTCTCGGATTGTGTTCAAGAATGGTAGATTGCAAAAATAGAGAAGGTCAGGTTCAACCATCAAGCATGTGAATATCGACCCGTAACCCACAAAATAGGAAATTTTACAAACACTAAAACTGATGCAATAAAAATCACAGAAAAAGAAGAGAGACAATGCAAACACTAGAAGCCTCTCTATCTGCTGCTCCATACTAAAGACAAATGAATTCTTTTTTCTCGCTTTAGCTATTAGGAACTCTCCTCCATTAAAAGATCTTTTCCTACAATTTCCATACATTATCTCTCTTGTTTCATGGAGGCATTAGCATTAACTGCAACTACTAGCATAAGAACAATTGATGTTCTTGCACCAACTCATGAAAGAAAGGGAATAATCTCAGTGCATTCATCATGGCCTTCCATGCAAATTGAGAGTGTTTTTGTGCCTTTTCGTTGGCCCTGGAAAGGTTGTTCGTCTTCTAATTCCAGAAGCAGAAGCTTGGTTCCTATCAGAAGCTCCACAGGACCGGGCATAGACAGTAGTAGTAGCAACACAACAAATCATCAGGACTTTGCTGTTGAACTTGATCCAAATTCAGCATCTCAGCATCAACCAGCTTCCACACAAGATCAAGCTCTTAAAACTAATACATTCTCAATAGGCCTAGTGTTTGAGCTGGGCTTGGAAGGCTCATGGGATAGTTCAGAAGTTGGTTCCCCTGTTGTGAAGAGATTCGTTGGAGACAATGAAGAAAGGTGGTACATTTGGTACCATGGAAGATCAAGTGAAGAAACTCCAGATTCCATTGGATTGGCAGTTTCAGGAGATGGTGTTCACTGGAATAGAGGAACTCAAAATGCCAATTCAAGTAAAGATGTGGGCTGTGTTATGAACCCCACTAACAAATGGTGGGCTTTTGATACAAAAAGCATTAGACCTTCCCAGATGGTTGTCATCTCCAATCAACTTCACAGTGCTGTGTACTGGCTTTACTACACAGGATATAGTTCTGAAGAATTGAACCTTCCTGGTGCAATAAATCTCATAGTTGAAAACCCAGAAAGAGTACTTTACCCTAAAGATCAGAGAAATGGCAAAATTTTCAGGTCTCTTCCAGGCGTAGCTTGCAGCCAAGATGGTAGGCATTGGGCAAGAATGGAAGGAGACCATCACAGTGGAGCAGTGCTTGATGTTGGAACAGGAAATGATTGGGATTCTTTGTTCATTGCAGCACCAAACGTTGTTGTACATAGCAGTGACGATCTCAGGATGTACTACCATTCATTTGATGCGGAAAACAAGCGTTTTGCCATTGGAATCGCGAGATCCAGAGACGGGATGAGATGGATAAAGCTGGGAAAGATACTGGAAAACAGAAAGCAGATAGGTCTGTTTGATGAACTTGGAATCAGAAACGCCAATGTAGTTAGAAACCATCAAGGAGGAAACTACTTGATGGCATATGAATGTGTTGCAGGAGATGGAAGAACAAGTATTGGGCTTGCAGAATCACCAGATGGGCTCAAGAACTGGACCAAGATTCAGGAAGAGCCTATTTTGATGCCCTTAGAAGATGATGGATGGGACAGTCATGGGGTAGGATCTCCAAGTCTGGTTCAGATGAACAATAAGAGCGATGAATTGAGGCTGTACTATGTAGGAATAGGTAATGATGGGAAGACAGGAATCGGCATGGCTGTATCAGAAGGAAACAATCTCAGAAAGTTCAGAAGATGGGAAAGATTTCAGGCTTAATTTATAGTTTGATCATCCATGTAAGTTCAAATATATTTGAAGTTGTGATGATTTGCATTTATGCATTGGGATTCCTCTGTCATGATCATGTTATTACAATAAATCATGATGTAATGTTATGAACTTTCATACATGAAATGATGGAAATGAACCACGAAAAGATTAGTTCAAGTTTGATATGAGTCTTCTCAAGCCAAGCTTCAAGTCTTGAACTATGAGAATGGTTTGGTGACACACGAAGGAAAAGTTCCTCTCTTTTTTTCCTCACCAAAAAAATAATTATTGTCGCCACCATCAATTTCAATGCTTTGCTTTTGTTTTTTTTTTTAATATAATAAAATTTAAGTGAGTTGGGTTGATAAACCCATATCGTATGAGTTCTAAAAACTAGGTTTGGGAAGTATTACTATGTGTCAACTATATATAACAGTTGTTAGAGTGGAACCATTATATATGATGCAATTATTATCATATATTATGACGGTTGTTCACGTGTGTCCATTAATTATTATCACAGTAATGAGTATATCACTAGTGCAAAAAAAGGCTTTAAGACCGCCTCATTTAGACCTAACATCCGACACACTGGTCTTAAAGGTATGACCGGTGGCAGTATTGTAAATATAAAGAACTTCTTCTGTATGACCGGTGGCAGTTTTGTAAATATAAAGAACTTCTTATACCGGATCTTTTTTTCATAGGTCTTAAATATATTATTCAGACCCGTTAAAAAACAAGCCGGTCTTAAAAATGTTATTAAAAAATATTCAAATATCAATTACTTTATGGAGAAATCTCACGGCCGGACTAATATTTTCTGCGGTCCAAAATAATAAGGATAAATTTAAATATAAAGGTAATAAAGTTTTAAGACCGGACATATTTAAAAGCCGGTCTTAAAAGTTATTCTTTTAAGACATAAAATGCGGCTAGGTATAAAATATAGAAAAAAGTGCGGATAAAAAATTAATTACTTTTAAGACCTAGGACCATAATATGACCGGTCTTGAATATTAATTATTAAGACCGTCTCTTTTTATATCCGGTCTTAAAAATGAACCGCCAAATAAACATTTCTTCGCGTGAAAGCTTTTGTTACTCTCACTGAAGAACCTCTGTTCACATTGCGAAACCCTTCCTATTGCATTACCTCTCTTCCTATCTCGAAAATGAATGGTGAAAACGATTCTATTCGTGTTCCGGGAACTCCAGTTACTGGTGTGACTGAGAACGAACCCTCTTCATCTCACAATGAGCCTCGTAACCGCCCTGCACGCCGTGGTAGAAGAGGCACACGAATGATGGATGTAACCCTAAGTCAGACTTTTGGCTCAAGGCTGGAGATTCAGTTTGATGAGAAGTTGGAACCTTTCGGTCCCAAGAAATCCAAATATACTAGTTTTGTTGGCTATCTAGCACGCAGCAAGGTTAGCATCTTGACAGATGAGTGGAAAAAAGTGGACATTCGCACGGTAAATGATCCTATTTGGGACACTATCCGGCTTACATACACTGTCCCGATCGTCGGAAGTTGAAAGACAAGACATTGTCTTATTGTGCTTGATCGGTGGAGGAAGTTTAAGACCTTTCTAGCTAACAAGTATATTTTTGCCGAGGTTCGGCTGCAGAGAAAATCCTTGGGACAAGTACACATTTATTGATGAACAAACTTGGCAACAATTTGTTCAGCTACGGACCACTCCTGAAGCTCTGGTGAGTTCATATTTAGTTTTTTTTGCCCTTTTGTATGCTTATTAACCTGTGTGGATATGTGAATGTTATTGTGTTCATCTAATCCTATTAGTTAAATGGTTTGGTGTGTGAATAGAAGTATACATTTCTTTCCTTTGTCTATACAAGTCTGATATGTAAACCCTGAAAAGGTAAAATACTAAGAAGGTAATTAGGGAAATAATAATGGCATAAGAGTCAAGCCATTATTATAGTCTTAGTTCTGTTATAGTAGGTAGTGGTTAGACATTGTTAGTTAGTTAGTATGTTAAGCGTGTAATGGTTTAGGTGCAAGCTGTTATTGGGCCTTAAGAGTCAAGCCTCTAACTATATGTAAGAGGTTAGTCTAATATGTGTAGGAACCAGTTATGATGAATGAATGAATTGACGAGTTGGCGCATTTCGGAACTCTCTTTCCTCTGTTTCTCCCAATTTCTTCTACAATTCTACATCTTTCTTAAATAAAATGTTGAAACTTGATGAAGTGAATTTGACTAATGTTTGACGTTCATATGAAGCAGAAGTTCTCTAATCTTTGTTAATGAGATGACTGGAATTCATAATTAATAGTTTTTTCAATTCTAATTCACAGAAAAAAAAAGGGAACAAGCACAGGAGATAGGGAGAAAGAATGATTGCCCGCATAGGGCTTCTCGCGGTGGATATGAAATGGCCGAAAAAGAATTGATGGCGGCCAAGCGGAAGAGATTGGAAGATGAAGCCGAATCCAATCCTTCGCGATAGTTGATCGGCCATCTCCAATACGTTGCGAGGAGTTGTGGTTGCATATTCGGCAAAAGCCAAGCGGTGCCTACACGAGTGAACAAACTCGTGTAGTTGCTGAAAGAATTGTAAGTATCGTTATTGTTATTTTTTAGTTACTAAACATGTTTCATTTCTAAGCTTCTTGTTATCTCGTATCTTACGGGGAAGATCTTAAAAAGAAATAAGCGAGAGGGATCTTTTGTGTCGGACGGGAGGAATGATGTTCGACCGTTGCGACCGGAACCTGGATCACGCGGGGCGTGTAAGGGGGGTTGGAGGACGGGTAGGCCTGAAGGAATACTTTGGTAAATCCAAACGCCACAAACAAAGTATGGTTACCCGGGAGGAGATGAAACAGACGCTGGCCAAAATAACAGATGAAGCAGCGGTTAAAGAAGCAATGTTTCAATCCCAGATGGAACAGACGCTAGCCAAATTCAGTGAGGAAGCAACGGCTAAAGAAGCAATGTTTCAATCCCATATGAGCCAGATGAAGGAGGAAATGAATCAGATGAGACTACTTTTGAGCTCTCGTCCAGAGAGCAGTGTTCTCGTCACACATTCACCTGCACCGGTGCAGCAGAGCACTAAAGGGAGCTGCATTGTTGGACAGTCAGAGCAACCTTGTTACCTGTATGTGGAAAAACCTCATAGACTATTAGTTGCAAAAGGGACTGTCCACAACTTGGGATCAACTGTACACCACCAACAAATGGCTGATGATGAAGTAGAGTGTCAATTGAAAAGGTAATCGTTGATGCACCTCTCCCTCTCCCAACTGATGAGTTGAAGCTTGTGAGTGATGTCAAGGGAACCTTCATCTCTTGGCCAGCGAAGCTTGTACATGTCTCTACTCCTCCTGAAGCTTCATCCCTTCCTCCTCGGGTTCCATCCCTCGTCAAGCCGCATCCCTCCTCCTCAAGTTCTATCCCCTACTGCTAATTTGACTGCCAAGGAAAAAATATCCGATTTGGTAAATAAAGGATATTTTAAAGATAAATCGTGGCCTGTCAATGAAGTAGTCGACCTCCCTCATCCTCAAGATGTTTACCTTGACAGAGTAGATGTAACGTCCCTGCTGGTTCCTGGACAGGAGCTTTCATCTGCAATTGTTCAAATGTTTATGAAGTAAGTATCTTCTTCTATGAGTACATAATTTAAATGCATCGTTTAGACACACATACATATATACTAATTCCCTGATCGATGTCATTATTGTAGGTTCATGCATCAAGAATTGGTTGAACAGGGCAGAATCCAGGATTTTGGATTCTTGTGCCCAGTCTATGCAAGTACAACATCCTTGGAGTTGAGACAAGAATACATGTCAACCAGGGTGTGTGAAGTGATAAGAAAGGTGTACGTGTTTCCATACTACCACAGGTACATATCACAATTCTTGTATGCAATTCACTTAATATAATTCTGCTACATATATCACTGAGTACTTTACTGCTGTGAATTTTCAGCCGCCACTGGCAGTTGGTCATCATGTGCATGGAGGATCCTAAAGTTATCTTCTTATGCTCCACTCACAGTGAGCCAAAGACTATATTGACGGAGAGCGTCAACAAGTAAGCATGTCATTTTGATTCTCTTGTCTGAAATTTCTACTGTGTATTTTCAGTGAACATTATTGATAAATTTGTGATTTTGATCATAGTGCCATGAGGACCTTCCAAATCGAGGTAACCAAAAGGCGTAGGTCTCAGGCCACTTATCCTAAATGGTACAAACCACAGGTTAGTACATATTTGGACACTGGCACACTGCCTTGTGAACTTGGTCAGTAAACTATATATGCTAGCTCTTATATATATTTCTTGTTCGTTTTAGACCCATCGGCAACCAACAGGGTCCAACTTATGTGGCCTGTACGTCATGAAACACATGTATGATGTTATCACGGGAGGAACGACAAAATTAACTGCAAAGGTAAATGTATTTGATGTTACATATTATGGCTGCATTCAGTTTGTGGCTTAATGTTACATATGAAATATGCACGCAAGTTAATTCGATCTCTGTCTTTGATGTTACGAGAGGTTTGCGGACCTGCTCCCTTTCCCGATGATGAAGTGGAGCACATACGCAATGTGTTTTGTGAATATCTCGTATGACTTAATTAAGTTCTAAATTCATTTGTAAAATATACGCACAATGTGTAATTCAATAATATATTTGTATATCTTTTCAAAGAAATTCGTTCATTCTTTCTAGCTATTTTGTGCTTGAAATTTTGAGGTACAGGATGTTGTGAATGAGAAAAAAGAGACTATCCTAAAGTCTGTTGCTAAAAGTCTTCGTTTATTTCTAAAAATATGGCGAGACCTTTAGGACCGCATAATAATTAAACCTCCGGTGCTAAAAGTCTTCGTTTATTTTTTTAAAAAAAAAACTATGGCTAGACTTTTAGGACCGAACGTATTTATTTGTCCGATCTTAAAAGTCTTCTAAAAATATTCTACACTTCTAGGACCGCATATTTATGTTATGACAGGTCTTAAAAGTCTTATGTCTAGACTTTAAGACGGTAAATTTGTTAAATAGCCGCTCCTAAAAGTCCATCTTCTTCGTTTATTTTTAAAAATTTGGCGAGACCTTTTGGACCACTTATTTATTAAACCTCCGGTCCTAAAAGTCTTCTAAAAATTCAATAGACTTTTAGGACCGAATGTTTATGTTATGACCGGTCCTAAAAGTCTACGTTTAATTAACTAAAAAATATGTCTAGACTTTTAGGACCGCATATTTATTAAACCTCCGGTCCTAAAAGTCTTCTAAAAATTCGCTAGACTTTTAGGACCGAATGTTTATGTTATGACCGGTCCTAAAAGTCTACGTTTAATTAACTAAAAAATATGTCTAGACTTTTAGGACCGTAGTTTTGTTATTTGTCCGCTCCTAAAAGTTCAGTCATAAAAATATTTTAAAAAAATATGGCTTAACCTTTACGACCGTGAATTTGTTAGCTTTTAATAGTTTTTTACTGTGTTTTCAGACAAATTTTTATGGTTCAAGACAACCGAGGTTCTGGCGTTCTGCTCAAGCTAGGACCCTCCTTGTCGTCGATGTTACCTCTCTTGATGTTGAGCAGCATTATCGGTTTCCCTTTTCATTGTCTCTTTTCTTTTTGTCGGAAAGATAAGAAGATACTGAAAGGGAACTGAAAATATTCAACTCAGGTCGAGGTAACACCGACTACAACGACGGTCCAACCTTGAGAAGAATAGTCACTTTGTTTGTTTTTATTCGAATAAGGAAAACGACCTTTTTTTTTGTATGTTCTTATATTCTACGAATTTTTAATGTTGATTTACACGAGGACAATGTTTTGTTTGTTTCCTTTTTGTCGGAAAAAGAAAGAAGACAATGAAAAGGACATTGCAATCGAATATGGAAACAACAATCTTTTTATTATGTTTTTTTTCTGCTGCCCCGTGAGGAGCAGCAGCAGCAGCAATATAGACAAAAAAACATTAAAAAAAACATAAAAACATCTACTCCCCTCATCGTTGTCGGAGGGGAGGGAGTCGTTGGAGATGTCGTCATCTGAAGGATGGTACTCAACGTCCCGGGCGTCGAGTACCGCCCGCAGCTTGGCATTGACGGCGTGATAGACTGAAACAACCGGCCGCGCGGCGTCGGTCTATATGAGCGAGGCGGGCGAATGCTGAATCATCGGGTAGATTGTCGGTTCCGGAGGCAACGGAGGTGGAGGACTGGTGGTGGTGGAGCAGCCATTATCGTGGATGTTTTTAATTGATGGAGAAGAATGTGAAGGAAGTAAAGTAACATCGGGTTTAAATAGAGAACCCTGTCTGACCAATGTGAAACGCTGGAAACAATAACGAGGAGACGCATAGTTCATCAGAATACGAGGAGACGCCTAGGTGGGAAGTTTATCTGGAAGTCGAAGAGACTCTGAATCATTCATTTGAACAGAGTGTAAGGATACGAGTCGTATCCTTACACTCGGTTCAAATGAATACGACTCTGAATCATTCAATTGAAAAAAATAAATGAATTCTAGGACCGGATACAAGGTAAAAGGTTGGTCTTAAAAGTGATTGAATTGATTGAAAAAAATAAATAATAGACTTTTAGGACCGGACATACTATAAAATGCCGATCTTAAAATCAATTGAATTGAACAAAATAAACAATAGACTTTTAGAACCGGATATATTATTAAAGGTCGGTCTTAAAGTCAATTGAATTGAAAAAAAAATGAATTCAAGGACCGGATATAGGGTAAAAGGTCGGTCTTAAAAGTGATTGAATTGAAAAAAAATAATAGACTTTTAGAACCGGACATATTATAAATGGTCGGTCTTAAAATCAATTGAATTGAAAAAAAAATTAGACCGCATATTTATTAACTCATCATACCTCTATGTCCTTATTAAACTCCTCATACCTCGTAACTCCACACTTCGTCGCTCTTAAAAATATAAACTTTGTTGGTTATGATTAGTTTTGATGATGTCTTATATAGATGTCATTCTTAAGAGCAAAAATGTTGCATACTACATTTACATTATACTTTGACTAATTCTTATATTGAATGTAGATGCAAAGTTTAATAATGGAGATTGATCAAGAAAGGAGACTAAAGAAAAAAGAACTTGCACTACATGTGACACTGGAAATCTCTATGGTCAAACAGAAGTTGGAATGAAACTTCATCATATTTGAGCTACAGTGGAGAATACATGAATAGTGCTGATACGGAAAGTCGACACATTAAATTCTGGAACAAGTTCAGTATAGGCTCAGATTTATGGATATTGAAGAAGACGTTCAAGAAAGTAGATTGAAGAAAGAAGTTCTTGCACACAATATAATGGGAATATCAGAATGTCAAGGGAGCAAGAAGTTATCAAAGGACTTTAGGAATAATCAGAAGAAGAGGAAATGTTGAAGAAGGTAGAACTTGCAAAGAATGATGAGTCCAAGTTGAATGACGGAGAACGTTCAACAAAAAGATCAATAAAGAAGTACTGAATTAGAGAAAGAGATTGAATCAAAGAATATGTGAAGATTAAATTATGCAGAATGATCAAGTTGGGAGATGGAAAAAGGAAGAACTTGCTGAATGGAATGAAGATATCATTGATCAAATTCTTATATTGATGCTAGAAGCCTCCAAGATCATATGGAAATTGGAATGGCTCAATTAAGAATTAAAGTCAGCAAAAATCAGCTTCAGGATGAGAAAACTCAAGTAAAGAACTCAATACTCAAGTTTAGGAGTCAAAACTCGAGTATGTTTATCAATACTCGAGTATTGTAGTGTCTTCAGCATCTCTGGCCTCTCTGGACTAGCAATACTCGAGTATGCAGCGGTGATTAGCTCTGTTTCACATTCAGCATGGGCGACGTCTGGTAATTCGATGATATCTTCTAAACCAGAGATCGGATTGAAGTGAAATTAGTGGTATATGAAACTACACTCCCAATGCGTCATCTTGATATAAAATTCAAGCTCAAAGGAGTTCATATGAGAGATCTATGAATTGTGGAAGTTGACAGATAAATCCACGCCACACAGAAAACCAAGCTTCAATGTTTTGAGTGTAACTCATAAAATACAAATCCAATTGAGCTGAAATCAGTGGCATATGAAAGTAGACTCACAGATATTTCCATCAAGATTTTAATGAACCCAAACGGAGTTCAGACCAGGGAGATATGAAAGTGGAGCTAAATCACCAAGAGGGGGTGAATTGGGGATTTTAAAAATCTTTTTCAGAAAACCTCTGTTTTTGAACGCTAAAAACATAGATGAACAAGGATGAGAGTAGAAGAGCAAGACACAAGGATTTATACTGGTTCGGTCCAATCTCTTGACCTATGTCCAGTCCCCAGACTCTCTGGGATTTTCACTATCTCAATTGATTACACACTCTATACTCAAGAGTAGTTCTCTCACTAGAACCTACTCCCCCTTACAAGTTGCAATCAATGAACCCAATCACCAAGTCCCCCGACTTGTGATCCTTTACAATAAATGATATACAGAAAAGAAACTCTCTCTAAGAGTGGATATTGATAAACACTGAAGTTTTAAGTGTCAAAAGACACAATACAAGTGAAAACAGAAATGTGGTTGAAGAACTTTGAATGCTATGCGTTTTCAGCTGATGTGTTGGTTGTTGAAGACTTGAAGGCAGTTTTGGTGTCTTCTCTCACTAACCTTCATTTAATCCAGCTGTGCAGAAGTTCAAGGTTGACTTCTCTGCGAATTAGTCCATTGGAATAGCAGCTACTGGATGTGGTAGGTAGATATTAATCCTTTGTAGACGTGTGCAGAAGGATTACCCAAAAGTATGCAACTTGCAGGGTTTTGCATTTAATGTTCTGACATCACTTTTGCTTTATCTTTAAACCTTCAATAAACATTCTCTAATTCATCTGAAACTCACCAAAAAGTGGTTAAACATATCTAGGAACATTAGAGATTAATCATAGGAAGTATTAAGATCAAACAAGAAGGTTTAAGGAATTCGCAGAATTTGAAATTCTGAGTATGTGCCGAAACCTCGAGGTTTGTTCTTTAAACCTCGAGTTTTGGACTGTAGCAAATGAAAGTGATCTAAGTGCAAAACATCAAACCTGGAGGTTTCAAACCAAAACCGGAGGTTTTTAACACAGCAAAAAGCGACTCCCTTTCTGTTTGGAAAATACTCGAGGTTTTATCAGAAACCTCGAGGTTTCACTTTGAATGTGAAACTTTGCAAAATCGCGCCAAGTGCAAACCCGGAGGTTTTCTAGAAACCGGAGGTTTTCAAAACCAAAGTGAAAAGTCGTTTGCTCTCCGGATGCCAAAACCCGAAGGTTTTGTATCAAAACTCGAGGTTTTTCTAAAAATGTGAAATTCTGAGTTTTTACGCCAAAACGAAACCCGGAGGTTTTGTATGTTGGAAAAACTTAGATACTTTCTGTCTAGACAAACCTTGAGGTTTGTCCCCAAAACTCGAGTTTTCTCTTAATTTCGAAAACTTTGAGAAAACTTCATTTAGCTCAAACCTGGAGGTTTTCTTACAAAACTGGAGGTTTTAAAATGTTCAAAACTTAGAAGACTCTCTGTAAGTCAAAACCTCGAGGTTTGAACAGTAACCTCGAGTTTTTCCATTTTCAGAAAAATCGATGAGAAGTCTCTGTATAACGAAACCTGGAGGTTTCTCTGGAAACCTAGAGTTTTGCTCAGTCCAGAAACCTGGAGTCCTTTTTCGTAAGGCCAAACCTCGAGGTTTGAACGGTAACCTCGAGTTTTGCTCTTACAGTGGGTTTTACACATTTGAGAGCAAAAACTTTATGCTTTGTTTACAATTATTGGAGATCATCAAAATCCTTAGAGAACTAACAAGATATGACCTTCGAAAGTTGACGGTTAGTTCAACAAGGTCAATACTCGAGTATGTAAGTTCAATACTCAAGTTTCCATCAGACAGAGAGCAGCGAATGTTAGAGCATTTTCCAATACTCGAGTTTCCATCTCAATACTCGAGTATTGATCGACGAGAGGAACACGGAGTTACACAACAACCTCAATACTCGAGTTTCCAAATGAATACTCGAGTATTCGTCGCGGGTTCAGAAAACGAAGTTCTAACGGCTAGTTTCCATCTGAGTCTAACGGCTATATTTCTTCATCCAACGGCCATATATTGATCTCTACCTATAAAAGAAGTCAGATTCAAGACAGAAGAAAAAAAAAGACACAAGCTTACATCTTCAACATGCTAATACTCTGATCTTCACATCATTTACTCTCTGTTTTTCAATGTTTACATAGCTTATCATAGAGAGTGAAATGATTTGTAATGTTCTTCAGTGTTTATTCATCTTCTCTTTTAGAGAGAACATTTCTGATTATTAAATCATTGTAAGAATCTCAAGTCGTGGGACTTGGAGATTGGGTTATCAGTTTACAACTTGTAAGGGAGAGTGTATCCTAATGAGAGGATAACTTCGAGTACAAAGTGTGTAACTGATTGGAAGGAGTATCTCAGTGAGAGATTCGGCTGCACAAGTGCCCGGATAAACTTGTGAGATTGTAAAGGCCTTTCTCTTGTGCCTGGTTAAACAAGGAGATAGTGGAAAATCTCAAGTGCTTGGAGGCGGACGTAGGTCAAGGATTAGGCCGAACCAAAGATAAATCTCTGTTTGCGTATTCTCTTACCTAAACTCTTACATTCTAGCATATATGTTTTGAATGACTGTCTATCGGTTTATAAATTATTACTGTCATTCAAACCTCCTTTAGTAAGTTACGAAAAGATTTTCTAAGTTTTAAAAAGTTTTATCCGACACCCAATTCACCCCCCTCCCCTCTTGGGTGATAGTCAGGTTTTTCAAACTCCTCATACCTCTCTGTCCTTATTAACTCCTCACAATCTCGTAACTCCACACTACGTGGCTCTCTGCCCCAACTGCTGAAACCATGGTTAGATACAAGAGAACCGCTCGTAGGGGTACTCTTACTCCTGATGCTCGTGCCTTCCGTAGATCGTTATACGATGCACCTCCTCCAGCGAGAGTGCGTTCTATTGTGACAAAAGAGTCTCGGGTCGTTGGACCCATTGTTATTTCGGATGATGAAGAGGTTGATGCACCCCCCCTCCAGCCTTCAGACAATGAAGAGGTTCCTGCTCCCCCTCTCCAACCAGTTGGCCCCAGCGCGCCTACCGACCCTCTCATCTTTCCTCTAATGATGCATTACGGTGATGCGAATAAGACAGAACTTGCCGATATCCGCGGGAATTTAACGCTTTTCACGCTGATATCGCCAAGGATGTTTAGTCAGATTCTTGTTTTTTATAATTTTCTGCTTGTTTTTGTTTTGTTTTGTTTCTTGTGTACATGCATATTCACCAATAATGTATGAATCATTAAGAACTAAGCTTGTGTCTTTTTTTTGGTTCATATTCTCCAGTAATTAAAGAAGCTTATTCTCCAGTTTTTCTTTAATTTTTATTCATTCGATTCTTCTTTGCGCTCGCCAAAGCCAATCCTCTTTTTTTTTTAAATGAGGACTTTTAGGACCAGATGTATCATAAGACTCCGGTCTTAAAATTAAATGAAAAATAAAAAATTAAGACCGAAGTCTTTTAACCCTCTGGTCCTAAAAATTTAATTATATATTTAGGACCGGGTACTTTATAACTAACTGGTCTTAATAAAATCCAAATTAATATGTCTCTGTCGCGCGGAATATGAAATTTCCCTCTCTGAACTTCTCTTCTCGCGCCGAAAGTGATTACTCAGGTTCTGTCTCCAGTGTTTTTGTGTTGCTTCGTCGACTGCTTCGCGTTGCTCTCTCGATAATCACTTGCTGGTTTGTTAGCTAAACGTTTATAGACCAAGCTGTAAGAGGTGTTTCGGTTATATAACTTTATGGTTTTTTGGGTTGAACGAAATCGATGAAATGTTCTTGTGGGTTTCTCGTTGTTAATGAATATTGTATTTTGAAGATTATATTTGCGCTTTAGACCTACCCAACGACCAACAAATGTTTTTAGGTTACTCTTCTTTATCGCAACATCAACGTTCGTGGCGGGAGAAGAAAGACTCCGCAAACGCATTTGAATTTATATGCTACAGGTGAGTCCACAAGACCTTCATCACGCGATGCATTTAATTTCCTCGTCATGCTTTTATTTTGCTTCTTGGATTCACTGTGATACATTTATGACCAAAAGTGATTCTTCATTATGTATTTAATGGGCAAGTTTCTCCTAAAAAAAAATAGACATAACCGACATTGAGCATAAATATGCATTTGGTGTTGCCTTATTTTATATGCAAGTGTCAATTTTTTCGGATTATGTATGTTAAATCTTTCCGTCTATAGGAATTCTACTATGGATCACGGTTGGATAACGGCGTTACGGACGACGAGTGTTGAATATCGAATGGGGTGAGGGACTTTATAGAATTTGCTAAACAAAATGCCCATGATGATAGTGAGAAGTTTTATTGCCCTTGTGTAGAATGTTTGAATGAGAGGCGACTAAGTCCTGAAGTTATCCACACACATTTAATTTGTGAAGGATTTTGTAAGACTTATACAGTATGGGTATGGCATGGTGAAAAAGTACCAAGGGGGTCTCAACATGGGGATGTGGCCTTTGATGATAATGACACGGATATGGATGATTGCATAGACGACATTATTCGTGATGTAGGAGAAGAGGCTTTTCATCAATCACATGCATATGGCAATATGTGCAGTGATGCAGAGACCCCGCTATACCCTGGTTGTAAAAAATATCAATTGTTGAACGCTGTATTGAAATTGGTAAGCTTGAAGGCACGTCATGGATGGAGCGATAAGAGTTTTTGAAATGCTTGAGGCTTTTAAGGACATGCTTCCGGATGATAATGTGTTGCCGCATCGATACTATGATGCTAAGAAAATACTCTGTCCACTGGGGATGGAGTACAAAAAGATCCATGCATGCCCGAATGATTGCGTATAGAAAAGAGTTTGAAGAGAAGCATAATTGTCCGATATGTGAAACCCCAAGGTACAAGTCAAATAAGGGGCCTGCAAAAGTGTTGTGGTATCTTCCAATCATACCAAGGTTCAAGCGGTTGTTTGCGAATGAAAATGATGCAAAAAATTTGAGGTGGCATGCAGATGAGAGGATTTCTGATGGAAAGCTTTGACATCCGGCCGATTCTTCTCAATGGAAGAAAATCGATCACTTATTTCCGAACTTCGGCGAAGAACCTAGGAACCTTAGACTTGCCCTTAGCACGGATGGCATGAATCCCTATAGGAGCCTTAGCAGCATACATAGTTCATGGCCTGTGCTCCTGATTATTTACAACTTATCTCTTATGTTATGCATGAAACGAAAGTACATCATGCTGTCTATGTTGATTTCAGGACCAAAACAACCCAGAAATGACATTGATGTTTACCTTGAGCCCTTGATCGAAGACTTGAAGGAGTTGTGAGAAGAAGGTGTCGATGTTTTTGACTCTTTCAAGAATGATGTGTTTAAATTGCGAGCCATGATATTTTGTACTATAAACGACTTCCCAAAGATATGGGAACTTGTCGAGTATAGTGTAAAAGGCCATAAAGCATGTCCGGTTTGTGAAGAAGGCACACGCTACCATCAACTTCAACATGGAAGAAAGACGGTTTATCTTGGACATATGAGATTTCTTAGACGGGGCCACCCATATCGTCGATTAAAGAAATCCTTTTTTGGTGGCTAGGAGTATGAAGATGCTCCGGTGGCATTGATTGGGGAGCAAGTTTATGAAAAGGTGAAAAATATCAGTGTCATCTTCGGTAAGACTGCAAAGAGTAGACAAGAAACAAATATATGGAAAAAGAGATCTGTATTCTTCGATCTTCCATATTGGCGCAATCTTGATGTGAGACACTGTATTGATGTCATGCACGTGGAGAAAAACGTTTGTGATAGTATTGTTGGCACGCTTCTCAACATACAAGGTAGTTCCAAGGATGGTGTGAAGACAAGATTGGATTTGCAAGTAATGGGAATACGCGAAGACTTACATCCAAGGCCATATGGGAAGAGAACTTATTATCCCCCGGCTTCTCATACTTTGTCTAAGGATGAGAAACGAAGTTTTTGTGAGTGTTTACATGGCACAAAAGTTCCCTCGGGGTATTCTTCAAATTTTAAGAGGCTTGTATCGATGAAGGACTTGAAATTAGTAGGTCAAAAGTCTCATGATTGTCATGTCTTGATGCAACAGCTACTCCCAGTAGCTATTCGAGGCATCCCCGAATATGATCTTCGGGTCGTTTTGACTAGACTTTGTGTCTTCTTCAATGCGGTTTGTAGTAAAGTTTTCGAGATAGAAAAGTTCGATGAATTGGAGAATGAAGGATATCTTATCTTGTGCCACCTTGAGAAGTTTTTTCTTCCTACCTTTTTTGACATCATGGTTCATCTAATTGTTCATCTAGTGAGGGAGATAAAGTTGTGCGGACCTATCCATTTACGGTGGATGTACCCAATTGAAAGATCTATGAAATTCCTAAAAGGGTACGTGAAGAACGCATACCGCCGAAGCATCAATTGATCGAAATATGTTTCGAAGAAGCCATGGAATTTTGTCAAAATTATTTGGCCAAAGTAAGACATATTGGGCTTCCAAAACGTCAGCATGCTGAAGGAGGTAGACGAGGGGCTTCAGTAAAGAGTGTGGATCCTGATTCACAAGTCCACTTATACATCTTGAATAATGTTGATGAAGTTCAAGTCAGCATAGCTGCACATAAAGAAGCTGTAAGGAAAGAAAATCATCGAATGACTGAACAAAGGTTGATTAGGGAGCATAAGAGAACTTTTGCAAACTGGTTCAAACAAAAGGTCGAGGGAGAGGAATGTGTTTCTAAGACAATCAAATGGTTAGCACGTGGTCCTGAGGTTGATGTCATAAGTTGGAATTCGTATGTGATCAATGGTTATACATTTTACACGAAGTCCCTAGATGATAGGAGCACCGTCCAGAACAGTGGTGTTATGTTAGAGGCTGAATCTATGCACTTCTCCAGTTCGAAAGAAAAGAGGCCTTTATTGGTAGTCATGTCATATTATGGGGTTATTGAAGAGATTTGAGAGGTGGACTATGTTAAAATTAGATTTCCCATTTTCAAATGCAAGTGGGTTAATGTCAATAATGGTGTTCAAATCGATCGGCTAGGATTTACATTAGTCGATGTCAATGGTAGAAGTTTTGGAGATGAACCTTTTATTATGGCAGACCAGACGAAACAATTGTTCTATATCACCGATCAAGAACTAAAATGTGGTATATAGCTCTCCAAGGAAAAAGGTCATTGATATTGATGAGGAAAGTCATTCAAATTATGGTCTTCCTGAGAGTACTCCTTTTTCAAGGGGTCTACCGGACATGAACGAAGAAGATGAAGCGGATAATGAACCCGTCATAAGAAATGATCATCAAGAAGGGATATGGGAGGATATCGCTTTATAAAAGAGTCAATTCATAAGGTAATATTCATATGCAAAATTCTTTGAAAACTTTAAGGTTTTAACTATATTATATTCATTTTATGTTTTTAAACAATGTCACTGACTATAAAGTTTGTTTTTGTTTTATTTTTATGGCAGAATCAGATCCAAAGGGGCATGTTATAAAAGAGGATGTTACGTTGTTGGGTGGGAATCAGATGAAGGCATGGTGAATATTACGTTGGGCATGTATGTTGTATTTGTAACTTATTGTGTATTTGCATTTTAAGTAAGTTATGATATTGTATAAATTAATTTAGGTGTTGTAGTCATAGTATAATCATTAATAAAGAAGCCACATAACTCATGGTGAATAATATTTGTATTCTTTTCCCCAATTCAATTTATTCATAATTGTTCATAGCTTGTACTTAAAGTATCGACTTTTATGTCTTTGGATTGGGTGGTGGATTTGTGAATATATATGATCAGGAAGAACAGAACAGGGAAAAAATTCGAGAAAATTTAGACCGGTAATGAATAGGTCGGTCTTAAATGTTCAACTGTTAAGACCGGATTTATTAATATGTCCGATCTTAAAGGTCATGTGAAATATTTGATATTAAGCCGGTCTTAAAAGTTTGTCTTTTAAGACCGGTGTATTTATACGTCTGGTCTAAAAAATAAATTTTTAAGACCGGACGAATTTACCGTCGAGTCTTGAAAGTCGGTCTTTTAAGACCGCGTATAATTAGTCGTCAGGTCTTAGAAGCCGCTATTTTTCAGACCGGATTATTATTTGTCCGGTCTTATAATTTTGATCTTTTAAGAGCGGCCGGATTTTTGCCCGATCTTAAAAGTTGAGTTTTAGGACCGAATAAAAAATATTTCAGCTTTATTTAGTACAACTTTTAAGACCTAATATTTTAAATATCCGGTCTAAAAGAGTTTCTTTAAGACTGGTTCAAGTCCGGTCTTAAATGTGGACTTTTAATACCAGCTGGAACAAGACCGGTCGCGGCTCCGGTCTTATGATGCCTCTTTTGTCCGGTCTTAAAGCCCTTTTTTACACTAGTGTATCCTGGCCTCACCAAGCTTCCATACATAATCGGTGTTACATCATAACCGTTAAAATAGATCCAAGATAAATGAAGGTCCAAAACTGTAATGCGTATGCATCGAGCTTTTACAAAACCCACATATATGACTATTCAGAACCATTATATATGACCGATAATAACCGTCATATATCACAATTTAGTAATGGAAATTGATTATACACATTGAGGCAATAATTTTAATTAATATTATTTTCATGTATCCAATATATATTTTTTATTTTAAATTATTTATGCGCTATAGTTTTTTTTTTTTTGAGTTGACATGTGCGATGGCATATAAAAAATATAATCAAAATATGATATTCATATGCATTATTTATAAATTTTTCTAACATAGTTATACGTATTACATACTATATATAATTTTATCTTAACATATATACATATACTTTTAACATTATTGTATAGAGTAAAAAACACCACTTTGTTTTACATAAATTACTTTATAAACCTTCCTTAAAATTAAAATATATATTACACTTATTTTTCTTCCATATTTGAGATTTCATTTCCATCAACTCAATCATTACTTAACTATTAAATTTGACTTTTAAACTTTTATTTTGATCAAAATACCTCTCATTGACAAAAAGAACTATTTAAAGAATTATAGTTTTCAAAAATTATTTTTTTATAAGTTATAAATTTATAAATTTTATTATATTATAAATTTGTTTAATTTAATTTTTCATCATATTTATTGAAACTTATCTATATATTCTTTAAATGGCTAAAAAATATTTCAAATACATATTTTTGTTCATTATACAGTATAAAAGGTATAAGTTTGAGAGGCTATATAAATAATTTATATTTATAATTTAAACATTAAAAAAAGAAATGTTGCTACAAACATCTATAAATATATTTAGTCAAAACTTAGAATTTAATATGTCGAAGGTTAAATTTGTAAATAAATTTTATTTTAATATAAAATTTAATTAAAAATATATTTTTAGAATATTCTTAACCGAGTATTAAATATATGTTTTCAAAATAAAGGGGAAGGTTCATGTAATTAAGGTAAAATATAAATGATGTTAGAGTATTTTACTCTATTTTATATGATAAATTATTTAATGGAAATTTCTATTTTTTAATAGGATATTTCATATTATTTTAATAATTACTGAAAATAAATATAAATATATTAAGAATAAAAAAATTAACTAACAATGTATATATGTACATGTATAAATTCATTTTTCTTTTAAACAAACCCAAAAAAGCACGAGCACAGGACTCTTGATTGTGAATCCCCTTGTTACAATTCACAATACAAGATATTTTCCTCTCTCACTTTGATTTAACCTTAGACAAACCAAACATAAGAATCTAATACCTAACAATATGTAATAAAACTTATAATAAATTATATCATTATTGACTTTTGAATTAATTTATCATTTTCTAAACTGACAATTAAGAAATGTTTTAATTTTATGATTTATTCTTTTAAGGTGGAACTATATTAATGCGTTCAATATAACATTTAAAAGGTTTTAATTAAATTTTTCACCTACTCATTTAAAGAGTAGGAAAGGATTCAGGGGAAATTTCATTAAAGGCCTACTGTAGAGAGTTTATTTCAGATATCCTCCAAAGAATTCTGAAATTTCATTGAACCCCATGGACCAAAATAAAATTAAGTTTGTGGGTAAAAGAATAATGATGTCCTTCTATTTTTTTATAAAAATATTGAATCATCGCCTGAGCTCTGGCAACTGGTCACCGACAGTTGCCAGACCGAAATAGTTTCTGATGGCTAGCCAACAAAATTAATTTGTGCTGTCCTTATGCTTATTTTGCTCACTACTATATAATCATACATTTGTAACACTTAATAATTAACTGTTATAATGAATTAGCATCATATAAGTCGAGGCCGTGTTTGCTCAAGAACATATAACATTAATGCTTAATAGTTAAATCTACACATTATCAAATATTGAGGGGACAAATTTGCAAAATAAAAAATACAACAGTTCTAATTATCAATCGTCATGTATTGACATGACAGTTCTTACAAAACAACTGTCATGTAACACTTTCAAATAATTTGTCTTGCCAACTTTATATGAGTAAAAACAAATACATAATGGTTATAATAATTAAGTGTAAAGTATGATTTCTAAATACTTAATGATTAAAAATGATAATCGTCATACTCCTCTGTCTTAATTATAAGACCTAGTTGATTTTTTTGAAGAGATTAAGGAAACTAATTAAATTAGCTTAGAATATTTTTTATTTATTTTTTTCTTCAAACTAAATAGTTTAACTAATAAACTAATATATAATATAAGAAAACACAAAATATGAAATAATTAAATAACTTATTTAGCTTCCTTAATCTCCAAAAAAGTCAACTAGGCCTTATAATTGTGACCGGAGGTGGTATATAAGAAGACGGGATTCTAGAAAAAAAAAATATTTGACAATACTTGACTATTCTTCACAAAACCATTATGTATTTTTTTTAAGAATACTTAACGGTTAAAAATGATAACCGTTATACATAAGAATGTGGCATTTTGAAAAATTTAAAATATAAGGAGACAGGATTATTGAAACTGCTTGACAATACTTGATGGTCCATCGTAAAGAACCATTATGTATTCTTTAATAATATTTAACCTTTAAAAATGATAACTGTCATATGTAAGAAGGCGAGATTCCTAAAATTAAAAAAAAAATCACAATACTTGATATATAATTCTTCACAAACAACTGTTAAAAATGATAATCATCGTATAAAAGGCGAGATTCTAAAAAATATCAAATATAAGAATGTGAGATTTTGAAATTTTGAAATTTATTTGACAATACTTAAAAATTCTTCCAAAAAAAAAAAAAACACCATTAAATATTCTTTAATGGTAGAAGGCATAATTCTAAAAAATGTCAAGTATAAGGCAGGATTCTGGGAAAAAAAAAAATATTTGACACAACTCCTTCTCAAACATTTTTTTATCTTCCCTTAGGTCTCATACTCCTTTTTTCATGGGTTTTGCTCTACGTTGTGGGTCTCATCCTCCACCACTGCCATGGTTTTCCACTCTCTAACCCCTTCCTCTCGTGATTTTTGTTAGATCCTATATTTTGATGATAACAAAGCATAAAAAGGTTTTGCATAGGATTTGGAAAATGAACAGCGTATTTTAAACAAGAAAAGATAAATGTTTTGCAAAATCTTTGGATCACTCAAGTGACCGCTCAAGTGACAACATTTATCATTGCGAGTCATTGGAAGTTGTAAAAATATATCACTCAAGTGACCACTCGAATAATGTGATGGATACTAGATAAATCATCTTGGTGATCTTTGACAAAATAGTTTCACAAAAGATCACTCGAGTGATGTACTTTATCACCATATTGATTCATCCAGTGACAGTGGCTGCAAAAAAACTTTCAAAGAGGAAATCACTCGAGTGATGGGTTAAAATTCATCACTAACACACCACTCAAGTGATTTGTTCCTGTGATGCTACTCTGATATATTTTGAAGAAAACTTCACTCGAGTGATGACTTGAGATCACTTGAGTGATAAGACAAAGTGCACCACTAGCACAAGTCACTTCAGCCTCTTTATGTAGTTACGTATGCGAAGAGCTTGTTCAAAGATTTGATATTTTAGAAAAATTATTGCAATCTTATTCTTCTGTGTTTCAAGAACCTCATACATTACCCTCATTCAGACAATATAGTCATGTCATTCCTCTCTATCCTAATGCAGTCCCACCTAATATTCGTCCGTATAGATATCCTTTTGCTCAAAAAGATGAGATTGAAAAACAAGTGGTTGACTTGTTATAGAAGGGCTTACACAACTAGCGTTCACCCATTTGCAAGTCCTATACTTTTGGTATCAAAAAAGGATTCTACTTGGTGATTTTGTGTTGATTACTGGGAGCTCAACCGTCTTACAATTCCAGATAAGACCATATTACTACAATTGATAAGTTAATTATTGAATTGTATGGAGCCAAGTTCTTTTCTAAAGTTGACCTTCATTCTGGCTACCATCAAATACAAGTACTTCATTCTAATGTTTCTAAGACGGCCTTCCATACACATTCTAGTAATTATGAATTTATTGTCATGCCTTTTGGTCTTACAAATGCACCTACTACTTTCTAAGCAACAATGAATGATTTGTTTTGTCCCTTCTTAAAAAAACTCATCTTGGTGTTCTTTGATGATATATTGGTGTATAATAAGAACTTTGAAGATCATATGGTGCACTTGAATAGCATTTTCCAGATTTTGCAGCAAAATGAGTTTTATACTAATCCAAAAAGATATGACTTCCTTCAATGGATATATCGTTTTTGGGGCATATTATTTCTTCTCAAGGAGTTTCTGTTGCTATTAATGATTGGCCTTTACCCAAGGACATTTCAGAACTTCGTGGATTTCATAGTCTCACAAGATATTTTAAAAGGTTTGTATATCATTATGGACAGATTGCAAAACCTCTTATAGACATGACTAAAAAGGATGCTTTCCATTGGGACAACAATTCCTTGGTTGCTTTTGAGAATCTCAAAGTAGCACTCACTCAGGTCCATGTTCTGCAACTACCAGATTTCTCTAAACCTTTCATTGTTGAGTGTGATGCTTCATCAACAGATATAGGTGCCATTTTACAACAAGAGGGCCATCCTATTGCTTATTATAGCAAGGGCTTGTCAGTTTTTCACCAACAAAAATGTGTCTATGACAGGGAACTATTCGCTTCGGTGATGGCATTAGACAAATGGAGGCAATATCTGCTTAGTCGCAAGTTTTTGGTCCGCACTGATCATTTCAGCTTGAAATATCTCTTACAATGAGTTACTACATCAGCACAGCAATGTCTCCTCCTAAGGCTTCTTCCATATGATTTTAATATCATTTATAAACCTGGTGTAAATAATCAAGTTGTTGATGCCTTGTCTCGTTGTCCTCATTCTGCAAAATTTTTCTACTTGGCAGTTTCACATGCTACTGATTTTACTGACCTACCAGAAATGTTACAGCAAGATCATTTTACAAGTCAAATTCTTCAATGACTTCAGGCAGATCCACATTTGGTCCCTCATTATTCCTTGGTGTCTTGGAAGCTATCTTATAAAAACAGGTTGGTCATACCTACAAAATCTTCTGTCACTAATCTCCTTATTTCCTAAGCACATGCTTCTCTAATTTTTTTTTTGGGGGGGGGGGGTCATGGTGGTGTCCCTAAGACCTTAAAGAGATTGCAGACTTACTACTTTTGGCAAAATATGAAAGTGAAAGATTTCATTCAGCAATGCCCTCTTTGTCAATGCAGCAAATACTTGCCTCAATCTTATGCAAGTTTATTGCAACCTTTGCCCATCCCATAACATATTTGGGAGGATCTTTCACTTGACTTTATCATAGGACTACCAAAATCAAATGGCTTTGATGTGATTTTGGTTGTGATGGACCGTTTCAGCAAATTTTCTCATTTTATTGGTCTTACTCGCCCTTTTACTACAAAATCAGTGATTGCTCTCTTTTGTAAGGAGATTATTGGCCTTCATGGGATCCCTAAATCAATAATTTCTTACCGGGATCCTATTTTCTGAAGTTCTTTTTTGTAAGAATTGTTCAAACTCTCAAGCACTAAGCTTAAAATGAGTACCTCTTATCATCCACAAACTGATGGCCAAACAGAAGTTGTGAACAGATGCTTAGAAACTTATCTCCGTTGTTTTTCCCAAGATCATCACAAGAGATTGTACCATTATTTGCATTGGGCTGAATTTTCTTATAATACTGGCTATCACACTTTAACAAGTTATACCCCTTTCAAACTTGTCTATGGCAAAGAACCTCCTATTCAGGGCCAGAATCAGGGGGCTAGGGGTGGCCCCCCCCCCTAAAATTACATATTTGGACCCAAAATTTTCGAAATTATTCTTTAGCCTCATAAAAAATTTTAATATTTTCATTTTAGTCCCTATTAAAAAGTCTCATGGAGGGACTAAAATGAAAAAATTGAAATTTTTATGAGGCTAAAGCAAAATTCCCTAACATGTTGGGTCCAATTTTGTAATTTTCGCCCCCTAATTTCAAATACTGACTCTACTGGTTTTATTCTGTAATTTTCGCCCCCCCTAATTTTCATTCATGGCTCTGCCCCTGATGGCACTGCAGTCCTGGGTCAATGCTACCGTCTCGAATTCTTCCAGTCTCCTCTTCTTTGACAAAATGTCCTTCATGAACTTCACATAGCTAGACATTTGTTCCAGTGCTTCCACCAAAGGGAATTAATGTGCAACTGCCGTAGCATGTCAAGGAATTTCTAAAATTGTTTCTCTTGTCCTTGCTTTTATAGTCTTTGTGGGAACGGCGGGGGTCGCTTTAGCATTTGTGAAGACCCGAGATCACGATTTTGCTGTGATGATGTTGTTGTAGCATTCCCTGTTGGGTGTTGCACATGATTATCCAGTGCGACAATTGGAGGCAATGTTGTGGCGTTGATATCCTGTTTAGGTTGTGACGGTCTTGGGTACTTCTGCTCATCTTTAAGGAGTTGTTCAGTACTTTCTGTTTCCTCCTTTGATCTCCTCAATTGCGGGTCAGTACCTCCAGAAAGTTGTTTGGTCATTCTCATAGGTTTCAGACTCTTGCCACTTCGTAGCTCTATTAGCTTTACTTCCTCCTTTCTTTGGATCCTGGGGAGTTCAGTGTCACACTGTCACTAGGCAGCGATCCTGAGGGTTTGTGACAGAGATTTGCCGTCATCTCCCAAAATAACCAGATTAGAAAAGATTTGCAGTATAATGAAACCTGGTTCGTTTCTCTCAAGGAATTTGCAATGGGTTTAAATCAAGAATAAAGAAAACGAACAACAATAAAATTGGGGGTTTTTGATTTGAAACAGATTAAAACGAAATTAAACCGAAACTAATCAAATATGCAAACGAGATAAAAACGAGATTGAAATAGATTAAAACGATCAACCCAACGTTTAGATTCCGTAAACTTCCTTCATTGAACGAAATATAAACGAACTCGCGTTTGGCTCGACGAACCGAAATCTCTGCGTTCGTCCGTAAATCCCTCGACTAGACGATCGTCTAGAATCTGTCGAACAACATGGCGTCTCACCGTGCAATCGCACAAAGAACACTCTAACCTAGTTCGAACTCGGTCCTGGGATTGGGATAACCAAACCGAATATTAAATCTAATATTCGAACTATTTAAATCGGATCCGATAAGATGAAAACAAACGAGTAAAGTTACCGATTAAGTACGAGTTCTCCGGACGAATCATGGAATCCTCAACGTTGGGTTAACCACGAAGGTTTAGCCGAACATGGCCGGGAAAATCGAAGAACAGACGAAGAACACGAAGAACATTTCGGAGAATCAAAACCTCTACTTTGATCCACAAAAACGAGAATAAAAACGTGAATGGCATGTGTTTGTGGTCTGCCTTACTTAACCTAAGATGAAAAACGAAATGGGGCTCCAATCAATAATCCAGGCCCAAAACAAAATAATACTGAGAATGGGCTTTAGTCACAAATTCGAGCCCAAATAAAACATCTCGACTTTGGCTTCAAAATCGACCGCCTTCTTGTCCGAATTTGCCCTTCATGTCTTCATAACAATTGTAGCTCTCGAATCATCTGAAATATGAAACAAAAATGAGGCAAATCCGATGTCTGGTTCAAGAGTTATGGTAAGATTAGTGAAGCTATGTAAAACTGGAATTTTATTAATAAAAATGGCTAAAATATAATCAAAGGCCCAAAGCCCAAATAAGTATAAAAGCCATTATTTATTAACTAAAAAGTCCTAAATTATTAATCAAGAGATAAAAAGAAGTGTATAAAATATTCAATTATCAGTTTGTTGTTAAGGGCAGTAGCTAGTTGTCCCACTTGGTTTTCAAGGTTTCTAAGAGTGACCTGCTGATTCTGAATGATAGTGTCGTTCTTTGCCATATACTCCTTCAAGAGGGTCAACATATAGTGTTGCGGTTCTAAATCACCGCCCTGCTGTCGTGCTTGCTGGGTAAACCCTGGTGGGTTTGATGGTCTGTTTGGGTATTATGGGCCTGATGATTGTCCCGCTGCTTGTTGACCTTGAGAACTCCATGAAAAATTTAGGTGCTGCCTCTATCCAGGATTATACGTATTAGAGTACGGGTTGTTGGTGTTACCACCCCTGTTAAAGTTATTAACGAAGTTGACAGACTCAGGGTTGGCAGAGCATTGAGAGTAAGAGTGCTCTCCGCCACAGTACACACAAGCTACCTGAGATGGTTGCAGTGATGTGTTGTTTGAAGGAAACGTCAGTCCTTTCACCATATTAGTCAGAGATGATACCTAAGCAGTGAGTGCAGTCATAACATCCAATTCATGGATTCCAGCAACGATTCTGGATGGTGTGGCCCTGTCTGCTTGCCACTGGTGGCTATTCATAGCCATGCGCTCTAACAAGTCATGGGCTTCTTCATAAGACTTCATCAAGATGGATCCTCCAGATGAGGCATCCACGATTGATCGTGTTTGTCCATCGAAACCTCTGTAGAATGTTTCTAACTGAACCCATTCGCACAGTCCATGCTGTGGGCACCTTCGGAGGAGGTCTTTAAATCTATCTCATGCTTCATATGTGGATTCACCAGTCTTTTGTTGGAAATTAATGATATCTCCTCTGAGTTGAGCGTTCTTGGTAGGTGGGAAGAACTTGAGCAAGAATTTGCTCCCCAAATCATTCAAGGAGGTGATTGAGTTGGCTAGTAAATTGTTGAGCCACGTCCGAGCTTTGTCCCGAAGAGAGAATGGAAATAATTTAACTCGAATTGCATCAGGCGTGACTCCTGGAATGACGAACGAGTCACACACCTCTATGAAGTGCGGGTCTTCAGATGGGAGTCCTCCAAATTGCCCGGCCGCATTTAGCATTTGAATCATGACACCCTTGATTTCGAAGTGTCCAGCATTAAGGGTCAGAGGTGTGATAGCTGAATTCAACTTGTTTAGATCTGGAATCCCAAATTCCATGATAGCCTTGTTCACATCTGGATTTGGAGGTGGAGGGACCTGATTGTCCCTATTTATTGCTTGCAGCTCCCTTCACTCCTGATCAAGATTGACCTGCACATCCACCATGCTTGCGGGGTCAAAAGGTTGACTTCTTCGCTTCTGCTTCCTGCACCTTTGCTTGTAAGTGCGTTCGATTTCAGGATTGTAAGGCTCTAGGTTTGTTGAAGGCGAGTTGCACATGCACTACAGATTGTACCTGAAAATCAAGAAAAGGGAAAGGGTGAGCATTTCTTAGATAAATCACAACTATTAAGCAAAAAGGGCGTCGTCACTAGAGGTGCCTACAGTCCCCGGCAACAGGGCCAAAAACTTGTTGGTCGATTCCCTTGATGGCAAGTGAACCAGTCGAACAAGTAATAAAGTGTAAGTAGAGTATCCTCCCACAGAGACTGAGATACCGAAAAGTGACGCTTAACTGCTGTAATAGTTGTGTGAACAGAAGGTAAAATCTGATTGACTTGGGGGTTTTTGTGATTACGCTAAATAACAAGAAAGTAAACAGAGTGTTGTGGTTGTAAGAAGATATCAGTAGGAAAATAGGCTGAACTCGGATCATTATTAAACATATCAATCCCCCAGTTGCTTCACACATTGCTATAGCATTTATACTGCACAGCTTCCGCAATGCTACAGCATAGATACTATTTACAATGCTATTCAGCTAACCCATCACTAGAGTCTATCGAAGCTTCTGCGTCCAATACATGTAATAGTAACTTTACTTCTCCTATATGCCTATGGCAATTTTCTAGTTATATTAACATTACAAAGCAAGGTGTTATGGTTATGAGCGGTAGACCCATTCCTGAAGCCTACAATAATAGGTCAAGCCTTGCACCAGCCTGCCTAGCAATCACTGTTTCTCATAGGTCTAACCCCGAGGCCATTAATCTAGCCCTTAGCTTCCACTAATCGACAAGAATTTAATTCACTGATAAGCAAACTGAATTTATTGAATTAAGAACTAGCAACTGGGTTTATTCCAAACTTAAGAAATCATCCTCGCTCAGCCATAGGAAATTTAGTTCATGACCGACGAGGGAAACAAAAAGAGATAACAACAAAATGACCCATGATCAAAAGATTAAAATGAAAGAAAACAGAAAGCTTGACGAAGTTTCCGACGGCGTGGAAGAAGCCCTGTCACGTCACCACTCCATGTCTTCTTCTCTCCGTCTCACTGCAGGGGAGGATGTTGGGTTCTCTTGAGGTTTTCGTGCCTTGTGAACTCTCTCTTTCTTCTTTCGAGTGTAGTCGTATATGAATAGAATTAGGCTCTCAGCGACTCAACTTTCTCTAGGGTTGGCTTGTTGTTTCCTTATATAATCAGGCTTTCTTGCAGCATAAGTTCCAGCGAGCTGGACCTTCCTAATCTGTCGAGATCCAGTCGTATCTCTCTTTCAAATCTTAGTAGATTGATTCTACTGATCCTGCGGGATGTTGGAAATTATGCTCTAGAGGCAAGTCATTATACTTTAAACGTTAATATCATTTAAAGTATTCTCCATTTAGTTATCATTACATTTGCATGTTTATAGTGATAACTGTATCCCTGGATATATCTTATAGATTATCCTAAATGTCCCTGGTCGGTCATCTACGCAGGAGCGAAGATGAAATAAGACCAGTATGACTTTGATGAGATATGGAGATACGAATCAAAGTCATGGGCACTTGTAAGAGTACAAGGTGTTGGACCGACCCACTATGAGAAAGCTGCATGGATTTAGTCATAAGCTTATCTCATGTATAACCGCGTCACAACTCCCTTTGATCTGAGATCATCATGGATTCCTACATGAGAGTCATTAATCTTTGACCTAGTCAAAAGTCACCTTTGACCGAGTGGTGATACAAACTTGGATCGGGATCAGTGGTTTTCATGCAGAGGAATGTGAATGGTCAAGATGGAATTTGTCTCTCACATTCGTAGAGAGATAATACTGGGCCCCTCGATGAGTGAGTCTGAGAAATGTATGGCCATACTACGATAGAAAGGAGTTTCCATTTCAATTGTTAGACTATTCAAGAATCGAGAAAGTAATGATCAAGAACAGGAAGTTGACATTATCCATGCCTCATCCTTGACCAAATTATCGCGTGACAAAAGGGATGTGACATGGTTGTACGATAGGTTGTATCGCATTATCGATCCTCATATGAATTGGGTAGTCGCAATGTCTTGCTAAAGGCCGCTTGCGACTTGTGGGCTGATACAGTATTGGCCCGTTGTCAATCTCATGTGGGCCTGCAGGGTCGCACACAAGAATAACCCAACACAAGCAATAGTGTCCAGATTCATTGAATCTTAGATATGTCTAAGATTTAATGAATACAACTTTAATCTAGGATATATATATATATTATATTATATAAATTCGAAAATAATATAATAATATTATTTAATAGAGATTATAATATTATTATATAATATTTGTTTTGTATTTAATTTATTAAATAAATTAAATATCTAAAAACAAATAGAGATATTGTATCTCATATTTAATTTTCGAATAAAGATATCATATATCGATTTAATTTAAATTGAGATATAGTATCTCGATTTAATTAAATAGATAGATATCATATCTCGATTTAATTTATAGAGATAAATTAAATCGAAGACTTTTAATTCGGACTAAAATAAATAGATTAGATTAGATATATTGGATAGATTTAATTAATATATTATTTTAATCCAAATTCAAATTTCAAGATTAATAAGGATTAATTTTGAATATAATACGTCGATTGAGTTTTGAAAACCTACGGGACATTTTGTCAAACGTATTAGAAAAGCCGTGAGAAACCCTAGAGAGAGACGCGAAAATAATGAAGGCCCTAGCACGCTGCCGTCGATGTTGGAGGCTATTCGTGTGGATACCGGTAGAGGGAGCAGATTCGCAGAGTCAGCTCCTGTTGATCGAGTAGGTAGCCCACGAGAACGAATCGAACGAGACGCTCACGAGTTCGCATAGGTACGGTTTCTAACGAACATTGATTTAAACGTTGTTAATAGATCCTCTCAATGGGATTCGTAAGTTTTAATGGATGAGAATCCTTCCGCTGCATGTACGGATCCCAACACGGGATTCTTCAAATCTTTAGTTTCGATCCTCCGCATCTTCTATTCCGTTACGTCAGCAATCTACCTGTTGTTCTCGACCTTCACTATATTTCCTAAAATAATCTTGACAAAAGATCAGAACATATGCCGCATAGCATTACGTCCTTTACTTTGCTATAGCTTCAAAGATGCCTTGTATTGCACTTCGATAAGCTGTCCTGATGCTATAGCATAGTATCAGCTTTGCTATACATTTTCCTTATAAAATCTCGCAACTCATTCTTTTCTTAGCGTATGTCTAGGATATGTGTGAAATGCATCCTTAAGTTCCCTGTATAATGAATTAATGCATTTTTGCTCAAATTTAACACCGTTAAGCTTATATTCACTATGCAATTCTGTCATTTAATACAAGGAAAACATGACATAAATTGTGCTCATCATGGCTTTGAAGGTCGGACGAGGAGGATCTATGACGCTAAACTTCGAAGATTAGAGGAAGACTATTTAATTTAGATATGAAGGCAAACGTAGCTCTTACGGAATCAATGAGATGGTTATGGTTTTGACGATCACAGTGATCAGACTCATTGTGTCAGACATAGTCAAAGTCGTTGTTGCCTCTATGCCTTCAAATAGAAAGCCCTAGCTTTAATATCATGTTGATTTAGAGGGATAAAGCATACACTATTCATCTGTAAATAAAAGAGAGTACATAGGGGCATTTATATAGGCAAACCTAGAGCTAACCCTAGAATCTAATCTTATCAAAATAGATCGAATTAAATCTAAATAGTTAAGATATAATATCCTAAGATATAATAAATATCAACCTTAATAATAAGATAATGATTAATCTAAATAATCCCTAATTTTCATTATCTAAATAATCTTTAATATTCTAACACTCTTAAAGCCATTAGACACACATTTCATTACCTCAATGTCATACATTGGCTTTCTAACTCACATTGACTCATATGGACTTAGTTACAAAGTTGCTAGCATGCAAGAATAAACAAAGCATAGTCACAGTGAAACCACTTGTGTGCATATGTCCAGCTAGCAGTCAAAACATCACACATATCCAAGTTCATCCTTCCCCCCACACTTATCCCTTGCATTGCCCTCAATGCAAGCACAGACTCATGAAAAAGCAGTGTAAATCCAACTGATTGCAAGAAATAAGTGAGGAAACTATCATGATAGTGGAGTTCAACATTTGTTTCTACCTTTTCTACTAGAGTGGTCCCTCCCCCACACTTATTGCGAGGAATAAGATTCACAAGGTAATTAATCAATTCAAAACAGCTAGTGTAAGTAAGGGAAAGGGACAACCTTGTGACAGAATCTCTTCAAATTCTTGTAGCAGAAATTCTCATCGCAGATGAGAAACAAAAATTTGTCCAGAAGAGGTGTAGCGATTTGATTATCCTTCCTTATGGCGGTTCTGGATCAATTGATAAAGGCTCCAAGATGTATGGGATGTCTTGACTTCCTTGGAGTACTCGGTCTCTAATTTTCTACAAGAGAGAACTTGGACCAGCAATAAAATACTCCACAGAAAGTAAGTGCTTCAAGTTATGATAAACAAATGTAAATAAATCTGAGGTCAAGTCACAAGAAAGCACTTCATGAGAAAAAATGTGAGTCTTAGCAAGAAGTCTGTCAAGAACCAAATCAGATTCAATTAATCTAAATAATATCACATTATGCTCAAGACAATGAATTGCAAATTCAGCATATCCACAAGTACCCAAGTCCGGAATTAAGTCACAAGAGAGGATCTCCGTTAAGAATCTTTGGTATATGGAATGGAATCAATAGCAAATAAGAGGGTTTAAAACAAGAATTAGACAAATCAGCTTTTGAACCCCCTAAATATCTAGAGAAACCAATGAAATCAGTGTGACTACCATGGAGAAAAGCATTGCCAACAGAAAATTCAGATGGAACATAATCAGTTTCAAGCTTGTGTATATCTTGAGGTAAATCACATGATAGGATATGATCTGCTACTATGTGACAGTCAACCTCACAAGAAGTGGCCAATAGAGATTGAATACACTCAATATCATACACGAGTATTAGCAATCATGGATGGACAACTAGAATCGATATCAAGAGGGAATGTGGATGATTGCAAGAGATTATCAATTTCAGCACATGCAACACATTTAGAAACTGTTACAATCATCACAAATCATGTATGCATCAAAATTTAACGAATGAAAGTCATCCCCTTTCAGCTTCTAAATTGCTGCCATCAGCTTCTTGATGTGTTTTTCCTAGCTCGAGTTTCTGGGAAGATAATGTCATGTTGCTCCAGATTGGTTCCAGCTTTAGTGAGCTCTTCATGCTACTCCAGATTATGTGCAGATTGGAGATGAGTGGTCTTTGGAACAGTTGCTGCACCGTCCTCTTGCTTTTTATGCTTTTTGGGAAGATTGAAGCTCCCACTTTACTGCCAGACTCCTCCACCCATATATGAAGTATGATGGAGTTGGAGAGGTCAACCATTTCATTGAGCTCATCCATTTGCTTAACCAGTGTGTCAGACTCCAATGCAGCATCAAATAAGCATTGATGTTCTGCATCCAACTTGTTATTTGCTTCCCTTAAAGCATGCAATCGTTCATCAAAATTTGGGATGGCAAGAAGTGAGTGATGTCAGGTCCAATTCAGTTGCAAAAAATCGAAAAATATCTTTCCCAAGAATATCATGGTTAGTAGAAACAATTACATCACTAGCTTGATCCAATTCATCACAGCCATTTTCAAGCGAATTAGTATCACCTTTGGCATCTTCACAATTATTCTCTCCACAACGCTTAATACAAGCAATATTTTCATGCATGTCATTACCCACAAATTCAATGCAATAAGCAGCAGACACGTTATTATTCACATCAGCACACATAAATGAAGAAGTGCAATCATCATGTTCATTCAAATCATGAGTACTAGAAGTAGAAGATGTGACCATGTCATGCTTAAACATGTGGGGTGACTCAACTATGATTTCTTCATCAACCTCATCATCACTCAAGTCCTCACTTGCCTCATTAGATTTTGAAGTAGCTAGAGTAGGCTTAACTTCTACAAGTAAGGGTTCAAGATCTATGAGGGAATACTTCTCGGACATTTCTTTTGTCTTGCTACCATCCAAAGTGTTGCTCATAAAGTTATCCAATTGATTTTTTCAGTTCTTGCAAGAAACTCCTAAACACATCATTATTGGAAGACTCTTGACTTGGCAAACATGGGGGAGGAGAAGGGTCATCATAAGGCTCATAGGAAGAATGCTCCATCCAACTAACTTGGCGTAAGTGAGGGTAAGAATCACTCATGTAACCATTTGGAAAATTCCCTTGGTGAATCCTGGTCCAACCTATCCTCTCATGCTCTATCTTATGATAACAATCGTGAATCTCATAGCACCTAGATTGACAGTACACACAATAGACGCCCCTAGACAGTCTAGGTGTCCAATGTGGCATTCTAGGTTGAGGAATATGTGGTAAGTGCCTCATTGCAGCTTACAAACGGTTGGTGAGATGGTGGTATAACCTGTCCAGCAAAATACCAAGTAGGCAAGGGTAAATCATGATTAAAATCATTGTAAGCATTGACCCAAGCCATAAGAGATGTGTTTCAAGCTACAATTCAAGATCTCGGCCCAAATACTAGCAAATTATCATGTCAGAGGAAGATTCAACAATTCAGTAAAAATCAGCCAGTGTAAACCAAGGTCAGCAATAAACTGCAGTAGCAAACAAAATGCAAAGAAACTTATGGATTTGCCTAGATTCAGCTAGCCGCACACATTTAGAGGTGAAAGACTTGTTCAAGAACACTCAGAAATTCAACCACTGAATGTTGTCCAGCAATGCACAGTTGTCTCCCAAATCTCTATAGTCGAGTGGATCACAGCAGCAACAATATAGATCAGGTAAATACAACCTCTACAGACCAATCTCTTTACAATGTCAGGCAGATAAATGATCACCTGCAGCAGATTCAATTGACCAAATTGCATCAAATCAAGTGATCAATATGTTGATGTGAGAAACAGCAAATATAAACGGCTCAACTTTAAACTTGGTCACACCTGTCCAGTCAAGTACAATAGAGAAAAAATACTTCAGTTAAGGAACCAAATTCAGTAGAAATTTCAAGGAACACACATCAAATCCCAACTCCAAAATCTGTTACTTTGGCACAGTGATTGCAGCAATTAGCACAGCAAGTGAAATAACTAGAGTCACTGTATGCATCAAACTTTAGCTTCTTGAACCATGCACAACCAGAATGCACTTATATTTCAGCTACCAAATCATGCAATCAGATCTGTATCAAGAGTGAAATTTGAGTGGCTCAGATGGAACACCACCCACAACCCGGGGAAAGGTAGGTTCAAGAACTTCTGTTGGCCAAGAATTTTCAGTCTGGGGTGTTGGATCCTTTGGACAACCAGATGCAAATTTCTTTTTCAAGGAGAAAGCACCGATGCTAGAGAGATGCTTCACCGATACAGCTATCTCCTCATGGAAAGCGCTACAAACCGCACTCTAGCTCACCAAATATTTCAACTCAACAGGCCTCATGAAGACTCTTGGACCCCACCACCGGCTAATGTGATCTGTATTGATGTTGATGGGTCAGTGCGACACCAGCACCATGCAGCATGCGGAGGAGTGCTAAGGAATGCTCAGGGGGAATGGCTTATGGGCTTTCATAAATCCCTTGGTCTCCACACAGTTCTTGAAGCTGAAATATATGCCATCCAGACAGGGTTACAAGTTGGGCAGCAGATGGGTTTACAGAGCATTGTTATTTATTCTGACTCCCTGGATGCTGTTAATACCCTTATGCGAGACTGCTCCACAGACCACCCGTTGCGTGACATTATTGCGGAGACTAGAGACCTTTTGTTCAAGGATTGGAGGGTGGAGCTCTACCATACCCCAAGAGATAACAATCCATGCGCTGATTTTATGGCTAAGGAAGGCCATCATGCTACGGCTGATGCTGGGGTTGTCCTTGTCCCTGTGATCCCTAGGGGGTGTTTCGATATGATCATGAAGGACAGAGTGTCTTGTCAATGCTAGTTTCCTCCTTGTTTTTGTTTGTTGTAAGGGCTTGATTTTCCAATCTAGCCTTCTTGTTGTCTTTCAAGCTTCGGCTTGCCGTTTTCTTTCAAAAAAAAAAAGTGAAATTTGAGACACAGCAAAATTCTTCCCAGGTTCAATCAGCCAATGGTCACATTTCTTGCTTGAGTATTGAGTAAAATTCAGAAATGAATTTTCCTTAGCTTATTTCTCAGAATTCAGAAAATGCACACAATGGAATTAACTTCAGATATGCCTAGTCCAAAAACGAATTAGAACAAGTTTGGGATGACTTAAAGACAAATGTATATTCAGTAAACTTATGAAGGCCAACAAATACCAAACAAATGCATTACAATGGCAGAATGCATCTCAGCACAAATATCTCTTATTTTCCTGAAAATCTGATTAAGAAAATTGATATTTATACTCAGAAAGTCAGAATCCAGTGAGCTATGTGATGTCACTTCGTCCTTAATGATGCAAATTACCAGCAAAAAGCAATTCATGCAAATCTGGTTAAAACACATTCAAACCTTGAACAAGCAAGAACATGATTTTTTTAGTGCACAAATCACATACACTTTGATTCTTATGCTCAGGATGGTGTCACACACTCCTTATATAACAACAAATCTCAGTGTATGACAGCAAGTTTTCAAGTTTGACAGTAGCAAATGACTGAGCTCGGTATACAATTCCAGAACAGGTATAATGCACGCACCAAACTCTGCTTATAATTTTCTTACTTCTGCCAAAGTCAGAATCTCAAGTCTCACAATTATCTGGCATAAAGCAGCAAATAAATGCCAAAATTTCAATTTTCAGCTCTTAATTGAATCCAATGTGGCAAATGCAGCAACAAAGTTTCAGAGTTTAGCAAACTAGTTAGACTTTAGAAGTTGTGCATTTAAACACATCACAACTAGGAATTCAGTGTTGCTAATTCAAATGGCCCAATCTAGACTCAATGTTCAAGTTCTATTACAAATATCCAGCCAAACTTTTCTTGGATACAGTGAACATCACAAAAATGATGGTTTGATTCAGAATTAGTCACTTAGATCATGTAGCAGCAAAACTGGACAGATTTCACAAAATTTAGCTTGTCCACAAAAATTTTGAGTTAATTCAGTAAACAAGTTCAGCTTTCATGCAATTAATTCAACTCAATCCAACACTTTATAGTTCATACATTAAAATACAACTTGTGACAGCAAAGAGTTCAAAAATTACAGCAGAAGCAATACGTATCAGCAGTAAAAAAAAAATCAGCTACCTGTGACTAATCAGATTCATCAATTTCAAAATTTCAATACTTAATTGTTTTCTTCCACAGTCACAATATAACAAAATACCCAGCAGCCACCAACCAGGGACACACAATTACACTCAAAAAATTTCTTTCAGAGTCAATCACATTCAGAGTCCCAACTCAATCCAGCATTATATCATATTTAATCATTAATCTCAGCAACAAAACAATTTCCAAATTTCTCTCACAGACCACGCATAGCCAAGTGAAATGCAATCTGACCACAAAACAAATAGTAATTCCTTAACCACATACTTTAAGTCAGATATCAGAACTAGATGATAGCAAATTGAACACAGAAACACCACTCAACAACTGGAATTTCCAGCTTCAAAATCAGTTTCTACACAGTGACAAAGTTAAACAGATTTTTATTTCAGTTTCCAAAGTCACAGAATCAAAGACCAGATTTCAAACATCATAGAAACAATGTTAAATTCCAGAAGTCACTAGCTGAAACAATGAATTTCTTCTAATCTCCACAACAGGTCAGTTAATAACCTTCAAGTTTCTAGCACATGTTCCAATCAGCAATGAAGTATTCAAAGGACAAGCACAGCAGCAAGTGACCGAGTTTGAACAGCAATATAATTTCCAGTGTGATGACAGCAGCAAATCAAGATCCTACACAACTAATTTGTATTTGAATTCTATGTTTTTATTTTCTTTATGTTTTTCCTAGTCCAATGGATTGCTAGGGAACCTCAACAAGTAAGACTCCCCAGCAATGGCTCCATTTTGATAAAGCATGTCGTTATGTCTAAAAAAGATACTAAGCTAAAATATAGTATAGTATAGTGATATCTAGCCTAGGTCATTCTTCACTAAGGAGCCTAAGAGATGCTAAAATTCCTAATTAATCCTATGAGCCACAAATTAACAAATAAATCACAGCATAGGGAAGAAATTTCCTGGTTGATTTTCTGAATTAAAACTAATCCTAATGTCTGTAATTTTCTGATTTATTTAGGTAAGAGGAGTGAACCTTCCTTAGAACAATGACTCTGCCTTCATAGCTAAATAGGATATGGAGCAAATTCACATTCAAATCCATGAGTGCAACAAATCAGATGCAATGAGACAGAAAATTTCGAATATGTAATCAACTGATTCATACCATGAGTTTATCAATCTAATCAGTAATCACAATCAAACGTCAACTAGATATTCTAAAGCAATCAAATCTACGCGAAATCAAGGAATACATCGTCAGTCACAGTCACTATCGAATCTGTGTACATCTCCAGAAATTCAAATACAAAATCATCTAATCAAGATCCAAAGCTCGAAATACAAATACATATACCAGCTATGAATACAAGAGAAAAAACTCCCAATTAGTTCAGTAGCTCCGGCATTAGTCATAGCTCCAGGGTAGAACGGATTTAGCCATGCATGTCGTGAGGTTCAGCTCCACCGAGCTTCACTCCAGTCGCAGACATGGTGGAAGGCGATGGTTAATGGAGTCGGAGGTGGAAGAGAATAAAGGTGGATGAAAATGAGAGAATAGAGATGGGGAAGATCGACGGAATTGAATACTGGAATTAAATGATGTGTTTCAGCGCTTTAGAGAAGGCGGGAACTGAAAATTTTGAGCACACGCGAATTGCAATCGGACCCCTTAAAATTTATGAAAGTTTCAGTTAGATCTTTTTTTGCCTTCCACAAAGAGCCTGCGAACGTTTTGTATTTTTATTTTAACCCCTCTTCCTATTTGCAGCTTCATAACTCCAACTTCTTTCAAATTTCCTACAAAACAATTTATACCAATGTAATATCAATTGTTCCACAAATCAAATAATGAGAAGAAATTATAAAATATAGCAATTAAGCTCTTTTAATCATTAATTCCACATAATCACTCTTAGTCACAATTAATCATAACAAGTGCATTTCATATATGATAATCTCAATAAAATCAAAAAATGGATTTTTTGTTTATATAATTTTTCAAAGATTGTAGTGCTCTAAGTGAAAACGAAAGATGCACCATTTGTCCAAAAAAAAAAATTGAAAAATCATAACAAATTGAAAACAACTCTACTTTTTTTTTCAGAAAATATTAAAATGTCACTCATTTTTGGTAGAATCTAATAACAAAAAGAAACACGAAAACAAATATTAGAGGGTGCAGCTGACACCCCAGCAGCCCTCCTGAGATGCTCAAGAAAACTTCTTTGATCGAATTGGAAGCCGGATTACTCGTCAATTTGGAAAGGGCAGTGAACCCCACCAGCAGAATGGGTGGGTGGGCATTTTGTTCAATGACATGTGGATGGAACATGGGAGATTGTTTCAATGGATCCAGAGGGAGATTCGTTGTGGGTTAAAGTGAAGGCAGCAGCGAAGGATTTGCTAAAATACATCATACCTAAAGGTTTTATTGTTGTGGATGGGACTAGTATGATCGTGGTAGATGTGTTTGATGAAGAAGAGTGCATCAAGTTCATGATGCTAGCTTACACACAGCAGAAGGTAGTGATTCCTTTGTAGAAAGTTGGACAGAAGGTAAACTTGGAGGTGGATATTCTTGGCAAATATGTGAAGAGACTTCTTAGCAGTGGCTTCATCAACTCCATAAAAAATTCCTGATGTGTTGAAAGCTGTAGAATTATTACGTTGTAGACATGGTCTTCCAGTTATCTATGAGTATGTCACAATACCGTACGCCTCATAATCCAGGGCTCAGTATCCCTCAGAAGCCAGATTTGAGCCGTTGATCTCCCATCATCAAATCTTAACCGTCTATTTTAATACCTTAAAATAAGTTTAGAACCCTGAAAAATTATTTTAGGATCTTAAAAAATATCCTAAAGCATATTTTTAGTAGCCCGTCAGTACCCTAAAATATTTTTTTAAAATCCTAAAATATTTTTTCAACGATATTAAAATTATTTTAGGATCTTAAAAAAATATTTCTGGGTACTGAATGATACTAAAAAAAATAATTTATCATCTTGAAAAAATATTTTAGGGTACTAACAGGTACTAAAAATATGCTTCAGGATATTTTTTTAAGATTCTAAAATAATTTTTCAAGGCTCTAAACTTATTTTAAGGTATTAAAATGGACGGTCAGGATTTGATGATGGGAGATCAATGGCTTAAATCTGGCTTCTGAGGGATACTGAGGCCCCTGAATTCTGAGGCAATCCGCGTCCCACAATACCTTGTTGTCTATACTTCTTTTCTTTTTCTTTTTTTCCTTATCAAGGAAAAGGAACCCTCTAGAATAATCTTCTCCACCTTAACTAGTCTTAGGCTGACTATTTGAACATCATTTCCGTCAAGCATTTTGTGGTAGTTGTGGAATTTAATGCATGCTATGAACAAAAGGATGATTTTTTTCACACTGAAAATTCTAGCCTTTTCTTTCAAATTTACTAAGGGACAAAATTGTATTTTTATGTTTGGAATTAATAGCACTTAGGTCTCTTGAGACTTCGCTATAATTTGATGATTTCAAGTGACCTAGTTGTCATTAAGTTTGTTAATTGGGACCTAGTTACAATTTTCCCTATCTAATTTCTTATGATAGCTGCCAGTTTGAAGGTAATATGAAGGGGGGGGACATACGAGAATAGTAGAGAGAATGGAAAAGAAGATGAGCTAAAATGCTTTTTTTTTTTTAAATTTCAGTGAAAATAATTCTAGTTACACCAAATTATATGGACTAAACTTCAAAAACAAATTTTTCTCTAAATTTTTAGTAACTAGTTAAATCACGATCGACTTGAATGTTGGTTAATTCCTTGATTTTAAACATCTTACGTTTCTAAACTTTAGCAACGAAAATTTTTATATTTGTTTATTTTTACTATATATATAGTCTTACTTTCATATTTATATTATCCTTTTGTAGTTAAAGGATATATGACACTGGGAGTATACATGATCCATGAATCATCTACAACAAAGACATTGGAAAATAATGTAGAGTTTTTTATTAATAGATTCTCTATAAAAATTCAAAAAAAAAATAGAACTATAAGATAATTTTTTATTATGAGAGTGTTTGAATAATTAATTTCTTTTAAATTGTAACAGTAAAGCCACTTTATTGACAATTATTAACAAAGAATCATTATGTATATTGTAATATCCTGAATTTTGGGCCCTGAGAATTGAGAATAAGCCTAAATTAGGCGGACGACTAAGCCCAGTTTAGAAAGAGTCCCAAAAATGTCAAGAAATAGGAAGCCTCACGGGGACGAAGCAACTCGGCTATACGAGTTAGTGGACCTAGTATGTATAAGTTGTGGAATTAAAGTGCCAATGAAAAAGCTGCACAAAAGACCTATACGGTGTAAATCTGGTTGGAAAGGATGCCACCCAACTATGTCTTGAGGTATAGGACAATTAGTTGAGATTAAATATACCGGTATAAGTAAGTATACGACATTTTCAGAGCAGTTGGGTATGCCCTGCGTTTTTTTTAGAAAACATTGGTATGTGGCATCGTTTGTCGGGTCTTGGTATGCGTGTCGCAATCCCGAGTAAAACCCAAGCAGAATTTCGGGAAAACACCGATAAAGTAGCTTTATTAAAGTAACTTTAATAAAGTAAGGTTATGATAACTAATGATACATACTTTTGTGTTGGTCTAATAAGATCATGACATATGTCCCGTCATCATGACAACGTATAAGGTTACTTTTACGGTAGCCCAGTGAAAAGATGACATGTGTTCTGTCATGATTACAAAGTACAAAAGCATGTATAAAGGCTTAAAAATATCTTAGTTAAAGTTAAGTTTGTAACCAATAGGAAGAAAGAAAGGACAATGTAATTAATGCATGCTTAGACATAATGATAGCCTATAGAACACTAGGCTAACAAGTGTCACAAGGAAGAAACAATTGTACTTTGTGAAGTGACATTTAACTACCCTCATTCATGGCATATTGATGAGTTATATTCTTAGCCAACAAGACAAGGATAAGGTCAAAAAAGTCAACAAAACTTGCAAAATAAGCCAAGTTTAAAAGGATATTTTGTAATGGTACTTTGGTCATTTGAGTTTGGGAGATCTTGAATTATGGAAACTTGACACTTGTCAAGATAATTTGGATGCCCAAAATAAGAAGCAAAATTCGTCCAAAAAGGTAAGGGAGAGAGAAAAGGGATGAAACTTGAAAAACAAGCCAAAATTAAGGGATATTTAGCAAGGGTATTTTAGTCTTTAGACTTGGAAGATTTTTAAGATGGATCGATTAAGTAAAAGGTCAATTTTTGAGCCAAAAAAGAAGGCCTATTTTGTTCAAGAAGGAAAAGGGAAGAAACAAAAATGTATTCATGAAGCAAAGAAAAAATCTAGAAGGTAAGAAGCTTGATGAAGAAGCTAACTTTGAAATTTGAAAACAAATGAAGTCATGATTAGGTAAGCATCATGATCATCATCATTACATCATCAACTTCATAAATTCATGAGCCAAGAAAGGGATCTAGAGGACACAAGTATTTTTCCCAAAAACCCCTAGAATTTCGGTCACCAAGGCAAGAAAGAGAAGAACAAGACAAGTGAATTAAATAAAAAGCTAAGTAAATACCTAGAAGGATCTAAAGAAAAATTATGAAAAAATGAGTTAATATTTAATTGTGAAAGGGGGATGATTAGACACTTCATTTAAGTAAAATTCAAGGCCAAAATTTTTCTCCCCAACCCCAATGTCTCGGCCAAATGGGGGAAAAAGTTATGGAGCAAGAAAAAGTTATGGAGCAAGAAAAGCTTTCTAGAAGCTTATAGAGAAATCAAGAGTAAAGAGGCTTCTTGAGCAAGCCAAGCTTTTCTTTGGGAACAAGTAGGCTTGGGGAGTATTTTAAAAACCATCCCTCTCATTTTGGGGTTGTTGAAGTTTGAACAAGAGGGAGAGAGAGAAAGAAGTTATTTGGAAGCTCAAAAACTCAGAGAAGGCTTAAGATCAAGACTAAGGTAAGTAGTTATAGCTCTCTTCCACCTTCTTCATTGTGTCAAAATCTTAATTAACCACTTTCTCATCTTGTTGGAGGAGCCTAGGCTGAAGAGAATTGGAAGCACAAAGAGGACAAAGGTTCAAGGAAGTTGAAGAGCCAAGAACAAGTAAGCTTCAACTCTAACTTCCTTATGATTTCAAGGTTGTTGAGCTTGAAAATGGTTATTTCCTTGAGTATTTCTTTATGGAATGGGTCTATTAGGTTAATGAAGAGAATAAATATAAGACTAAAGTTAAGATTTATGGCCTAGAAAGATAGATCAAGCATGATTTAGAAGGAATATATTGTCAAAAAAAACACTTGGTATGTTGCTTGTTCATCATGATTTTTGACTAGTTGTTTTAACAAGAGGATCTGATTTGATTTTGAAGATTTTGATGGTTTTAAAGTGTTTAAAATGAGATTTTGTATGAGGATAAATTTAGATCATGATTTTGGAAGCAAAGGTGAAAGCTTTCAAAGCCTTGAAAAATTGTTTTGTGAAAATCTTATGGAATCAGTCAGTTTGTGCAAGGGTTTTGGCAATACTAAATGAATTCCTAAAATCGTGAAATTTTCCAGAAATAAAGTAGACATCCCAAGGTTTAATTTAGTATATTATTTGTAAATTTTGGAGTTTTGTACTAAGATAAACGAATTTTTGAAAACTAACTCTGAAACTGGACAACAATTCTTACCAGTGGTGGTATTTTGGTCTATGGTTAAATTTTTGACTGTGACTGGTCTAAAAGGGTATTTTTGGTCAAACATAGACATGATAAGGGTCAGTTGTCTTTTCAAACCACCTCAAATGGATTTTTCTAGAATTAGTTATGGATTTTTGAAGATTGGAGTTTATTTCTGGAATTTCTGGTTATGGCCGAAAATAAGAAGGATTTTTACCAATAATAAATTCCTTATGAAGAAAAGGAATTTAATGAATATGGATACTTGAGAAAGCCTTATTTCAAATCAATCAGCAAAATATTTATTGAGAAGGACTTATTTATATTTTGTTATTCTAGGGCTATTCTTGCTAATCGGACATCAAGAAATATATTAATATTTGGACGACTGTCAGGTTGTAACCTTAACCGCATATACTTTGTATGTCTTTTGGATGTATGCTTTACCATGGATATTGTATTGTATGCATTCGATTGTTGTGCATTTCCAAGCGCTATGGAACCGAAGTGTGTTGGGAGCATAGGGCCTTGCTATGTGTCGTGCCCTGTAGTCTGTGCTATGTGCTATTAGGACTACCATGCCCCGAGGGCCTTGTTGTATGTCGTGCCTTGTTGTCTGTGCTGTGTGTTATTAGAACTGCTAACTTTAGATTTAGCTGTGTGTCTTGATGTGTGCATGATATTGAATGCTATGTGGTTTGCGTTTATTTGTGGTTTTTCCTACATGCATATCTTATATGAGATTAACGGTTACTCTAGGATCCTTCGGGATTTCAGGCTATTCGAAGGACACAGATGGTACCTTTAGAGCTGATCAAGGATTTAGAGGTAAGAATGCAGAGCAGGATTGAGGTGTTGACGGAGGATGTTGTTGATGACTTTTGGTTATTTATTATATTCGAGATGACTATATAATATTTTAATTGTGTTGGTATCATATTTGGATAACTGTATATTAACCCTCTGAGGAATTTATTCTTTTATCATTATATTTACTTTACCAATATATTTATTGTCCAAACCGATTGCATGCTCTGCTGTGAAAAATTACGTTGATGCTTGACATTTAATAACCTGGGTATGACAATTTTTTTTTTTAAGTAAAGGTATCACACTCCCCACCACCCGAGAGGGCAAGGCTGGTAGATGTGTGACATATATCCTCAATTTATTACAATTATTAACAAACACTACTATACAATCACACATACATTACGGTTATTATCGGTCATACATGATGGTTCCGAACTGTTGTATATGAAGGCATTATATATGCTCAGTTCAGATACATAATGGTTATGAACTGTAATGTATTTAAGGCATACATAGCGATTCTTTCTTAATAACCATAATGTATTGGCTTAATTTTTTATGGGATAAGTATCATTTTTATCCTGGAAGTTTTGGTTGAAGAGCACTAGGTAGACGGAATTTTTTTTTGGAGCAAAATTTCCCCATAAGTTAACAAAACGTAGCAATTTTGCCTCTCCGTTAATTTTGACTGTTAAGTTTAACTGATCTGCACACGTGGCACCGATGCTTGCCACCTCATCAATCAAAATAGGGTTAAGTATAACTTTTTCTCTGAAAGTTTTAGATGAGGAGCAGTGGGTATTTGAAAGTTTTTTTTAAAGAGCAATTGTGCCCTAGAAGTTTACAAAACATATATAGCAATTCCAGCGATTTTAAGAGAGGGTGGCCTAGATCAATCTATACAAAGGTAAATACTATCACTATTGATTTGTCTTACTGAACCAATTTTTGGGACAATTCATTTCTCGTTTTGCATTTCATTTGATTAGATTATAAGTGATGCTTCTCTGATTTTTGCGATAAACCTTTCAGTCCCTTTGACCAGTTCAGCTTCACAAATTCTAGTTACCCTGAGGTCAACGTCTCAAGGATCTCCCTCTCTGACTCCAAGTTCAACCTTTTCAAGATAGACTTCTTCCTCTGCACCCTTAATTCATGGCTCTATGTCCTTAAGCAACTCAAAGAAGACGAGATTTCCTGTGTTGCTCAGTCCGATCTTGTTAAGTTTGTTTATCCCTTTAATTCCCTCAATACTGATGATTCCTTCAACAAGACGAGATTGATATATTTTCGTTTTTATTTCTTTATGTTCGCCGTACTCAATACTGATGATTCCTTCAACAAGAAATCATATTGGGCTAAGTGTTGTGGATGATGAGGTGACATGACATATGTGTTCTTTGACTGATTTAATAGTCCAATTTAATATTGGGGGACAGAAGGGCAAAATTACTCCTAAATTTTTTTTTCAGATACCCATTGCTCCTCAGCGAAAACTTTCGGGGCAAAAATAACACTTAACTCTATTTTGATTGATGAGGTGACATGCTATGTGTGTAGATTAGTTAAACTTAACGATCAAAATTAATGGAGGAGCTCGCCCTGCCCTTGGATCGTGAGTGAACCTAACCCTTTCCTAAAATTTTATTATCAAAAAAATTAATGGAGGGGCAAAATTGCTACGTTTTGTTAACTTCTGGGGCAATTTCGCTCCAAAAACAACTTTCGTCTACCCAGTGCTCCTCAGCCAAAACTTCCGAGGCAAAAATGATACTTATCTCTTTATATATATATATATATATTTATTTATTTATTTATTTATTTATTTTCACTATTAATATTTATCATATATGAGTATATGACCCAATGTAATCATATCAAATAACAAGATAATAATATTAAATAAAAAATTACATTTATAATATTCAAAATTCAATACATTATAGATAAACATCATACAATTTTAAAGAAATTAATCACTTAAACATTCTCATAATAGAATATTATCTTATAATTTTTTGAATTCTGAAAGAAAATCTATTAATAAAAATCCTAAAATATTCTCAAATTTGTTTGTTGTAAATTGTCGATCACGTGTCAATAATCCAGAGTTCCATACACATATCATTTAACTACAAAAGGATAATACAAGTATGAAAATAAAAATATATATATTAAAAATAAGTAAATTCGAAAATATAGAAATCTGAACAAATCTGGGAACTTGACTCAACAAATATGATTTCAACCTACTTGCTAAAGTATAGAAATAAGCTAGAGAGGCTCAAAATCAAGGAATTAAGCAACATTCAAGTAGATCGTGATTTTATAAGCCGTTAAAAGTTAGGAGGAAAAATTATATTGATTTTAGTCTATATAATTTAGTGTAATAAAAATTAGAGTAAATACCCTTATGGGTCCCTGGAAAAAAACACGGATCCTATTTTGGTCCCCCACACAAAGAAATGCCCTTTTAGTCCCTGAAAAGGACGAATAAGGGTCGATTTGTGAATATTTTGACCTCGCAAAATTCCAAAAAGCCCTTTTTAATCCATAAAAAAGTCTCATTTTAGTCCCTATGGACGAAAATGGGGTCCGTGTTTTTTGTCGGGGGGACCCAAAAGGGTATTTACTCTAAAAATTATTTTCATTACAATAAAATAAGAGTAAATACCCTTTCTGGTCCCTGACAAAAAACACGATCCCCATTTTGGTCCCTTTAAAAAATGTCATTTTTAGTCCATAAAAAGGACGAATAAGGGTCTATTGGTTGACATTTTGATCCCTCACAAATTTCCAAAATGTCATTTTTAGTCCATAAAAATGACGAATAAGGGTCGATTTTTTTTTTGTAAGGGACCAAAACGGTCGTGTGTTTTTTTGTCGAACAGGAAAGGGTATTTACTCATAAAACAATAATAAAAAATTTAGCATTTTACCTCATCATTTTTCGTGGTCTCTACTTTTCGCCTGTGTTCTTTCTTTGTTTTTATCTTTAGACCAATAGCCATTATCAGAAATTAAATATATATTTTTTTGTCTACGATCCTACTTCTTAGATAATTTGACGACCTTTAGCCTCAAATAGTGAGCTCTCATTATATAAAAAAAATAAGGGAAAATTAGAATGAATGACCTAGAGGAAAAGATATTTATGGAGAAGAACCATAAAAATTGTAATTATTTAGAAGACCGAATATAAAATTAAAAGTACTAAAATTACCTAACAAAATCTTCTACATTCTCTTCCCCAATTTATTTTTAAAACTAATACAAAATTCTAAGTTTCATTAAATTAAAGAATAGTTTTCTCAATTTTCACAACTCTCAATATATCTATGAAAAAAAAAAATGCATTCTTCAATTTGTAGAAATTATAATTTTTTTGAAATCAACAAAATTTTTAATTAAAAATGAAATTATATAATTTTAATAAAAGTCAAGGTCTTTTGTAATTTATCATATATATTAAACCAAGAAAGCTTGTATGAATTATATTTGTTTTAGAAGCAAATTATGTGGGTTCAAAAATTCATGTAATGTTAATAAAATTAAAAAAATCTAATTAACCTATTAATCCTGAAAAATATGAAATAAGTTTAGCTTTTATTTTTATAAAAAGAGCTTATTTGATATCAATGTTGATAATATTTAATCAAGCAACTTGATGATATAAATTGGTGAAAAATAAAAAATTAATAAAAATATGATTTTAAAAGCTGTTAATTAAATAATATATTGAAAAAAATATGATCATATCATGATGGACAATTTTAATTGAGAAAATAAAAATTAATAAAAATATGAGTTTAAAAGCTGTTAATTAAATAATATATTGAAAAAAATATGATCATATCATGATGGACGATTTTAATTTTAGTTATTATTTTAATTATGAATACAAGAGATAATATAGAAGGTTTGATTATGGGCAATTTAGTAATTTTAAATTTATATTATGATGTTGGTCCTTCTAAGTAATTACAATTTTTATGGCTCTTTATAGTAAATATTATTTTCTCTAAGTCCTTTATTTTAATTTTTTCCAAAAAATAAAATGAAACTAAAAACGTTGATTGGAAAAAAAAAGCTTACATAAAAAAGAATCAAAAGAGGAAGGAGCTGCAGAGTAAAGTCTTCTGGTAGTGGTGGAGGACAAAACCTTTTTTTTTTTTAAAGAATCATAAGTCTCCTTATATTTGATATTTTTCATAATCCCATCTTTTTATGGTAAAAATACTTAACGGTTCTGTGTGAACAATCATAATATATTATCAAATAATATACCATCATAATCGAAACATTAGCATATACTCCCTCCGGTCCTAATTATAGGACAACATTTGGGGGTTCATTTTGGTCCTAATTATAAGACAACATTCTAATTTCTGTCAATTTCTTCCTAAAATACCCTTATTTTGTTCTCTCAAGTGTGTTTGATTTTTTGTGAGTATATGTATGTAGGTGCGTAAACTCTTTCAATCAATGAAACTTTTAAATTGTTGAATTTTAATTTGTTTATTGATCAGCTGACGTTAATTTGCCAATACGCACACACATATTTCTGTGTGTGTGTATATGTGTGTGTCTACACACATATATATAGACATATACACACGCATGTGTGTGTTTGTGTATCTGTGTTTGTTTGTATATGTGCATGTCTGTCAATATATATGTGTATGTGTGGGTGTGTGCATATTTGTGTGTGTGTATATATGCATATATATGTGTGTGTAGCATATGTATGCGTGTATGGATGTATGCATGTATGTATGCATGTACATGCATGCATGCATGTATGTATAGTAAGACCATTATTATATAATAATAAAAATATTATTTTAATTAGAAAGTGTGTAGAAAGAAAAATTTTAGGTCGAAGAGGTATGAGGTAGAGGCTATTGATTTACTTTTATTTCTGTCATTTAAAATTTATATAAGGGCATTTTAAGAAGAAAAAAAGAGTAAAATTAACTAATTTAACTCATCTCCTTAATCTCCCCAAAATCGGTTCAAATATGTCATATAATTAGGAGCGGAGGGAGTACCATCCTTCCAAGTTTGATTTTGTTCCAAAGCCTCCATCTATAAATTCATGGCTTGCATCCATTTAGGGTCCCTTGCTGCCTCCTAAAAGCTATAGGGCTCAACAATACGATTAGAAGAGAGTAAATAGTCTTTATAGCAATCTGAAACATTAGCATAAGTCATATACTCATATATTGGATACCTACATTTTACCTTTGAATGACTTTTAAGTGCTGCATGAGCTAAAGAAATAAAATCATTCAGCCATTTAGGCGACGGCCTCTTATTGCGTATTGGTCTATGTGAGGGTTGGAGGTGCTGATTGTCGTCAATACGAGTTTTATTACCTGGGATTTCATCATGCTCAGGTGCTGTTTGCTCATGTACATTGGGTTCAGCTTGCTGTTCAAGTTCACACGTGGAAGAGTGGTGGTGATAATAACTGTCATAAGCAAAATAATCTTGAACAGCAGGCTGCTGCGGCTGCTATAAGTTATCCCTACTTTAAATTGGTTGAACATTAAGATCCTTGAAAGGGAACTTGTGTTCAATAAATTGACATGACGTCTAACAATCATAGTTTGAGAAGAGAGATTATATAAAAGAAAACTTGAAAAAAAGAAGAAGAAGAAGAAGATTGGAGGTGTTTGGGGTGGCTTTTCATCAACTGAGCTTCTGAAAAAAGGTCCCATCTGGCTCGACGCTCAGGTGAGGAGCGGTGGGTAACGATGGGCTGAGAGAGTTGGAGCCTTTAAGCATCAGACACGGACCTGCGAGCTTAGACACATAGCGCTAAGATCAGAGGAGCTGCGAGAACACCAAAACCTTGAACACCCAGATCGATCTTCATCCTCCTCCGCTGAGCCACCTTCACCGTCATTCTCATTGTCGGCGTTCCCCAGTCAGCGTCCCTGGACAAATCCGACCTTGAAGAAAATGAAGAAGAAGAAAGCCGGTTTGTATTCTGTAAAAAGAAAGGGCTTCTAGAATTGTGAAATAAAATGAAGTCGAGGATGAGGAACAGAGGAAATAAAATGTCTTAGATTGAAGTCGAGGAACAGATGAAATAAAATAATGATTTAAGTTGTTGGAAGCAATAGAGGAGAAGACTCTGGAAATTGATTTACAATGATGTAGCAAAACATGTGCCAACCACATCAACTAAAATTGGATCAAATAAATCATGATCGTGATATAATCAAAGACCAATTTTTTTAATTATAATTTAATTTTTTTTATTAAATTTAATTTTTATCTTTAATTATCACAATATAATATGTATGGAGTATTCCCTTCTATACTAAATATATAAGACATAATTGACATTTTTTGAGGGATTATATATTAATTTATGGGTTAAGGTGCAGATTGGTCAACGAACTATTACCCGATGAGCATCTGGCACAAACATTAATTAAGGGTACCTTAATTAGCAATCAACAATTAAAAAGTGAAAAAAAAAAAAAAACACAATGCCGTTAAACAACCCCGTCACTGTCTTAGTGTCTCCGTCTTCCATTGACTGTTACAGTGTCGGCGACTCCAAAGCTTCCATTGTTGCTGGGTGTTCCACTCACCCTCTTGAATTCATCAAGGTTCGTATGCAGCTTCAGGGCAAGAATCACGCACCGAAACCAAATCCAGCAATCCACAGCTTTCGATCGACACGCGCCTTGTACCCTAGTTTCGTCCCTCCGATGCCACAGGCAGCAGCCGCCGCTGCCACAGCGCCTGCTCGCATGGGTCCCATCTTTGTTGGTGTTTGTCTTATCCAACAAGAAAGCATAACCGCTCTTTTCTCCAGCGTCTCCGCCACCGTCCTCCGCTAGTGCCTCATATTTTAAAGTAATTGTAATAGTTATTTTTTTTAATTGTTATTTGGTAATTATTTTCATTTTTAAATTGTTGATTGATAATTAAGGTATCCTCAATTAGTGTTTGTGCCAGATGCTCCTCGGGTAATAGTTCGTTGGCCAATTTATACCTTAACCCTAAATTTATTAGTCAAACTAATTAGTTTGGAGAAAAAATAAAAATAAAAATACGCTTGAGTAATTTAATTAGCTTCCTTAATCTCTCCAAAAAATTTAACTTTGTCTTATATTTAGGACTGAAGGAAGTATTCAATAAGATTTATGCCCTTTTCAATCATTTTCCATCTCAACTGACTTTTCAAATAATAATTCAAACACGTCTCCGTTTGGAAAAAAAAGTCACTTTTGCCACCGTCAATCCAAACACAAATCTCATTTACAATCTAACTTTTTTGCTATCTTACTTCTACAAAAGGCATATAAAAAATAAATCATTTCTCCCACCGCTAACCCAAACGGGCTCTAAGATGGCTCAAGTCTAACTGTTTATTGTAGACAATTTCACAAGGACTTTTTGTTGAAAGGCGGAATATCACCTAAGAGGGGGGTGAATTGGGTGATTTAAAATTCTTTTCGAATATCTCTGGAACTAACTCACAAAACAGAGATGAACAGAGTAGAGAAGGAGATAGCTTAACACAGGAGATTTATACTAGTTTGGTCTTAACTCCTGACTTACGTCCAATCCCTGGACTCTCTGGGTATTTCACTATTTCTTCAAAAGATTACACACTTTGTACTCAAAGTAATCCTCTCACTAGGATTCACTCTCGTTTACAAGTTGTAATCAATAACCCAATCTCAAAGTCCCACTACCTTAAGATTCTTACAAGGATATTTGATCAGAAATATAACTATTTAAACAAGCAGATAGATAAACACTAAAGATATTAATCAATGAATGAAACAGTAATTGAATAGTTCATTTGTGCGTTTGTGTTTTCGGTGGTTGAATTGTATTGAATGCTTCAGCTTATATTTGGTGAGGGAATTAAATGGCCATTGGAAGCTTTCAATGCACCGTTGAGAGTAATCAATATAGCCGTTGAGTGTTGATGACCTTCCGTTACTCACAGTGTTCGATTCTACAATGAGCGCCGTCATTCTACATTGACATTCCTTCTGCTCTTCCCCTTGGATGATTTGGCGTTCATTAATGGAAAGAAACCATCATTGCCTTTGGAATGTCCAGAGAATGATGGTCCAAAAAACGTGCTTCGTTTTCTGGAGCCGCATTAAATTCTACTGACGTAATCAATGCTTTTTGAATAATCTTCAATTAATCTATCATCTGAAACTCATTAATAAACTATTAAGGATAGTTAGGAACAATAATGAGTGATGATAAGACGTTAAAAAATCACAAGCAAAGATTTAAGATTTACGGATACAGTGATTTGCAAAACAGAGATAGCTTAGCTCGAGTTAACTTTTAAGCAAGCTCGAGTAGATGACTCGAGTTTATCATTCTAAGCTCAAGTCACAGTTACATCTTCTTTGAAAATAAGTTTGAAGCTAAGTGAAGATGTCTCTGTATGAACTTAGCTCAAGTCTAAGATGTTTAGATCAAGTGCATGACTCGAGTCATTCATAGTTAGCTCGGGTCAAGCATCATTTTCACAAATGTTCTTCGAGATACCTTTTGAAAAAGATTTGAATATCGGGCTAGCTTGAGTCATTAAGTGATGGCTTGAGTTATCAAAATACATTTTGAAAATAACGTTCAAAAGTTACACTCGAGTCGAGGAACACTAGATCGAGTCAATATATGAGTACTTTGAAAAATAAATTTAGGTTCACAAGATGTAACTCGAGGCATATGAAGTTAGCTCGAGTTAACGCATTTCACACAATATTTTCCAAAGTCATTTGGCTCGAGTCATCAACCAAATAGCTTAGGTCAATCAAAGTTCAAGCATATTTTGACTAAGCTTTCAAAAGACTTGACTCAAGTCTGACAACCTGAAACTCGAGTCAATTTAACAGCAAGTGACTAATTAAAGTTTGATAAGTTAAAGCCATTTTTGCTTGAATAGTTAACTACATTTTGTTTATAATTGTCAGTTATCATCAAAACAAATAGAGAACTAAAATTTGTTAGTTCTCATATTATTATTTTGATAATAACAAATCTTGATATACAAAACAGAAAGTGGACTTAATGATTTGAGTCACTCGAGTGAGTTTCTAAACACTCGAGTGATAGAATTGTATTTGAAATAAACTTGAAATCTATAAGACACTCGAGTGAATATTATTCACTTCAAGTGATCTAAAATGATCACTCGAGTGGCAGTTACGCACTCGAGTGATGCATCCACACTTCCAGTGTTTTTGCAAGTCACTCGCTAAATTTCAGAAGTGATGCAAGATCACTTGAGTAATTAGGTAAGCACTCGAGTGATTTCTCATCAGCTGCAGAAATTTGCAAGTGACTTGTAGAAATTCTAATAGTTGGAGCAGATCACTCGAGTGATATGCTTAATGATCACTCGAGTGATGTGCCAACTTGCAAGTTTCAACAAGGTAGTCACAGATGGATCAAAAGTGATGTGATCTTAACAAAAGATCACTCGAGTGATCTAGAGAATCACTCGAGTGATCTAGATCACTTGCAAATGAGTACAAGTGATCTAATTAATCACTTAAGTCACCTGGTAGTGTTGAAGCTTTTTCCAAACAACAAAAAATCACTCGAGTTACCTTTTAAGCACTCAAGTGATAAGCCTTTCTACAATACTAAACTACCAAACTCAAAGTTCATATGGGCACTCGAGTGATCCTGAATCACACTTGAGTGCATGTACATCCTCCTTTGAAAATTAGCGTCTTGATAATGTTGATACCTATGATTGACATTGAAACACGGAATATCACCTAAGAGGGGGGGTGAATTGAGTGATTTAAAAACTTTTTGCAAATAACCCCGATAATTAAAGAACAGAGTAGTGAAAGGAAGAATATTAGACACAAGAGATATATACTGGTTTGGTCTAAATTCTTGACCTATGTCCAATCCCCAGACACTCTGGGTTTTTCACTAACTCTTTCAACTGATTACACACTCTGTAACTCTCGAGTAATCATCTCTCTAGGATTCATTCCCCCTTACAAGTTGTAATCGATACAGTCACTCTCAAGGTCCCTCAACCTTGAGTTTGTTATAGAAATGTTGATCAAAAAATAACTCTCTTATAGAGTAGATTAAGAATAATTGAAGTACAAAAAATATCCGAAGATATTACACAATAATGAATGAAACAATAGATGCAATAAATTCGTTTGAGCGTAAGATGTTTCGATAGGTGCTTCGAATTGAATGCTAGGCCTTATATTTGGTGGTTGAAATAAATTATCGTTGTGAAGCTTCAATGAATGCGTTGTGAGTAATAAATATAGCTGTTAGACCGTTGAACTCATTCATTACTCACACGTTTTGATTCTAAGAATAATTGTTGTTATTCTGCCGCTTGTTATTCCTTCATTTCTTCTGCCCGTTGTGATTCAACATTTAATGCTTCTGACAGATCTAATGCTTTTTGAGATTTCTATGTTAATTACTCGTATAATCATCTGAAACTCATTAATATACTGTTTAAAGATAGTTAGGAACAATAGTGAGTGATGATAAGAAGATATGAAATCACAGTCAATGATTTTAACTTTACGAACACAATGATTTACAGTAGCAGAATATATGACTCAAGTTAATCATTAACTGACTTGAGTTAATGACTCGAGTGGGTTCTTTCTGTGCTCGAGTGAAATGATTGAAAACATAAGATTTAAACTGAAGAAATCATTTCACAAAGGATGACTCGAGGCAAACACATGTTGACTTGAGTCACTCACTCGAGTCAAAACTCTTACATTCGAGTCTAAAGATATGTTTCACAAACAGTGACTTCAAGATGTATTTGAAAATGAGTTTAAGTAAAAGTTAACTCAAGTCTAAAATACTTACTTGAAGTTGGTCACTCGAGTCAGGTCTTTCTAACTCAAGTTAATACCATTTGTTCACAAACAGATGACTTTGAGTTATATTTGAAAATGCTTAAAACAAAGGGACACTCAAGTCTTTAAGTAATGACTCTAACAGATGACTTGAGTCAACAATATCATAACTCGAGTTATCAAATTATGTTCACAGATAAGTTTGAGAAATACTTTTCAAAGTGATTTGAACAAATGATGACTATAGTGCAAAAGTGCCAACTCTAATGAGTAACTTGAGTGAATCAAAATTAACTCGAGTCATAGCTTTTGACAGTTGAAAAAGACATTTGAGTACGGGACTTAAGATTTGAAAAGATAATTAAGTTTAAGTCATCACAAAAAGGCAACTCAAGTTATACACAGTTAACTCGAGTTGATGCATTTCATTTAAAACAATTTACAAGGCCTTAACTTGAGTCAACTAAGGTTAACTCAAGTCAGTCAAAACTGAAAGCTATTTTGACCGAGGTTTTAAAACACTTGACTCGAGTCCTTTAACCTTGACTCGAGTGTATCTGTGACAGACACATTAAAACATTCTTTGATTCAAGATTTGATTAAAATAAAAGTTATTCACTTAAGTGCTATTAAACATACACTTAAGTGACTTTAATCTTTCAGTCCATTTCTTTTACAATTGTCAGTTATTATCAAAACATAGAGAATAACAGAAATCTAATTAAACTCTATAATTACTTATACAACTTCTCAATGTCACTAATATTGTTTATGTATAAGTTTCAGATGATTAAAGCTTGAATTAACTTCAAAAGCAACAAAAACATAAATCTATTAAAGCATTAAATGCAAAGCAAAGCATAATAGAGGGATTGCATCTGAAGCATTTGATGAAGTGAAAAGAAAGCAACTGAACATTGAATTTCATCAACTATTACAATTTGTCTCTAATAGACAAATTTGAATGCTCACTACAATCATTAATGGTGACTTCTTATATATAGCAAAGCATTCAAGTCAGAGCGTTAACGAAGCCAACGACAAACATTCTATGTATTTATTGCTCAGTTATTCTCTGATATCTTCTTATATTTGATTTGTTCTTTAGTTTTTATCTATTTACTCTGTGAGAAAGATTACCAATCTTATTCAATTCTTGTAAAGAAAATCTCAAGGTAGTGGGACCTTGAGTGAGGTTGTCGACTTACAAAGTGTAAGGGTGAGTGAGTGTCCTACTGAGGAACTCTCTTTGTACTATGATGCCAAAAGCCCGTCGAATCTCAGAAATATAGTGGAAATCTCAAAGACGCTCTGAGGTCTAGATGTAGGTCAAGAGGTTAAGACCGAACCAGCATAATTTACTGTGTACATTTCGTTGATATTTCTCCAACTCTTATCTTTTGATTGAGTTGTTGATTGCATTTGTTTTTAAATTCTTCATATCACCCAATTCGCCCCTTTTTATGTGAAACGTTAGCACTAACACTTTTGAATGTAAAGATCTAAAGTGTGTATGGTTAATATGATAGGTATCTGTCTTAATGCACTCCCCCCAAAACTTTATTGGTACCCCTGAATGAAAAAGAATACTTCGTGCAACGTTAAGTCAATGCAGGCTGATGTTTCCTCTCCACTACCCCATTTTGTTGGGGAGTGTAAGGGCAAGTGGTTTCATGTAGGATTTCCCTTGTCATCTAATATAATTTTAAGCCGGTGATTCACAAACTCCAAGCCATTGTCAGTGGGAATTTTCTTAATAACAGCAGAAAATTAAGTCTCAACAACACACCACGCAAAATATTTATTTAAGCGTTCAAAGGTATAACTTTTATTCAACAACAAGAAAACCCAAGTACATCTAGATAAATCATCCACAATAGTAAGAAAATATCTGTCTTTTTTAAGTAGGAGCCTTATAGGGCCCCCAAACGTCAACATGTATGAGTTCAAAAGTAGAAGATGAAGTGGATACAGAGGGAGAAAATGATAAACAGGTCTGCTTAGCTTGTGAACATACATTGCAATCTCTAATAGAATGAAACTCTATCTCAAACTATTCAAAAAAAATCTAAATGGCTAATTAAGAGTATCTAGGGCAGCATGCCCAAATCTGTTATGCCACAATTCTGAATTTTTGTGTCTTTGCGAATTATTTTGTACATTCATAAGGCTGTCCAACTTTAAACTCTTTCAAATTAGGTATAACCCTTCACAACAAATCTTACTAATCAGCTAGGATTTCCCAGTCATAATCTCCTGAAAGATACAAAATTCAGGATAGAATGACATAATACACTTCATTTGTTTAGTTAAGTTGGAGATTGATATGAGAATAAAGCTGCATTCATTAGTGTAACATACATCATGCAAAACAATGTCATCAAATAATTGCAATGTACCCGTATGTGTCACAGTAATTTTATCTCCGTTAGGCATTTTGATTTTTCTAAGGGGCGGACTTGTATATATGCTAATTGTATCTAACATGTCAAACTACTAACTAAATGACTTGTAGCTCCAGAATTCAATATCCAACTAGATTGACATAGGATAGGGATAATGCATTAAGCAAACCTAATATGTGTTCCTCAATGCAGTCAATTAAACCCACATCAACCTCCTCGGATTCTTTCTGCAAAAGCTGCAGTATTTGATTGTGGAAAATTAACAAATAATAAAAGCAAACTGAACATACGTACCATAATATCTGTGCACGCACACGTACCCACACCCATACACTTGCATGTAATTGTTTGTAGGTTAGATGATTTTGGGTGCTGATCAATCTTGATGAGCACCTAAATTGGATTGCACACATTTAATTTTTTTTCTACTTTTATTTTTTTAAAATTGTTATATTAATGTTTACGAAATATAAAATAATGATAATATCTTAACCGAGATTTGGGTTCTTGGTCTAGATTTAGTTTTTTCCGAATTTTATTTTTGAAAAATTTTATATTAATATGTACGAAATATATTAACTGTCTTAAATTAATTTGAATTGATCAAATTTAATTTTTTTTTTTACCTTTTTATATATTTTTAAAAAAAATTATTTTAATAGATACAGAATCTAAAATAAGTAAAATCTCTTTAACTGTCTTTTTTAAAAAATAGTTTTTTTATTTAAAAATAATTGGTTAAAAATTTTAAATCTAGAACGTTAAAGATATATTTGGATTGCATAAATTTCATCCGGGTTCCACACCGAAACTGGGGTTGGAGATAGTTACAGGCATGGAAGGTGGTGGTGGATGGTCTAGGAAATATAATACGGATAGTTACGTTTAAGTCTGATACTTCATTTAAGTCTGACAGGTATTACTGATGAGACGAGTATGATCTGTGTTCTGATCTACTTCTGAGCTCCTCGCAAATAATTTGCCCCACTGCAGGATCACTTCCAAGCTTAATTAGTTCAAAAGCAATATAACAAATATTTTAAAATTCCAATTTTTGTTGACTCGTTAACGGCTAAAAACTCTCATGTAAGTAGGACTCGGTTTCAGTCCACTCCTGTTTAATATGCTCTGCGCTCCACTTCCTGAAACAGCGCTGTTTTGGCGCAAAAATAGCACTGTTGTTCCTTTTTTATTTTTAATGCATATTTTAGGAGGGATAGGATATTATTACTACCAATGTTACTACTATTTTTTCACCGTTAGATCAAAATCTCATCTACCTTTATCATTTCTCTCTCCTTATGAGATTCTGATCTAACAGTGAAAAAGTGGTCGTAACATTGGTAGTAACAAAAAATGGTAGTAACAATATCCTATCCCATTTTAGAATACTGTAGGTACTAAAAAGATATTTCAGGATATTGATCAGTACTGATTGGTACTTTATGATGTTGAAAAATTATTTTAGGATGTTGAAAAAATATTTCAGGATATTGACTGGTACTAAAATGATACTTCAGGATATTAGCTGATACTGAAAAAATACTTCATGATCTTGAAAAATTATTTTATTACCAGCCAGTATCCTCAGTCAGTATCCTGAAGTATCTTGAAAAATACTTCTAGACCTCCAATGAAGGTCTAAAGCCTAAGCCTGATCTTGAGCCTATATATAGTTTTTTTATTATTTTTTTAGGTCTAAGATTGAGCCTTTAAGTGACTTGACAAGACTTAAAGCCTTTTTAAAGATCTACTTAAAATATATACATTTAAATAAGCTTAAAACCTATGACTCTAAGTTCATATATAATCTCTGAGCCTATTTAAAAGCCTATGTTATATCACAAAACTTTAGGATCCATTCTCACCTACAATATAAGATTTTGGTATGTAAGGAAAGAAAACCAAGGGCAACAGTTGTCCGAGCAAGTATGAATGAGAAAAACTAATCATCTATTGATTAAGAAGGTACGTTTTCTAAAATCAACCAAACATCACAAGTGACATGTAAAACTATATTTTACCTCTTTCGCATTTCTTACGTAAATTGAGACAAACTCTTCTTATTAGTATTATTATATTTCATTTAGACATAACTAAAATAAACTTATTGTAATTGTTATGCTTCAAGGAATGATAGAAATCAAGAGAGAGGGAGGGAACCAGTATTGCTATCTTGAACGAATGAAGAGAAGTAGATGTGTTCGACTAATAAATGAAAGGGTTGAGATCATGGGATATGAAACTTATTGTTAAGACTAGTAATTTTATAAATATTTTTTTGTAACTAATTTAGATTAAATAATATATAATTATACATAATAATATTTTCTTAAAAAAAGAAAAGGCAAATAGGCCAAGCTTATAGACATGTAGGCTAGGCCTCATAAAAATAAACCTAACCTATTTACCTTAATAGGCATGAGTTTAAACCTAGTCTATTTATTAAATAGGTTAGGTTTAAGGTAAGTTAGGTCGTAAGCCCCTGGCATGGACTATTCTTACCTTTATTAATTAGGCTTAAAACAAATTAGTCCAAAAAAGAAGAACAAGGAATACACATTTCTAAGACAAGTGGGGAGGGGAATTGTTTTGAATATACGTACCTAAGGGTCTAATAATATTCTATCAGAGTAGAAATACACATTTCTAAGACAAACTTGAATATACATACCTAATATATATTTATTAATCACTCTCAGCGTGTTTTACATAGATAAAAAAACTCTTTAAACTCTATTAATTCTACCTTAAAATTCAACAAATTTCTAACTTTATCACCACTTAATATATATTATATGACATGAAAACAAAGTTAATACAATAATAATGAAAAGAAAAATACCAAGGGTACTTTGGTCTTATGGTGAACCAACTAGACTAAAAAGTATGTGAATTAAATTCAAATTCCACCTTGTTTAAAAAGACCCCAAGAGAGAGGCATCTTGGTCAAAAATTAAAGCCTCAATTCAAATTAGTTACCCTACTACAAAAATTGCAACACGTGACAGTTATTAATTGTCATACTTAACATTTCTAAACCATCATATATGCGGCGCTATATATTTGCTCCACCTAGATAAATTACAGTTCTTAACCATTATTTATTCTTGACCTATTATAACGATTATAGGATAACATTTGTTATGTATTGAGGATTGGTGAGGTCATGATATATGCATTGATGTGATAATAATTGATGAGCACATATGAAAAACCGTTATAATATATGATAATTCTTACATGATACATGAGGGTATCATTTTAACGACCATAATTTTTGTAGTAACATAAATAATGGTTCTTTTGTAAGAACCGTGACTTTTAAGAACACTAAATAACGGTCTTATGTAGACGACCTTATGTATTTAATACAAGGATAATGGTTCCCAATTTTTTTTAAAATATATATAATAAAGTATGGTATGTAGTACAAGTATGTTTGTGTGTGCGTGCGCGCACGCCCTCTTATTTTTAATGTAAGATATATTTTGAGAGTTAATCTTTGATTTTAAATATAAAATATATTTTTCATATTTTTTTCAATCGTTTCCTAATTTGCCCCACTATATATGTGTGTGTGTGTGTGTGTGCACACCCTCTTGTTTTTAATGTAAGACATATTTAGAGAGTTAATATTGATTCTAAATATAGAATATATTTTTCATATTTTGTCAATTGTTTCATAATTTACCCCTATTGATACTCCCTCAACTAAGGAGAAAAGAGAACATGAGAATTTAAAAAGATGATTAAAATGTTTTAGAAAATATATGTCATATTAATTAACTTTTTTAATTTAATCAAATTAAATAAATATATATGTATTAAATAATGGAGGATCCGAGGAAGCATGTGTGTGTGTATTTATGTATTTTGTATTTGTTGTATACACACACACTTTTATTCTCCATCTAAATGAAAACATTTCATTATTCTTGTAAAATATTAATGCCTACAAACACTTTGAATGTTTCACGTTCCCAGCTATGGAGAGAGGTAGCGTTTGAAAGACGGAGTATCACCAAGAGGGGGTGAATTGGAGATATAAAATTTTCTTCACAAAAATACTCTGTTAGCAGTTAACGAAACAAAGATGAACAGATGAAGATAGGAAGAGATTGAACACAAGCGGTTTATACTGGTTCGGTCTAAATCCTTGACCTACGTCTAGTCCCCAGACTCTCTGGGATTTCACTAACTCAAATGATTACACACTCTGTAACTCTCAGAGTAATTCTCTCACTAGAACTTACTCCCCCTTACAAGTTGTAATCAAATGTCTCAATCCCAAAATCCCAATACTTTGAAATTCTTACAATGATTGATAATAAAAAATGAACTCTCTAAAAGAGCAGATTAATAAACACCGAAGATCAAAATATCCGAAGATATTGTTTGTAAGAGTAGAAATAATAAATGCTCAAGTTGCTCATTGAATGCGCATAGTTTCAATAGTTGGAGAATTGAATGCTTCTAGCTTTTATAGATGGTTGCAGTTAATGACCGTTGAAGAGAGATTAATGAGCCGTTGATAGTAATGAATATATCCGTTGAGTTTGAACGTTACTCTGTCTCTTCGTATTCTTCCGATGTTAGCCGTTATTCTCCGTTGACATTCTTCATTCGATTTGTCCGTTGAGACTCAATTAGAATGTTGTTTGGGAATGCCCAAAATGCTTTATCATTGCTCAGAAGTCCATGTTCCATTTTCATGCTTCGACTCTGTTCCAGCATTTAATGCGTCTGACACAATTTTGCTGTTTGATAATTTGAAGTTTAAAGCTTGTTAATCATGTCTGAAACTCATTAGCAAACTGATTAAACTTGATTAGAAATAGTAAGAATTAGTAATATGTAATGCCCAAAGCTTAATCAATGATTTTCAAGTTACGACAGCAAAGATAGGAAAATATGATAATATTGACTTGAGTCATTTACTGATGACTTGATTCATGTGACTCGAGTTATGCAAGCTTGACTGGAGTCATAGTGCAAACGTTTTAAATAGAGAAGAATTTCAAAAGGGTTGACTGGAGTCATGTACCATTGACTCGAGTCATTGTTCTATGTTTTTCAAACGGAAAGAAATTTAGAATAGGATAGCTGGAGTCATACATTGTAACTAGAGTCATATGACTCGAGTCATGTATATACGACTCAAGTTGTATTTGTAATTTTCCATACAAAGAGCTATTAGAAATAAGATGACTCGAGTTATAGAAGGTGACTTAAGTCATATCAGCATTTTATATCAGTTGAAGTTCTATGTGTCTCGCATGACTCGAGTTAAGCATAAAATGACTCAAGTCATATCATATTTGAAAAAGCTGTTGTCGCGAAGAGACATTTGAGACAATGAAGTACAATGAATGACTCAAGTTGATAAGTGATAACTCGAGTCAAGCTATTTTCCAAAAGCTGATTTTCTAAAGCTATGACTGGAGTCAACTTTTACTAACTTGAGTCATATACTTCAAATGATTTTAAGTCAAGTTATTTTCAAAACTAAGTTGATCAACGACAATCTCTTGAGATTACAATTGTTAGATATCATCAAAACATATAGAGAACTAGCAGTGTTGACTGAGATGAAGAAAATCGAACGACCTTGACCTCCCTGGAACCGGGCCAATACGGACCAATCTCGCTTTTGCGCATTTCATGATGGACCGAGGCACACTACGGATCAATGCTATGAACTTCGTGATGCCATCGAGAAATTCTTTAGGGACGGCAAGCTACGTCAATATGTGATAAAAACTCAGGGGCGGAAAAGCAACAAGTGCAAGCAAGGAGACCATAGTATGAGCCCGGCCCCGGTGAAGAAAAAGGACGATAAGCGGCGAAAACCAGCTAGTGATGACGACGAATTCCCAAAGGTCGAATTCAATTGTACGTAATCAGTAGAGCCTTAGGTGGAGGAGGAGACACGGCAAGCCAGCGGAGGAAATATTTGAGAGAGGTCCTCTCCATAAGGGACCTCCCCAAATTTAAAGAAGATCCTAGCAAACCGAAACCTCCCCCACTACTTTTTACAAAGGAAGATTTGAAGGACATAGTTCTGGGCCATCAGGATGTTTTGGTAATCACTGGAATCCTGGTAAACTGCCGGGTTAAACGGATTTTCATTGATGCCGGGAGCTCAGTGGATATCATTATCTGGGACGCCTTCAGAAGGATGAACCTGGATCAAGAAGATATAAAGCCATGCAAAACGAATCTCATAGGGTTTAACAGGGAACATTCTCCCCCCCAAGGGGTACATCGACCTTAGACTGATGTTGGGTACTAAAGAGGCTTTCAAATCAAAGTGAGTAAGATTTATTGTGGCTGATTTCCCATCCCCATATAACATAATATTAGGGAGGCCAACTATCCATAATTGGGATATGTTGGTTTCCACGAAGCACCAGAAGCTGAAAATGGTAAGTACTAAGAACAAAGTTGTCACCATCAACGGAGACTAGAAGGAGTCTCGGTAATGTTATTTCGAGACAATCCGAGAGGGTGAGGGCGGAACATCATCCCTACCCTGGATCTGTGAAGGTAAGAGGAGCGCGAATAAGAGGAAAAGGAGGCATCCAGGTCGACCAGTAAGTATGGTCGAGTTAGACCTGCGAGAAGAACCCGAAATTCCACGACCTAAGTTGGAAGGAGAATTGAAAGACTTGATATTGGGAAGTGAGCCTTCACATATCACAAAAATTGGTAGAACGATAAGTCCGGGACTGAAAGCCCAAATGAAGGATTTCCTGATAAAGAATTGAGATATGTTCGCCTGGAAGTTATCGAAAATACTCTGGATTGACCCCAGATTTTGCTGTCACAAGTTGGCTATTCGGCCAGGTTCAACACCTGTGGCGCAGAAGAAGAGGAAATTTGGCTCAGACAGGCAACTAGCCTTAGAAAAGCATGTCAAAGAGCTGCTGGATGCCAGATTCATCCGAGAAATACAATATACCACGTGGCTATCCAACGTGGTCATGGTGATGAAACCAAATGGAAAATGGAGGGTGTGTACGGACTACACCAACTTGAATAAAGCATGCCTGAAAGATTCGTATTTGATGCCCAACATTGACCAGTTAGTCGACAACTCATCTGGATTCTAGTTGTTATCCTTCATGGATGCGTATTTTGAATACAACCAAATAGCGATGCACCCCGAGGATCAAGAGAAGACAGCCTTTATCACTGAGAAGGCTAATTACTGCTACAACGTGATGCCTTTCGGATTAAAAAATGCCAAGGCCACATATCAGAGAATGATGAATAAAGTTTTTGAAGACCAGCTCGGTCAAAACATAGAAGTATATATCGACGACATGATTGTCAAGTCAAAAGACCCGGAAAACCATATCCCAGACTTGGAACAGACCTTCGACAAGTTGAGGACGTACCAAACCCAAATGAACTCGACTAAATGTGCATTCAGAGTCCCAGCTGAAAAGTTCTTGGGTTTTCTGTTGACAAACTACGAAATCGAAGCTAACCCGGACAAATGCAAAGCTATACTAGACATGAAATCCCCAAGGAACAAGAAAGAAGTCCAACAATTAACCGGAAGATTAGCTGCGCTACTAGGTTCTTACTAAGATCGGCAAAAAACGCTCTTCCCTTCTTCATACTATTAAAAAAGGAGGCAAGAGGAGGTTGGAACCCAGAGTGTGAAGCTGCGTTCGAGAAGATCAACCAGTGTCTGGCAATCTCGCCAGTCCTATCTAAACCCGAACCCGGCGAGATACTTTTCCTCTACTTGTCGGTGGGTGAGGAGGCGGTAAGCACGGTCTTGGTCAGGGAGACAAAAAATGGCCAAACACGGATATACTTCATGAGTAAAGCCTTGCAGAGCTCAGAACTAAGGTATCAAAAACTAGAAAAAGTTGCTTTTGCCTTATTTACAGCAACGAGAAGGCTCCGTCCTTATCTCCAAGGACACCAGATCGTCGTTCGAACCAGTTAGCTTATACGACAGGTGCTACATAAGCCGGACTTGGTCGGTAGGATGATCAGTTGGGTAATAGAGCTATCCGAGTTCGATATCACTTACGAAGCCCAGCATGCCATCAAATCGCAAGCATTGATAGACTTTGTGGGGGAGCTAACCCCTACAAGTAAAAAGGAAGGCGATGACTCCAAGATGTGGAAAGTGTATGTGGATGGCTCATCAAACGCTAAGGGAAGTGGGGCTGGAATCATTGTAGAGAACCCAGAAGGGATTGCAATTGAACACTCTTTTCAGTTAAACTTCCCGACATCAAATAATCAAGTTGAGTATGAAGCATTACTAGCCGGCTGCTGCAGGTGAAAGAACGTAGAGCCCAGAAAGTAAAGGTTCTAACTGACTCTCAGCTCGTAGCAGCACAAATCGAGGGGACATCCAAGCAAAGGGTCCGTTGTTGGCAAAACACCTGAATAAAGCAAAAGAGGTGATCTCCAATTCTGACGAAGTGACCGTCACTCACATCCCGAGAGGGGAGAATACCAGAGCCGACATCTTGTCAAAACTGGTAAGCATAAAGGGCCTGGGGAACCATAGAACTGTCGTGCAGCAAAATCTAACAGAGCCAAGCTGCGTGAAGACTATATCAACAGCAACCGACTGGAGGAAGCCATTCAAAGATTATCTGGAGCGAGGAATTCTCCCTGACGACTATATCGAAGCAAGAAGGTTGGTTCGAGATGCTGCCATGTATGCAACGGTGGAAGATCATCTATACTGAAAAGGAATACACTCTCTGATGTTCAAATGCTTGAACTCGGATGAGGCTAAGTATGTCTTGCCCGAGATACACGAAGGAATCAATGACCAACACATGGGAGCAAAAGCTCTGGCCAGGAAAGCTTTACTGGCCGACCATGGAAGCGGATTCGACGGAGCTCATCAAGAAGTGCGATAGCTGCTAGAAGCACGCTAAGATCATTTGGCTCCCTCCAGTGGAGTTAAAATGTATCTCGGCACCCTGGCCATTTTACAAATGGGGCATGGATCTCCTGAGACCATTCAAAATGGTTCCTGGACAACTACGGTGGCTCGTTGTAGCTGTAGATTACTTCACGAAGTGGATAGAAGCTAAACCGTTAATAACAATTACCTCTGCTCGCGTACAGTGATTCTTGGAACACAACATCGTTTCCCAGTTCGGAATTCCTACCGAGGTGGTGATGGATAACAGAACCTAATTCATTGATAAGGACTTCCAAGATATGATGTCAGGTCTCAACATCAAACACCGTTTTACTTCCGTCGAACATCCCCAGTTGAACGGTCTAGATGAAGCAGAAAACAAGATAATCATCGATGGTCTAAAGAAGCGAATGGAGGACGTAAATTCCAGCTAGGTCGAATAGCTCTATAGTATGTTATGGGGCTACAGGACCAGCGTTCAATCGTCAACCCAAGAAACTCCTTTCCGAATGACCTACGGATGCGAGGTGATGATCCCGGTCGAGATAGGCCAGCCTTCATAGAGGAGATTAAAGACTCTCCAGGAAACTGACAACACGAATAATGAAGCATTGGCAATGGAATTAGATTTGATTGACGAGGTCAGAATCACGGCACACTGCCGAAATATGGCCACTAAACAACTTATCGCAGCCAGATATAACCGAAAGGTGAGACCCCGGTCATTCGACAAGGGCGACTTGGTGCTTAGAAGAGCCAACGTCAGAAACAAAAATGGCAAAATGGGAAAGCTGGCTGCGAATTGGGAAGGTCCTTACCGGATCAAAGAGAAACTCAACAAAGGAGCTTACTTGCTGGAGACCCTAGAGAAGAAGCCGATTAAAAGAACGTGGAACGCGGATAAGCTAAGAGTCTATTATAGCTAAACCCAACCTCCACGTCCACGAAGCTCGCGGACAGACTATGTCTACGTTAGTTCATTTTGATTTCAATTTTCAATTTATGTTTATGCAAATTCCTTTTTTGAAGTTGTTAGCTCATTGGAGCAAGTTATCTTTCAAATTAATCAAGAATTTCTCAGTTGAGATTCAAGTTTTAGACTCTCCAAATCATGCTGATTGCAAACAAAGAAACAAATAACAAACTTGGGTCATTGAACCCGGTCATAGAGACACGTGATTTGAAGATGAACACCAGGGCCTTCGAGCTCAGTTTTCTCGATTACGCGAAGCTACTATTACACGCATTTGCAATTTTGATGCATCAAAACTCGCTCCTAGGTAATAAGGTGAATTGTCATCCAGACCTTGATCAGGTCAAAATGTTTGAGTTATTGCGTTTCCACCCAAAGCTGAACATGTAACAATTTGCCCTTATCCTGGATTAAATCCTGGACAACGGAATCAGAACGCAATATGGAGGTTTAATTGAAAATCTTCACTCATATACCCGGACTATAATGCTGGAAGAATATCCTAGTAGAATCTACATAACACTTTTTTTGGCCTCAGCCCAGCCATGCAACAAAATTAATTGGATCGCATATATTCAAATAGAATTTGGAACTTAGATTCAAATTCATGAAATTAATTCATAACCAAGAAAAAAACTTGACGCAAGTTTAGATGAATCTAAAAAAATTTCACTGAAATTCATTGAGCAATGTACAGAGAAGCAAAACAAACCGGGATATCAAACCGGCGCAAAATTATACAAAGGACCTAAGTGCCTCAAAATCGCTGCTCGGACACTCAGCTAGGAGGAGCTGCTCCTTCAGGTGGAACGTCTTTGAGGTAGACCGCGGTAGAAGCTTCTTCCTCCCCATCACCGACCCGGTCTTCACCTAAGAGGGATACTGAGTCGTTTCTAGGAGATGAAGAGGGCGGGACCAGTTCCCCGTCCTTGCTGAAGGCTCGATAATGATATCCGGAGGTGTTTAGGTTCACCTCGGGATTCAGATGGAAAATTTGTGCAAGGGCCATGACAAAGCAATCCGCAGCAACCTCCTTCAGCGTTTCCACCCAATCAGAATAGGTTTTCTCCTTATCGATAAGGGCGGCCTTCGTAGTACCTAGCTCCGAGGCCAGATCATTGCGTTGAGTCTGTAGAGTTTTCATAGCTTGGATGCTCTTGGAATGAGATGCTTGTACATTGGCCAGGTCCAAGTTCGTCTTCCCCAGAGCATCCTTCGTCATCAGAAGCTCCTCGGTCACTTTCCCAACGGTAGCCTTAGCAACGTCGCGCTCTTCCTCAGCTTTCTTCTACCCCTCCACGGCTTCATCCTTCTCTAACTTCATACGACGCATCTCATCCATGGCACCAACATACTTATGCTTCAAATGGCGCACAGCCTGGGCCAACCCGACGGCCCTCAGTGCATTATTCTCAACATCGTGAATTGCTCGCTCTTCGGCATTAGAGAAGGGGATAGCATCTAAATAGCGACGAGGGGTAAGAAAGGCTACACTAAGTTCCTCCATTATCCCCTTGTCCCATGCGAGTCCATGAGGGATCTTGAAAGTAGGAGGAGGAGAAGCCAGAGTGGTTGAAGGAGGAGCTTAAACATCCGAAGGGTCGACCTCCTTGCCTTTCTGTCCTAAGCAGACAGGATGAGGAATTTGATCAGCAGAAGGAGAGGAGGAGGGTCCTTGGTGGGCTGAGGCCTTCGTCTTTTTCGCCACAACCGCTTGGGACCCAGCACCTGCCCTTACCTTCCCGGACTCGGGGGCAGAGCATTTCTTGCTCTTATTCTTACTCGGACCATCCATATCTGAGTTCACAAAGGCAAGGTAGCAAGGTAACTCCATGCTTTGAGCTGCAAATCAAACAAACAAAGGTCAGAAACTATGTTGGATATAGATAAGGCTAAGTATGTAAGACAACTACATAGAAAATGATACCAAAAATCATACTCATTGCAGACCCCAACTCGGCGCGAGTCCGGGAGATGTACGAGGCCGCGCTCTTACAACCGTGCTCCTTGACTTAAGATATCAATCGGTCCACGGAGTTAACCACTTCGGCCGGCAGATCGTCAGATTCAATATGATAGGAAGTGGAGGTCAATTCATGATGGTTAGGAGTCCAATACAAAGGGAACTTCCATTCCATGGATGCAATAAAAAGTTTCCTATCACGGGTACCTCAGATGGAAGTCCACCCTTTCTTCTTGGATGGCTCTCTACCGGAGCAAGCAGTAAAAGGAGCAAAGAAATAAAAGAAAAGGGTAACTGTGTAGGGTATAAGTTCCGAAAAGGAACCGCACAGACGCTCGAAAGCTATTAGGTAGGCTCACCTATTGGGGTGAAGTTGAGAAGGGGCCAGATGAGGATAGTTTAGAATGGCGACTTGGAACTCGATAAACGGAAAGCAAATACCAAGTCGGGACATATAGTCCCTATGAAAAAGAAAAAATTGGTATGTCCTTCCTCCCAAATAGAGCAAATCGGCTCGTTATCGTCGGGTGGGCACATACAACAGCCATCAAACTCCTCCAAACCCAATTTTCCAATGTCAGTCACAGTCATCAGTGAATGAGTCCTCAATACTTCATGGGTTACCCAGGGGTATTTGTCGATCAAAGCCTTTGGGGGACTCAAAGAACTTGACTCCTCGGCATCAAATCGTGCGCTATGAGATGAAGACGACGACTCCATTTATACCTATATCACAAAAGTAAAACTCAAAAAAGGGTCGACATACCTAGCTCATAAAATCTATGTGGTAAAGAAGAAGAAATCCCAAGGTTGGAACGACTTCAGCTCGCAGAGGTCGGAACTGAGGCAACGGCTAAGTTGTGACGACATGAGCCTAGGATGTTATCGGCTAAGGAATCTTGACCACTTGCGACATACTGGGAACTCGAGGCAATACATTTCCAACATGGTCCTACATACCCCTCCGGAAGGGAACTCAGCACCAAACTAGAGGTACCCTCATACAAGGCAATGGGTGAGGCAGGGATAACGTCGGTTGACCACGGACCCCGGCTGACAAGACTACCTAAGACGAACCCTCGCTTCGGACCCTATCCACGGTACACCGAGATCCCCTCGCATCCCTTCTACCCAATCCTCGTCGAGATCCCCTCATATTCCTTATACCCGATCTCCCCGAAGCAAGGCAACTTGTTTTTGCTCCTCAGTAAGGGGAGTGCACCATAACCAAAATCGGGTTCTAGGACGAGCTCTATGAAAGGACTCATCCTCTTCTGAAGTTACGACATTTTGATTCAAGGAGGGCAAAGGGTTCATCCTATCCATGACTACCTAAACTCAACGCCCCCTGTTGTTCGAATGGGGAAATATGAACACATGAGGGTTTTCCTTAATGTGTAATGAAGGTGGTAAGACTCAAAAGCAAGGGTACATACTCGTGCATGAGAAGAGAAGGTTACCCAGAAGCTTCTATCGGTAACTTCCCAAAAAACCCAAAAACCAGTTTCTTGGCGAGTATAGATGAAAAAGTAGAAATCAAATACCACAGAAACGGTGAACTCACGGAAGAAAAACCAAGTGAATTGAAAGAAGTAGCAGAAATACCTGACTAAGACGAAGGTTGGAGAAGTCTGAAGTGGCAAAAGTGGGGATCGCAAAGAAGCAGTTGTCTTAGGAAAATGAGAAGGTTCTGGCAAGAGAGGTGGAATGACGATAGTGAAAAGTGTGAAGAATGGGGGGAAATACGAATATAAACGTTATAAATCCGAAAGGTCAAGGGCAAAATAGACCATTCACCCAAAGAGCAAGGGTGACGTACAAGAAGTGATGGGTGCATTAAATGTGCGCAGTAACCGTAGGCGGCTAGGCGTGACGGTTGAAGTCCTTTGCTAATCGAGGGCTGCCAGGTGTCAGTTGGCCATGATGACGCTCGCATTTCGTGGACTTCCTGACACTACCCCGGATCTTTGAGTATATGACATCAAGAGTCGGGATCAACGCATACCAACTCAGACAATGTTCGATAGGTAAGCGAGAGAACAAGGTCCGAGGAAAGATAGTTCGGATCATACGTTCGGGGGGCAAAATGCATCCCGGCAGCTCAGAAGCCTGAACTACCGGGCTGGGGGGGCAACTATTATGGACCTATATTAGGCCCATTCATGGGACGGCTCAACTAGGAATATCCTGCACATCAGAATCCGCCTATAATAAAGGAGGATCTTAACCCACCTATAATCAAGGAAGATCTCATTCTAGATCAGGCAGTTATAATACTTGGGCCACGAGGCACATAGGGCCCCTAAAGCTCAACCAAAGGTACACTCTATAAATAAGGAGGTAACACCACTACTACAAAATAGGAATTTAACGACCCCCAATTAACGTCTGTTTTAAAAAATGTAGACGTTAAAATGTAGGTGGTGGCACTGTTATAATTTGTTTCCTTACTTTTAACGTCTGTTTTTTTAAAACAGACGTTAAATGTTTAGGCGGTGGCACTATTGTAATTTTTTCCTTACTTTTAAAGTCCGTGTTTTAAAAACGAACGTTAAATGTTTGCACTATTGTAATTTTTTCTTTACTTTTAAAGTCTGTTTTTCAAAAACGGACATTAAATGTTTTGATACAACGACTGTTTTAATAAAACCAGTAGTTGAAACTCAAATTTTTTAGATATTTCAACTTCAATCTCGCGCCTTCGACATTTTATTGTTCTCTCTCTTTCATAAAAATATAAAGTTTTCTCTTCAAAACCCAATAGTGCAAAATATCTTCCTCAAATCTATCCTGAACACAACCTTTCAATAAGAGTCTCGAGACCCACTCATCTCCGTCGCCGCACCCAACGGCCTTACCCTTGCCACCAAGGAGGTTTTCTATCGCGGTATGAGCAACTTCTACTCCGACTCGTCCTTTGTCGTGAACTAGGAGCATGCTGCACAGCCTCCAGATCTATCGTTTGCCGCCGATTAAAGATCTCGGTTGCAGATTTGCATCTCTCTCTCTCCTCTCATTAAACTATATGTTGAGTAACGATCTTGAGCACTGTGAAGAGGAGGAAGCCCCCCCACAAGCGAGGATAAGGATACCGAAGCTCTACTTCTTGGTGCTTTCTTTTGTTGAAAATTTTGAATGGATAGTTCATTGTAGTATTTTTCTGCTCTATTTCTTGGTGCTTTCTTTTATTTGTCTTCTGTTTCATTCAGTTAAGACTTGAGATGTTTTATTTTATTTTTATTTTTCTTCTTATTTTGTGCTTCGTTGGACATGAAACGCTCTATTTCTTGCGTCGAATCTTGAATGGTTTTGTTTATCGTCCATTTTCAATCCATTCTTTTCCTCACGAGGCTTTACCTTGTTCAAATTGCGCCTTATATTATATTTTAGATGGTTCTATGGACTACCTAGCATGTGGGTTTGTAGATATACAAAGATTGTTATTTAAATAACAGTCATAGAAATTCAACAACTGTTTTTTAAAAGCAGTCTTTGAAATTAAACAACTGTTTTTTTAAAACAATCTTTGTATGTTATAAACTTTCAACGACACTCCATTTAACGACAGTTAAAAACAGTCGTCTAATGGTCTTAAAAACGAACGTTAAAAGTCTTTTTTATAGTAGTGTGCACCCTAAGGTACGCAGGTTCTAACCCTGAACTATTTACATACCTTTATCACTGTGCACAAACACCTCCCCTTTTGGCGAAAGCCTTATTTGTGTGCAGTGATCCCACGTACTCCTAGTTATCTAACTCATAGATATCTAGGTTGAACCCTCTGATCCAATATCAACTCACTAGCCCACCAAACTAGACATATGTGTTTCCATACAGAACAGTCATATTAACTAATTTTTAAAATTTAATCAAATTAAATGAATATATATGTATTAAGTAATAGAGGATCCGAGGAAGCATATATATATATATATATATATTTCTATAGTGTGTGTGTGTTTTCCTGTATTCTGTTTTTTGTATTGAGGCACAAGCATTTGGTGATAGCTAGAGGCTGGGGGTGATGGAAATAATACGGACTGTGTTTCTGAGGCTGGGGGTGATGGAAATAATACGGACAATTTAAAGTCTGATACGACATTTAAGTGATTAGGCGTACTGGGCTGTATTCTGACCCGGTTCTCTGATCACTCCAAGCTTAATTTACAAATAGTATTCCTTTTAGGTATAAATATAAAATAAAATTTTTAGTGTAACCGGTTTTAAATATAAGAAAAAATTTATAGTATAATTTATACTACAAAATTTATGATATATTTAACACCGGAGTAGTAATACTTTAAAAACTTCATTTTTGTCGTATACACACACACACACTTTAATTCTCCATCTAAATGATAACATTTCATTATTCTTGTAAATTGTTAATGCCTACAAACACTTGTCTAAAGTCTAAACAATAGGTCTAAACATTAGACCATCTTAAGCGAAAATTAGTTTAAAAAAAGAAGAACAACAAGGAACACATGCATTTCTAAGAAGACCAACTTAACAACAGGTACACTTAAATTAAGACGGTAATAATATAATATTCTATCTGATACGTTTTGTGAAGCGCATGCATGAGTCCAAACGTCGGACAGTAGCAAAAGATCCAGACAGCGAGCGAATCAAATTATAATCCCCAAGTTTGGGTATTACATATGCTGTTCCAGTAATGATTCTTCTCCTCAAAGTTTGTGTTTCCACAACTCATGGTTGCTTCGCCATTAATATCCACGAAACCCAAGTTGTCCATATTCTCATCGGATTCAAAAACAAGCACATCATCGTTGTCTTCGCTGTTTAAACCAGCCATTATACTATTTGATGCCAGTACTTCTTGTAAATTGACTTGTACGTTCTTGTACCTTTCTCCCATAAAGGCCTCCACCGCCACCATAATGTCGTCGTCTTGTAAATTTGTCGTGATCGTTCTTCTTTCTCCGGTGACCGCCTCCTCGGTGTCCCATGGCTCAATTCCTGAAGTGGGTGCGTGGACAGAATTAACCGTGGTAGTGTTGGTGGCCGGAGGGATGACGATCTTTTCACTAATGGGTAATATTCCTGCCGTGGTTGTGGTGGCGGTGGTGGTGGAGCTAGGTGGTAACATGGTTTCCGGGAAGCTCAAGGTGGACGTCGGCGACTCAAGGTCGTCGTCAGCGGCCGCGAGCATCAGGGCGTACATGCTATGCATTCTGGTATTTTTGTCTTCTGCGGTCGGAAACGACGTCCATGAGTTCTGCCATGCTTTGAGCACGTCTAAGCACGGCGGAACGGACGGCCGAGCCAAGATTCTGTTGAGGACGAGCCGAGCCGGTTTAGCGGGGGGGAATAAAGATGATGACGAGCCGAGCTGGAGCTTGGACTCTCTGACAAGCCTGGCTTCGGCTTCAAGCCGGGCACTCTCCCACTGAGCCATGTGGCTAAGGCTCGAGCTCGCCAGTCCGCCGGCATCAACTTTAGGCCGGTGTGTGATCGGGTCGATTCCCATTTTGGCCAGCCTCTTCTTAAGATGTGTGTTCCAGTAGTTCTTGATCTCATTGTCAGTTCTCTTAGGCAAGTGAGCCGCAATGGCTGACCATCTGGTGCAATGTAATACACAGTACATATCAACCATATAACCACACATTTTAAATAAATGGATAATAATAATGATATTGTTTTTTCTTTTCATTTTTAATTCTTTTACGTGCGGCTTTAATTTAGATCACTTTTTGGTACGTACTTTAAATTGCTTCATTAAATAGAAAATAGATGGATAATAATAATGGTATTGTGTTTTTTATTTTCATTTTTAATTCTTTTACGTGCGGCTTTAGATCACGTTTTGGCCGTACTGAAAATTGCTACGACATTAAATAGAAGCCTAAGATTTGGTTTCCTTCAATGAGGTCTCTTCATGTGTCTTAACCTACAAAGCTGACTACATGTACCATTCCCAACATGTTATTGAAGTAACTGGGAAAAAGTTGAACAGTTCACTGACTTGTAAAATGACAGATCAAGAAAGCTTAGACTCACAACCCGCCAAAATCATATCCTGCTTCTGATACTTAGTATAGTACCCACTTCAAAAGTTGAAAAGTTGATATTGGTTTAAATATAAGACATAATTTTTATTTTTATCAATATTTTTCTAATTTACTCTTATTGATACTCCATCGTCAATAATTAAGGAAGAGAAGAAAATAAAGAAATAAGAAACTAGATGATTGCAGTGTCTTAAAAAATATATGTTATATTAACTAACTTAACTAAATCAAATTAGGTTAATAAGTTTTTTATTAAGGAGCGGATGGACTAATAATGAACAGGATCTGTGTATAGTTTTGGTTTTGAAACCCTAAAATTACATGAACAGTTTGGAAGAGCTCAGTGTTTTGCGTCTCAAGTCCATATTAGTCGGAATCCAATGTAACTTTCAGATACCAAAACAAGAAGGAGAAGGAGAATGAAAAACACCCACACACAAATTTATACCTGTTTCCAAGAAGAGCATGAAGTTGAATAATGGTTCTCTCTTCTTGCAAGCTGAACTTTCCTCGTTTAATATCAGGTCTGAGATAATTAGTCCACCTCAGCCTGCAACTTTTCCCACATCTCTCAAGTCCTGTTAACCAAAACTCACATATATATTATAAGAATATATGTGTGTGTGTGTATACACATAGAGAGAGAGAGAGTTTGTGTGCGTGTGTCTATAGAGAAAGAGAGAGAGAGAATGTGTGTGTATACATACCAGCTTTGGAAGGCAAAGCACGCCAGCTTCCATGGCCATGTTGTTCAATGTAGGCGACGAGCTTCTGGTCTTCTTCAGGAGTCCAAGGTCCTTTCTTCAACCCTACTTTCTCACAGCAAGGTGACCTACCCATTATGATTGGTTGATGATGAAGAAATTGTCCTTAACTAAGGAAAAAAAATTGACAAGACACAAAAGAAGAGAGAAATAGAAAGGCTGATTCTCTTAAGGAAATTAGTTAAAGAGGAGGATGCTATATATAGAGAAAGCAAAATAATAATAATAATAATAATTTGTTGATATAAATGTTTTCTTGTATTGTATATCTCGTCTCCATCTAACTAAATATCTCTTACAGAGTAGTACTACATGCATGTTACTAGCCAAGAGATCATTGCGTATCGTTGGATGCAATTATATATCACATTTAATTTTTATTAAAGCGGCTGGTGCGGTAACTTTCTTGTAATTAGGTGGTTCACATAATGGCATGTTATATGATTAGTATATTGTTAAGCCATTTTTAAAATTTTGTATTATATTATGCATTATCTTTTTGCTTATTTATGTAGTTATTTGATGTTCAAAATTATTGAATCGGATTCAAGTATTGTCCAATTAAAAAATATGCTAGTTTTACCGTGTATATATTATCCATGTTTAAAATTGCATTGAGAACCCAAAAAAGAAATTAAGAAAACAGAAAATTATTCCCTCTAGTCCTAAATATGAGAGCTATTATAAGGGTTTTCTTTGGCACAAAATATAAAATTTTAGTCCATTTTATCTCCCAAATTTATAGCTTGTTTTTCTAAATTCTTCATATCGATTTTACATATTAAGTAGGTTTTCCATCAAAGTCAGTAGTTTCCAATGCAAACGATTAAAATCGATATTTTAGGGAAATTATCAGGCTCTTTTTTTCATAAATAACTAATTTTGTTAATTTATACAAATTAGTTATCTAGCTTCTACATTTAGGGTTAGGGGAAAATATATTATTGATATGCATAAGAAATAAATATCAAATATGAAAATTTATAATCACAATTTATTTATTATCAAAACTCTCATAAGTAAAAAATAATAATACTCCTTACGGTCCTTAATATAAGACATATTTACCTAATTTGGTTATATTAAAATAATTAGTTTAGTTAGTTAATATAACATGTATTTTCTAAAATAATCTAGTTATGTTTCTTAATTTCCTCCTTCCCTCTACTCTTTGATTATTGTTGAGAGAGCATCAATAAAGATTAATTAGGAAAGGATTGACAAATATGAAAAATATGTCTTATATTTAAAATCAATATCAACTCTTTAAATATATCCAATATTAAAAAGATTAATTAGAAAAAGATTGACAAATATAAAAAATATGTCTTATATTTAAAATTAAGATCAACTCTTTAAATATATCTAATATTAAAAGCAGGAAGAAGTAACATTTATATACTGCGAAATATTGGACCAGCGTTGCTTTTTTTTTTTTTTTTTTTTAGGTGGCGGAATATTACTCAAATATTATTATTCTACTGTTTCCAAATTAATTTCCCTACTGGCCTGCTCTATACACAATAACGCCAACCATAATTATCCGAATAAATTCTCACTGATAGCAACGCGTCTAGTTTCAACCTTGAAATTTATTGTGTCTGCTAAGTTAACATCTTCTTCAATCTTACAGATATTAAAGATAAATGCATAATTGAATGCATCCATATCGATCCCCAGAAGCTTCCCTCAATTATTAAATTTCCATCTAAGATCAAACTCTCTATTAAATTAAATATTTAATTAGTTCAGCAAACTTTTCTTATAGGAAAAAATTGAAGTTCATCAGACATTCATATAGTTCTTTGGATTTTGGACGATTCGTAATTATTTTTGTACCATACAACAAGAGTTCGTTTTGGTGGAAATTAAATATGAAACGGATATATACAATATTTGTTGCCGGGAAAAAAAAAAGAATACAGTATTTATTTAAATCTTGACTTGCTGACAAATTCGCAATTATTCGGGCCATAAAAACATTTTTAAAAAAGAAAAGAACAACACATTGACTTGCCTGTTTGGCCTAGCTTATTTTTAGCTTATCTTTTACTTATAAGTAAGCTAGGCCAAACAGGATTTTACATAAGTTCTATAATTATAAGAGCTTATTTTATAATGAAAAAAAAAGAGCTTAAAAATAAATTTCTATGAGGAGCTTATTTTTAAGCTCTTTTTTCTTATAAGCTTTTTTTTCTTTTTCTTTTTTTTTTTTAAAAAAACGAACGTGTAATCTATCGATCGAACACTATTGCATTATTGCCGCCGCCGCCACCACCCTATTATAATATACCTTTTATGATAATTTTTATTAGAAAAAGTGTTTATGACAAAAATTTTGTCAAACATCTTATTTTTAATTTTAGCTTTTAAGTAACTTTTAAGCTAAAAAATTTATATAATCACCAAACAGTTTTTAGTTTTTTTTTTTTTTTTTTTTTTTTTTTTTTTTTTAGCTTTAGCTTAAAAGTAGCTTTTAGCTTAAAAAATAAGAGGATCCAAAAGGGCTATAAGTGATTTTGCAAAGTAAGAGCTAGATATGTTAGATGAAAAATACTTTTTTAAATATGTTCCAAACAGATTTCGGAGGATTTGGAGAAAATTATTATGAAATTAATTACAAATAATTACCAAAATTTCTCATTTATTTTCGGCTAAGACCTGAAATTTTCAAAATTATGTAGAAATAATCCCCATAAATTGTATAAACTAAGCTTAAGCAATATAATAAGCACACTAGACAATGCACAGTTTTTGGATTAAAATGTAAAAATATCCATGAATTTTTATCAAAGGTACAATCAACACTTTTGAGGTGTAAACTTTTAAAATGAGAGCAAAGATACCGGCTCTGTTAATCCATGTTATCTTGACCAACCATTAGGTGATTGAAAACGCTAATATGGTAGCCTATGTGGCCTTGGTAATTTTTTGCTGGCAAATGCTATTGTCCTGCTGTACTGTATTACAATATGAAACTACAAAAACCTGGCCCTCCACCCTCGAATCATTTTCAGCTCCAGATAGTAATGGAATCGGAAAATATTTTTAGTCCGGGTCAAAATATAAACATATTGAACTATATACTAATTAGTATCATATAACATTAAAAACATAAATAAATGATAACCGACAATTATACATCAAAACAAGATATAAGATGATAATAACATTTTTAGTAAGTATCTCAAACAAGAATTTTACTTTTCTCTTATAGCTCAATGAGTAATAGACCAAACATTGTCTTTATAGAGAAGATAAGAGATTAGCTGGTGCGGTCAAATTATTGACCAAAATAAAATATCATAGAATAAATACATATATATACTAACAAATTTTATAAGGTCAGCTGGAGTTAGCTTCGACCAACACCCCCGACTGGTCGTTCTGCCGCTGGCTCTAAATATTATCAATAATGAACCAAACATGAAAAATCAACAATAAAAAATCAATCTATCAGTTAACCAGATGGTAGAAATATTCATCAACAAAAAACATCAGCAGCGAGAATGTTTCCACTTCTAGAAGGAATAAAATCCAACAACTTACCTGAATCCCATCAATAGAATAATCATCACTACTTCTATGACATGTTCATCGCCTTGTTCATGCATGCAGTATTTCAAAATCAAAGTTATCCTTTTATTTTAACTATTTTCAAATAAAATTGATTCAACGGTAGTGTTGAGCATTTGCAATCTGGTGGAGGAGAAAATGGCAGACTTTCTGATGCAAAAGATTATGATGAGGTACACATTAACTCTTCCTTTTTTAATGCATTGACATATGCGTCATTTTTATCACTGCTAGTCTGCTATACATGTCATGAGAAAACATGAAGGTGGACTCCACCACAACTTCATATACCACCAATTGGGACTTTCTATGGTTGTAAATGTAAAAGCTACTAAAATTATTTGATTTGGTCACTTCAGTCAATTATATTTTTTTCCAAAATACTTTCCTTGTTGATTGCGCATTTAAAAAAAATTTCCATAAAAAAATAGTATTTAATGCAAATAGTTAAATGGGTACTTTAGGAAAGCTATGCACATTTTTTTGCAAATAATTAATTTTCCTAATTGTTGTGAATTAGTTATTTATCTTCTATATTTGGGGGTGCATTATCCATGACACTTTTTATGATAAATTATATCATATGCATGAATATATACATATATGGTATATATTTATTAATATATTTTTATATTTATTTTATATACTAATAGTAATAAAAAAAAACTGCACCATAGCTTTTAATATTTTTTAGTATATTAGAAGAATATTTAGTGTTTTATAAAATTATAAATTGGTAAAAATTAAAGCAACAATGGTAAAAATGTGACAATAAGAAAGTAGAAAAAAATCTTTAAAAAATTGGTAAGACTATGGAGGGGGAAAACAAATATTGTGTAAAATAAGCCAAAAGCAATTCAAAAGAGAGAAACCCAAGAATTTTTTTTAGGGGATGAACAAAAATTGAAAATGAAAGAAAAGGAAAATAGAATATCAAATAATATTGTTATCGAAAAAAATAATATCAAATAATTAATATAATAATGCATTTATGAGCTCAATAAATTCATTAAATTCAGTAGGTTAAAAAGTTGAAAAAGGCATTTTTCACTCTCCACTCTGTACGTTTTCATATAAATTTTGTTACTCAATTAGTTCCTTTTCATTAGATATTTTAAGAAAAAATTAACTATTTTATTTATAAGAACTTTAGATAATAATTAATATGTTTTACAAAAAATACCTTGAAAAGGGTGTTTAGAATGTTTTTAATAATAAAGATATAGAGAGTGTGGAAGAGAAATTAATATTTAATTATATGATTTATGTAGCAAGTCCACTATTACATAAGGCATTTTTAAGATCTTTAGACATCCATTTTTAGGGGACGTCTATGTGAGTATCGTTGAAAGTTTTAAAATTAACATCCGCTTAAAATTAGATGTCGTAAGTAACTTACAACATTTGTTTTTTCAAAACAGACGTTGTAAGTCTGCCATATACAAAGTCTGTTTTCCTAGAAACAAACATTGTAAGTACCTAGAAGTTTACCCAAAAAAATTTGCAGTTTACCATACAAGTGACTGGAGACACTCCCATTAGGCACATATTCGTATATGAGAAACTGTAGATTATTTTTATGGCAATATCCCAGGAGATTTACAAGATTTCGATGTTGTACCTGAAGTAAAACTCAATCCTATTAGGCCAAACAAGAATAGTAGTAAAAAACGTTAATCTTTCCCTTCATCACCAACAACAAATCTCTCCAAGTCATTAATCTACAAATTTGTGTTGCCCATGTCTGAAAGTAAAACTCCTCGACATCTTTCTACCAGATCTATAAATCAAACAATCTCATTTTTGCATCTTAATTTGGAAACCATATCTGAAAATAAAACTAGATTTAGAACTAAAAAAATGGTGCCTTAGCGATGGTGGCTAATGCAATGAAGAAGAGAAGTTAGACGAAGGGAAGGGAGTGGGGGATGAAGACGGTGATGATTTCAAACAACTGAAGGTAGGAATGGCTGAGCTACCCAGCTCAAAGATAGAGACTACTAGAAAAAAGCTGAATTGTGATTTTCCGTCGCAAATTTTAGGGTAGTTGCGACAGAAGAATAAATTCCGTTGCAAACCATAACATTTTGCGATGGAAATGGAGTTTCTGTCACAAAATGGGCTAATTTGACGGATAGATACCTCCGTCGCAAACCGGCAATCAAAACCGCCGGTTTGCGACGATAATGCTCCCTCCGTCACAAATTACCGACAATTTGCGACAAAAATGGAGTTTCTGTCGCAAACTCGCCTGTTTTGCCCGTGGCAAACTTTAATGAGTTTGCGACGGAACTTGTTGTTCTGTCGCAAACTTCAATTAAAAATCCCCCCTCTTTCTCCTTCATTCATGCGTTCCTCCCATTTTCTTTCGTTCTCTATTCGGATTTTCTTCCTAGGGTTTTGCAGACATGGATTGGAGAAACGTAACAGCTGAAGATTTGATCGACGCACTTCGTGAAGTGGATTGGTCGTCCCCACCCCGCCCTCTGTCCGAATTCTTCTTGAGATTCACCGTACCTAAATCCTACTCTAGATGGAACAGCCGCCTCAAATGCAATCTCTACTAGTAATATCCTCTTTTTTCATAACTCTGCACTTCACAATAGTTTTGTTTAATCCTTGTATTTTTGTGTATGTATGTGTGTGTAACGGAATTATATGATTAATTGATTAATCATTCCTGCTACTGAAATACTGGTAGTTTTGTTCTTTTCAAAGTTTTAGCGGAATCCCCAATTTGGCGTGACCATGCAACATTTTTTTGACGTTTTTGATTTTCCTGACATGATCATTTATCTTTACAAGTTTAAAGGAAGTATTTTTGAAATTTGATATGAATCCATGGAAGAAATAAAAACTCGTAATTCCAGTTTGATTGTTAGCTTTAATGGATTTAGTGATGCATAAGCTTAGTACAGCTAGAAAATAGAATTATTTTTCCCACGGAGTTGATCACGTGATATCTGGTTGTATCATTTTCTTCTTGGTTTGATTTTTTTTTTTTTTTGTTATCCTATTTTACTAGTTAATATTGGACACTTCTAATTTTGCCACCTAGGTTGGCTGGGGTGAGTTATGAGTAGTATTTGGATTTTGGGGGATATATGAACAAAATATCTGATTAGAATTAATGCATAAACTGAAAAAATGATTTCTGTTTGAGATGAATAAGTGTGCATGGTAACACTCCCAGAATGCATTTTTTCTTAAATTCTATGCCCATGAACAAAAATATATGGGAATTGTGTTTGGTAAATCCGGTTTTTTTTTTAACTCCCGGGATGAACCGGTTTATTTTTTATGCTGGGGAGTAAAAAAAAGAAGCTAAAATTTTCAGCTTCTCTGTTCTAGGGCACAGAATCAGAATCATTTTTCTCCAAAAAAAAAAAGACTCCTTCCTCTTCGAAACAAAAATTTATCCTAATTCACCACCACCCCACCACCACCACCACCACCCCCACCACCACCACCACCGACACCACCACCACCACCACCACCCCACCACCACCACACCACCACCGCCACCACCACCACCGCCACAACCACCACCACCGCCACAACCGCCACCGCCGCCCCCACCACCGTCGCCGCCACATAAATAATTTTTTGCATATAAAAATTACATAAATAATTTTTTTAGGAAATTTAAATTTATTTGTAAAGTATAATAATTATATTAATTATTAAAGAAAAGGACATTTTGGTTAAAATATGAATTATATTTTTTAGATATTTTTTGTTAAATATGAAATGTTGGCATTTTGGTTAATATATATTTTTTTTTATCGTTGATGAAATTTGTAAACAAAAAAAATAAAGAAATAGATTTGTATTGTATTAGGTAATTTTAATTCTCGAAAAAAAAATGTGTTAAACGTAATTCTGATTCTCGGAATGAAAAAAAAAGTGTTACCAAACGTAATTCTGATTCTCGGAGTAAAAATAAAATGGGTTAACAAACGTAATTCTAATTCTCAGAACTCTTCCAAAGCACAGAATCAGAAAAAACTGTTTCATCTCGTAAACGGTCTTTGAAGCAACAAGAATGGTTGCCATGCACGCACTAGCCGTGAGCCAAACTGGATTGCACTTTTCTTCCTCGATCTGCATTCCCCGTTCACTGTTCAGGGATGGTTTTGTTATGTGATTTCATCAATACAGTCCAAATATATAATTTGAATTTAGATTTTTACTAATTGTCTAATAAACGGTATACATGGTTTTGCTTGCATTTGCAGTTACCGGACCAACTACTTCATATTGATTGTTTCTGTTCTCAGTAAGTTAAACATGTTGATATTGTTTTTTGATTTCCCCAATTGATAAATGACTTACTGTCTCAACATTCACATTTTGATTTGTAGTATTGGGAAGCGCTGGATTAACGCCAAGTCAAGCAATTCGCGGTGAGATATTAATTAGATTTATTATTTGTTTCAAACAGTAACATATTTATTTCATTTTACCGTAATGTTGGTTTTGCAGATGATAAGAGGATAAAGGCATTAGAACAGACATTGAGGGAGCAAGGAGCGATGATTAATGAGATGCGGGCACTTCTCCAATCCCTATTGAAGAACAAGGGTACGGAGTTGCCTCCTGGTGGTGATGACGATACTGGTGATGATGATGACCAGACTGCTGTTGTTTAGACATTTTTTTAGTTCATTTTGGTCGCAACATTATAATTTGTAATATTTTTTTTTTGCTATGTAAACTCTTATTATTGTTACAATTTATTTTTATGATATAAAAGTCTTTTTATTTTCTAATTTTTAATATTTTTTATGTGATTTTTTTTATTTTTATGATTTTTTTTATATTTTTTAAAATAAATTGAAATTTGCGAGGGAAAAGTATTCCCCTTGCAAATCCTAGAATTTGCGAGGGAAACACCTTCCCTCACAAATTTCAGAATTTGCGAGGGAATAATTTTCCCTTGCAAAATCCAGGATTTGCGAGGGAAAAAGGCATGTTTTCCGTCGCAAGAGTGGTTTGCAAGACCAATTTTTGCGACGGAAAATGCTTGTTTTGTGACGAAAAAGTTCCGCCACAAAACAAGTTTTTTTTTTTTTTTGTAGTGTAGACAAGCATTCACACTGACTCGTCCTCACACTCTTCATTGTCTTCTTCATCGTCGTCATCAACATTTGGGTTATCTCAGTGTTTACCAACAAACTCTACTTTTGAGCAATTACTTGGGAAACAGAGGAAGCTAAAGTGAGGCAAAGATAGAAGCAGCAACAACAGCAAGCACCGTGTGTACAGATCTGGCTCGGTGCATTCGCCACACCAAAGATGGCGGCGCGTGCCCACATGGCCGTGTTGGCCATCAAAGGCAACTTCGCCATTCTCAACTTCCTCAAACTCGTAGGTTCTCTGCCTTGACCCGCCTCCAATTTGCTTAGAAATATCCAGGCCACCGCCATGAAACAAAGAGGAATAGTCAGAGAAGAGAGGAGGAAGAGGCCATTGTGACAGTGAAAGTAATAAAAGGATGATAGAGAGTGAAGTGAGCGAGGCTATGAAGGAGAAGGAAGAATAGAAAGGTTTTATACAAGAGAAGGTATGAGAGGCGTATGGGGGTTGTCAAATGATGGAGGGGAGGGCAGGCTTATGGCTCTAGCTGGTAGGCTTTATGCGTCTGTTTCTAAAAAACAGACGTCAAAAGCTTTTTAATATATTTTTACAAGATTGCCACTGTGTTTTTTTTACCACGTCTGTTTTAAGAAAACAGGCGTGTATTGTATTGTTTTTAATGTCTTTTTCCAAAAAAAAAAAACAAACGTTAATAATTGTATTTAACGTATGTTTTTGAAAAACAGACATTGAAACTCAAGCAAAAATTTAAAAATGTCACCGTCTAATTTTTAACGTCTGTTTTTTGAAAATGAACATTAATTTTATAGGTTAATTCAATATTTTGTAGTATTGGTCCTACTTAATGAAATAAGACTTCTTGTTGTTATTGTATATTTGTGAAAATATGAGACAATTTTAAATAGGGTAAAGGAGCAAAAATACACATGTGCTTTACCTTCAGGAGCGCCCAGTGTTGGAAATTATGCCCTAGGGGCAAGTCATTGTACTTTGAACGTTTATGTTATTTAAAGTATTCTCCTTTAGTTATCATTTCATTTGCATGTTTATAGTGATAACTGTATCCTTGGATATATCTTATAGATTATCCTAAGTGTCCCTAGTCAGTCATCTACGCGGGAACGAAGATGAAATAAGACCAGTATGACTTTGATGAGTATAGAGATACAAATCAAAGTCATAGGCACTTGTAAGAGTACAAGGTGCTGGACCGACCCACTATGAGAAAACTGCATGGATTAAGTCATAAGCTTTTCTCATGTATAACCGCGTCACAATGCCCTTTGACCTGAGATCATCATGGATTCCTACATGAGAGTCGTTGACCTTTGACCTAGTCAAAAGTCACCTTTGACCGGGTGATGATAAAGGCTTGGATCGGGATCAATGGTTTTCATGCAGAGGAATATGAATGGTCAAGATGGAATTTATCCCTCACATTTGTAGAGAGATAATACCGGGCCCCTCGATGAGTGAGTCTGAGAAATGTATGACCATACTACGATAGAAAGGAGTTTCCATATCAATTATTAGACTACTCAAGAATCAAGAAAGTAATGGTCAAGAACAGGAAGTTGACATTATCCATGCCTCATCCTTGACCAAATTATCGCGTGACAAAAGGGACGTGACATGGTTGTATGATAGGTTGTATCACATTATCGATCCCCATATGAATTGGGTAGTCGCAATGTCTTGCTAGAGGCCGCTTGCGACTTATGGGCTGGTACTGTATTCGCCCACTGCCAATCTCATGTAGGTCTACAGGGTCGGTCACACACAAGAATAGCTCAACACGAGCAATAGTGTCCAGATTCATTGAATCTTAGATGTGTCTATGATTTAATGAATACTGTACTTATTCTAGGATGAAAATATATATATATATATATATATATATATATATATATATATATATATATAATTTCGAAATTAATTAATAATATTATTATTTAATGATGATATTATTATATAATATTTGTTTTGTATTTAATTTATTTGATAAATTAAATATTTAAAACAAATAGAGATATTGTATCTCGATTTAATTTTCGAATAAAGATATCATATATCCGATTTAATTTGAATTGAGATATAATATCTCGATTTAATTAAATAGATAGATATCATATCTCGATTTAATTTATAAAGATAAATTAAATTAGCGGCTTTTAATTTGGATTAAATGAATAGATTAGATTAGATCTGTTGGACATATTTAATTAATATATTAATCCAAACTTGTTTTCCAAGATTGATTTAGATTAATCTTGAATATTTTAATACAGCCCAATTAGGGTTTGAGAAACTCTATATAATGGAGCTTTAGTCGTATTGAAATAAGTGAGGTAAACCGTGAAAGAAATCCTAGAGAGAAAAACGTGAGACACAAAAGAGAAGACGCTAGCACGCTACCGTACGTGTTGGAAGAGCTGTTCGGTATCCATGGATACCGATAGAGGGAGGAGACTCGAAAAGTCTTCTTCTGTTTGATCAAACGAGATGGCACCACATTCAAGACGTACAACGGTCGAGATGCACGAAGCAGGAGATGCACACCAGATCGGATCGAACAAAACTCTCAACCCTTCGAATAGGTACGAGCCACTTCCAAGCTCCCAGAATTGGGTTTCGAATCTCTACCGTCTTGCAAATAAACCTCAATAATCGGTAGTCTGAAACAGGGGAGGATAAGGATGAATGTCAACGTTTTCCATTTAACGGTGACTTAATGATGAGTGTGACTTTTGCTCCTAAAATGTAACCACATGTGTATTTTTGCTCCCCAAAAAAGCATATGGTGCTGGGTGCTCCCGAAGGTAAGTATTTTTGCTTTTTTTACCCTTTTAAATATATCAATTATTTTTATGTAAAACAGATAATTTTTCTTATAAAAAATAACAAATGGAGAATTATGTGTTTGTTCTATATAAGAACAACAGATGTCTAGCCCTTCTGGACTAGTGTGTTTATATTGGATCAGGTGACTCTCCAAGATATCTATAAGGCAGATACCAAAGAGAATAATGGATCACTGTGCACGTATAGGCGTTAGCCAAAGAAGGTGGTGTGTGTACATAGTGTTGGCTGAATAATAAATTGAAATAGAATGAATGTCTGTACATTTTAGGTTTACCTCTTATTTATAGAGATTAACTTAGAGTTTGGACTTATAGGCCTTATGCGCCTTATAGCCCAAGCATTATGCAACCACACCGTAAATGGGCCTAATGTAGGTCCGTAGCAGTGTTCATTCTCATATCTTAATATAAGTCGTTTTACACAACCTATTGGAGCAAGAATTAGTTACATCGACAAAAGTAGTTAAAATTACTTTAATTTTAATCTTAACACTTAATAAATACCATCAATTAAATATGTATAATGTATATTATCTCCCCAATAGAAATTGATTGAAAGAAATTTTTGTACTCAAAATGCCCCCTTCATTCAATGTCCTAGCCGAAATTCACGACCAAAATTGCATTTTCACCTTCTCATTTTCTACTTTTGAAAAATCTCAAAGGCAACTAAACACTAAAATTTCTTGTGTAAATTAAAGTTGTACAATATTTGATACATTAATTGTAAATTGAGACAAAACTTCTCTCACATACTTACTTCTTAAATTGTAAAAGTTATTCTCAAAAGCTAATCCAAACACATATGTCACTATATCTATATATGATAATTATTAGGGAAAATTGTAACCAAGTTTCAATTAACAAACTTAATGACAACCAAGTTTATTGAAACCATCAAATTACAATGAAGTCCTAAAAAACCTGTGTGCTATTAATTTTAAACATGAAAGTATAATTTTGTCCTTCTTTTTTGTCACCCTACAGCACAAAGTTGTTAGTGACAACTAAATAAGCAAAATTAACAACTTTAGACCTTTGTATTGATGGCACGTTTTGAAATCGCATAACATGGGTTATAAACACATAAAACATCATCCTTTTCATTTACCTCTATCTAAGCACATGAAAACATAGCACAATATCCATTGTAGAAATTCATATCATGTGACACACTTAGTGAAACAACAACATAAATTATAAAGGCATCATACAAGTAACAATCTTCTCATAGCAATATATCCTCTATGCCCAAAACCCTGATCCAATCAATTTCATACCAAAATATAAACATTTCATATTGTTCATCTAAAAGGGACGAACAAAGTTGTTATCGACAACTATATGAGAATCATTAACAACTATTGAGCATGTATTGACGACACATATTGAAATCGCATAACAGAGGTTATAAGCACTTAAAGATTCATCCTTTGCATTCATCCATGTCTAAGCAAGCGAAAACAGAGCATACTCTCCCAAAAAACATAGCAGAATCCAAACCATCTTCTACATTCAATGAAACAACAACATAAATTATAAAGACGTCATACAAATAACAATATTCTCATAGCAAGATATCATCTATGCCCAAATGCCCTAATCCAATTAGTTTTATACCAAAATATAACTGTTTTATATTGTCTAGTAAAAAGGGATGAACAAAATTGTTATCAACAAACTATATGAGCAACATTAACAACTATTAAGCATGTATTGACAACAACTAGTGCTCTAAAGTTTTTAATATTGCTAATTTAGTTCTCAATAACAACATTATTATGCAAGCCACAAGGTGATAGAAAAGAGTGACAAAACTGTATTCTCACATTTAGAATTAATAGCACATAGGTCATTTGAGACTTCACTTTAATTTGATGATTTCAAGAAACCTGGTTTTCATTAAGTCTATTAATTGGGACCCGGTTGCAATTTTTTCTATTTATTAAATATCTTTTCATATTGTCCATATATAAATTTTTTTTTTTCCAAAAGTACATCTTTGTGCTTAAATAAAGGCAAAATTGGAAACTTCTTTAATTTTCAGATAGAGTTGAAAAATTTTAAGCCTTTTTTTTAAATCTCGGTCATAATGTTAAGAGAATTTTTTTAAAAAAACGAATTTTAAAATTGTAAAATCTCAAATTAAATATTTCCTTATAAAATGAGGTGTGAATTGTTTATCAATTATAATCATTACCTTATTAAATCTAGACAACAAACCTGATTTAAGATTTTCCAATTTTCAATTTCTTTTTATGTCATTTTCCCTAATGTTAAAAATTTCCAATCACTTAACCAATCATCTCATGTTTGAATCATGAGTATTCAATCGCAATAATTATTTAAAGGTAGCAAAGTTTTCACTATTGTAGTATATATGGGCCTACACCATTTTCTTAAACAGGACTAATCAGTTACTAGCAGCACCAAATAACGATGGATAAATTTAAAAAACCACTACGTACGCACATTTTACTAAGAATTAACTGATTGAGGTTTAATCAGTGATATTTTTATGAAAAAATATTTAATAAATAAGACAAAATATCAAATCAAAGTATTAAAATCATTTAATATATAGAACTACATACATTAAAGAACCCACGGAATATAAAACTGCAGAAGCATAGCGAAAACGAAAGGACTCTTGTTCGTTTGTGGTTCTACGAAGGGAAGGGATTAAATGGGAGACGTTGAAAGCAATAATGTCTTCCACCGTGTTCACAGTAGATTTTAAGTTGAACAAAATCTCTCCCTGCAAATGGTTCTGATCTATTCGATTTCAATTTGAAAAGAGACAAATAACTGAAACTGTAAGGCTATGTTTGGTTGGAGGTGAGGGAGGGGAGGTCTCTAGTGTGAAAAGTCAGATATACCCATAATGTGACATATTTTCAAAGTTAATGTGCGGAAAACGATGAAAAAAGTTATGTAATTTTTAAAATTTTCCATGGGTAATTTGGTCAAAAAATTTCCTCCCCTCCCCTCCTTCCCCTAACCTCCCCTCAAACTAAACATAGCCTAAGGAGACGAAGATGCTGGTCTAGTATGAAATTTTTAAGAGTAAATATATCCAAAAATGTTATTATTCATAAAGATAATTTAATCTCAGTTAACACCAATTTTAGTGCGATCTCATCATCCCACCTTTAAAGGAAAATTGGTGAACCCGATAACTTGAGTTCCTGATAAGATTGGGTGCTAAAAATGTACTAAACAAGAGAACTTCTTTATATTTCTTTGGGAAAATCCACCTTTAGGACCCAAATAATCAAAAAATTGTCCAATAACGCTTAAGAAAAAGTCACGTGTCAGAGCCTTTTTTGGTATTTATTGATTTAGTTGTTAACGAATACTGATGTAGTTGTTAGAATATTGTTGTTAACGTCAACTGATTTAGTTGTTAATGTTCTACTGATATTGTTATTAACGTTTATGAAATAATATTAGAAAAAGCCTTTGGGTCTTTTTTGATATGTAACTTTTTATTGAGTTTTTTTGACATTTTTTTGTTAATTTGGGCCGTAAGGGGGATTTTCCCTATTTATTTTCCTTCCCACGTTTTCCCTGTACCAACGTCCCTTAGGATCAAATTAAATGACCTTCAAGTCTTCAACAGCTTCCGTATTTTGGTACAGTGCCAAATCACGTGTATCACACCTCACCCACACCCCCATCAAGCCTAACAAAATACAAACTCTATTGACCTAATTCGGTTACGTAATTGTATCTCCTCACTTTTTTTTGGTCGAAATTGTATCTCCTCACTTTAATACATGTTTTTTATTTTTTTACAACACGTAAGAAATGTAATACTGGACAAATAAAATTTAGGCACAAGTATATGAATTATTTTTTGGACGAACAAGTGTATGAATTACATCCTCTAATTTTAGACAATCTTTCAGTTTAATCTTTTGATTTTGTAAGACTCTTTTTCAATTCTCAAAGTTCATTACCGTTAGCCACCTTTTTTTTTTTTTAGCTTTTTTTAATTTTGAAGTGTTTTTACGATGGAAAGTACGTGAGATGAATTTTATTTTGACTTGCAGAAAAGTTCTTAAAAAAGTGACTTTTTTGGGTTTTCCAAACAAGCATAGTTATTTATAAAATTTGAACTTATTATCTTAGTATTTGAAATGTTTTTTCAACTCTTAAAATTTTAGTGTCATCATTGTTTTAGATTTTTAATTTTGAAGTGTTTTTTCAATTTAAGAGGAAACTATATGAGATACATTTTGTCTCGGCTTACAAAAAATTGTTTAAAAATGTACTTTTTTTAGGTTTCTCAAACAAGCATAGTCATTTAAAAATTTAAAATTTTAGTGTCATCATTTTTATTAATGAAATCAATAAGTAAATCGCTTTATAAAATTATAAGATCAAAATAAAATCTTATGTAAAATTATATGACAAAAGTACTTTTACATAAAATCTAATAATAAAATATTATTAATTTTTTTTAAGTGTAGCTGTCAAATTTCTCAAGGATGACTCTTAAGTTAGATAAATTATCTCATTCATGGCGTCCTTCTTTTTTGCCCACCTTATTTATCACATTCACATTTTATTTCAATTTTTCGGTGACGATCACATTCACATTTTACACATTCTTTATTTTATAATAACTTGTTATGTTTTTTTTAGTTATTTTGTTTTTTGATATGATCAAAGGGTTTCCATCGAGGTTTTGAAGGCAAAGAATTCTCACATTTCCCAATAAGTGCTTTCCGGGATTCAAACTTGTGTTCTCCTCCTTTTGAAGTGAAACTCCTTACCACCTCAATCAACAACAATTTGTTGGATTAGGGCCCAAACCTGATTCATGTGAGGGTATTATGTAAATATAGAAAAGTATGGGGTCTAAATAAGTAATTTTATCTTTATAATTTGAAATTCAAATTATGATAACCCCCTAGGTGATATATGAGATCGATGATATCAGTTTGTGGGAGTTAGCTAAAAAATACGAATGAAAAACTCTTGTAACTTTTCTTTGGCTCTCTTCTTATCAATGGTGCATCTTCTGTATAACGTGATCGGAGCCATATCCGTGCTCCGATCTCATGTGGATACTCAGTGAATCAATTAAATTCTAGGTAAGCCAGAAATCCTTCACATAAAATTTAACTCCCATAATGATGGACTGCCCCATCCATGCGTTTACTCACCTCCGCTCGCTTCTAAATATAAAAGGCAAGTTAGGGGTTTTTTTAAGTCCTAAATATAAAATTTTTATTAGTAGAAAGAAAGTGTTTTAGACCGTAATATCTGCATTGATCCTTTTGGGGACGGTTTTAAAAAATTGACCTGCGGCATTTTTTATAAATATAAGAACATTTTTAGACTGTTTGCATATACATACCGTTTGAAAGCTACTTTCAAAACTAGGTGCACATAAACACGCTCTAAAAAATAGTGAAAATAATTTAAAAATTGCTTTTTTATATTCTTTTAGACTAGTTGCATAACAACTGGTTTAAAAAAAGTACTCCCTTTGATTTATAAGCAACAACTACTCAAATCATATAAAATAAACTGGTAGTTAAAATTAAGCTTAAGTAGTAAATTTACCCCAAAAGTATAGGCATAGGAGCAATATTGTCCTAAATTTTTTTTTGATCTCAATGTTGTTCCGGAAGTTTCAAAATGTAGCAATGTTGTCATATTCCATTAAAAAACCAATGTTGACTGTCAAAAAATTGATGCTGGCCGTTAACTTTTTAACGAAAATAGGCAACATTGCTACATTTTTTAAACTTCCGGGACAACATTGAGACAAGAAAAACTTCTAGAGCAACATTGCTCATCAGCAAAAACTTCAGGACAAATTTGATATTTAACCCTTAAAATTAATTAAAAGCAATGAATGAATGTATGTGTAAGAAAGAGACATAAGCATCTTTAATTCTTGTTTTATTCAACCGGCCGGTCTAACAATTTATAATTTTATATTTAGGAAAAAAAATCATGAACTAAGCCTAAAATCTCTAACTTCAATCCTTTTTCTCCCTCGTAGTCTCTCACTCTCATTCGTATCACCCAAATTGCGCCTACTCGACTAATCTTCCTCCTCCTCAGATCTCGCCTCTATTAGTAGCACCATTATTTTCAGGATTAATATTCACAATGGTGATAGAACTATATATATATATATATGGTTTACGGTTTGTCATGTCATTTGACATAAGGTTTTGTCAAGTCACCCCAAAACTATATCGTTTTGGGGTTAGAGGAACTAATGAGGGGTGTTTTGATATTTTTTGTTTTTGTATTTATTATATGAATTTTACCAAAAGATCCTTCATTAATTCCCCTAACCCTAAAACTACGTTGTTTTGGGAGTTAAAGGAATTAATGAAAGGTGTTTTCGTATTTTTATTTTTGTATTTATTATATGAATTTGACCAAAACACTCTTCATTAATTCTCTTAACTCTCAAAACGACGTAGTTTTAGAGTGACTTGACATAGTCAAGTGACATGACATCTTCTTTTCTTTTTCCCCTTTCATCATGCTGGGTGTCTAGTTAAAAAAATATAGCTTATTACTGAATTTATCGATAGAATTACTGACGAAATCCATTATGTGGCTACATTTTACATGACAAAATGGTTTACTTATAGAATTTCAATTCTGTCTGACATTAACGACCATTATCACCGGCCCCATCGATCACTGTTGGTCAATAGCCAAACACATCTCCAACCAACCGCCAAACACATCTCTCTAACCAGCCACCTCCCCCCGCCCCCCCCCCCTTTTTTTTTTTTTTTTTTTTTTAAAAAAAAAATATTGTAGTATATAAACATCAACGTCATTTGCTTTCATATATATTCACTTAGGTATAAGGGAAAGTTATTTTTATTTACAGTAAGGTTGATATATATTCACTTCTTCTAATCCAGTTTTTCTTAAAATCCAGGTTGATATATATATATACACACACACACACTTCTTTACTTTCATGTTTATATATATAGACTTGTACTCACTCTTTTAGTTTCTGCGCAACTACTGAAAGATTTTTCTCTAATATGATGATCATCAAGAACAAACTTCGAAATAGAATGGAAGACCAATTTCTTGATGATTCTTTGATTGCATAAATTTAAAAAGAAATTGTTTTGAGTCTTAGCACAGATTCAATTATAGATGAGTTTAACAATATGAAAACACGTAGAGTAAGAGTCAAGTGAAATAAACTTAATTTCTGTAATATATTTCTTTCAATTTTTTGTATATTAGGTCTTTATTGTATTTTAAATACTTTTATTTATGATATAACATTTTCTATTTTCGCCCCCTGTAAGTAAAATTTCTGGGTCCGTCCCTGATCCATCCATACATACATACAAATATATATAAGGGTTTATCATTTGTCATATCACTTGGCATAAAGTTATGTCAAGTCACCCCAAAACTACGTCGTTTTGGGAGTTAGAAGAATTAATGAAGTGTGTGTTTTGGTCAAATTCATATAATAAATACAAAAATAAAAATACCAAAACACTCTTTATTAATTCCCTTAACTCCTAAAACGACGTAGTTTTAGGGTTAGGGGAATTAATGAAGGATCTTTTGGTAAAATTCATATAATAAATATAAAAACAAAAAAAAAATACCAAAACACCCTTCATTAATTCCCCTAACCCCAAAACGACGTAGTTTTGGGGTGACTTGACATAACCTTATGTCAAATGACATGACAAAAGACAAACCCTATATATAATGTTAAGTAAGTGTGTGTGTTTAATATATTATTTAATATTTTTATTTTCTTATTTCATGTAAATATTTATTATTAATCCATATTTTATTTATTAAAAATATATTTATATTTAATTTCAATTTGTATTTTAAATTTATATACAACATATTATTGAAAATGTCAAATATTTTATATTTTTATTATATATATTTTTATTTTGATAATTTATTATATTGTTATATAGATTAGTATAATATAATAACAGTAAATTACAAATTTTTCTAACGGATTACTGATGGAAAAATTCTGTCAGAAAATATAATTTTCGATGGAATTAGCGACAAAATTGTTTTGTTGGTATATCTGATTACCTTCAAGCGAAAGGTTTAGATCTTGAGATATCTGACTTGGTTATTTTAATTATTTTCTTAATATTTCTTTAGGATTTCAGATACAAGGGTTTGTTTTATTTATTTGACCATATATGATTCACTAAAGGTTGCTTCGCCTATGTGCACATTTCAGGTTAAAGGTATCGCTGAAAACTAATTGAAACTTTTGTTGCTACTTCAATAATTTTTCAATTTCTCTTTCAAATTTAGTTCTCACTTCTGTTTAATGGAATGCTAGACAACATTAATATAGGCGGAACCTGGATCCAATTTATATGCACCATATACCTATCTCATCTGGACCGTTCAGATGAGATCTGGACTGTCCAAATGAGATAAGTAAATGGTGCCTATCTTTAAGATAGGTACCAGAACCTAACCTCCTTTATACGAATCTGAGTGCGAATGTGCGATAAGCTCATCATTTCCTTCATTCATTTATAAGAACTATGTCGACATGCATCGATGAGTACCCTCTAAGCTCTAACCACAAAATGTTGCATCCCCTTCTTCTTCTTATATCCCTACTTAATTGCTTTTCAAATTTTTCCATACCTTCTTAATAGTTTTATTTTTATTGCAATTTCATCTTTTTAATGAATTGTTTCTTATGATTTATTAGATCTGGATTTGTCATTACTAGATTAAAATATTTTTATAATTAAGTTTTAGTTTTTGATTTTTTTTAAAGATCGGTGGCTATAGAAAGTTATTACTTTATAAACCGTCCATTCTAAACCACTCTCAAGTCTAGTCTATAAAGCACATTTTAACCAATCTAAAAGACTTTTTGTTTCTGGTGTTTAATATACTTTATCTCCTAAATTTATAACTTTATTTCTTGGTTAACTTACATTTAGTATCTTAAATTATTTCTTCAAAGTATTTTTTTCAGTGACACTTATCATCCTAAAATAATTTTGATGCATCCAGCACCCTAAAATAGTTTTTTAGTGGCACTAAGTATTTTTAAGTAATTTTGGTGTATTCAGCACCCTAATATTTTTCTAAACTCAGTATTCTTGAGTAATTTTTGTGCATACAACATCTTAAAATATATTTCTAATATCATTTGGTATTCTAATCAAATTAATTACTTCATGCTTTAAAGCACTTAGTATTCTAATCAAATTAATTAATGGTTTAAAGCACTTAGTATTCTAATCAAATTACTTAATGGTTTAAAGCACTTAGTATTCTAATAGCATACCAACAAACTGTTGGTTAAGATAGTAAGCGGTCTCACTCCCATAAAGAAGATAATATAAATTTAAATCCCGGGAAGCGTACTTATTGGGAAAGACAAAAACCCTTTATGCTTCAAGCTTCGAAAGGTTGATCCTTCATCAAATAAAAAGAGTATTCTAATAGCACTTAGAATAGTAAATTGTTATAATTATTCCCCTCTCTCCTCTTAAACTAAACAAGGGATCATTTAAACCTCTCACTTCCTCTCCTCACCAACCAAACCAAACTGTTGGTTAAGATGGTAAACCCTACATTTTCCTTTCATCCCCTGCCCCTCCATCCAAGGGCGGAGGCAGAGGGTGCTAGGGGTGGCCCCTGTCCCCCTAAAATTATAGATAGTAACCCAGATTTTTAGAAAATGATATTTAAGTCTCATACAAATTTTGGTATTTTCACTTTAGTTCCTACTATTTATTTCATAAAAGGACTAAAATAAAAAAAAATGAAATTTTTGTAGGGTTGAAATGTAATTTCATAAACACTTGGATTTTATTCTATAATATTCATCCCCCGTAATTGCAATGTCTGGCTCTGCCTCTGCCTCCATCCCTTCTCTTCTTCTATCCTCTCCCCTCAAACCAAAAAGGACCTAACTCAATAAAATCCAGATATCTGTGTTGTTTCAATTATATATTTTATTCTAGTTATTACGTGGACTTGGTAAAAAGAATAGTTGGCATTGTATATTGGAGATGAATATTTTGATTTTTTTTTTTGTTTTAAATTTTATTGTCATTATATATATTAATATTGATTATTTATATTTTTTGTTTTCTTCCTTCTTCTTTTTTTGGTAAGCTAGGATATCCACCGCCGATAGTAATGACTAATCTTCTCACATTGTAGATTTTCTGAAAGGGCTTTAGTTTAGTGTTGGTCATAAGATCATCTCCATACACACCGTCGCGCCGTATTAATAGGTTTAAAAAGAAAAGAAATGACATATGATCTTGGGCTTGGCCGTATCAATGATAATCCAACTTCAGAAATAATATAATTTGAAGTTGGCCCGGGCCCATATCTTCAAGAGTCTCTTTGCTTTCCCTGCGAAAGTGAGTTTTGCCTCTTGGTAACATGTATTGATGGTCAAGACGCTAGGAGAAGCATCTTAGGAGTCTACAAAGTAATAATGTTTATGGGACGGCCCAAGCCGCCGCCGAATGAAGCGTAGGTGAGTCTAACCCCTTTCCTAAAATTTGTTGAGGAAAAAAAAAAACATGTATTGACAAAATATAGAACCAAAAAAAAAAAAAACAATAAATATATTAAATTAAAAATAATATTTTAAAAAAATAAGCTTAAAATAGCATTCTCTACCAGAAACATGCCGACATGACACATTAATAATTCGTTTTTACCCAAAAAGAAAAGCAGCAGCCAAGACCGAAAGGAAAAGTCACTATTACAAATAGTGGTTTTTACTTTCTTGAAAAATGTCTGTCTTTTAAAATGGGAAATAAAAAATAAAGACTTGACATTTTTATAATTATGAATGAGATATTAGACGTCCCTTTCAAAATTGGGACGCCAAAAGTGATCTTTTGTCCCAATTCAAAATTGAGACGTCTAAAGTGGGACTTTAGGCATCTTGATTAAAATTTGTCATGACTATTATGTTTTTGTTTTGTTGATATTAGGTTGGAAGATGAATCATTTGTAAGTGTTACGTAGCGGTTGTTTTGTAAGAACCATCATATTTATCACTAAATAAATGACGGTTATTAACTACAACCGTTATTTTTTGTATTTTTGTGAACTTCGCCTCTCAATACATGACGGTGCGCATATTTAATTATTAAGTTTTAATATTACATATGATGTTTATTCGTTGTAACTGTTATTTATTAGGCATTATATACACACAAATATGTAATAGTGATGAGACCCAGTTTATTAATTTGAGAAGATTAATGAAGCTATATAAATTATTTTAAAGTATTTATATTTATGATTTTTCTCCAAACAAGATTTTTTGATTTATAAATTGATATATAATATAATGATATACATAAGAGAGATATGTAACATATGTTATAATTAAGTAATTTATTTAATTTTATTAATGTTTTCAAATTAATTAACTAAATTTTAGATAAAGGACCGGAGGCAGTACTTACAAGTTACATCATCGTCTAGAGTGAAAAGAATTCAATTCCATGGTTGGTACATACCAATTACCAAATGAACCCTCAACCAATTTCAACTAGTTTTGAATTTCTTTTTTTAATTCCTTGGTATTAACTCTTGTCCAAAATGTAAGAGCTTAATTTTGGCTCTAAATATAAAACATTTTATTTTATTTTATCTTTAATATTTATTATTTTTTTCCAAACTGATTTGTACGTGTGACTTATAAACATCTATAATCTAATGGTAGACAAGTATTTTAGAGAGATTATATATTATAATTAAATAATTTATTTAGCTTCTTCAATCTTTTTAAATTAATCAATTTTCTTTTATATTAAGGGGGTAGATGGATTACGTATTTATTTTTCTGCCATTAGTCCTAGATTTCAACCATGCATATTAAATATGACAGACCAAATTTAAGAATTTTCACTAATTATGTTATGCATGTCAGCATCTTCTCCGTGTACAATCCGTTTCTTGCGCTTTTACTATTTACCTAAAACTAAGAAATAAACGTACAAAAATTATTTAACGTTAAAAAATCCAGAAATGATATTAAATTTTCAAGATATTATTACCATTGTACTATGCTGTCGAGAGCCCTCTGAATCTTGGGGATATAGTGGATTGAAATTATCAAGGGTGCCTGGGGACATAGCCTACTGAATCTTATTCCTTCTATGTTTTTATTGGTTTAGCTCTTTCTTTGGATGCTTGTGCTCTGTGTTGTGGCATGTCTTGCATTTGCGTTTTAGGTCTTCATTTATAGCCTTAGGATGCGTCCTCATTAGAGTAGGATGATGGTGATGATGTGTGATCCAAGATGAAAAAGATACTCAAAATAATATATAACTTAAATCCTTGTTCTTCAAACTTGATGAAAGGTGGCGTCATCTTTTAGGAAAAAGGATTAATCTTTACCATCTTCTCTCTCTTTTCCTTTGTTTTGAATTTCTCTTGTGTCTTCTTTGCTATGAGTGGCTTGTTCTTGGATAAAAGATTTTTTAAATTTTGTTCTTGGATATGAAGATGAAGATGATGATGATGATGATGAGAGATCTTAGAGAAGAGGGATGTAACATCTTGTCTACTAAACTATACACTTAGTGGAATTTTCAAAAACTTTTCATAAATAACCTCGATAGAAAAGGAAATTGACTCCCTTTGAGACTATCAAGGTTATAAAATGCGTGACATCACTCATTTTTAAAGACGAACCATGATAGAAAAGAAATGAATTCATATAGTCTATCTGGTTAATTAATTAAAGCCTTTCATAAATACATGCATCAACATCAAGCATATCCCTAGTTCAATATTATATCGAAGGAGCTCTGCTTTGGCCTCAGGTGCACAGGATACTCAAGAATCAGAATAAATAGTTATCAACTTCAGTTCTCAAAACAAACCATGCATGTTCATAATCCAAATTAAATGGATAAACGACTTAGGCCTCCGGCTATGTACTATGAAAACTTTAAATAACAACTCAGAGATATTTATGGATGAATCCTAGGACTCTGAGGCTCTGACCTCCTATTAAAGAAACTCAACCAAACATCCAAAAAAAAGTACGATGCAGCATAAGACTAATTAAATGAAATTCCTAAGTCTCAATAAGAATGATCAAATAATAACCACGACTACTCGTCACAGTAGCCCTCAAGCTTCACTATGCCTTCCCACCAGTCACTCTCCCCTCGGACTCTCACCTGAAAAAATTAAGAGTAATGGGATGAGAATATTGTCTTATAAACGCAATCACTACCTACACTACAAAAAAACTGACATTTTGTAGCAGTTAAAATTGCGTATTTGTAACGGTTTTAACCACTACAAAATACATCATCACAAGATGTTTTGTAGCGGTTTTCTAAAACCGTTACTCACGTAATAAAACCACTACTGTATTGATAGTGGTTTTGAGTTTCCGCTACAAAATGCGATCAAGATGACGAATTTCAAAAAAATTGGCGCCAAAATTGTACAACCGCTACAAATATTGATAAAATTTCATAAATTGTGCCAAATATTTAAGCCGAATTTGAATTAAAATTTACAAAATATTGCAAAACTGAAAAAAAAAAACCCATAATTTTAGTCCATTGCTACAATATTATGTTAAATATTTTGTTATTTGAGTGACAAATTAAATGATAATAGTTAATATTTAATAAATATTATGTAGTTATAATATTGAGAATGTGTAGATAATAAGGATTTATTGTGTTGTTCACCTCTGAGCAAAAAATTATGTTGTCAACTAGATGATATTTGATTATGGAAAGAATGTTGATGATGATAGAAGGAATGTTGAGAAAATATCTTTAAAGTTCTGGATAAGAAAAAAAAAATTAGTATCAATATTATAAGAAGGAAAAAAAATAAAACATTGAAATCAAAGATTTTGTAGGGGTGGGAAGAAATGAGAGAAAACAAGAAAAAATGGGGTGGGAAGAAATGAAGGAGTGTGTGAAATAAGATGTGGTGGGGGTATTTATAAAGATATGTGTAACTTTTGTAGTGGTTGATGTGACGAATTTTGTAGTGGTTTTCATTTATAGCAGTGTATGTGACATTTTTTGTAGCATTTTTTGGTTATATATTTTGTAGCAGTTATAAAACCGTTACAAAAATTCATTGGTATTTTATTTTTAAAAAAAATCAAATTTTTACATTTTGTAGCGGCTATACTAAAAATCGCTATAAATTAATGAACGTTGACGGCATTTGAAATATTTAAATTTCAAAACTACATACTTTGTAGCAGTTTATCTACTAAAACCGCTACAAACTTCATGATCGTTGGCAGGATACGAAATATTCAAATTTTAATATTACATACTTTGTAGCGGTTTATGTGACATTTTTTGTAGCAGTTTTTGTTTGTTTTGTTACAAAACCGCTACAAAAATTCATTGGTATTTTTAAAAAATAATAATAAATTTCACATTTACACATTTTGTAGCGGTTATACTAAAAACTGCTACAAATTAATGAATGTTGGTGGAATTCGAAATATTCAAATTTTATAACTACACACTTTGTAGCGGTTTACCTACCAAAACTACTACAAACTTCATAATCGTTGACAAGATATGAAATATTCAAATTTTAATATTACACACCTTGTAGCGGTTTAACTAAATAACTGTTACAAATATGAACATATTTTTTTAAGAAAATAAATAAATTTATTAATTAATTTTTTGGTATAACTTCTATTTGGCTACGTGTTTAATGACTTCACATTTGTAGCAGTTTGACTAAAAAAACTGCTACAAACTGTTCAACGCTACCCCAACCGCTACAAATAAAGAAACCCTATCTCGTGCGTCGTGAAAATTTGTAGCGATTTTTTCATATAAACCACCACTAATGGCGCGCCAAACTGGCACCACATTTGTGATGGTTTGTGTAAATAAACCGCTACAAAAAAACTGCCACAAATTTGGCGCCAACTTGGCTCCATATTTTGTAGCGGTTAGCTTGTGATAACCGCTACAAATGTCGTTCATGAACCAGCGAACCACTTCGCGCGAGTTATACTGTTGCAAATTTGTAGCGGTTTCGGTATAAACCGTTACAAATTCATATATTTGTAGCGGTTTATTTTGACCGCTACGAATTGATTTTTTTTTTTTTTTGGGTAGTGTCATCTTACTTACTGAAACCACTCATGGGGTGCCAAGTGGGATTAAGAAACAGATATAATCACAAGAAGCATATAATATCCAGAACAATATAGCAACAAACATTTAATCACATTTCAACACGTTATATCCCAAGACATCATAATTCATTCCTTTTCTTTATCTTTCATTAACCCCTAACTATCCTTATATCTTCCGATCAATTGAAACCATGGGCTAACTCTTAGCCCATGTTACTGATGACTCTCACGAGCTCTCCACAAATGTGAAGTAGATTGGCCAAGTACTATAGAGCACACAATAGAACATGGAGGAGGATTCTCTCCTCATCCTTTTTCTCATTTTCTTTTATTAGCCTATCTGGGCCATTGATTGGGGAGATAAGAGAAATGTTAAAGTAGTATTGTGATTGATTGGATGAATATGATTTAGAGATAATGAGGGATAATGAGAAAAGGATTATGAGAGAAACCCAACCCATAAAACATGGGTTCCTCCAGTAGGGTTATGGCTTCGTGGATATTGCTCAGGCCCCGAGGATACTGTTTGAATGGCTACTAGAGTATCATATAAGGGAGTACCGCCTTGTCAATTAATGCTAGCTAGTGGTGTACAATAATCAAATCTAGCAACATGACAGTTTTTGCATGTCACATCTCAAATCTCTAACTTCACTATTTATATCATAGTATTCTCATGGGGTTATCAAATGTTCTCATACTCATACAATTCAATTAATGCCATAGATTCCACATCTATTGGATGCATGTATCAGTTATTCTATCACAACATATCAATTGATCAATAATACACCTACACGCATTTTAAATGCATGATTATCGTTCAGTAGCATCAGGAACATCATAACATGATAGTTACCGATCACCCTTATAAGGCCACTCACCTCGATGAGTATATCTCTTGTTGGCGCGAGAACTTCCTCACTCGCCTTGGCGATTACGTTGCTCGTCGGGGCAAGCTTACTACTAACTTGCTTCAGCGAGTGTGTCATTCACCGAAACTGAGTGATACAGATACAGTCGCAATAATATTCAAGAAATTGGGATTCAGATCTATGGTTTTTCTCTTTACGTTCACTGCAACCAATTCTATCTAGCCCTAAGGTTTCATACAAGCAAGTCCTACAAGGCAAATTTTGGTCATCCTAGGCTTATGGAGTTTTTTGAAATCTCCCACGAGCAATACTGATAAATAAAATTTGTAGGACCATGTTACCTGGAGTTTTCTTAGCAACAACCAAAGAAAGCCTTCCTCCTAACGTGCGAACTCATCTACAGTTGCTTAGAAAAAAGTTTAGTCAAGGAAAAAGACATTTGCTCAACTCAAAAGTTACTCTACAAAACTTCGCAAATTACACCGACAATAGAAAACTAAGCTAGAATTGAGAATTTCCTTCAACGGAATGTGAGACTAAGCTTGTCTAACAACTCTATATCGTTAATTCAGGATTTGGACCTTTAAAACCCTGTTCTATAGAAAATCCCCCAAATTGGGGTTCTCAAACCCTATGTTAGATCTCTAAAACTACACTTATGTGCTTTTTTTGGGAAAGTCAGTATTTAATATTTACTATATTTTTTTTTTCATTCAAAACCTATATCCTTCTAGAACTCAAATCTTCACATTGATTTTCATATCCTAATTATTTAAATTTTCAAATAAAAATTTGAGATGTTACAGCCAAGTTAGCTGCCACATCACTTCAAACCCAAACCCAAAAGGTGATATACAAGTCATATGAAGGGTCTTCTCTAATACTTTTCATTTGAAATTATTGGTCACTGATGGCAAAAAGAAAAATGGAAAAAGAAAATGATTGGTCAGTATTTTAAAAGTTTATCTATCAATGAATTTTTAATATTTATTCTTTAAATTTATTACAAATTAAACACAATGTGGTATAACTGTATTAGTACTATTAATAATAAATTTTTATAAAAATAAGTTATTCCATTTCTTCTTTGGTTTTTTTGACCTGAACATTTCTTCTTTGATTGAGAACTTGCGAGGTGGGAGAAAATCACGTTTTTTGGTTTTGGACATTACAAATTAGACATAATCTTTCTCATTACGAGGGCCATCAAATTAAAAGGAGAAAAGAAGGGATTTTTCAGATATAGAGTGGGAATTAAAAAAAGGGGGGGGGGTGTTAAGGTGCTTCTAGCACCATGAAGTATTTTTTCATGTGCATCAAGTGCCCTAAAGTATTTTGTGGTGTATGCAGCACCGTCAATTATTTTTGTTGTTGCACCTAGCACTCTAAGTAATTGTTTTAGGTGTTTCCAATACCGTAAACTATTTTTTTTGTATGCATCCAACACTTTAAATTACTTTTTTTAAAATGTATTAATACCCTAAATTATCGAAATTGTTAAGAAAAAAAGTACTTTAAGATGACAGATGCTCGTGAAAAAATACTTCAAGATTCTGGGTGGTACCAAAAAATATTTAGGGCACTGAAGTTGAAAAAATATTTCAAGGTACTAGATGCACCTTAACCCTTAGAAAAATAGAAGAGGGTCAGATTTAATTTGGAGAATTTCATAGATTTAAAAACAGAAAACCAAGCACATCTCATTTACCTCTTCCCCAAATTCAGAGTCCATGTTATTAAGTGGGATCGATGCCTCAACTTTCTATTTGTCCTACATCTTTATTTTACTGTAACCCCAGCAAATTTAAGGTTAAAAATTAAAACTTGAAAGAAGTTGAATTAAAACTTTAAAAAGGGAAAATTGTGGAAAAATTTCCATTATTTGGGGAATGGGACCTAGACATTTAGGTCCTCGAGTGTCACTAAAATTGAGGCGTGAAATGACCGAAATGCCCATTTGGCCATAATGGAAACTTAGTTGCATTTCAAGGAAGTTCACTTGCATTTCTGGAAAGCTTAATTGTATTTCATGGGAGCTCATTTGCATTGCATTTTTGCTTCATTTGCATATTAGGGGTGTTTGTTTGCATTTCATGGAAGCTCAACTACATTTCATGGAAGCTTAGCTACATTTGATGGAAGCTCATTTGCATTTTTGGGAAGCTGACTTGCATATTACTTCATTTGCATATTAGGAGAGTTCATTTGCATTTCATCGAAGCTCACTTGCATTTCATGGAAGTTCAGTTACATTTGTTGGAAGTTGATTTGCATTTCATGGAAGCTCATTTGCATATGTATTTCCACAAAGCTCACTTTTTTCCACACCAAATATCTCACCACCCTCACCACCTGCAACTTTTCCCACATCTCAACAGCCCTGCGATAATATATCATCCATACCCACAAGAATATATTAGCCCTCTTAGACGCATAAAGGAAAAACAAAGGAATTGATAAAGAAGCCCTACTAGAAAAAAGGCCTAAAAAACCACCACATCTAAACCTTTCTAGGTGGAGTTGATTTAAGAACTATGGAGTTGATTTAAGAACTATGACTAGGGACATTTTTATAAATATTGATACAACTTAACATCGATTGTACTTCCGCGCAGTCTAAATAATATTTTCTAGACCGGTTATAATTTAATACCGTTTCGATAAGTATTAAATTTTATGAAAATTTCAAAATTTAAATTCTTTTTAGACTGGTTGCTAATACATTTGGTTTAAACATCCTTTTGTAGACTATGGTTTCTTTACATTTGGACTTATATATTTCAAAGTTTCTTTAGCTTCAAAAGTAACTTCCCAACACGTCTCTTCAAAATCTGAAGCCATCCACTCTAATAAATGTACTGTTCAACTGTACGTCATGTCTATTTAAACTCCTCCAGTCATTTCTTTTCCTTCAAAATTGTCTTTCAAGCCCCCCCTCTCCTCTCCTCTCAATCAACTATGGTGAGACGCATTAGAACTTCGTTAGTTTGTCCTCCATTTCCTCCTCCGAGTGCACTGCCTCCTTCAATGAGGGAGGTTTTTGACTAGCTCTATGTAAGGGTGGTGTAACATCCCATTTTCAAAAGCAGTAATTTTTTTTTTCATCAGAGTAGAGCATTGGAGCGATTGAGTAACTGATACATATATTTATAAATGCCGTAAGTCTGGCTGATTTACAGAAACGGTACATTGACCGAGAGTTTTCAAAATGAATAACACCCGAAGAAAGTCTTTTCGGGTCTCGTGCGGCCGCTCGCCTTTCTCCTTGGTTCTCGGTTCTCCGAACCCGACGCTATGATAAGAGCCGAGATCCAATTGCAATTTGGATCTCGGGTAATGTTAACCTCATGCTTAAATACGACTACATATACACGACAACAAGCAATCAATACAACAGTCCACAACAGATGTATGATTAAAAACACATAACCACGTATACAAGATAATAACCACGTATGTAACATAACCTCGTATGATACAACAATAATAACCTCGTATGTGACATAACCTCGTATGTAACATACCGTGTATATAGCATAACCTCGTATACTACTACACAACAATCACATACAATCATATAATAAACATCAGAGCTAATGTTACAGTACGCGAACATACAAACCTAACAACACATATACGCATATAATAAGCATCAGAGTTAGTGTTACAGTACGCGAACGTACATACCTAACCACACATATACGCATATAATAAGCATCAGAGTTAGTGTTACAGTACGCAAACGTACATACCTAACAACACATATACACATATAATAAGCATCAGAGTTAGTGTTACAGTACGCGAACGTACCTTTTGGCGGTACAACGGAACTTTTACGGAAAAACGTGAAATTCGACGGCGGGAAAAAAAAGCGGTATGTCGGCGGCACAACAAATGCGGCTCGATTAGCTCGGATATCCTATAAGGACAATGTTTATCAACATTTGGCATCATAACAGGCCATTTGGGCGAAAATTACTATTTTGCCCCTAGTACCCCTATTTGGCGGAATTTCGCCAGAGCTTCTCTGTTTTCGCTCTATCTCTCTAGAATTTTGACAGATCTTTTCCCTCATCATATTTTCGAAATATATATCATATTTACCCCTAAATATGATATCTAGACTATCTTGAAAAATTAAAGATAAATCTAGCATTCCTACTATATCTACCGAAAGAACTACCGAAACTAAAGACCGGGGACCGAAGAACTTACCCGAGACTTTGCTCGACTTTCTCCGAGCTTCTCTCTCTAACTTCTCTCTAAGGGGCAGATTTTTGGTGTGAAAAATGAAGAAGGTGCTCATGCCCTTATATAGGGAAAAATTGTGCCACTTTGGTAATTTCCATATTCCAAATCTTGTAATTTTCTCTTACCTTATAACCAAGTAAAATCAAAGCATAATGGTGTTTAATTCCTAGCCATGCAGCATGTTGGTCGACATTCAAGGCTGATTTGGCAGCAAACAATAGGTCCAAAATGGTGAGTCAACTTGCTTTATGGCCGGTTCGACAGATTTTCCCTGTTCAGTCTCCGTTTCGCGTCTCTTCGGAGAAATCTCAAAATTCTAGATTCATAACTTTGAAGATCTTCTCTTCCTCATCAATAATATCTAATTTAACTTAGATTTCGGTCCTTCGGGGTTCCAACGAGTCCAGTTGAAGTTTTCTCGAAAAACGTGTCCGAACACGTCCGGTGTCGGAAATCGCTTTCGGAATCATCAATCTCTCGGATAATAATTCACTGACTCCAAATATGTCCAGATAATTATAAACTCATCTCCAGATGTTGACTTATAATTTATTTTCTTCAAATCCAAAATGTGAATATCGCATTTTTCCCTATTTCGTCTTATTAGGCAAATGCTCTACCGACCTCGGAATTAATTTCCGGAAGAGGTCACTTGAAGGTAAAAACTCACTGATCAATATTTTACCTTGACTTTGGAATTCCTATTCCTGGTTCTCTAGATAGGATCCGTTTCCTATTTATTCCATTACTATTCACTATATTATATAATAATACAATTTTACAAAAATATCATGATATTTATTATTTTTTTTCTTTTATTTTTTATTTATTTTTCTAAGCATAAAATATTTTATTAATATTTTATTTTTTTTTTTTTATTTATTTAATAATTTCGAATTTCTCCAATTAAAAATAATTATTTAAATTATTTTTAATTCATTTACTTTATACCTTAATTATCCCATTAATTACCAGATTAGCCACTTACTAATTTTTGATAATTTTCTTAATTAGGATAAATCATTATCTCACAACTATTTTACTTACATTGGTATTTTATATCCCATGTAAAATATTAAAAATCATGGGGTCACTTATGATCCCAAAATAATACTTAATTTTGCCTCATTATTTTTCAAGGGAAATTATCCCCAAAAATTCCTAAAATTAGAGACAACATACTTTCTAATTTTTAACAAATATTTAATTGCCTCCTGGGATTTATCATAATATTTTTAGGCCATTTAATGCCTCAAAAATACATTTTATGGATTTTAGCTCTTTATCTCTCCTAATTTCCATAGAAATTACCTTAGAAAATAAGATAATTATTACTTCTTATTTGAGACCACATATTCACCTATTTTCAATAGGTATTATTTATCGAAATATAATATTCCGAGATAAATAATTACCCGGGTATTACATTTCTCCCTCGTTAAACAAAATTTCGCCCTCGAAATTTGCTCTATCCCAATTTAGACTTTGTACAGACTAACCTTCGGACTAATCGCTCCGGAATTTTTCTCTATATGTTGGCCGCTTCGCTCGATGATCGAGAATTCGCTCAGGTTTGACCGTAAAGATCTTGTCATGTCGTACTTTGATATATAGTATTTTCCGTGGCACCCATATACCCCTTGGTCAACACCGAGATATCAAAATGTCTCCATGACGCCCATACACCATGGTAACACAAGATACCTTAAATGTTTCCATGACGCCCATACACCATGTCAACACAAGATACCTCCTACTCAATGACACGATCGTGGTCGATCGTAGTAACTAAGAAATATGCATTGGAAACTAAAATTTTCGCGACAAGTAAGATAACTATTTATCAAACCATAGGGAATTCCTTACTATACATGTATCTTAACGATTTCTTTCACCCTGTACTCAGGTGTAGTTTTCGAACACATGACTTTTCGTCTATTAAAACACAGGACTTCTTGTCCTTTCCCGAGTTTCTTTCAACTCAAAAGGTACTTCAAACACTTGTGTTAGCAGTACAATTCTATACGATACTCACTAACTCTAGGTCTTACATCGATTAGTTCAACTTGAGAGGCTTCAATAGGCGAGAGGCGTAAGTCATCACGCTGTCCCGCTGCACAAGACATATCCCGATCCATATCTAATGGCACCACGACCAAATCTATAACATCTACTTGGATCCGGGATAACCAACTCTTGGTGCTATGACCAACTTCGTTCTCAGTCTATGCAAGCTCGTCTCAGTCTGTGTTCTACGCAAAGATTTAAGTCTTACTCTTCAAGCTTTATCAACGATTATGAAAAATTTCGGCATGAATCTACGGTACTATCCCGCTAGATCCAGAAACTAAATATCTATGTTATTATTTCTATTTTTGATGTACAACTAAATGGTGTTCCGAGCATTCGTCAACTCTTGCCAAAACGTAGGGATTACAAACCGAGTAACTCGTAGATCATGGAAAGTGGGTATGTGTTCATGATAGTCATTTTGTCCACCTGCGATGATTGATACAAAGTCACAAACTCTCGTGCTTTGTTCGGTAGCATTTGATATGGTGTTTTAGATGTTGATCCAATGTTAGGCATCAACTTCATAGTGAATTTTGACTTTTCTTTTCTGAAGGAATATTTGTCAGAGAGATTTTATTTGTGTCTGGGTTGTTTTTAGAATAAGGACTCAATCCCCTCGTCATCGTTTGATCATTTTATTGATCATTGCTAGTCCTACAGATTTTGAGAATGTCATCGATGTTTGTGAGACAGAAATTTTGAACGAGATATATATTCGACTTAGAATTTAGACATGCTTTATTAAGCAAAATAGTTCACACCCAATGGTGTAACTACTACTAGATTGTAAGGTATGTATGTATCCCAAAATGATTCGCCTATTTATCGACATCTTTGAGTGATTAGCACCCGTGTTGTATAATATCTAAAGTAGATTCCTATTGAGAGATAGTTATGCGGATCCTCTCGGAGATTATTCGTGGTCTGTCTTCCTCTACCTCGCCTCGCCTCGGCCTCCGGGAGCTCCGGCTCCTCTTAAATTTGTCATGTCTCGTTCTTTCTCCTTTATTAGGGAAAATGTTAGATTTAAAAAGACAATGATTAGTCTATCGCGAGACTTTATCACACTAATACTACAAACAAACGGACACTCGTACTATTTCCCTTTGTTCAGGATTTCGTTGATTTGGTATACTCAGAAACGAGTACGGAATTTCGTATCGGGAGTTCCTCTACATGAGTCAAATACTACATGTACTTATCCTTGTTGGTCTCGGAGTTTCATCCGGCGTGGCCTAGCTCCACATATAAGCTCTGCGCTAGGACAGAATAGTCGTCCGGTACAAACCGACGATTATCGAATTATCGAGTTATCGAGACTCGATATCGAGTTATCGGAATTATCGAGTTATCGGGATTACCGAGACCGATATCGAGTTATCGGAATTATCGTGGTCCGATTTCAAATATGAATATGGACGATGGATTTGCGATTTCGGGTTAGAATGATGCACCGACGAGAGGGTGGTACACCGGTTCAAAATGGTATACCGGTGCTGGGACCGGTACACCGACTTAGGGCTATATCGGTACTCATTTTCAAAACATGCTCTTTAAAAAGGCGTAGAGCCTAACTCCGTTACTCAACCAATTTGGCCGGGTAAGTGTCTATCATGGGAGCCTCACCGTGCTAGGGTGGCGATCGATTGGCCGATCCACATAGACTAGCCTTGCCTTCGGCACCAAAAGGTTTTTAGAATAACTTAGTCGATCTATGCCGGGACAACCGCTCCGATACCAAAATTGTAACATCCCATTTTCAAAAGCGGTATAATTTTTTTCATCGAGTAGAGCATTGGAGCGATTGAGTAACGATACATATATTTATAAATGCCGTAAGTCCGGCTGATTTACGAAACGGTACATTGACCAAGAGTTTTCAAAATGAATAACACCCGAAGAAAGTCTTGTCGGGACTCGTGCGGCCTGCTCGCCTTTCTCCTCGGTTCTCGGTTCTCCGAACCGACGCTATGATAAGAGCTGAGATCCAATTGCAATTTGGATCTCAGGTAACGGTTAACCTCATGCTTAAATACGACTACATATACACGACAACAGCAATCAATACAACAGTCCACAACAGATGTATGATTAAAAACACATAACCACGTATACAAGATAATAACCACGTATGTAACATAACCTCGTATGATACAACAATAATAACCTCGTATGTGACATAACCTCGTATGTAACATACCGTGTATATAGCATAACCTCGTATACTACTACACAACAATCACATACAATCATATAATAAACATCAGAGCTAATGTTACAAAGACGCGAACGTACAAACCTAACAACACATATACGCATATAATAAGCATCGACACGCGAACGTACATACCTAACCACACATATACGCATATAATAAGCATCGAGTTAGTGTTACAAAGACGCAAACGTACATACCTAACAACACATATACACATATAATAAGCATCGAGTTAGTGTTAAGACGCGAACGTACCTTTTTGGCGGTACAACGGAACTTTTACGGAAAAACGTGAAATTCGACGGCGGGAAAAAAAAGCGGTATGTCGGCGGCACAACGGCGGCTCGATTAGCTCGAGATATCCTATAAGGACAATGTTTATCAACATTTGGCATCATAACAGGCCATTTGGGCGAAAATTACTATTTTGCCCCTAGTACCCCTATTTGGCGGAATTTCGCGGAGCTTCGTTGTTTTCGCTCTATCTCTCTAGAATTTTGACAGATCTTTTCCCTTATCATATTTTCGAAATATATATCATATTTACCCCTAAATATGATATCTAGACTATCTTGAAAAATTAAAGATAAATCTAGCATTCCTACTATATCTACCGAAAGAACTACCGAAACTAAAGACCGGGGACCGAAGAACTTACCCAGACTTTGCTCGAGACTTTCTCCGAGCTTCTCTCTCTAACTTCTCTCTAAGGGGCAGATTTTTGGTGTGAAAAATGAAGAAGGTGCTCATGCCCTTATATAGGGAAAAATTGTGCCACTTTGGTAATTTCCATATTCCAAATCTTGTAATTTTCTCTTACCTTATAACCAAGTAAAATCAAAGCATAATGGTGTTTAATTCCTAGCCATGCAGCATGTTGGTCGACATTCAAGGCTGATTTGGCAGCAAACAATTGGTCCAAAAATGGTGAGTCAACTTGCTTTATGGCGGTTCGATGATTTTCCCTGTTCGGTCTCCGTTTCGCGTCTCTTCGGAGAAATCTCAAAATTCTAGATTCATAACTTTGAAGATCTTCTCTTCCTCATCAATAATATCTAATTTAACTTAGATTTCGGTCCCTTACGGGGTTCCAACGATCCAGTTGAAGTTTTCTCGAAAAACGTGTCCGAACACGTCCGGTGTCGGAAATCGCTTTCGGAATCATCAATCTCTACGGATAATAATTCACGACTCCAAATATGTCCAGATAATTATAAACTCATCTCCAGATGTTGACTTATAATTTATTTTCTTCAAATCCAAAATGTGAATATCGCATTTTTCCCTATTTCGTCTTATTAGGCAAATGCTCTCTACCGGCCTCGGAATTAATTTCCGGAAGAGGTCACTTGAAGGTAAAAACTCACTGATCAATATTTTACCTTGACTTTGGAATTCCTATTCCTGGTTCTCTAGATAGGATCCGTTTCCTATTTATTCCATTACTATTCACTATATTATATAATAATACAATTTTACAAAAATATCATGATATTTATTATTTTTTTTCTTTTATTTTTTATTTATTTTTCTAAGCATAAAATATTTTATTAATATTTTATTTTATTTTTTATTTTTTATTTATTTAATAATTTCGAATTTCTCCAATTAAAAATAATTATTTAAATTATTTTTAATTCATTTACTTTATACCTTAATTATCCCATTAATTACCAGATTAGCCACTTACTAATTTTTGATAATTTTCTTAATTAGGATAAATCATTATCTCACAACTATTTTACTTACATTGGTATTTTATATCCCATGTAAAATATTAAAAATCATGGGGTCACTTATGATCCCAAAATAATACTTAATTTTGCCTCATTATTTTTCAAGGGAAATTATCCCCAAAAATTCCTAAAATTAGAGACAACATACTTTCTAATTTTTAACAAATATTTAATTGCCTCCTGGGATTTATCATAATATTTTTAGGCCATTTAATGCCTCAAAAATACATTTTATGGATTTTAGCTCTTTATCTCTCCTAATTTCCATAGAAATTACCTTAGAAAATAAGATAATTATTACTTCTTATTTGAGACCACATATTCACCTATTTTCAATAGGTATTATTTATCGAAATATAATATTCCAGATAAATAATTACCCGGGTATTACATTTCTCCCCTCGTTAAACAAAATTTCGCCCTCGAAATTTGCTCTATCCCAATTTAGACTTTGTACGAGACTAACCTTCGGACTAATCGCTCCGGAATTTTTCTCTATATGTTGGCCGCTTCGCTCGATGATCGAGAATTCGCTCGGGTTTGACCAGTAAAGATCTTGTCATGTCGTACTTTGATATATAGTATTTTCCGTGGCACCCATATACCCGGTCAACACCGGATATCAAAATGTCTCCATGACGCCCATACACCATGGTAACACAAGATACCTTAAATGTTTCCATGACGCCCATACACCATGTCAACACAAGATACCTCCTACTCAATGACACGATCGTGGTCGATCGTAGTAACTAAGAAATATGCATTGGAAACTAAAATTTTCGCGACAAGTAAGATAACTATTTATCAAACCATAGGGAATTCCTTACTATACATGTATCTTAACGATTTCTTTCACCTTTGTACTCGGGTGTAGTTTTCGAACACATGACTTTTCGTCCATTAAAACACGGGACTTCTTGTCCTTTCCCGAGTTTCTTTCAACTCAAAAGGTACTTCAAACACTTGTGTTAGCAAAGTACAATTCTATACGATACTCACTAACTCTAGGTCTTACATCGATTAGTTCAACTTGAGAGGCTTCAATAGGCGAGAGGCGTAAGTCATCACGCTGTCCCGCTGCAGACAAGACATATCCCGATCCATATCTAATGGCACCACGACCAAATCTATAACATCTACTTGGATCGGGATAACCAACTCTTGGTCTTGTGACCAACTTCGTTCTCGTCTATGCAAGCTCATCTCACGGTCGTGTTCTACGCAAAGATTTAAGTCTTACTCTTCAAGCTTTATCAACGATTATGAAAAATTTCGGCATGAATCTACGGTACTATCCCGCTAGATCCAGAAACTAAATATCTATGTTATTATTTCTATTTTTGATGTACAACTAAATGGTGTTCCGAGCATTCGTCAACTCTTGCCAAAACGTAGGGATTACAAAACCGAGTAACTCGTAGATCATGGAAAGTGGGTATGTGTTCATGATAGTCATTTTGTCCACCTGCGATGATTGATACAAAGTCACAAACTCTCGTGCTTTGTTCGGTAGCATTTGATATGGTGTTTTAGATGTTGATCCAATGTTAGGCATCAACTTCATAGTGAATTTTGACTTTTCTTTTTCGAAGGAATATTTGTCGAGAGAGATTTTATTTGTGTCTCGGGTTGTTTTTAGAATAAGGACTCAATCCCCTCGTCATCGTTTGATCATTTTATTGATCTTTGCTAGTCCTACTGATTTTGAGAATGTCATCGATGTTTGTGAGACAGAAATTTTGAACGAGATATATATTCGACTTAGAATTTAGACATGCTTTATTAAGCAAAATAGTTCACACCCAATGGTGTAACTACTACTAGATTGTAAGGTATGTATGTATCCCAAAATGATTCGCCTATTTATCGGACATCTTTGAGTGATTAGCACCCGTGTTGTATAATATCTAAAGTAGATTCCTATTGAGAGATAGTTATGCGGATCCTCTCTCGGAGATTATTCGTGGGCTGTCTTCCTCTACCTACGCCTCGCCTCGGCCTCACGGGAGCTCGGCTCCTCTTAAATTTGTCATGTCTCGTTCTTTCTCCTTTATTAGGGAAAATGTTAGATTTAAAAAGACAATGATTAGTCTATCGCAGACTTTATCACACTAATACTACAAACAAACGGACACTCGTACTATTTCCCTTTGTTCAGGATTTCGTTGATTTGGTCTACTCGAAAACGAGTACGGAATTTCGTATCGGGAGTTCCTCTACATGAGTCAAATACTACATGTACTTATCCTTGTTGGTCTCGGAGTTTCATCCGGCGTGGCCTAGCTCCACATATAAGCTGCGCTAGGACGAGAATAGTCGTCCAGTACAAAGCGCGATTATCGATTATCGAATTATCGAGTTATCGAGCGATATCGAGTTATCGGAATTATCGAGTTATCGGGATTACCGAGACCGATATCGAGTTATCGGAATTATCGGTCTCGATTTCAAATATGAATATGGACGATGGATTTGCGATTTCGGGTTAGAATGATGCACCGACAGAGGGTGGTACACCGGTTCAAAATGGTATACCAGTGCAGACTGGTACACTGACTTAGGGCTATATCAGTACTCATTTTCAAAACATGCTCTTTAAAAAGGCGTAGAGCCTAACTCCGTTACTCAACCAATTTTGGCCAGGTAAGTGTCTATCATGGGAGCCTCACCGTGCTAGGGATCGATTGGTGATCCACATAGACTAGCCTTGCCTTCGGCACCAAAAGGTTTTTAGAATAACTTAGTCGAGATCTATGCCGGGACAAGCGCTACGATACCAAAATTGTAACATCCCATTTTCAAAAGCGGTATAATTTTTTTTTTCATCGAGTAGAGCATTGGAGCGATTGAGTAAGCGATACATATATTTATAAATGCCGTAAGTCCGGCTGATTTACGAAACGGTACATTGACCAAGAGTTTTCAAAATGAATAACACCCGAAGAAAGTCTTGTCGGGACTCGTGCGGCCGCTCGCCTTTCTCCTCGGTTCTCGGTTCTCCCGAACCCGACGCTATGATAAGAGGCGAGATCCAATTGCAATTTGGATCTCGGGTAACGGTTAACCTCATGCTTAAATACGACTACATATACACGACAATGACAATCAATACAACGAGTCCACAACAGATGTATGATTAAAAACACATAACCACGTATACAAGATAATAACCACGTATGTAACATAACCTCGTATGATACAACAATAATAACCTCGTATGTGACATAACCTCGTATGTAACATACCGTGTATATAGCATAACCTCGTATACTACTACACAACAATCACATACAATCATATAATAAACATCGAGCTAATGTTACGACGCGAACGCGAACGTACAAACCTAACAACACATATACGCATATATAATAAGCATCGAGTTACGACGCGAACGTACATACCTAACCACACATATACGCATATAATAAGCATCAGAGTTAGTGTTACAGTACGCAAACGTACATACCTAACAACACATATACACATATAATAAGCATCAGAGTTAGTGTTACAGTACGCGAACGTACCTTTTTGGCGGTACAACAGAACTTTTACGGAAAAACGTGAAATTCGACAGCAGGAAAAACAGCGGTATGTCGGCGGCACAACAGCGGCTCGATTAGCTCAGATATCCTATAAGGACAACGTTTATCAACATTTGGCATCATAACAGGCCATTTGGGCGAAAATTACTATTTTGCCCCTAGTACCCCTATTTGGCGGAATTTCGCCAAAGCTTTTGTTTTCGCTCTATCTCTCTAGAATTTTGTGAGATCTTTTCCCTTATCATATTTTCAAAATATATATCATATTTACCCCTAAATATGATATCTAGACTATCTTGAAAAATTAAAGATAAATCTAGCATTCCTACTATATCTACCGAAAGAACTACCGAAACTAAAGACCGGGGACCGAAGAACTTACCCGAGACTTTGCTCGGACTTTCTCCGAGCTTCTCTCTCTAACTTCTCTCTAAGGGGCAGATTTTTGGTGTGAAAAATGAAGAAGGTGCTCATGCCCTTATATAGGGAAAAATTGTGCCACTTTGGTAATTTCCATATTCCAAATCTTGTAATTTTCTCTTACCTTATAACCAAGTAAAATCAAAGCATAATGGTGTTTAATTCCTAGCCATGCAGCATGTTGGTCGACATTCAAGGCTGATTTGGCAGCAAACAATTGGTCCAAAAATGGTGAGTCAACTTGCTTTATGGGCGGTTCGATGATTTTCCCCTGTTCGAGTCTCCGTTTCGCGTCTCTTCGGAGAAATCTCAAAATTCTAGATTCATAACTTTGAAGATCTTCTCTTCCTCATCAATAATATCTAATTTAACTTAGATTTCGGTCCCTTACAGGGTTCCAACAGTCCAGTTGAAGTTTTCTCGAAAAACGTGTCCGAACACGTCCGGTGTCGGAAATCGCTTTCGGAATCATTAATCTCGGATAATAATTCACTGACTCCAAATATGTCCAGATAATTATAAACTCATCTCCAGATGTTGACTTATAATTTATTTTCTTCAAATCCAAAATGTGAATATCGCATTTTCCCTATTTCGTCTTATTAGGCAAATGCTCTACCGAGCCTCGGAATTAATTTCGGAAGAGGTCACTTGAAGGTAAAAACTCACTGATCAATATTTTACCTTGACTTTGGAATTCCTATTCCTGGTTCTCTAGATAGGATCCGTTTCCTATTTATTCCATTACTATTCACTATATTATATAATAATACAATTTTACAAAAATATCATGATATTTATTATTTTTTTTCTTTTATTTTTTATTTATTTTTCTAAGCATAAAATATTTTATTATTTTATTTTATTTTTTTTTTTATTTATTTAATAATTTCGAATTTCTCCAATTAAAAATAATTATTTAAATTATTTTTAATTCATTTACTTTATACCTTAATTATCCCATTAATTACCAGATTAGCCACTTACTAATTTTTGATAATTTTCTTAATTAGGATAAATCATTATCTCACAACTATTTTACTTACATTGGTATTTTATATCCCATGTAAAATATTAAAAATCATGGGGTCACTTATGATCCCAAAATAATACTTAATTTTGCCTCATTATTTTTCAAGGGAAATTATCCCCAAAAATTAAAATAGAGACAACATACCCAAAAAATTCTGGGATTTATAAAATTAGAGACAACATACTTTATTTCCTAATTTTTAACAAATATTTAATTGCCTCACCTATTTTCAATAGGGATTTATCATAATATTTTTAGGCCATTTTTTTAATAAAGAGCCTCGATGGTTTAGTTTTAAAAAATACATTTTATTTAGAGGAATTTCTTAGAATTTATCTAAGTTTGAATATACTAATATGGGTTTATCTTGTATTAAGAATCTCCATAATTTCCATAGAAATTACATTATCTTAGGAAAATAAGATAATTATTACTTCTAGGATATGTATATAGAGATGAATTGTTATGCCAAATAGCCAAGAAGAGGAGAATTAAATTATGTCAGATAAGAAAAAGTTTATAAAATAATAAATATTAGCATTTAATCCTACCTAAAATTCATGGCAATTAGGGAATGATAATTTCCTCAATTTAATAATCTTAAGTATGCAAGGAACTACCCTAGCCAGGATTAAAGTAGATGACACTGAGAGAGGTAAACATGGAACTTGGAAAAGAAACTTAGGAGATTCAAAAAAACCTTGTAAAAGTAGAAAGGGGGATATATGTCTCATCACTCCATGCCTAATGAATCAAGAAAAACAATGACATATAGAGGTATGGTCTTCCTAGTCTCCAAGCACTTTTTCCACTCTATAAATAGCTCCTTCTTCTCGCTCTTCACACATAAAATTTTATGCACCACATAGAGGAGACACAAAATGAAGTTCAAAATTCATGAGAAGCCCAAAAAATGACATTAAAAGACGAATACATGCATCTTCTTGCAAGGCACATTAAATGCATTAGTCAAATCAAGTATGGCCATGGAAGGAAAGTCATCATAAGAATGGTTTCTTGCAAGATAGAACAAAGGGAATTATCATGAAAAAAAGGAAACTTACAAGGAAAGAAAAATGATGTGACAATGCCTTTCCTCATAAGATTGCCATGTGCCAGCTTTAGAGGAGATCTTGCAACTTTACTCCAATGGCTCATAATTACTCGTGCTTCTATACATAGGCTGCTCATCTCCCTCTCCTCTCTTAATTTTGTGCAAGGCCAAGAGTGAAAGAGTAGAGAGTGTTGTGAGAGCTCTTGAGGCAAAAGAAGAGAGTTTTAAGCCTCCCATTGAACTTGAGTGAGGTTGCAAGATGTTTTGTAGAAAAATCACCTCCCAAACCACCTTTGTGTTAGTTCTCTATATATTTTGATGATGACTGACAATTGTGAGCTCAAGAGATTGCTTTTGATTCAAGCCATGACTTGGTAACAAGTCACATTTTGTCTACTGATATGACTCCAGTCATTATGCTTTTAACTCTGGTCATGTTTCTCTAAGCCTTTAAGAAAATGAACTTTGATTTAATTAACTCCAGTTAGCAAGATATGATTCCAGTTACTTCCTCTTTAAAAAAATTCACAAATAGCTAACATAACTTGAGTTGTCACTTAAAGACTCGAGTCATGCATTGTACTTTAGCTTTTAAAAGTGTCTTCATGATAACAGCTTTTTGAAATTTGTTATGACTCGAGTTGTTTTGTATTTAACTCGAGTCATGCAAGACACAGAGAGCTCAACTGGTTTAATTCATTGATATGACTCGAGCTACCCTACTTAACTCGAGTCATCTATTTGAGATACCTCTCTGTATGACAAAATTACAATAATGACTCCAGTCAGAAATGTGTAACTCAAGTTACCATGACTCCAGTTATCATAGTTGCAAATCTTCTCTATTTGAAAAGATTTAACTATGACTCGAGTCAATGTGAAGTAACTCGAGTCATCTTGGTCAAAATTCTTCTCTGATTGAAGTGCTGTATCCATGACTCCAGTCACTTAAACTTGACTCGAGTCACTTGACTCAAGTCATCAGTATATGACTCAAGTCATGTATATCAGCTTTTTGAATCTCCGTTGTCGTAATCTGCATTTCTTTAAATATGATTTAGGTACTTCATATTATTGATTCTTTCTATTCCTAACAAAGTTTAATCAGTTTGCTAATGAGTTTCAGACATGATTAACAAGTTTTAAACTTCAAATTCTCATAAAGCAAATCTATGTCAGATGCATTAAATGCTTAAGCAGAGACAAAGCATGAGAATGGAAATTGGACTTCTAAGCAAAGATAAAGCATTCCAGCCATTCCCAAACAACATTCTACCTGAGTCTCAACAGACAAATCGAATGAAGAATGTCAACGGAGAATAACGGCAACATCGGAAGATACAAAGAGACAGAGCAAGGTTCAAACTCAACGGATATATTCATTACTCTCAACGGCACTTTAATCTCTCTTCAACGGTCATTAAATGCAATCAACTATAAAAGTCAGAAGCATTCAATTCTTCACCTACCAAAACTCTGCGCATCAATTAGTGATTTAAGCATTTACTGTTTCTACTCTTAGAGACAAATTCTTTGGATATTTAAATCTTCTGTGTTTATACATCTGCTCTTTTAGAGAGTTCATTATTGATTATCAATCATTGTAAGAATTTCAAAGTATTGGGACTTTGGGATTGAGTTATTTGATTACAGCTTGTAAGGGGGAGTAAGTTCTAGTGAGAGAATTACTCCGAGAGTTACAGAGTGTGTAATCATTTGAGTTGGTGAAATCCTAGAGAGTCTGGGGACTGGACATAGGTCAAAGATTTGGACCGAACTAGTATAAATTTCCTATGTTCAATCTCTCTCTTTCCTACTCTGTTCATCTCTGTTTCAGTTAGCAACTAACAGAGTATTTTTCGAAGAAATTTTTATATCCCCAATTCACCCCTCTTTTGGTGATATTCCGTCTTTCACTTTGATTACCAAAGAGACTTCATAAACTTTTTCCTTCTCATCATATGCTTCATCCTCATCCCCATTACAAGGTGAAGATTATGTTTTTGGAGGGCTATTCCAAGGAGGAGAAGGGATGCATGAGAGTAAGGAGAAAGATATGAAGTAGAGTTAAAGCTCTTGAGCTAGATCTTGATGTTGTGGTTTATTTGGGTTATTTTTAGAAACTAAAAGAAGCCAACTTTCTAAGGGTAAATGCTGCCCAAATTTTCTTAAAAATAAGATCTAAAAAGGATATGCTTGTCTAAGGAGAGAAAGCCTAAAATGAAGCTACAAACCAAAGATAAGAGCTTTGAGAACAAAATTCAAATTTAAGGGTTCAAAGAGGGTTGTAACTTATAAGATTAGTTTTTTAATATTTGTGTTGATTTTAGAAGCATGTCTTTATGCCTTAGGATGTAATGTTTGAATATTATGATAATGTGTTGGCTTGTCATAATGAAAGCATGTTGAAGTGATTAAATGTGTCTTTGCTTAGTATATGCCATGGCCATGTGTAAATACTTTTGCTAGAACATGTATGATCATATGAAGAAGTTATTGGCATTACTATGGTTATATCCAAAGTTAAGAATGCTTGTATGTTTGTTGGGTTTGTGCTACTGAGAATTTCCCAAATCTTACCCCCAATACCTAACATTTTAGGGTCAAATTCCCCCATGAAGAAAAGCAACAATAATATGGCTAAGTGATGGAGCTTTATTGTATCTTTGGTTGTTTATGTTGATGATGAAGCATGTAAGAATGTATTTTGGAACGACTATGTCGGAAAATAAGTTTAAATCTATAAGAGATGAATTTATGATGGTTGTAACTATATTGAATCATCTTGCAAGTAAGAATTGTGTTTCTGGCAAAATATAGCCAAGGAACCATGTTAACAATTTCTTAAGTTTAAGTGTTGTTTCTGTGTTCTAATTATGAGCCTTGTATGTTCCTCCCTAGATCTAATATAGTTAATGGAAAGCTTGTGTCCCGGACGATTTATGTAAAATACTAGACATGTACAGATTTCTAATAAACCAAGAACTACTAGATTTGGAGATCTACAACTCAACACTATATCGACTATTTTTCTGGGCACAAAAACATAGTTGTTTTGGGAAAATAATAAATTGTATTGATTGAGCTAGTAAAAATCTTGTTTAGTATTTTTTTTTCCCTAGTAAAGAACTCTTAAAGCTTTAAGATGATACTTGAACCATATCAAAACCATGTTTGTAGAATTGGTTATGAATTTCCAAAGTTAGTTGAGAGTTTTAAGAATTTTTGCAATGTACAACAAGAAAAGAAAAGACTTTAAGAGATTCATGTTTTGTCGTTTTTCATTCTCATACAAGGTTAAATAGTTTTCTTAATGTTATGGAAACATGGGAACGAGTCTTAAAACTAAGGTATTACATGGAACACATGGAGCGAAGCCTTGTAAGAACCGTCACTCAGCTGCACACTATCAACAAGAAGTTGAGTCTTGTACTCGACGCCACACTGGTACAAAAAAGAGCTTTTAGACTGCCACATTTAGTCCAATTATAGAGGATCATGTCTAAAAAATATGACCAGTGGCAGTTTCATAAATATAAAGCACTTTTTAGACCAGTTCCTTTAATATAAGGTCTAAAAGATATTATTTAGACCGGTTTTCTGAACAACCGGTCTAAAAAGATAAAAATAGAAAAAATAAAAAGTCGAATACTTTTTAGACCGGTTGTCTCTTATAACCAGTCTAAAAGATGAATCTTTTTAGACCTTATGTTTTGTTTTAACCAATCTAAAAGATTCGGAATAAAAAAATTCTTACTTTTAAGATCTTACAAATAACCGGTCTAAAAGGTGAACTTTTATGACTGGTTTTTATAAATAACCGGTCTAAAAAATTAGGCCCAAATTAAAACCCGCTCTTTGTATCCTTTCTTTGTTGTGCCAAAAATTGAATTTCTCTCTCTGAACCTCTCTTCTTGTTGTGATAACTCTAAGCTCTGACACTTTTCTGAACTCATCCATCGCTCCCCTCTTCTCTTTCATAGCTCGTTTCTCTATCATTAACCCTGACGCCAGTTTCTGTTGTGTGGCCTTATTGCTTCTTCACATTTCTCTTTTAAAAAGTTAGTTCTAGTAAGCTCACTTTTTGTTTGCCTATATCAAAGGTGATACACCAAGATATAGTAAGAGGTGTTTTGGTTTAATATCACTTTCTTATTTTTCTTCTTTTCTTTATGGTTTTTCGAAAGGGTTGAATTAGTAATCGATGAAATATGCTTGTGGGTTCCACTATTAGCAATGAATATTTAGTTTTTAAGAATATATTTGCACTTGAGACCTATCCCAATTGACCAACAAAGTGATTCTTAGGCAAACATAATGGAATATTCACTTTTCTGGAAGAACATCTCTTGTCATGTATTGTCGTCACATGACCAGTATCATAGTTCTATCTCTAGTTGGCTTTATGGTGTTTCTCAACCTGTTGGCTCTCTCTCTGCTTTCAGACTTCAACTAACAAAATCCAACATTGAAGCCTTGAAGCCCACTTTGTGTTTTCGTCATGTATTGCCGTCACATGACCACTATCGTAGTTCTATCTCTAGTTGGCTTTATGGTGTTTCTCAGCCTGGTGGCTCTGTCTCTACTTTCGAACTCAACTAACAGAACCCCACACGAAGCCTTGAAGCCGACTTTGTGTTTTCCTTTCAAGCCACCAGAACTCTCTCTCTCTCTCTCTGAAGATAATGCTATATCGAAGTTAAGCACTTCGTTAATGCTTTTGCTCTATAGTAAGTTCTCAAACTAGATGGTGGATAGGTCTATTTAATTGGGCACAGTAGCATTGCGTAATGTTTATATATATATATGCGCGCGCGCACCCCCCCAACACAGAGAGAGATATATATATATATATATATATATTTGTATGCATGCTAGGTCTCTTTAATTTAATTGTTTCAAAATGCATGGTTAACGATCCATGAATTATCTCTTTAATTTTATTTGTATGATATATATTTAGGCTAGTGTGTAGTAAAATCCTAATTACCAGGGAAGTAGAAAGGTTGTTCACTTGTTCAATGATTTAGATACATAAAATAAATGGGATCATGCGTGGCTATTTTATTTTCTATATAAGCATATGATGTAACTAAAGTCCTAAAACCCTAAAAACAAGTTTGGATAACTATTCATAAAGGGTGTGGTCCTTCAATATAGGATTACTATTAAATAATATATCCATAATTTTGTTTTATATGGTGTTTTAATATGTTTTGTTGGTATTTATATGTTTGATATATGCTTTTTGTTTCTATTTAGTATATTCAATATGATAATATACATCTTATATGTTGGGATAATGTATGTTAAAACAAGTGTTCTATATCACTGACCAGGCAAATAAAATGTGGTCTGTAGCTCTCCAAGGAAAAAAAATCATTGATATTGATAAGAAAAGTAATTCAAATTATGGTATTCTTGATACTTCTTCTTTTTCAAAGGGTCTATCGGAATTGAACGAAGAAGATAAAGGGATAATGAACACGACATAAGAAAAGATCATTATGAAGGGATATGGGAGGATATCCCTTTATAAAAAAAGAATTCATTAGGTAATATTCATCTGCAAAATTATTTGAAAATTTTAAGGTTTTAACATTATATTCTTCCTTTGTTCTTAAACAATGTTGTTAATTATGTTCTTTTATTGCAGAGTCTTGAAGGTGATATCATAGATTGTGTTGTGTCTCATCAACAACCAGCTTTCGATCATCCCATGTTAAAAGGATATAAACTACTGGTAATTCCATGAATTGCCTCAGAATCTGATCAAGACATTAATTAAAGCTCTGTGAATTGTAACTGATGTTAGTTCTCAAATTATGTTTTGATGATAACAAACCTTGGATAATAATAAAGACTTGATGATTCAAGTCACTCGAGTTCTGTATTTTAAGACACTCAAGTGAAAGAACTTTATTTGAACTAAAACTTGAAAGAATACTCATTTCAAGTGATATGAGATGATCGCTTGAGTGGCAGGTAATGCACTCGAGTGATAATCCTTAATTTCCAGTGATTTTGCAAGTCACTCACTGAAATTTGAAGAGTGATGCAAGATCACTTGGGTGGCTAAGTTAGCACTCAAGTGATCCCCCTTGCAGCAAATCAACAAGTCACTCATAGGATTTTTGGAAGTTATGGTAGATCACTTGAGTAATGAGCTCTGAGCACTCGAATGGATAAGTGACTACTCAATTGCTGGTTATCACTCGCTAAGATTTTGCAAGTTACTCACCTATTCTTTAAAACTTGTTGAAGCCCACTCGAGAGAAGAGGCTATCACTCAGGTGATAGTAGGCAACTCACAAGACTTCTGCAAGTCACTCAAGCACTTTCTGAGAGTTAAATTGAGGCTCACTTGAGTGAATTATTTTCCACTCGAGTAAAGGTAAGCAACTCGCGAGATTTGAGCAAGTCACTCGTGCACTTTTTGAGAGTTAAATTGAGTCTTACTCGAGTGAATTATTTACCACTCGATTAAAGGTAAGTAACTCGCGAGATTTGAGCAAGTCACTCGCTGATAAACTAAGAGTGCAGGCTTCTCATTTGGAGTCCACTCGAGTGATCTTAGAAGTCACTCGAGTGACACAAGGCAACTTGCATAATCTACTCAAGTCATTGGTGGAGTTAAAGTTATTTTCAAATGAAACTAGAGTCAAGGTTTCAATCACTTGAGTGACCTTTTCTTTCAACACTTCACAAGTAGAGACAAAGTTCATCAACACTCGAGTTGGATTACGAAAGCACTCGAGTGATGAGTGCACACTCGAGTGATTCTGGAATCACACTGGAGTGACTGCTCTCATTTCATTTCACAACGTCTCTGAGAATACAAATATTGTGATTAACATCTGTTTATACTTGATTACTACTTATACTACTGCTCAAAGCTACTAATCTCGTTTATGTATAAGTTTCAGATGTTTAAATTCATGGATCAACTCCAAAAGCACGAAAGAAATTATCTGTGTCAGAGCATTAAATGCACAGTAAAAAAAGAAGCACACGAAAGCAATCGTAGAGCAGAACAAACGGATTTTGTCTGAATTGTTTATTGCAACAAAGATGAACACGACTGAACCTTAAGCAATCTCAAAGCATACCAAAGGGATGTCGTATGAAGATTTATTGCAGCAAAGCAAAAGTGACTGAATTCTTCCAACAACTCCAATTTGTCTCTAACAGATAGTTTGAATGCTCACAATGGTCATTAATGGCATATAACTATAAATAGCGAAGCATTCAATACAGAGAAATTAACTAAGCTTACGATCAATATTCTACTCATTTATTGCTCATATACTTTCATTGTAATATCTTTTGATATTCATTGTTCTTAAGTGATTATATATCTACTCTGTGAGAGAGTCATTTACAAACGATTTCAATCTTTGTAAAATTTCAAGGTAGTGGGACCTTGAGTGTGGTTGTTGGATTACAACTTGTAAGGGGGAGTGAGTTCTGCTGTTGAGGATTACTTCTATATTGTGGTGCCAAGAACTTGTGGAATCTTAGAACAATAGTGAAAATCTTAGAGACGCTCTGGGACTGGACATAGGTTAGAAAGTTAAGGCCGAACCAGTATAATTCGGTGTGCACACTTCGGTGATATTCTTATAACTTTATCTCTTTGAATTAATTGTTTATCATGTCATCTTTATTTTTAATATCATTCAATTCATCCCTCTTGGGTGAAACATTGCAATTAACAATTGAGACAGTGAAGCTTTTATTTTTGTTTTTGTTTTTTGTTTTGGGTATGTTCCTTCGGAGAGACCAAAAAGGCATGATAAAAGAGGAATGTTGTTGAGTGAGAATCTGATCAAGACATGGTTATATATGGGAGGTATCTTGGGCTATTCTCTATGATGAATAATAGTTGTTAATTAGATATTGATTTTGTTCCCACTTGAATTGGAATATTGTTGGCATTATATTCATTTAATTTGTCTATTCATTTCCAATAATTTAATTTGTAACTTATATTAAGTTGTTCAGAGCTTGTAGCTTAAAGTACGATCTTTTTGGTGTTGAATTGGATGGTGGGTAAGAGGAAGAAATAGAGTGTATATGCCAAAAACACGAAAAAATGTGGACTAGATGTTCTAAATATTAGTCTAAAAAACTTTGAAGACCGGATATTGTACACAACTGGTCTCAAAAGTCTGACTTTGAAGACTGGATCTTGTACACAACCGGTTTTAAAAGTCAAACTTTAAAGACCGTATCTTGTACACAACCGGTCTTAAAAGTCAGACTTTTAAGACCCTATCTTTTATGCGAATGGTCTAAAAAGTCTGACTTTTTAGACCTACAAATTTTTGAACTTAATATTTGAATAACCAATATAAAAGATATTTTTTTTAGCCGATCTAAAAAATAACAAACTTTGAATACCGGTTGTATCGAGATAAGATCCAAAACTGGACTAAAAAGCGATTTTTGCACTTGTGCCAATGACGTCGAGTATAATCTATCTTCTAGCCCATCTACTCCTTCCTCTTTTTCCTCCCTTACCTCCGGTGATGACGATGAAGGATGAAGAGTTTTTTTTTTATTATAAAATGATGTTTTTTTATGCATGCAAAAAATTTATATATTAATGAAAAAAAATATCTTGGTGAATCTTGAATGTCATCTCTTGTTTCTATGTTTAGTTGTTGTTTCTGTCTCTAGCTTGACAAGTTAATTTATTTATATATATATAATTATATATGATATATACAATATATTAGTAAATTATATTATGAGTTTTGTTAATTTTATAATTTGATTATATTCAGACTGGTTGTAGTAGCATAAGGTCTAAATATGTTAATATAAATCGTCGTTTATCTCTTGACCGGTCTAAATGTCGTTTAATCTTCTAATGTTCACTTTTTATTTATACCAGTTAAGATGAACATTCGGTCTCATTATTATTATTTAGACCACTTGTTAGAAGATGATTGGTCTAAATATGTAAAGTTTCAACTTCCAACACATACCTCATGTCTCATCAGAATCATCTGAAGTTTCCGGTCATCAGTCCCCATTACAAATACCAATGTGCATTTAGTTTTGGAGTTAAAATTCAAAAGTCCCTTTATATTTCTCTTTTTCTTCTTTGAGCAGCAACATTTTCAATAGTAAGAACAAAGAGGCATCATTCCCCCTCCCCCTAGCGACGTCAGCCATCGGTTCCTTTTCGCAACCTCCTCCACCTCAGACGTTGGAGAAAATTGTTGGGGCCATTTTTTGCCTCCAAGGCACCATTTTGGAGATAATGGAGAAGCAAGATCTCTTATCCCATCAACTGAAGGAGTTGGCAGAGAAGGCAGACAAGATCTTGAATCATTTGGCCTAAGGATTGTCGGTCTCCTGGAATGATGATGATTGTATGATGGCTTAGGTTTTAAACCCCCCCCCTTTTGTAGACATATTTTGATGTATTTTTTATTATGTGCCTAATCTCACACACACACGCATACACATGTATGTATGTAGACACACATACACATATATATACATATACATATATACATAAATAACAAAGTGTGCGGAAGGGAAGCAAAAGGCGCATGTAGTTTTTCACAAACGATTTTTCTCAAAATAAATAAATGTAACAAAATTCAAATGTTGAGTTGAAAACCAAAAATGAGGGTAAAGGTTCACTAAATCATTATCTCAATAAATAAAAAATAATTAAAATCAAATATTTAACCACAATCTATCTTTCAATCAACATCATCACTCAATATCAATCTTGGTGGGGAATAAACATCCCACATATATTCTATTCCATATATTATATGTCATTATCATATAACATGTGGTGATGAATAGTTGTCCCACTAATACATATATATAATGTACTATATACATATAACCTTTAGTAGGAATAACTGTCCCACTCATATTTATATATCCATCTGATTCATTTACTAATTATCAACATAGAATAGCCGTCTCACCTATGTGTGTGTGTGTGTGTGTGTGTGTCATATACCTCCCAAAAATATTTTTCCTTCATAAACATATATTTGTCAAATTTTTGAAAACATAAAGAGGGTTTAAAATCAATTTAAGTAACCAAAAGAGAAGTTGAAAGAAAGTAAAAAAAAAATTGAAAAAAACATTTTTCTTTAAGAGAATATATCGATTTTAACATAAAAGAGCATTTGAAAAGGGTAAAGGAGCAAAAATGCACATGTGCTTTACCCTCGGAAGCACCCAGCACCATATGTTTTTTTTGGAAGCAAAAATACACACGTGGTTACCATTTTTGAGCAAAAGTCACACCCCATCGTTAATTCAACAAACGTAGTGGGTGTCGGCGCCATTATGGATAACAAGTGCGTACTATTGGCCGGCGGTGCAATATGTGTTGGGTCTGCAGGCTTATTAGAGACTTCAGAAGAGTCTACGCTAGGAAGAGACAGAGATAATGACGTGGGAGGGTCATTAGAAGATGACGTAGTTTCTACGGGTGGTAGAACGCCGCCGGTTCTTGGGACAGGCCAATAGACTTGAGAAGAAGACGCCATGGGAAAAATGGACTCGCTCAAATCCGATCCAGATGGGCTGCCCGGCGTGGGTAGGTTCATACAAAGGCCAATGGAGACGGGTACATAGGAGCCGGCACTGATCGACCTCTTGAGCGCCTGCAAGCTGAAACTGCCATCAAATCTACCGACAGCGCCGGCGTCATCGATCATCATGGATGAACACTTGCGCTTCAAGGTAGAGTTCCAGTGATTCTTTATGGCGTTATCGGTTCGGCCGAAGAGTAGGCGAGCGATGGTTGCCCATTTGTTGCCAAAACGAGCATGAGCCCTGATTATGGTCTCATCCTCATTAGGCGTGAATGCCCCGTGCTCGACCTGAGGGGAGAGCTGATTGCACCAACGAAGCTTGCAAGACTTGCTGGATCGACCGAGAATGGACTTGCTGATCAAGACGGTGCAGTAGAGACATAACAAACGTTTGTTGAATTAACGGTGGGGTGTGACTTTTGCTCCAAAATGGTAACCACGTGTGTTTTTTTGCTCCCAAAAAAAGCATATGGTGCTGGGCGCTCCCGAGGATAAAACACATGTATATTTTTGCTCCTTTACCCATTTGAAAATAACGCTATATGTCAAAATAAATTTATTATAAAAAGTACAAGAAAGTGGAACATAAAAGTATGAATAGAAATATCCGCACTATAACAAATACCATCACGATAACTATTTCCAAGAAATTATAAAGTTCTCATACAAAAGATGTACTTAGGAGTGATAAAGTGATTTGGAATTTCTTCCCAAGAAACTAGAATAAAAAATCAAAGAAAATATATTTAAGGTTGAAAAGATAGCAAATGTGAAACAAAAGGTGCCATATTGTTATTCATGCTCTTACCTATTAGTGTCAAACCCCAATATTTTGACATTTATTAGAGTATTAATACACAGCTTAGTGGGCAAAATAGAAACAACATAATATACTAATATTAAATACTTGGTTACATAATAGGAGTCCCCACAAGGTTCATACATATTATTACAAAATTCCAAAAATTCTATTACACAAGTACAAATGACCAACATTAACTCTTGGCCTAGTTCAGAATTATTAGTTGCCGGTATCCGCCGCCTTGCCTTGTGAGTCACGTCCAGTACGCTGTTCATGCCCTAAACTTGAGGAAATGTTTGAGATTCAAGCGAATCTCAGAGTAACAATTAATATCACATAAAATGCATGCACAGTACATGGTAGTCAACTAACAAACAACACATTCAACATTCAGAGATTACATATCACATGCAGAAATGAATACAAACAAAGGAACCAACTGGTCCATTGAGAGATCACATATCACATGCAGCACTGACTGCAAACAAAGGACCCAACCGATCCTTACCACAATGCTGCGCATTTAATTAGGCATCAACCCATTTCATCTGAATGCTAAATAGGTTTTGCGACCTAAGGACCCACTTGCCCACTAGGCCCTACTACCTATCTCGTGTTTACAACATAAATCATATATTGGTTAACACATGCATATAAAGTCATACATAGTATGTGAGAGTAGAGTTACTACTTGAACATCTTTCCAATTCTCGAATTGGTTCCAAGTCCTTTGGTTGTCCCGGGCAAATATCAAATCCTATAATTTAAAATTTATATAGAGATGGGTCATTATTAATTATAATCTTAATAACAATATTAATATTATGTTCCTCTACACCCACCCATAAAGCTTGTCCTTTTTTTTTTTTTTTTTACATTAGTTGGTCATCATTGATAATATTGTACACTCAGGATACTTTATACCAACTAAGACTTATTCAATTACCTGTAGCCAAACTACTAATTTAGCCAACTAGCCCTTAAAATGTTACCCCAAAAACTCTTAATTTAAGGCTAGTTGCAATTATCTAAAAATGTGATTATTTTCAGACTTAACAAAAATTCAACTTTTAATCTCTTAAGAAAATTGGAAGAATCATAACTTAGTTTAGAAAACTCTAAATGAAGTTATTCAGTTCCCAATTAAAGCTCTATATGTCTATTTTAGAGGACAAGTAATCACAAAACAAATTTATGGCTATAACCTTCCTAGAATTTCACAGAGACAGTTACACTCGAATATGGAAACATGATTTCTCCAGTTTTCATGAACAAACTTAGAAAATTTATACCTTTCATTATACACATGAAATTAATGTGTTTTTCAACTCATTGTAAAGCTTAACATTTGTACTAAATGTTCACCAAATATCATGGTCAGAAGAAATCGTTTTCCCTGGTTTTACCTCACACAAACATGAACCTCAAATTTGGAAAAACAGTTCTTTCCAATTTTCCATGTCCAAGTTGGAAAAATCGTAACTTGAGTTATAGACTTTTGATTAACATGATCTAAAACTCGTTTTAAAACTTAGGAGGTGTAATATACGTTGACCAAATTTCACAGATAGATAAGGTCATTTTCTTGGTCTAAACCTCGCACACAATCAAAACTCGAATATGAAAAACAAAATCTTTACAGTTTTCTCTGTCTAACTTTGAAAAATCATAACTTGAGTTTTAGATTTCTGATTAACATGATCTAAAAATCGTTTTAACATGATCTAGAACTTGAGTGTTTTCTAATCTTGGGTAATCCCACTACTAGATCCATGGTAATGTTTTCCCACTTCCATTCAGGAATTTCCAGACTTTGAAGAAGTCCTGCTGATCGTTGATGTTCAATTTTAACTTTATGACAAGTAAGACATTAAGCTACATATTTAGTCACATCACTTTTTAGTCCCGGCCACCAAAATTCAGACTTCAAATTCTGATACATCTTGATCGCCCCTGGATGAAGAGTATACTTGATTTTCTGTGCCTCATCCAGAATTTTCGCCTTAGATCAGTCTTTGGCGGTACATATATGCGCATTATGTATTTGACTAGTTCGCTTGGCAACAAATCATGATCTTAAGTTTTACCTCGCGAAATGATTTCTTGAATAGATCTTGCTCATTCATCTTGATCTGAGCTTTTTCAATTTCTATTCTTATATCACTTTCTCCTTTACTAACACTGAGGTTAGTAAGAAGTACTTCACTTGGTACATTCATGTTCAAGAGCACTTGGTTTGACAGATTCAAATATTAGAATTCTTCTAATAATTTATGTTCATGTACCATCATATATGCCACATGCACCGTCTTTCTACTTATACCATCTGCGATAACATTTGCTTTCTCTAGGTGATATTTAATTTCAAGATTGAAATCTTTTAGCAACTCTATCCATCTACGATGTCTCATATTTAGTTCTTTATGATAATAAAGATACTTGAGACTTTTGTGGTTGCAGTATAATTCAACAATGATACCATACAGGTAGTGCCGCCATATCTTTAAAGCAAACATGATTGCCGCAAGCTCCAAATCATGAATAAGGTAATTCAATTCATGAGACTTCAGTTGTCGAGAGGCACACTCCAACACACTGCCATGCTGCATCAGGAAACATCTAAATCCTTGCATACTAGCATTACTATAAACCAAGTAGGCCATACTAGGATCTAGGATAATCAACACTGGTGCAGACGGCAATATCTCCTTCAGCTATTTAAAAGGCTCTTCACAACGCTCATCCCACATAAATGATTGGTTCTTTCTCGAGAGCTTTGTCTGACCTTTGTCAATGGTAAGACAATTCAGGAAAAATTCCCCATAAACCTGGGATAGTAACCAGCAAGACCCAACAAAATGCGTGTTTCTGCTACAATCTTTGGCCTCTTCCAATTCAGTATCGCTTCCACTTTATTGGGATCTACAAAAACCCATTCTTGTGAGATAACATGGCCCAAAAATCTAACTTCCGAAATCCAAAACTCACATTTACTCAGCTTGGCTAGAGTTGCTTTTCTTTCAAGATATTCAATACTATTCTTAGATGATTCTCATGCTCTTCTCTATTCCTCGTGTATATCAAGATGTCATCGATAAAGGCTACTACAAACTGATCTAGATACTGACGAAAGATCCGTTTCATGTAGTCCATAAACACGGAAGGTGCATTAGTTAAACCAAACGACATCACCAAGAATTCATAGTGTCCATATCTAGTTCTAAAGGCTATTTTTGGAACATCTTCAGCTCTTACTCCCAGCTAATAGTATCAAAAATCATTCTTCCAAAAGACACTAGAACCAGCCAACTAATCAAGTAAATCATCAATCCTAGGGAGATGATATTTGTTCTTGACGGTTACCTTGTTTAGTTCCATGTAGTCGATACATAGTCTCAGGCTTCCGTCCTTCTTCTTTGCAAACAATAATGGTGCTCCCCATGGTGAAACACTGGGCCATATAAACTCTTTCTCCAGTAATTCCTCAATTTTCTTTTTCAGTTCAGCCATCTCATTGTGTGCCATTTGGTAGGTGCTTTGGATATTGGACCAGCTCCAAGCATGATGTCAATGGCAAATTCTACTTCCCTTTCTAAAGGCAATCCACTAATGTCTTCTGGAAATACCTCAAGGAACTCATTCACTACTGGTATGTTCTTAAGTGTAGTCTCAATTTTTGTCTGCATTGAGAAGTACACAATGTACCCTTGGCAACCCTTTTTCAGACATTTCTCAGCTTGAGCCACTGAGAGAAAGTTCATATATATATTTGCATTAACATCCCTTTACGGATTCAGATACACGGTCCTCTTACTACCACAATCCAAGAGAATATTGTTTGTCGTCAACAAATTTAAACACAGTATAATGTTAATTCCATGAAGTGGCAAATAGATTAAATCTATCGCAGATTCATGCCCATTAACAATCACAACACAGTTCAGATAAACATCGGCAATCACAGACTTGACACCAAGCGGTGTATACACAACCAAATCATAAGGCAATTTATGGGTACTTAATCCTAGACGTTCAGCGCAATCATATGCAATGAAAAAATGACTAGCACTTGATTCAAACAATACTTATAATGTGTTGTCATGAAGAAGGATTGTACCTTGGATCATTTTTAAGGACTTTTTGGCCTCCTCTTGTGTCATGGCAAAAAATCTGCCTTGGTTCTAGGGTCTCTTCTCAACTGTACATTATGGGCACTCTCGGTTAATGTGATCCGGCTTCTGATAGGTATAGCAAGTAATCCGCCCACTGCAAGTCTTGCCAGGATGTGTTCTACTTCACCGAGAACATTGTTGAAACTCTGGGGCTCTTTGGTAAGCAAGATTTCCAGGATGAGAGGGTCTTTTGTTATTTCATCGGGGTTTAAAACCTTGCCCTTTCCTTTTTTGAGAGGAATTCCTTCGACTGGACTCCCTACGGCTAATGACATCCTTAGCCAAATGCAGGTCCTTCAAATTACTATCAGCGATCTGTTAACGGCCTAGTTAAACTCTTGGAATTGTCAGGAGACTAGTTTCTCCTTAATTTCATGCTTCAATCCTCATATCAACATATCTGAGCTCCATCTCTCATCATCTTGATAATTAGGGACGAATAAAATGATTTTAATTTAAAGAATTTGTTAATCATCCTTCACATCTTATTATAGTTACTATGTTCATGTACTATATGGACATTAAAAATAAATGAGTTTTATGATGCATGTGAATGAAAGTTGTTTCAAAAGGAAAGAAACAAAAAGTAGAACTACAAAAAGAAAGGTTAAGTTTTTGTAGTATATAGCTAATATATGCATTTTGCCCCACCCAGCGGTGCGGGGCATACTAATTTCGTGTATGAATATGATTATGGGCAGACCCACGTGTTAGATTGCCGGCAAGTGCCCCTTGAATTTGTTTTTTAAAAAATAAAAATAAAAATAATAATTAATAGATGTTTGAATTATTGCTCATCGATCCTTAAATTAAGTACCTACCCTTAATATATTAAGACTACACTTCGTAATCGGATGGGGGATGAATGATTGAATGATTGTTTAGTGCCTTATATTGAAAAGGATGTATTTGATAGCATTGATAATAAGACAATTATGATGGAATTCCAAAAAATAATGCCTAGAAGAATGACATTGTAATTATTTTTATTGTAATATATTTTTGTTATTAAAATATATGTACTTGAACTTATTGAGTGTCCACCCTTCATTGTAATTTATGTAGCTGCATTTCTAACCGCACTTAGCCTTGCTTTTTCTAATGACAACTTTGTAAAATAATTGCATCTTTTATTATATCATCAATATTCACTTGATTTCATGAATATTTTTTTGATATTTTTTTTTCTTGTTTATATTTTTTTTAATGCATTTTAAACTTTTCTTTTTTAAAAAAAAAAAAATCAGGGGCAGCGCCATCGAATCCCTCCGCCATTAGTGCCCCTTCCATATTTTTCTAGTCCGCCCCTGAATATGATATACACATGGTGACCGATCGAGGGTAGATAACATAAATGACGAAATACATAGCTGTGGGGATCTTAGCAAATACATATAGATTAATGTGGAGTTGACATGTCCCCATAAAGATGACAAATGAAGTTTATTAGTTTGATTATTCATACTTTGTAACTTCTTCGGTTTCGCTCCCTAATTGAAAAGGATATTGGTTATGTGATGGAATCGAAGATCAAATGTGACCTTCTTAACACTCCTGTAGATTTGAATTATTTTGGATTTTGATACATTTAGGGGAATGAGATTTTTATTATTCATTTTGGTAGGGAAGATAGTTTGGGTCCTCTATTTATGGTTTTGCATTTTTATTGCAATACTACTAATTTATTGGCATGTTCAGGAAGTATTATGTGCATTGGCTATAAATAATATATAAAGTACTGTACAAATCATTAAGAATTCAAAATTTGTACTCCTCAACCTATTGACCATCATCAAAGTAGACTTGTCCATGGCAGAACATGGTATAGGTAATAAGTGACACTAGAAAAAAAAAGGCAATGGTTTGTAGCTGTTAAATTGAGAGATTTGTAGTGATTTTAATGGCTAAAAATGTAACTAGTTCCTAAAACCGTTATAAAATATACCGTGACAAATGATTTTGTAGCCGTTCTTTAATTATAACTGCTACTTAAGGGAAACAAACCACTACTCTATTTATAACGGTTAAAGCTAACTGCTACTAGATGCGGTTGTTGTTGAGCTATTTAATAGAGGTATCAAAAGTGTCCTAGTCCCGGCTGTTTTGGGAATGTCCCAGTCCCGTTCGCAACTGGGACAAGATCAAGTCTTATCATTGAAATCCCAATCCCAATCCTTTTTTTTTTTTACCCAATAAATCAAATTATCCTTTTTTTTCCTTTTACTCCAATCCTATATTCTTTATTTTTTTCTCACTCATATTGAATGGGAAATTTTCCCACATCAATTGTTGTGTCTATCATATTTTTTTTGGCTAATTTTTTATAACATAATTGTCTTGACTCCATATCAATTTGTGTAATTACAAAGATCTAAAAAGGTCCATCTTTCCGATAAGTATTATGGCCTTATTAGTTGTTATAAATGATCTCTTTATAGCCATTGAATATAAAGCATTTAACTCATGTGATGACATTTTAGTTTATTTTAAACAAGGTGGGATTTCCCAATCCTAGTGCCATCCTGACCTCGACCCAGTACTGATGAGACCGGGACAGTGATGCAAGTGGCATCCCAGCCAAAAACTGGGATGGGAACTGGTATTAGGGTATCTCGGTCTTGACCCACTATTTGAACACCCCTTCCATTCAAGATGACAATTGTAATGGTTGTCTAGTAGTGGTTGGACAACCGCTACAAACATGCCACCAATTTTAATCAATAAATTGAAAAAATAAATTGAGGTTTGTAGCGGTTAAACAATTGCTACAAATATCACGAAATGTTTTTTGCCAAATTTTAGTATTGGTGGGAAATGAAATTTGAATTTTTTGCGCCAATAATTTGCAATAATTGCATAACCGCTATTAGAGTAATCAATACTTATGCTTGATAATTGAAAATATTTGTATGTCTTGAAATTGAAAAATAAAAATCAAATATTGTTGATAGTGATCAAGCTCAAAATGATAATCACATGTTGATGTTGCTACTAATGTTTTAGTATTTAGTTTCTTATTTATTTAATTTGGATAATAATTCATCAATGTTGTAGGACAATGATTTGATTTGGTTTAGTTTTAGAAATATGAACAATAAATTTACGCTTTATTTTTCTAATACTTATAGTTTGGATTATGAATTTTATGAAGTAGTCATTCAGTCCTAAATATAGAACATAGTTTATAGTGTAAATTGCACCATAAACAATTTCCTATATTTTGGACTGGAGGTAGTACCATTTTAGGGCAAGCAGGCTTTTTATATTTACCCTTTTAAATTTGAGATAACCAAAGACCCTGAACCCGCTTAAAAGCTTGAGCCAAGAGCCACTGGTTTTGCCATCTCTCTACTTGACATGGAGGTGTAAAACATGGGAAAGTGTAAGATGAAGAAGGAACAAAAGAAGCATACATGTAGTTTTTGGTTTTAGCAAGAGGAATAGGAACATGTGTTGACTGCTATATATACACAAAAATAAAGAGGAGTATAAAAAACAAAAATGAAGAGAAAGATTTTTTTTGTTGCCCACCCGGTTCACCGGAGCTTCGCTTCGACTAATCCGGATCCGACCCGCGTCGCGCACCTGTCTATGGTGGGAGAGTCTCCCAACAGGGGTTCTTTGCATTCACAAGGCTCGAACCCGAGATCTTGCTTAAGCGACACAAGTCGTTTACCACTTGAACCAACCCCTATTGGTAATGAAGAGAAAGATGATATGGGTGCTCGTGGAATTCTATATAGAAGTTCAATGATATAAAATAAAGTATAGGCCGTAAATATACTTTGTTTGAATTCCAAAATTAATCGCATTAAACATGATTTGTAAATGATATAATTCTTGATAAATTTTAGAGAGAATTTCAAAAAAAAAAATCCAATTTTTTTTTGAATTTTAGAGAGAATTTCAAAAAAAAAATCCATTTAATCTTGCAGATGATAGTTAATTTTAAATGAGGCCCATGAGATTTCGAAATTTCGGTCTGGCATTTTTAGCCCAAAATGAAATTAAGTTGGGAATGAAGTTAATAGAAATAAGAGAGAATGACTTTGAAGTCCCAATTAAAGAAAATAATGTCACAAAAGTCTCGATTGACAAGTGAACATAAGGAATTAACAACTACAACAGTTACTATTAATAACATATAGAACTTTTCAATTGATTTTTTTTTTTGATTGGGACCTGAGTGTCATTTTCCCTAGAAAATAATAACTTCTGGTTATTGAAATGAAAAGCAAGCCCTAATTTTATTTTTTATTTTTTAAAAAACTATTCAAAGTCCATTTATAAATCCACGTTTAACGACCACTAGTAAAACCGCATTAATTAGCCTTCACTAAATAACTTCACTACGGGGATGAGCAAAATATTAGTTTGGTTAACCTCTTTTAAGCCCATATGATTGTTGAAGAACCTGATAATCATATCACACAACAAATATATAAAAAAAAAGATAGACTTATGCAAGAGGTTGTTTCTAAACCAACTTCACAATATTTGAAATGGAAAAAATATATGTTTTAAGTCTTCTATAGAAGGTTTTTTATTCCTTCATTTTGTGAAGTACTATCTTTTAAGTCTTTTAACTCTAAGTCATAAGCAAAAAACATTTCTAAGATTGAAATTTTAAATGACGACAAAATATTCTCAATTGCTGACATTAAATTTAATTTCAAAATAATAAAAACTGTTGCAAAAAGTTATCGTTCGAGACTAATTGTGTTAGAATTAAAGAATTAGCCATGATGTTTTTTTTTTTTTTGAACACTTAATTAGCCATGATGTTTAGTCTAATGAAATATGCTAGTTTTTTATAACATGACAAATCAATATTTAAATTCCTATTGAAAGATGTGTCTATATAGTGTTTGAATAACTATGTATATATCACCAAAAGAGAAGGGGTTCGATCTTGGAGTTGGTCAAGGCGCTGGAATAAGCGTCATAGAGGTTTGCAAAGTAATGGTAACCCAGACTAAGGTGGAGACATGTGTACTCTTAGTCCTAAATTCCTTGCAGAGTGAGCTCCAAGCACTCTATTCTTGAACTGTGGGTGAACCCAACCTCTCTTCTAAAATTTTGATAAAAAAAAAAAAAAACCCCCATGTATATAGTTATTCATGGGACGGGACGGGACGAGAAAGATATAGGCATATTCCGCGTCTCATCCTGCAAAAGGGTAAGGGAAAGTAAAATTGTCCCATCCCTCGTTCCGTTCCTGTCGGGACCGGAATGGGACGTCCCATTTATTTATTTATTTTAGGATTTGGAGCATTAGATTTTTCTTCTTTTTGGACTTGTAAAAAATGAAATGTACGGGCATGAGCTGAACCTAGATGATTGAAAATATGTAATCATCCTCTTATATCATTTTTATATGGAAAACATAATAAAAAATAGAAATAAGTAAAACTTAAACTTAATAAGAGCAATGATAGATATCATAAATCTTTATAATGTTTTGTAGAGAATTAGGCAAGCAAATCCAAGAGAGACGTGAGAGTGAAGTGAACAAAGATGACGACACCATGTTAGTGATTGTGAGGATTTTCTTAAATATTTATAGTATTTTATATTAAAGATATAATCAATATATGATAATATCTTTTTGTATTACAAAAAATTTCTAAAAAAGATGATATGATACTATTTTTTATATAACTAACATCAAGACATCTTTGATAAAATTATTAGATTTTTTGTAAAATATAAAAATATTATATGTATTAAACTAATAATAGCATGATTCCGGGAAGGGGCAAAAAGCCAAAACGGAACAAAGTTCTTCCTATGTCTCGTCACGTCAATAATTTCGTCTCGTCTCGAATTTTTCTTTGACAGAATTGTCCCATCCCAAAATGACCGAGATCAAAACAGGATGGCGAAATGGAACAGAAATGAACACCACTTACTGTTCACATTACCTGCTTATGGAAAAAAGAGTTAAGACTGTTGGGAAAAAGAACACCTTTAAAAAAAAAAATTCAAACGAAAACTCTGTAAAAATTAAAGGGAAAATTATAATAAAGGACATGAGAAAAATAATATTTATTAAAAAGGACCATAAAAATGGTAATTATTTTGAAGGACTAGAAATTAAAACATTAAAATAAAAAAACTAAATTGCCCTTTATCAAATTTTCTATATTCTCTTTAACAAATCAGTAGTGATTGATGGATAATGATAAATAGAGGCTAATTCAAAAAACATCGTTCTTTTTTAATTGCATAAATTTAAAACTAACCTGACTTTTTATATTTCATATCAAATTAAGCTGCAATTACCGAAAAAGTTCTTGAATGGTGTGAGTGGTCATTATTGTCCATAAAAGAACAAGAGCCACTGCAGTAACTGCAGTAACCGAGGGTATGAATCGTGTGATCAAATTGTTTTGATTATAGATAATCTTTTAGACTATTTTGAAACTATATAATAGAATCAGCAGAAAGGAAGAAGAAATGCAATGCACCGGTTTCAAATTGAATCAGAGCAGAAAAAGGATATGACCCTTTCCCAATCCCAAAACAAAACTCCGACATAAGTGTCAGTTGAATGGAGGCGGGTATTATATGTCTGATGAGATCCTCCTTTGTTGCTGGCGTAGGCCTGTAACTCGTCCATCTGCAGTAACAGCTATTATATTTTGCAGTATCTGCAGTTTAATCTGATATGGAATATGAAAAGCCAGAGTTAGTTTCAAGTTTATGCCATCGAAAAAGAACGATGTTACTTGAATTAGTCTTTATTTGTCATTATCCATCAATCACACCAGATTCCAGATTCGTTAGAGAGAATATAGAAAATTTGGTAAAGGGCAATTTAGTTTTTCTATTTTAATGTTTCAATTTCTGGTTCTTCAAAATAATTACCATTTTTTATGGCCATTCTTAATAAATATTATTTTTCTTTAACTCCTTTATTATAATTTTCCCAAGATTAAACTTGCAATTTTTTCATATTTGAAATAGAAATATGTACAAGAGAATGCATTTAGCCAAATATCCATCCTTGTTGCTAGAAGATCCTTCTTGGCTTGATAAAAAAAACCGGGAAAATCCACTGTCTCGCGCTTGTCAGGCCGCGTTCTACTCTACTCACTCCTCAGTCCCACCGGCACGTCCTTCTCCTTTTTCTTCCAGGCCTGCGGAGGCGGCAAATTTCAAAAGTAATCTATTATTCCCATAGTCTCTTTACTGCTTCAAGATTGAGTTAGTGTTTCTCTCTCCTCGATGGCCACGGGGGAATCGACCTCCCATTTTTGGAATATAGGGGGTTTGGATGCTTTCTCTGATGATTCCTTACAAGAGATCGCAGAAAGCTACAATGGGTTCTGTGTCGCCACGCAAACCCTTGTCACTGGTGCCGGCGACCTCTCTGTTGATTCCAAGTTTGTAGCTGTCGTTCATGGCCTCATGAAACATGGGTTAGAGTCGCTGGTTCGGGATCACTTCCTTCAAGTGCTTGAGGTACGACAAACTTTGCCTTAAGTAACGAACTATATGCTGCCATTGATTAGTTTCCATACAAAGGTTTAAATTTTAAATTCATTTGGTGGCAGGAAACATTTGAGAGAAATGGAGCATCGAAATTTTGGAGGCATTTTGATGCTTACAGTAATTTTGCGGAATTGAAGAAGAATAATGAGTTCGATGTGAGTATATGTGAACCATTCTGGATATTTTAAACTTGATTGATTCATCGGAACTTTTTAGTCATTTATCAACTCAGAGTTGATGTTATAACACTTCAAACAGATCAATGAGGACGAAATTCAGCAAGTTTTGTGTAACGCTCTGGAAGAAATCTCTTTGGAGAAGCAGTATCAGCAGAAGTGTTTATTAATGTTGGTTCATGCTTTACAATCTTACAAGGATCAGATATCAGGGGAAAGACATGATTCTGAAGCAGAAAGGGATTATTTTGTCTCAAAATATCAATTGATTGTCTCCTCTGGTCTTATGGCTTCGCTTCCACGTCATTTTCCTGGTACATAAAATGTTTGAACGGTTAAAATGATTCATTACTGTGGCGTGTGGATTTGGCTTTACCAATTATTAGTGAATCAACCGCATTTGATTAGTATTAAGAATAGCTTTTCATGATTAGGATGTTAACACAGGAAAGGCAGAAAGATCAAATTTTCCATTCTATTTCCGTAGGTTGATCACTCTAGGAGCAAAGAATATTGTGTGAGCTTACTCGTAAGATAAATTATCCTCTTTCCTTCTGAATCTCAGTAACGAATACAAACAATAAGATAAGGATTTGACATCATAGAACATTTTGATAATGAAGTTAAAATTGTGAGTTTGATATGTGCTTAGCTGGGTAATAATGCAAATTAAAATTTTGAAATGAATATATGCTTATTTAGATAAAAGTCAATACAACTATTTAAGAGTCAATGTTATATTAATTCTTCATTTTCCCCCTCCCTCAATATTGTCATTTTTTAAATTAGTCATTTCAAAACTTGTGGGTGTTTACTGATATTGACAGCCAGCAAACAGTGTCATGTACTTGCTTTATTGGTGGTATATCTTTTTACCCCAATCTCTTTGTTTCTGCAATTTATCTAAATAGCTTTATGAGATTTTGCTATCATTAGATCCATCATACTAGTGATATAGTTCAATCCATAAAGCAATGTGACAGTTTTGTCCCAAGATCTCCTTTGGCCATCTTAGGAGTATTATTGTTTAATGTTTGTAACATCTTGTATCTGCTCAACTTTAATTAATTCTTTTATTTGGTGATTTTTACTTGGTAGGCTTGTCATTTTCTTTTATGTCTTTTATCTAGCCTCGTATATTTATTTTTTATTTTCCTCTGTTATTATAAGTGATCCTGCACTGGTATTTTAAAAGAAGATTAGAGGAGTTGAGTACAATCATGGATGAAGAGTGCAATGAGGATTCATCCCAGAGTAAGGACGATATGGATTTAGATGAAAAGGGAAAAATCTGTACTAAGGTTGGCGCAATGGATGTTGATGATTGTTATAAACAAAGAACGTTCTCAGAAAACAGTAGATTGGTGAAGAACATTGGGAAGGTTGTTCTTGATCTTAGAAGTCTTGGATTTACTTCTATGGCTGAAGATGCTTATGCTTCAGCTATCTTCTTACTACTAAAAGTGAGCACTTTTGGCATCTCTTGTATGTCCCCTGTTATGCATCTATTGTTTTGGTGATGTTAATTTCTCTTTCCTGTCTGAATGACAGGCAAAAGTACATGACCTTGCTGGTGATGATTTTAGGAGTTCTGTTTTACAATCGATTAAAAGTTGGATACAGGTTTGTATTGCAAATATGTTTGTTCTTATACGTTTAATGTGTGCTTCTTATGCTATATGTAACCCATATTCCCATAATGTCCAGCATGTGCCGCATTATTCTCTCATTTGCACTAGACATAACTTTTATCCCTTATATTGATTCTTCTTTGACATTTGATTACATACATGGCTATCTGTTCCCTGGTCAAATCCAATAATGTTTCCACCTGGACCTCCTTTGTCCATTTTAGTTTGTCTTTTAATTCCACCTGAGCATTTCCAATCTAAACAAATGTTTGCTACATCCTACCAGTTTGTTTTATATGCCCTATCATACCACATTTTACAGTGTCATTGTTTTCCTTAAGATATAGAATAAATTCATCTGCATCTCCAACGTGGATGTCAATGAATAGATTATGAATTATTACTTTGAAAAATAAAAGATTTTAGGGTTATAAATAGAGATTATTAGTAGAGAACACATTTTGTAAGTATCATAAATGATGCTTCTGCATAATGATGGTTTGGGAATATTTACCCAGATCTGATTTTATAAGAATGAGTTTGTTTAGATTGTGTTCAATGTATACTTTCTGTTCAGACTTCAGAGTTGTTATTATCATTACTACCACTTTTTGCGTGTTTATTTATTTTTATAAACCTGTGTTATTTAGATAAGGACATATTAGTTAACTGCTCCTGAAAATATATTCTTCAGCCAACAATTATTTTTTCATCTAGAATATGTTCTAAGTATCAAGAATGTAGTCTGAAGTGAAAAGCAAACTTCCAGTAAAGGATTTATATCACATGTATTAACAACAATCATTGGTACCTTAGGTTTAGTAGATAAAAGGAACTAAGTTGAAGTCCCTTTTTTCGTGAAAAAGGGGAGTTAAATTGAAGTCTTAAAGTTGTTAATGGAGAGAGCTGATTTATGGTTGATTGATAAATTTAACTATGTTGAATCGGGCCTGTTACAATGCAATATGTTCATATCAATGTTTGTAAAAGTTATCATCTGGCCATCTGGTTTGTTCTGATAAATAATCCTTTAAAACACTAACTTATTCTTCTTATAACTGGTGTCATATTGTGCAGTCTGTACCTCTGCAGTTTCTGCATGCCCTTCTTGTCTATCTTGGTGATTCTATTAGTTATGAGAGTACTTCTTCAGGCATTAAATCACCCTTAGCACCACAACCAACTTCATGCTGTCCTGGAATTGATGCTCCATCTGAAGGGCTTGTTAGATGGAAGTTGCGGCTGGAATATTTTGCTTATGAAACACTACAAGATTTAAGAATAGCAAAACTATTTGAGATAATTGTTGATTATCCTGAGAGGTAGTTCATTTATTTCATTTTTCCCCTTGGTTTACCTTCTATTACTAGAAAAAAAAAATTACAATGTTCTATGTGGAACTGAGTTTTGTGCATCTTGTGTTGTGTCGGTGACCTACTTTTAATAAATTAAACTAAGGTCAGCACTCTTAAGCTGAAAGCCATCAACATATGTTAGGCTTTGGTAAAAATTCTAAAATGCCTTATTGTGGCTGCATCACTTATTGAACAATGATGTGATTTTAATTGATTTCTATCCCTTAATTTATTTCAATATTCTAGTCAACATTGAAAATGTTAGATATCAACAATAAGCATTACAACCAATTGATATTAATCCTTATCACACCAGAGCTCACTGCTATATGTTTAATTTTCTGATTGCTTATCTTCCTTTTTCTCTGTGGATATATGTAGCTCTCCTGCAATTGAAGACTTGAAGTTATGTCTTGAATACACTGGGCAACATGCAAAGTTGGTGGAGTCATTTATTTCAGCACTACGTTATCGCTTGCTTACTGCTGGTGCTTCAACCAATGATATTTTGCATCAATATGTCTCGACTATCAAAGCCCTAAGGACAATAGATCCTGCGGGTGTTTTTCTTGAGGCAGTTGGTGAACCAATAAGGGACTATTTAAGAGGAAGGAAAGATACCATAAAATGTATAGTGACTATGCTTACTGATGGGACTAGTGGAAATTCAAGTGCATCTGGAAATTCAGGAGATAGTCTTCTTGAAGAGTTGAACAGAGATGAAGAAATGCAAGAGAATTTTGGCACAGATGATGACTTCAACACTGATGACAGGCAAGCATGGATCAATGCCACACGGTATATATAATTGGAAATCTTCAATAGTGGTTGGCTTTTTTTTTTTTTTTTTTTTTTTTTTTCTTTTAAGTTTCGCACATTTTTTTGGACATCTTGGTGTATCTTTTCTGCTTACTATGCTTTTTTTTTTTTTTTTTGCCTTGCAAAAATCATGCTTTCTCTTTTTATCCTTATAAGTTTTCCCTTTTAGCTGGCAGCCTGATCCTGTGGAAGCAGATCCATTAAAGGGTAGCAGGAACCAAAGGAAGGTTGACATTCTTGGGATGATTGTAGGCATAATTGGTTCTAAAGACCAGCTAGTTAATGAATATCGAACTATGCTTGCAGAAAAACTTTTAAACAAATCTGATTATGATATTGACTCAGAGATAAGAACTCTGGAGCTCCTTAAGGTATGTGTCTAATGTGATGACGCCTGTGTTGTTTGGCTGAGTCTAAAGATACTATTCTATATTATTTTTTGTACATTCATTTTTTTCATTTTTAGCACGTCTATAAAGACAATGAACGTCCTTTTCTTTCTGCAGATTCAATTTGGAGAGAGCAGTCTACAGAAATGTGAGATAATGCTCAATGATTTGATTGACTCTAAGAGGGCCAACACCAACATCAAACCTACCATATGTCAGCCATCTAAGACAAGTACTTTCTAAAGTTCATATTGTTCTGTGTGTGTGTATTGTTTTTAATCATTGCTACATACTAAGCTTGACTATCTTTTGTCTCATTTCTTTTGGCTAAATTTGGCAATGCTCTCAGGTACTGAGATTGGAGAGAATACAATACCTATGGATGTAGTTTCAGCCACTATCATATCTTCTAATTTCTGGCCTCCAATTCAGGTTTGCGGGAAAAATATTTTTCTCATTAATATATGGTATAAAATCTATATAGCAAGTTTTAATATTCTTAAGCCATAAACAGTGCATCACATTTTTTAAATTCTGTGCAATGCATGAGGCCCACATCTATTTAACAGTTATTTTAGATAAGAGAACAAAGTGATTGATTCATTTATTAATACTAAACATGTGGGTTTGCACTACTCATATATAAAGTTTTAGCCATATGATTTATTTTACAAACAAATTGAATTTTTGATGGTAGATTCTTTTGCTTGTTGAGTACACATATCCCTGTATGCAGTATTTTATCAATCTTTTCTACCTTCAACGCTTTTATTCAAAATTCAAATATGAAGAATCACTTTGATCTGATATTATAATTATAATTATTTGTGCAAGTGTAATATGTCATATGACCTATTATCAATTCATTCCAATATAATAAATTGTATTAATTTAGATATCTAACAGTGTTACGTGGGAATACTAAGGAAAGGGGTAGTTTAGGGAATATGCTTATTAGGGTTATATATAGGGGTGTTGAGGGTTGAAATGAGTGTCAAGTGAATTAGTAATTTCTAGTTTTTACTCTCTTTTCTCTTATAATGATAACAAAGGTATCAGAGCTAGGTTTCTGGCCGCCGTCACCGTCGCCGGAGGATCTCATTGCCATAAAAACTCTTTTTGAGCTTAAATGGCTGAATCAGGTGTCAATAGTGAAGGAGTACGCACAACGATTTGAAGCGCTCATACCTTACGCTCTAGTCGATGAGTCAATTGCCATTAGATTCTTCATCTATGGCCTTCAATCAAAGATTAAAGATGCGCTATGGTCTTTTGGTCCAACCACCCTTTCCTCTGCCATTAACTATGCTTATCTTCAGGAGCAAGGGAAGCAACAAGAATCAAATGAGAAAGATGAAGACGGATGTCGACACAATCTGCCTAAACAAGAAACTGATTCCTATGAAAACTTAATAGCTGAAGAGAAACATGAAAGAATCGAGGAAGAATCTGGTATGATTTTAGACCTCACCGTTGCTGTTACGGTTGCTGAGACAGAGGAAGTCAATTTTCTGAAAGTAGAGGAGGCTAGTGAGATTTTGGACCTCACCGTTGCTGGTGCTGTTGAGGTTGCTGAGATAGAGGAGATCAATTATCTGAAGGAAGAGGAGGATGCTTCAAATTGGAAGTCATTTAAAAATGATGGTGTAGCTACTGTCGTGATTCAGATTGATGAGACAATAGCTGAAGAAGAAAAACATGGATATGGCGAGGAGAAGCTGATAGCACAGTCATCAATGCTTGCACGTTGCTTAACAAGGAATTTCGCCACTATCCAAGCTCTACACAAGAACGCAGCTCCATTCCTCTTTGTACGCCGATGCGGCAACGAATCAACTTTAAATTTGAGGAGGTTCCCTGTGATGCGCACAATGCTAATCCTATTGGGACATTCTTCAGCGATGACGATTCTACTTTTCATGTCTATCACCGCTTCGAGGAGGCACGGGATCTGACACAAGTATGCTTGTGATACCAAAGGAAAGGGAAGAACACTCTAACAGCAGACCTAGACGAATTCCACTACATTCACTGGAGTGGGGGGCGCTGGTCATCCATCCGAGGGGTTTCGGTCACAAGGCTGAAAGCGCCATGATGATCAGTGGTGGAAGCCGTGAACGACTAAACCATAACGATGTCAGCTTCATTCTTGGGTCGGGTAGGGCAAATGATGAAGACGGATCGGGTGAAATTGGTTTTGGATCTCTCTCGGTGCTGCTGGAATTGTATTCAGTCGAGCATGGGTGTAAGGGTGATGCTGAAATAGGGGTGGATCGGATCTGCACCTGGGATACCCATATTGATTCAGTGGATTTAGGCTTAGGGACTGCTGATCTGTCTCAAGTGTGCTCCAAGTATTTCCCACATGACAGCCAACAAACCTCATGTGGGCCATTGCGTCATGGTCCAACAGCTCAAGTGCTTTTTGCAAATGAGTATGATAGGGGAAGTCTGGACTATTGGTTTTTTGTGACAAACTTGTGTGGGAGTGTGATAGTGGGCTTTGGGACTGAAGAAATACTGTAGCAGCGGGCTTGGATTTTGATGACCATTCATGTTTTCTATTAATGTTTTTCCCCAAGTCCTAGTAGCTTATGGCCTTTACGGAAAAAAAAAAAAAAAAAATCCTATATATTTTATTTTCTCACTTTGTACTGATCCTTGAGGGCAAGGATCTTTTTGTTGGGGGGAATATTGTTACGTGGGAATACTAAGGAAAGGGGTAGTTTAGGGAATATGCTTATTAGGGTTATATATAGGGGTGTTGAGGGTTGAAATGACTGTCAAGTGAATTAGTAATTTCTAGTTTTTACTCTCTTTTCTCTTATAATGATAACAAACAGTTTCAAATGTTTCCCTGAGATACTTCGCATGTTGTATGATTAACCCTGAAAAGGTTTACAGGATGAGCCTCTTAACCTGCCTGGACCTGTCGACCAGCTACTCTCTGACTATGCAAATAGATTTCATGAAATCAAAACCCCCCGTAAGCTACAGTGGAAGAAAAGTCTTGGTACTGTCAAGGTAAGTTGGTTGACATCTTTCATGAGAATTTTGTCCGTGGTTATAATTTAGGAAAACTTTTGAAATCGAGTGATATTGTTCCCTCCCTACCATTTGCCTTTTTATGTTTGTCTTGATAGATTTGTTAACTTAATAGTGTTCAATTTTTCAGCTGGAGTTGCAGTTTGAAGACAGGGTAATGCAATTCATTGTGGCTCCTATTCATGCATCTATCATCATGCAATTTCAAGATCAAACGAGGTATACATTGTAATACTGATATTCTTTTGTTTTCATGTGTGAAATAATTTTATATTCTTTGTTTTCAGTTGGACCTCTAAAAACCTTGCAGCTGCTATTGGAGTACCATTGGATGTGTTAAATCGGAGGATAAATTTCTGGATAACCAAGGTACTTTGATAGACAATTGATACTAATACTAGCTTACTTTAGGCTTTAGTAAATAACTTTTATTTTTTGTTACTTCAAGAGGGTTTGTGAAAGTGGAGCTTAATCACCAAGAGGGGGGGGGGGGTGAAATGGGGATTTTAAAATTCTTTGCAAATTGCTCTGTTTTCGAACACTAAAACAGAGCTAACAAGAGTATAGGGAAGAAGAGCAAGACACAAGGAATTTATACTGGTTTGGTCCAACCTCTTGACCTATGTCCAGTCCCCAGACTCTTTGGGATTTTTACTATCTCAATTGATTACACACTCTGTAACTCGAGTAATTCTCTCACTAGAACTTACTCCCCCTTACAAGTTGCAATCAATATCCCAATCTCCAAGTCCCCTGATTTGAGATTCTTACAATGAAATGATTTACAATCAGTGAACTCTCTCTAAGAGTAGATAATGATAAACACGAAGCTTAATGTATCAAAAGATACTTTACAAGTGGCGAAAGAGTAGTTGGCTAGACTTTGATGCAATTCGTTTTCTGTGTCTTAGCTATTGAGAAGAATTGAATACAACTCTATTTATACAAAGAGAGTATTAAATGACTGTTGAAATCTTCAATATGACCGTTGCCTTCATTAAGCAAAGATTAGATTAAGCTTTGGTCTTCTTCTCTCACTACTTTGTGATTAATCCAGTTGCACAGATGTTTGTGCTTTGCTTTCTGACTTTTAATCCGTTGGAAGAGCAGCTACTGGATGTGGAAAGGAACCATTAATCCCTTTGCAACGTGTAGACAATGATGGCACAAAAAGGATGCAAGTTTCTGAACTTTGCATTTAATGTTCTGACATTGCTTTTTGCTTTTGTTCAAATCTTCATTTAATTTCCTCTAAACCATCTGTAACTCACTAACAAACTGATTAAACATAGTTAAGAATAGTAGTGAATGTAGGGTGAAGTATTAAGATCAAACAAGAAGGTTTCATAAATTCGTCAGATTTGATTTTCAAACTCTGCGACTCATACTCGAGTATGTTCTTCAATACTCGAGTTTGTCACTGTGCACTAATATCAATACTTGAGTATCCATGATGATACTCGAGTATTCTTCTTCCAGAGAAGAACGTCGTGATTTGAGCTTTGGACCACATCTTTGAATTAGGAACAAAACTCGAGTTTCCAAATCCAAACTCGAGTTTTGGACTTTTGATATGAAAATAAGTTTAAGTCCAAAACCTCAATACTAGAGTTTCCATTTCAATACTTGAGTTTTCAAAACTTTGAAAAAGAGCAAAGCTCTCTGTATACTCGATACTCGAGTTTCTAAATCAATACTCGAGTATTCAGAGATTTTGAAAACTTTGAAAAATCTATGCCAAGTCAATACTTGAGTTTTCAAAACATGTGTAAAACTTGAAAACTTTTTGTCAAACCGATACTCGAGTATCTAGACCCATACTTGAGTTTTCACAAGTTGAAAACTTTGGTGACTCTCTGTATGACCAATACTTGAGTTTTCAAAATAGATACTTGAGTTTTGAAAACTTTAGGAAATATTGAAAGAGTCTTTGTATGATGCATATTCGAGTATTCAAACCGATACTCGAGTTTGGCTCAGGGTGAAAAACTTGGAGTGCTCCCTATAAGTTCAATACTTGAGTTTCCATTGGAAACTTCAGTATTGCTTTGTTTAATAGAATTGAGCTACTCTCTGTCAAGTCAATACTCGAGTATTGAAACCAATACTTGAGTTTGCCTTTGACAGTAAGTTTTTCAACTTACCAAAGACAAACTTCAACTTGTGTTTACAATTGTCAGTTATCATCAAAACACATAGAGAACTAACAGTTTGAAGTCTAGGCCTCTGTCCGCAACTCATCTATCCCTTAGCTTATCAGCTAGCCTCAAGTAGCTAAATCAATTTTTTTTTTACTCTTCCCAGCTTCCTTCTTACAAATTTACAAACTTAACATTTTAACCCATAGTAAATTGTCATGAATTACTGTTCGTATTAATTGCTAAGTAAATTGATATCATAACTCTATCTTGATCAAGTTGCTAAAATGCTGATGGATTCTCTGTTGCCCAAATTTTATAGATGTGAATTTTCTGATTAGAATTTATAGAAACCTAAGTTTAAAAGTGAAGAGGGAAATAATTTTTCTTTGCCTTCTTTATTGTTCTCAGGGGGTCATTGCAGAGACTTCTGGAGCTGACTTTGACCAAGTATACACCCTTATGGAAAAAATGGCTGACACAAGTAAGAATGGAGGCAGTGGTGGTGGTTCCCAAGAGCTTCTAGGAGGTGATGAGGAGGAAGAGAGATCTGTGGCCTCAGTGGAGAATCAACTTCGTAAGGAAATGACAGTATATGAGGTATGTGAAATAACGATTCTCCATTATGTGTGAATGATAATATCTCCTTGTCAGATTTTGAACCTTTCATTTGGGATTCTGATGTTACATACTTGTGTCTTGCTTTCATATATCTAATTAATTAACAACAAAATTTTCACGAATTGAGGACTTTTATTTTGCACATTATTTAATATCTGCTGGTTTTATGGCCTTTACAAATTTTTTGGACCTCAGATAACCAAAAGGACTTCTTTCATTCACCACAGTAGGGAGAGCTATTCAATGAAAAAAGTACAGTTAGAAAAATAGAAGTTCCTTTGGTAAATAAAAGTAAACCATTCCTTTGGAGTTTAAAAGATCACTTCAGGCCGAAGAAAAAAAGATCACTAGCTTTGCCAATACAATAGTTTTTTAACCTAAGTGATGCTTTGGACTGGAGAGCTATGCAAGTCTCTCTTCAGGCTTGAAAGCAAGTAAGTTATTGGCATGCAATGCATGTGAGTAAAGCCATATAATATTTTCCATTGTTTTGTTGCAGAAATTTATTCTGGGCATGCTCACAAACTTCGGTAGCATGGCATTAGATCGAATTCACAATACCCTCAAGGTAATAACAATAAATTTTTTTTTTAAAGCAACACATGATCAGTTAGATTCATTCCATGTCTTACTCCTGCGCAGATGTTCTGCATTGCTGATCCACCTTATGACAAGTCACTTCAGCAACTACAGAGCTTCTTGTCTGGCCTAGTCTCTGAAGAGAAGCTAGAGCTTAGAGATGGGATGTATTTTCTGAAGAAGTAATGGACTGATTGAATTACAACCAACCTTTTGGTCAGAAGCTTAAAGCAAATAGGTAAAATTTTGCAAACCAATCGAGAAATAAGATATCTCAATGATAACTATTACTCCCAACAATATTTAATGTAAGAGCTAGATAACTAGTTGTGGATATTTAATTATTTATAACAAGCATATGTTGGTTCGCCTAGAATACCCTTTTTGCTTATGTGCATTTGTTAGAATATTAGGGATTATCTTAGATTAATCATTATCTTGTTATTATTATTATTATTAAGTTTGATATTTATTAGGATAAAGATATGGATATATTATATCTTATGATAATATATCTTAATCATTAAGATTTGATTTAATTTATTTTGATAAGATTAGATTCTAGGGTTAGATATAGGTTTGCCTATATAAAAACCTCTATGTACTCTTTTATTTACAGATGAATAGAGTGAGTTTTATCCCTCTAAATTCAACAGCATTGTAACTTATAGACTGGATGTAGTACAAATTTTCCTTTGCTTCCTTCATCACCTCCACACCATTAAAAACTGCAGACAAGAAGTTAACAGGACATGAGTTATGACTGTCTTTGCTCATTTCAGTAGATCCTTTGGAGGCTTTGTGTGTCTGTCTCCCCTTATACACAAATAGAGAAGGGTGATATTTTAGTTTTAAATAAAGATTTAAATAGTGTTTTTTTCTTAGTTTAATCTGTAGATGATCTGTTAGCATTGATCTACACAGGAACACACCGTGAGGAATGTGCATACCTGTGGCATAGGAGCATCCTTATGAAGCTTCCATGAATGGGTATTACTGTTATCATAAAAACCGCAGAAGTGATGCTTCTTTTGAAGGGGTTGAACAAGTGAGCTATTTTTTATTTTACCTGAAAGTGAGCTACTAATTGAAGCATGCTAAAATCAGTGCTTTTACGGCAGAGTGGTGGTTTTGTTTAGATATTTATTGTTTCTGTAAATCTGTAAAAATGGCCAGATCCCGACCCCCCCTTTTTTGTGAGTTTAAGATCATAATTCACATGTCGAAACTTTTTGTATTGAAATATTTGAAATTATGAAAAGTTATTTTGAGGCTCAGAAAGAAAACTCTGAATCTAATTTATTTTTGCCAGGAAAACGTTGGATTTTCAATTGCAACTCTTTCAAATTTGACCCCTCTTTCGTAGGTTCAGCGTTTGAAGAGTTAGACAAGCTCATTGACCATGGAATTTAGAGTTCATTCTCACGTGGTAGTACTCTACCCTTTATGGGCAAGCTCAAAACGAACCAATTTCTTGCAGTTGCAGGCGGGGTTACCGGGTTGTAGGCTCCTTACTCTGCCCTAACCTAGGCACACTGAAGTTACCCAAAGGACAGTGTGTGACCAGGCAGACGTCTCGCCCTTGCACCTGCCTAAAACTTTTTCACCTAGAAAAAAAAACTCTTTGAAAGTAGTATAAGGTGGTTCAATATATGTTTTACTTGGAATCAAATGTTTTTTTTTGGGTGACTGTTGCAACTGTCTGGGTTTTATTTTAATATACGCGCAGGTATGTTTTTACAAACTATTAATTACGCATCCTTGTTAAAAAGGGGGTGACTGATGCAACTGTGTGCGTTTTATTTTAATATACGCGCGGGTCTGTTTCTGCAAACCATTAATTATGCATCCTTGTTAAAATGGTATAGGAGATATTAAACTTGTAAGCTACTGGAAAATGCAGACCCTTGTATCGTTTTTGTTTGCTAAGCTAGTGTATTCATAATTCTGATCTTCATTATTATGTAATAGCAAAAGTATATTTATCTTATAAGGGAAAGCTAATCTTCATTTGATTTGGTAGAAGTTGGTGATTTTAATGGAAGATGTTCATCAAAAGGTTTTCTTTCATTCCTTAGCATATATTTTTTTCCCAAAAAAATGTATATTTTTGAGTAAAAATCGAATACCATTAATGAATTAGTAACTAGTACATTTAGAAGATCAAAGAAGTCTATCTTCCTTCATCTCCCATATGTAGATTAAAAGTTGCGCAGTTATCAAAGATGCAATAATTCCTTATAATCCTACGAAAGTACTTGGCAAGCTGATCAAAGGGGTAATTATAATTACAACTCTTAGTCAGCATGTTAAGGACAGTAATACAATTAGAAAAGAAATAAATATGCCTAAAACCTCTAGACGAACATGAATGTAAACCTTGATATTATTCCTATCATCTCAGCAATAGCATGTGGAACATTGGTTAGTTTGCACATATAACCACAGATCCAGTTGTTTTGAGTATCTTTCACAACACCGCCCTAGCCACTCTGACCATCTTCCAGAACCAAAGCATCAGCCTCCCTTTAACAGCACCAACAGGGATATTTTGAGTATCTTAGTTAATGCTAGATATAATACCTTTCTTTGACCAAAAAAGATATAATACCTTTCAAACAATTTTGGAAGTTTTTGTGGAGGCTTCGCTTAGCTTACAAACAACAACTCTTCACTTGGAAGTTATTTCATAATGCTTTGCCTTCTAGTGATGTATTAACTTGAGATCATCTTCCAACTTAAACACTTTGTTTGGTTGTGACGAGGAGGAGTCTCTTGATCATCTCTTTGTGACTTGCCCATTAACTAGAAGCTTATGGTATGGATGCCTTAATATCATGCTTCCAACATTTTCTTTTATGGATTTCAAGTATTGGCTTAGAGATACCTTTATCAATGTTCATATGATGGTCTCATGCATCTAGTTCATCAGATGATATGTCTCTTGCATATCTTACGGAAGAAACGGAATCAAGCTCTCCATCATAGTAAAAGAGAGAATCAATTCACAGTAATCAAGAAGATCAAGCAATATGTCAACTTTCAATATTGGACATTATCTAGTTATTTAGACCAAGGAAATGTCACCAAAACAAAACTTCTTGTTGCTTCTTGTTTGTCTTTGCAGAATGAAGGATGGGATGTTATTCTCTTCATAAGTACAAGAAGTCAGGAAAACATCTCTATCATGGTTTTTTATCTAGGGATGTGCAAAAACACAGTAGTATGGTATAACCCAGTCTGACTTGAAGAGACCCAATTTAGAAAAACCTGGCCGGAAACAAAAAAGGACAGGATTGAATCAGACTGTCCTCTTCGGGTTGGACTGGATTAGGGACCAAGGGGTTTGATCAACTGGTTTGGTGCAGTCCAGCCCAAGTCTCTGTTTAATTTTTTATTTTTTTTAAAAATGTAACACCCCTATAATGTATACGATGTGATTTTCGTTGCTTTCATAAGACAATCATTCATTGATAAACCTTGTTTTATGCGAGAAATCTACACATTTGCTAGACTTACATTTTTTCTATAGTCAATTATGATTTATATTTAGGTACGGTATTGAATAACCATGTATTACTTTAATATAAAAATATACAAAAAAGAAGAAGAAGAAAGAATTGAGTTGGTTTTAATGTTTTAAGATTAGTTTTCTATGATTATAAGTTTTTTACTATGTTATTTGTGATTATTAGATTGAGATCTTGTCTCCCAAATTCACATGGAGGTCTTGGACTACTTGAAGCAATCCAGTAATCTAGGAGACCAAGTTCAGTCTAGTCTGACCTTGGGTTGGTGTTGGATTGGATTAGACCATAAGCTATCTTATAGAGCCCAAGGTCTCCACTAGACTAGACCTTGAGTTGATGCAAAATCTGGTTTAGTCTGATCCATACTCATCCTAATTTTATCTATCATAATGGTTATCTCATCAACGAATTTCTTTGGCTAAACCAAGTAATACCAAGAATTACCTTTCTCCCCAAATGCTATGGTGCTGCACTTTTGTAGATCCTAACTATTTACTGTGTGGATAAATGTTTTCTCAAGCCTCTTTCGGATCCTTCATCAAATATTGATATTACCTGGCAGGAAATCTTAACTTTTCTTTTCCTTTTTTTTTTTTTTTTGGTTAGGTTTAGGGTTATTCTCAAGTATGCATTTTATGATTTCTTAAGGTCTCATTTAAACATTTTATTTGTATGTAACTTGTAAACTTTGGTTGCTTGAATTTCATTTTGTTTTTTTCACAAAAATAAAAAAACTTCTTCAACTTTACTTAAGGTTTCATATTGACATTAAAATTTTAAAAGTTGACAAAGTATTTTCAAATGCTTATATATGAAGTTTAACTTTAAAAAATAGCAATAATTGGTAAAACAAAAATATCATTTAAAATAAACTATGTTAGGATTAAGGGATTGAAAATATTATTCCTTCCAGTTCTAATTATAGGAACACTTTTGTAGTGTAATTTGCATTACAAAAGTATTTTATAGTTATGACCGAAGGTAGTATGGATTAATTGAACTTAATTGAAACGTTTTATAAAGTTTGAGGAGTAAACCGATTCTTATGGGGGGCCTATGGTCCACTGCAATGGACCATACACGCCCCCCTGCATAAGTGTCTTTAAAAAAAAAAAAAAAGCGGGGTTCATTGCCTCCGAGGGCGATGAAGCGGTCCGGCCCATTTTGCAGTGGACCGAACCCCCCCATTCTTATAGTTATACCTGTAAATTATCTCATAATATTTGTGTTTTTAGTAAAAAGCACTTAAAGTTGACCTTTATGTATCGGGTATCAATAACTAATAAATTAACGAAACTTAAATTATTTTGTGAATATTCTTTAAATTACTCTTATTAAATGATTTATAATTTGTTACTCATAAATTATAAATATTATACTTATTGTTTATATACTCGATATACAATTATATCAGAGAGAAGATTGGATTGTTTGAAATATTTCAAAGTTAGTGGCTTACCGTTACGTATTCCTAGGATCCCAACAAAAAATAAATAAAGTTAAAATCATAATCTAATGATGTGAACGTTACCGATTTACACCATTCAAAATTCAAATCCGAGACTTGAACCATTTCATCTGTAACTGCAAAGATGATCGTGGAAGAGAAAAGACCACCGATAGCGATGGCCGAAGAAGGGTATATGCAACAGCTCAGATCTAAAGCAACAGAACTTCTCCTAAGAGAAGAATGGAAGGAGTCCATCGAAGCCTATTCAAACTTCATCACTCTCTGCCAAAACCAAATCGTCCATTCCCAAAACTATCCAGACTCAGATCAGCTTCAAAGGCTGCGAAAATCCCTCTGCTTAGCCCTTTCAAACAGAGCCGAAGCAAGATCGAGATTGAAAGAGTTTCACTCTGCGTTGGAAGATTGTGATTTAGCTTTGGTAATCGACGAGACCCATTTCAAGACTCTGATCTGCAAAGGTAAGATATTGCTCAATCTCAATATGTATTACGCGGCTTTGGAATGCTTCAGAGTCGCTCTTCGTGATCCCCAGGCTAATGGGAACTCTGAAAACCTAAATGGGTATGTCGAGAAATGTAAAAAACTGGACTTTCTCTCCAGAACTGGATCTCTGGACCTTTCCGATTGGGTTTCAAATGGGTTTCGAGGGAAATCTCCAGAACTTGCAGAGTTTATTGGTTCTGTGGAGATCATGAAATCTGAGATCAGTGGACGTGGGTTGTTTGCAACTAAGAACATCGATGCAGGGGGGTTGGTTTTGATCACAAAGGCAATAGCGATGGAAAGGAGTGTACTGGGGGGAAAAGATCTGAGTGAGGAAGCTCAATTAGTGATGTGGAAGAATTTCATTGATAAAGTTACAGACTTCGTTAGAAAATGTCACAGAACAAGCAACTTGATCTGCCAATTGTCAACTGGGGAAGATGAAGATTCACTTGAGGTGCCTGATATAGCTCTCTTTAAACCAGGAACAGAGTTGAAGAACAAGAACAAGAACAATCAACCCAGTGAGACTGAGGAGATTGATAAGGGTGAGTTACTAGCCATATTGGATGTGAATTCTCTAACTGAAGATTCAGTTTCAGCTAATGTATTAGGGAAGAAGAACAATGAGTATTATGGTGTTGGGCTATGGTTATTACCTTCCTTCATCAACCATTCTTGTTATCCAAATGCAAGGAGATTACATGTAGGTGACTATCTGATAGTTCATGCTTCTAAAGATATCAAAGCAGGTGAAGAAATTACCTTTGCCTATTTGGACCCACTTTCTACATTGCACAAGCGCAAAGAGATGTCAATGACATGGGGTATCCAATGTAGGTGTAAGAGATGCAAGTTTGAGTCAGAAATCATGTGCAAACAAGAGATGAGAGGGATTGAGATTGGTCTTGAAAGAGGGATGGATGTGGGAAGTGCAGTGTACAAATTAGAAGAAGAAATGAAGAGATGGAAAGTGAGAGGGAAAGAGAAAGCCTATTTGAGGGCATCATTTTGGTCTGCATATTCTGAGGTTTATAGGTCTGATAGGTTCATGAAGAGGTGGGGACGGCGTATTCCAGCCATGGAAGCTGTTGTTTATAGTGTCATAGATGTTATAGGAGGAGATGAGAGGCTGCTTAAGATTCAAATGGAGGAGATGAAGAAAAATGGAGGTGGTGGTGGACTTGTGGAGATGGAGAAAGCTTTGAAACTGGCAAGAGAAGTGTATGGGAAGGTGGTGAAGAAGCAGGCCATGAGGACTCTTCTTGAGCTTTGTGTTGCAACTAGTGAATGAGTTGTGAATATAGTTTTGTTTAGAGTTCTCTTCAACTTTCAATTGTTGCAGAGCTTTTTATCTGTAACTTTTATTCCTCTCTTAATTTTGGTGTAAAACCAAAGTTTTAGGCCACGTTCAACTCTATTGTCATGGACACTTACAATGCAATTCAATTCTTTGGATTTCATTGCCAATTCGATTGTTGTTGTTTTCTAGTACTTCTAGTACTATAACAGAAGTCTTACAAGAACTTCTTGAAATGAAAGCAATGCTAAGAGAATTACACATACTATGGGAATCTAGATGAATAATATCATCAACTCTATAGTCATGGACTTCAATAGGAGGATGCAATTCAATTTTATCTATTGAAAGGTTTTCTTGGGATGTTATTGCCAATTTGACTGTTTTAGTTTTCTAGTATTCCTAGGCATGGAACCTTTAATTCATTTATTAGGAAAATTGACCGTTTCATAGTTTCAACACCAGTTAAATAAAGCATTCCCATTAGTTTAGAAGTATTTCTATGCCATCTCCCTCTAGGAACCAACCAAAGAAAATCACATACTATATCTGATATCATGGGTTTATAAGCTGTTTTGATCATATATAATCATACTATGAAAAGTGAAAACTCAATTTGGTTTGGCCAATCAGACCAGTAAATAAGTGAACCAATTTATTAGTTAGTCCGATGAAAGTTTTGGATCGCGCGCGTGCATGTATATATTATTATTGAGTCTAATCTAGCATCTTTGAGTTTAATAAAGAAGAAAAATTAAAGGGTAAAGGAGCAAAAATACACATGTGTTTTACCTTCGGGAGCGCCCAGCATCATATGCTTTTTTTGGGAGCAAAAATACACATGTGGTTACATTTTAGGAGCAAAAATCACACCACCGTTAAAATCTAACTTAACGGTGCATTTGCAACAAAAAATGTCATATTTACAACAACATTTAAACACCTGGATTTTGACATAGAAAGGTCATTTACAAAAAAAAGAAGAAGATATATTTACAACAGGAAGTGCTGTATTTACAACAAAATTTAAAATCTGGCCATATTTACAACAGAAAATGTCATATTTACAACAACATTTAAACACCTAAATTTTGAACATAGAAAGGTCATTTACAAAGAAAAAAGCTAGATTTACAACGGGAAGTCTTTGTATTTACAACAAAATTTAAAATCTGGTCATTTACAATAGAAAAAGTCATATTTACAACATGCTAGATTTTAACGATGGTGTGACTTTTGCTCCTAAAATGTAACCACATGTGTATTTTTGCTCCCAAAAAAAGCATATGGTGCTGGGCGCTCCCGAGGATAAAGCACATGTGTATTTTTGCTCCTAAACCCAAAATTAAATGATATTTATATATGAATATTTTTTTACGAATATTTTTTTTACTTGTGAATTAATACCTTTTTAATTATTACTTGTAGAATCCCATATATTATTACGAATCCCATGATTATAGATATTAATTAAATCTAAAGGTTATAGGAGATAATCGTTAGAATATTGTTTTCAAATTTCAAATCTAGATCTCATTAACATATTTGATTCTCTCTTCAGTATAAATGTAATCACCATCTCATTTGAATAAACACAATTATTCTCTCATCTGATTATCTTCATGGTATCAGAGCATCCTTGAAAATAATCAAAGTTAACCTAATTGTCTGGCGCTATCACCGAAAACCTAATATTTTCTGGCGCTATAACCGGAAACCTAGTTTTTTCCAACGTCGTCATGCTTCCTAGAAAATCTCATTGCTTTTGCTCAACTTCATGTCGAGCTCCGACCACCTCCTCAATCCTTCTTCGTCGAAGTATTCTTCAGGCCGTCTTTGTTGAACTCCAGGTTGGTGGTTGTTCGACACCCCAGTCCAATCCAATTTGTCTTCATCACACCGTCGAGCGTCGACCCAGTCTTATCGTCAGCTTCTCCTTGTGATCGCTGCTTTCAACCCAGTCGCCAGTCCCCTCATCGACCTTCCTCTCACAGTTTCATCGTCGGCCCTCCTCTCATAGCGTGCTCTATTGTTTCAACTTGGCCCTTCTCTCACAACGCCATCGATCCTAGCTTTATTCTTGGTTATTCAGTCTGATAGAGTTTGTTTGCCATTGTCTCACAGGGCCGTCGATCTATGTTTACTCTTGGTGATTCAGTTTGACGTAATCTCATTTGCTATCGAGTCTGTCATCTACCATCTTCAGTTATATTTTAAATTTTTCTACTATTAGTAAAATAGATTACTCCGTCAAAAAAAAAATCATTAAAAGGTCAATATGACTTCTACTACTTCTTCTGATCATGAAGTCTCTTCTCCTGTGCCACGAATTGGTACTAATGACATCTCCACTGCTCTTCTTGTTTATGAGAAACTTACTAGCAACAATTTTTGGGAATGGTCTTAATCCATGATTCTTGCTCTTGATGGAAGGGGTAAACTCAAATATATAACTGATGAAGCAAAAATGCCCCTAAAATCAGAGACGGGGGCATTTCAGCATGGAAATATGAGAATGTATTAGTGTCCTCTTGGTTGATCAATGCAATGTCTTCCCCAATTAAGAAGAGTTTTATGTATCTTCCTTCAGCAAGGAATTTTTGGGAAGCTCTTCAATATAGTCCTGTGGGAAACAGGTCCCGCATATTTGATGTTAAGAAAAAGGTATGGGATCTGAAACAAAATCACATGCCTCTTGATGAATACTACCTTGCAAAGTCCGCTCTCTGGCAAGAGTTTGATGCTCTAAAGGATAAAGTTCATCATTTCCAAGATGATGCATCTAAGGATTGCAAATAAAAAGAAGAGGAGCAACTATATGAGTTGCAAGCTGGTCTTTGTAACATCCTAAATTTTTGGTAGTAATTAAGTATTTTTAGGTTATGATTTATAAGTATTTTGAGGTTTAGAGGAGATTTATAAGTTTAAAACTAAGAGTTTTTGTCTATATTACAAGATAAATAAATTATTATGAAAGAAGGAGCTTAATCACCAAGAGGGGGGGTGAATTGGGGATTTTAAAAATTTTCTCTCGAAAGTGCTCTGTTTGTAGAATGCAAAATAAAGATGAACAGAGTAAGGGAAGGAGAGATTGAACACAATAGATTTATACTGGTTCGGTCCAAATCCTTGACCTACATCCAGTCCCCAGACTCTCCAGGTTTTTCAACTAACTCAGATGATTACACACTCTGTATCTCACGGAGTAATTCTCTCACTAGAACTTACTCCCCCTTACAAGTTGTAATCAAATATCCCAATCCCAATGTCCCAATACTTTGAGATTCTTACAAAAGGATGATCAATAAAGAACTCTCTAAAAGAGCAGATTTATAATCACTGAAAATTGATATATCCGAAGATATTAACTCTTAGAGTAGAAACAATAAATGGTTTTAATCGCTAATTGAATGTGCAGAGTTTCGGTTGTTGGAGACTTGAATGCTTCTGGCTTTTATAGATACTTGCATTTAATGACCGTTGAGGAGAGATTAATGAGCCGTTGAGAGTAATGAATATATCTGTTGAGTTTGAACGTTGCTCTCTCTCTTCGTATCGTCCGATGTTGCCGTTATTCTCCGTTGACATTCTTCATTCGATTTGTCCGTTGAGACTCAGTAAGAATGTTGTCTAGGAAATAGCCGAAATGCTTTTTGTTTGTCCAGAGTTCTATTTCTTCATTTAGCTTTGATATCTGGGACACCATTTATTGCTTCTGACAGGAATTCGCTTTTCGTAATTCCAAGTTTAAAAACATGTTTAAATATATCTGAAATACACTAGTAAACTGATTAAACTTGGTTAGGAACAATAATATTTAATTACATGAAACACCCATCATTTAATCAAATGATATTAGATTGCGCAGGCAGAGATTCAAAAATTGACAAGCATGACTCGAGTCATGCCTAGAGTCATAATCTCAAAGTCCATTTAGATGACTCGAGTGATAACTGGAGTCATTCTGAAGCAACTACGAACAGAAGGTATTTCGATGATGTGACTCGAGTCATGCCTAGAGTCATGCAAGCGATGACTTGAGTTATGACTTGAGTCATCGCTGAGAAATTTCAAACAGAAAGATTTGCGCTGGGATGACTTGAGTCATGACTGGAGTCATGTCTGAGAAATTTCAAACAGAATCGATTTGTGCCAAGATGACTTGAGTTATGACTGGAGTCATGTCTAATAAATTTCAAATAGAACCAATTTGCGCTGAGATGACTTGAGTCAAGCAAGTTATGACTTGAGTTATGACTTGAGTCATTACTGAGAAATTTCAAACAGAATGATTTGCGATAGGGTGACTTGAGTCATGACTGGAGTCAATGTGAAATAATTTGTGAAAAGCAATATTCTGACTCGAGTTATGTCAAGGATGACTCGAGTCATTATATCAGGAAATTATTTTGCAAAGTCTGAGATACATGGACGACTCGAGTTGATTAATGATGACTCGAGTCATAAGCAATATTTTCAATTGTTTTCGAAGCTCAGTGACTTGAGTTATGACTAGAGTCAAAATGCAAAATTTTAAGTAATTGCAAAGCAAAGTCTAGATGAAATCTTTTTGGCTTGAATCAATCTTACAATTGTCAGTCATCATCAAAACACATAGAGAACTAACATATTATATATTATTATATATATTATTATGTTGAGAGAGTGAAGGACAGACCAAAGAAAAGAAAGGGAAAAGTGAAAAAAAAGTATTATATTTAATATTATAATAAAATATTATTTTATATTAATATTATATTATTGTTAAAAGTGAATGTGGACGGAGAATGAGGAAGGAAGAAGACGAAGAAGAAAAGAATATATATATATATATAAAGCCGCCCACCACATTCCCACCAATTGAAAATGGGGGGTGCAACACCCCCAATATTAGAAAAGGGGTGCTACCCCCTATTATATCGGTGGGGGATTTTTGGTATAAATACCCCACCCCAATACACAAACACACACACTTTTATTTTTCGCAGAGGAGAGCGTGAGAGAAAGAGAAGAGAGAATGAGAGTAAGGTGGTGATTATTTGGGAGTCTTATAGTAGCTTTTTAGTGATTATTTGGGAGCTAAAGAGTAACAGATAACTCTGAATATTCTTCCATATACTTGTGAATTGTGTATGATTGTAAATTATATTATTTTTATAGATTGAATTATGTGTATATGTATTATAATATTATTTTAATAAAAGTAGAATATTAGAGTTGTGGACACATGGAAATTACAGTTTTGTACCCAGAAAATTACATATTCGTACCCACAAAAATTACAGTTTGGTCCCAAATTTTAGAAATGACAGTTTAGTCCTAAATTTCAGAAATGACAATTTGGTCCCTCAAAATTCAAAAATGACAGATTGGTCCAATGAGGTTTCTATGAGATGTTTGGTTTACCTTGTGATAATATTTTATATAAATGGAAGTTTATTTTAATACACTTTATTTTATTGAATATAATTATCATGGAGGATGTATGTGTGATGGGTTGGAGTAAGGAGGAATTTGAATGATAAGATTTCTTTATGTTAGTTCTCATAGTTTTTGATGTTTTGATGATAACAATTATAATGTAATTGATCTTTGATATACTATGAAAATTCGAAGTTTCAAATATCACCTTAAGTTAATTGATTACGTGCCTCTAGTCATAAAGTTCATTCTATGAATTGAAAAATGATTTCCTTTGATTACTGTTGGCTCCCAATGATTGTTTTGATGATAACTAACCATTGTAAAAGGAACTTGATCAACAAGGTTCATTTACCATTGTGAAAATTAATCTGCAATTTTATCTGTCAGATTGGCTCCAGCCAACCTCAGCTGGCTCCAGCCAAGTCCTTAGCTAAATTTTGACAGAGTACAAATCTTGGCTCTAGCCAATTCTGGCTGACTCGAGCCAAGCCCTTGACTCCAGCCAAAGTTATCTGACTCGAGCCAATATCCTCTCTTCATTTGAAGAAATACAATCGTTGGCTCTAGCCAATTCTGGCTGACTCAAGCCAAGCTCTGAACTCTAGCCAAAGAACATTGGCTCCGGCCAAGTTTCGACCGTTACTTTTCAAATATCATTTTTACCTCTAGCCAATTTATTCGACTCGAGCCAAGCCGGAACTCTAGCCAACTTCATCGACTCGAGCCTATATCCTATCTATATTTGTCGAATGCAAATTTTGGCTCTAGCCAATTTCGTTGCCTCTAGCCAAGACCCGACTCTAGCCCGAATATTCGACTCTAGCCTAGCGCGTTTCATCGAACAATCGACTCTAGCTGAATATTCGGACTCAAGCCTAGCATGTTACATTTGAACTATTTGACTCTAGCCTACACAATATACCTTGAGTCTTGACCAAAACTCTAGCCAGAATATTGAGACTCTAGCCTAGTGTGTTCCACCAAAGCAATTTGACTCTAGCCAAGAGAACCTGACTCTAGCCAAAAGAACCTGACTCTAGCCAAACGAATCTTGACTCTAGCCAAATTTATCGGCTTGTAAAAAACCAGATTTCTAAAACTAGCTAAATCTCTCGAGTATGGTTTACTTATTTTATATCTTCACTCATTATTGTTCCTAATCATGTTTAACAAGTTTGTTAATGAGTTTTGAGAAGAGTTTTATGGGGATTAACGCTAATTTGAAATAAAGCAACAATGTGTCAGAAGCATTTAATGCAAAGCAGAGATATTCACCATTTTGTGGATGACCTTCTGACAACAACAACGGCTATTTCCTTGATACATTCTCACCTAATCTCAACGGACAATTTGAATAAAGAATGTCAACGGAGAATAACAGGACGAATGTCATGTCGAGGCATACGAAGGAAGAAACAGAGCAACGTTCTTCAACGGAAATATTTATTCACTCAACGGCTAATTCAAAGAGTCTCAACGGATAACTTCAAGCTTCAACAACGGTCATAAATGCCACCAACTATAAATGTTAGAAGCATTCAAATCTACAACCAAGAGAGGGAAACGCTGTGCATTTAATTTGATATTATTGCAATCTTCCGTTTCATTAGTTTCATTTAATATCTTCAGATATTCTTGTACTTCAGTGTTTATCATTTATCTACTCGGTGAGGAGTTAAACACTATTTGAATATTTGTTTATCAGTTGAATCTTAAGGTTGAGGAACCTTAAGAGAGGGTGTATCAATTACAACTTGTAAGGGGAGTAGAGTACGTGAGGATCATCCTTCGTTTACGAGTGTGTAATTGTGTCCGGGGTTATTTGGTTACGGCTTGTAAAGAGGAGTAAGTCCTAGTGAGAGGATTACTCGAGAGTTACGAGAGTGTGTAATCAAGTTTCTAGATAGTGAAATCTCGAGTGTTTCGGGGACCGGACGTAGGTCAAGAGTTGGACCGAACCAAGTATAAATCCATTGTGTTAAATCTCTCTTACCCTTACTCGTTTATCCCTGTTTTGCACTATCCCAACTGAGCATTTTCGCGAGAAAATTTTATATCCCCAATTCACCCCCCCTCTTGGTGATATTCCGTCTTTCATTTGGTATCAAAGCAAGGTCTTCTCTGAAAAAGATTAACATCTTGAGAAGGATCATTATGGAAGGTATTCTACCTGACGGAGCCTCGATCAACAGACCACCGGGATTTAGTGGAGAGCATTATTCTTTCGGAAAGCCAAATTCGAGTCTTTGTCATGGCGTACGAATATGGCCTATGGAGAGTATTTGAGTTTGGAGACTACAACCCAACGATTCTCGAAAATGGCGTCGAGTTGCAAAGCCGAAGAAGCTTATGATGAGAATGATAGGAGAAATATCACACTCAACAAGTAAAGCTATTCGATGTTGCAAAGTGCCTTAAGCCAACGGGAGTATTTTCGTGTCTCCGCACTTTGCCAAATGCAAAAGCCATGTGGGATGCTCGGAGATAGCTCATGAAGGAACTATTGGAGTAAAGCGAACGTAATCAACACTCTCATAACGTAGTATGATCTTCTTCGAATGAAGACCGGAGAGTCCATTGCTGAATTTCAACTTCGTTATACCCATCTTATCAACCAATTATCAGCTTTGGGTAAAACATATGAGCAAGGTCCTTAAGTTAGAAAAATTCTCAATGTCTTGACGAAAGACTGGGAAGCCAAAGTCACAGCGATCGAAGAAGCCCGTGGAGAATCAATGGAATCAGTTGTTGCTCTATTCGGAAGTCTATCTGAATATGAAAACAAACTGAAATTCAAGAATGGCTTGGACAAAATCAATAGTAACAGAGGCAAAGGAATTGCTCTGAATGCTGTGAAAGAGAAGGCGCCCAAGGAAGAAGAAGTTGCGAGCATATGCTTAATTCTTTGAAGAAGAAGAGCAATGTGAAAACAATGATGAGGTATATGATTCGAACCTACCTATGATGAGTTGCTTTTCGAATACAATGATTTACATTTTGAATTCAAAAATATTGCGAAAGAACTCATTGCTTCGAAAAAAGAAAATCAAATTGCTTGAGCAGCAAAATAAAGATTCCCCTCCTACTTGCGAAAATATGAGTTGCAAAAACTGTCCTGATCTTGAAAAGAAAAACTCTTATCTTACGAAAACTCTTGAGAAATTCACTAAAGGCAGTGAAACGCTCAATGTGATTTTAAAGGCTCAGAGATTTACAAATGATCGATCGAGACATAGACATAGGTTACAATCCTATTTTTGACAAAAAGAAAGGGAAAAAGAAAAGTGGTGGAAAATCCTACTTACACTATTTTCAAAAAATTGTCCACTCTTCAAACCCCTTTGCTCACTGTAGTTATTGTAACCGAAAGGGACATAATACTTCATCATGTTTTCAAAAGAAAGAAAGAAGAGACAAACCTGTTGGTAATTATCAATGGGTACCAAAGGGAACTTATGTTTTCCCTAAGGCTCGAGCTAACCCGAAAGGACCCAAGTATACATGGGTACCAAAATGTCCATCTAGTGCTTTCTGTGTGCAGATTGATTCCGAAATCAATGGACATAAGGGTACATTAAAAAAGCCAAGAGTCTCTTGTGCACCAATGAAAAGGAGCATGGCACCTATGTCAAACAAGAGAACTCCCGGAGCGCCCATTGCTAAAACTACAAAGTCCAACCAGAAAGAGAAGCAATGGAAAATAGGAGTAAGTTCCACCTCAAGAACAAACTATAATAGAGTACCGTTCAACTATCTTGAGGAGAATAAGAAAAGGAGAATCTATCAAGTATCAAACAGAAGACACTTGAAGTCTACATCCTTTGAGAGAACTTTGCAGACACCCATGGAAAGACATATGAAGAATCAATGTGATAGGAAGAAACAGTGGGTAAGCAAAGCCGATCCTCCAAGTGCCTAATGTAAAAGGTATACAATGATAAAACCTCCTACGCTATTATCAGTAATAATTATTGAGGTTTTATACTTTGGATATTATGAATGAGCATTGAAAACTATTTTGAAATTAATTTCCTTCTTATCCCTTGAAAATCCATTTGATGATTTATTCATAAAGGGATTGCAATGTTCAAAAAGTTTAATTCTTTATGCGAGACATGATAAGTTGAAAAGAAAATATTTCTTTTATAAAGTCATGTTTAATTCATTGTGCTCGGTTGTTTTGAATTGAGTATATTCTTAAGAGCATACAATCTTGTTCCTACTTACTAACAATGATTGGATCCAAGCAAGGTTGGATACCAAGAGAAAAAAAGACTTATACGGTTTTGTAGGATCAAAGAAAGCTTCTCAAGAGAGCAACTACATAGTGAAATAATTCGACTCTTGAGGAAGTTGAAGAAGCAATGCTTGATGTTGATGGTGAATGTCAAAAAACGAGACATCTACATCAATCTACCTTAATCAAGCAAGCCTCTATACAATGACGAGGAATTACGGTGATATTTAACCTTACCCTATACTGAGCTTATATGAAATTCATATTTGGGTAATGAATTCTTGTCCATTATTGCATTCCATTAGCAATCAATCATTTACGGCTTTCAAAAAGTTTTTCAGATTGCTAAATGGACCATCAATGAATTTATGCATAACTTTATGAGTTTATGTTTTGTGAAATGCACAATTCTAAAATTTGTTTTTGATGTCAAGTCACTCTGTTTTGTAAAATTGCATTCAAATGATGTTTCAAAATTGGAAGTTAATATTGTATAATGAATGTTGGATATGCTTCAAATTTGTCTAATTGAGTTTTCACTGTCATTCACATATGATCTTTGGTATTTAATGTGATGCTTGAACTCCTCATTCTTTATTCTCTAACTAGTTGGACCTCATGTCTGACAAGTTGATCTCATATGAGTTTTAAGCCTATCTTCAAGAAAAGGATTCAATTTGTGAAACTATTATGCTTAAAGCATAAATTTTTAGTTGGCCGAGTTATTCCAAACTTCATTCATTAGTGCATTGAGTGTTAATGCATTAACCATTTGTGGAATAACTTACTAGGATGATATTCAGGAACTCTGGTCATTTGGACTAATGAGTATGTGCTTCATCTTCATTTGGTATCATCTATAAATCCTAGTAGCCATTTTGTTAGTCAAACTCATCAACTTTTGTCTTCATCCATATTTTGAGTAACTATAATCGTGTATTCAGATTTTTGCCTTGAATGTTCATATGTTTCAAGACACAATTCTAAAAGGTAAGATTATCTCCTGGTCATCAGCAAAGTCATTGTGCGTAAATATTTCTATCATACTTAGCCTTTTAGGCTAATTCGTTTTCCTTCTGACTGTTGCTTTTGGAAAATTCTTCTACATGTAAACTTCAATGTTTCACATGTTCTCTTAATCTTAAAGCATTCTGATTTATTCTTTAACATGATGACTTCCACCATGTTTAGAGTGAGCATTGATCTTAAACATGTTTCAAAAATGAACCTTTCATAAAATTTCTTAATACTTCATTAATGTTTGAAAGAAAATTTGAGATTTGAAACTATTTGCATATTTCATTATCATTCTTGGAAAATCTGTTCTCATTCATAAACTATTAGTTGATAAATGCTTATCTTTATAGATAAGATTTTCTATGCTCAAACTTACATGCATTTGTATCAATGACATCTTTTCTTCATAAAGTGTATTTACAAATTGTCATTAAGATATTACATTCTTGGAATCAGTTAATTGTTACCCTTTATGATTCATTGGCTTGAACTTATTTGATTGGGTGAAATTATGATTTGATCTCTGATTGCTCTTTGCTCAAATATAATATGTTTCAATTATGTAAGAACGGGCTTAAGAGTTGTTATGTCTAATCTTATGTGGACCCAAGAAACATAGGGTACCAAAGAGCATATATTGTTGTTTTTTGGACTCTGTTTAGAAGATGAAAAACAGAGGCTAAGAGTAAAGAATGACTCCATTTGCTTGATCCTTGTGCCTCGAGTTAATTCAACAAATATTGTGTTATTTGAAGTTTCAAAGTTGCAACTTCAAGACAAGATGCCCCGAGGACTCGTTAAGATAAGAAGAAACAAGTAAACAGTATGTTTTGGCTTGTCTCAGTGAAACTCGAGCCTACTCGAAGTCAGATGCTTGAAATTTGGTTCCTAACTCGAGCCAGAACGAAACAACCTCGAGCCCCGGCAAGAGAGAGATAAGCAATTTGAAAAAGGTTTTTGGCTCGAGTCGGTGGTATGTAATTCGAGCCAATGCAACTCGCTAAGATCAAACATGATGAACAAACTCGAGCCTCCCGACTAACCTCGAGTTTGAGGCCAAACTCCAGCCCAACGTGAGGTGGCTCTAGCCTACGAACATCAGTCTTACACTCTAGATCAAGGGAACTGGTTTGGATCATGAGAAGACTAAATCATCCTCACCCCTATCACTGAAGGTCCTCAACGAGCAAAAATCCCTCCAAAAAGGTTTTGTCCGAAAATCGCTTTTGAAGAACCTCCGCCCAAAGTTCAAAGAAGCTAATAATCGAGCAACCTTTTGCAACTCCTGTCAAGGCTCAAATCGACCCTGAGGCAGCTACTCGAAAAGACAAAGAAGTAGTTAAAGAGGTCTCTAAGAAATCCAGAAAGAAATCCAAGTTCCGTGAAAATCCTCTGTCGCCTTCTGGTTCTGGGTTTAAGACAAATGAGGCATCTGACTCCAAGGACCCTGGCAACTCGGTCAAGTATCCCGGAATGAACTTACTCGATGTCGATGTCGACTACACGGCTACAAACCCCGGCATTCGCAAGATAAGCTCTTGCAAATTCCTATGATGTTGATGTCGGCAACCAACCGACTAATGATCTCGGCCTTGCTGATATTAATTCTAAGATGTCACGTCTGTTTTGCACCTCGGCAAGCTGAGCTCTCACAAGATAAACATTTGAAGCTCATCCTCCGTGATATTGATAACGCCAATCCGGTCTCTGATCTCGACAACTCAACAACTCAGCTGAAGACTCAGAGAAAAGTTCCGTGGCCAATGAACACCTAGAGTTACCCCAAGTCAAATATTCACGAAACATACTTGACGTCAATTGTTCCCGTGGTTGCCTCGAGGGAGATGAAGTCAGAGAACAAAGTATTGTAGCAAGACTTACTGCCTCGAATCACGCACTCACTTGCCTCAAGTCAAACACGACAATGAGCTTGTCTGGCTAAATAAATGCCTCGAGCCTTTATGTTATTTTCCTCGAGTCAAGGGAAAAGTCATTCAGTCTGAATCATCTGTCCACCTCGAGTAAGCTTTCTTATCACCCCGAGTCAAGCGTCTTCATTACAGGTAAGTATACTTCCTGCCTCAAGTTAATCTTTCAGTCTATTTCCTTCATCTGCTCTGTGTGCCTCGAGTCCATTGTGTGTGCGTCTTTCATGTTATGTCAGCTTCAGCGCAATTTTGAATCTATATATATACATATAATTGTTGGTCCTGTCATTCAAATGAAAAGGCGTCGTTTTACCCCAGATTTATTTCACTTTGTTTTATCTTCAATTAATTAAAACTTGGCGTCGACTCTTTCATTTGTGTCATGTGCTTTAATGTATAACCTTCAACGATTCATTTGCATCATTTTTGAAAAAGCAAGATATCTTTTGTGTGCGTCATTCATTTACCAACGACGTATTCTTTTAATGGCGCCATTTTTCCCTAAGAATCCTTTCACTGTGCTTTATCTCCAATTCATCAACAATTGGCGTCAGGGTTCTTTAAATGTGCTGTAACATTTATTCAATGTTTTACCCATTACATACAGTACCGTCATTGATTCCTCCATTGTCTTTTCCTTCCTATTTATCTTCATGAAATGACAAAAGATTTTGCAAAAGCATTTTTTTTTTTGCATCACTTTTAAGTAATGACGTGTTGCTTCTTTATTCTGTATGCGTCATTTATTTAAAAGTCAAACGCAATTTCTGTGCTTTATCTTCAATCTATCTACTCAAGTAATTGCACATTTTTCCATTCATTCTTGCCAACACGTTTTGAATTGGATATTAAAAGAAAAAGGGTGGCCTCATTCATTCATTTGCGCTACTGTGCTTTAATGTATAATGTCATGTGAATAGCATTTTTTATTCTCAATTAACGAAACAACATCATGTTTCAATTCATGAAGAATTGGCGTCTGGCCTTAAATGGACAGTTCATTATTTTTCTACACTTAGATTTTGAAAAACGTCATTTTGTGTGTGCCTCTTTTTGAAGAAATCTTTTCACATGTGTTATTTCACTGCTTCTCAATGTGCTTATTTTTCAACTTGTATTTGCTCCTTCTGCTGAGCATTCTATTTCTCCTCCCTGCCCCTCTTTTTCGCTGATGACAAAGGGGGAGAGTTTGTGAAGAAGTTTTGAAATTTTTTTTGAAATATGCCTTTAACTTACTTTGACAGTTGTATGCCTTATTTGGTTTAATGGAGCCTTCAACTTAACTATATGCATATATCTTGTCTGCTCCTACAATTATGTTTGCTGTCATTTGGTTCAAGTTATCTGTGCTCATTTAGAAAAATCTTCGAAAAAAACATTTTCAAATTTTCAAAACATTATAAGTGTTGTCATCATCAAAAAGGGGAGAATGTTAGTTCTCATAGTTTTTGATGTTTTGATGATAACAATTATAATGTAATTGATCTTTGATATACTATGAAAATTCGAAGTTTCAAATATCACCTTAAGTTAATTGATTATGTGCCTCTAGTCATAAAGTTCATTCTATGAATTGAAAAATGATTTCCTTTGATTTCTTGTTGGCTCCCAATGATTGTTTTGATGATAACTAACCATTGTAAAAGGAACTTGATCAACAAGGTTCATTTACCATTGTGAAAATTAATCTGCAATTTTATCTGTCAGATTGGCTCCAGCCAACCTCAGCTGGCTCCAGCCAAGTCCTTAGCTAAATTTTGACAGTACAAATCTTGGCTCTAGCCAATTCTGGCTGACTCGAGCCAAGCCCTTGACTCCAGCCAAAGTTATCTGACTCGAGCCAATATCCTCTCTTCATTTGAAGAAATACAATCGTTGGCTCTAGCCAATTCTGGCTGACTCGAGCCAAGCTCTGAACTCTAGCCAAAGAACATTGGCTCCAGCCAAGTTTCTGACCGTTACTTTTCAAATATCATTTTTACCTCTAGCCAATTTATTCTGACTCGAGCCAAGCCCGGAACTCTAGCCAACTTCATCTGACTCGAGCCTATATCCTATCTATATTTGTCGAATGCAAATTTTGGCTCTAGCCAATTTCGTTGCCTCTAGCCAAGACCCGACTCTAGCCCGAATATTCGACTCTAGCCTAGCGCGTTTCATCGAACAATCGACTCTAGCTGAATATTCGGACTCAAGCCTAGCATGTTACATTTGAACTATTTGACTCTAGCCTACACAATATACCTTGAGTCTTGACCAAAACTCTAGCCAGAATATTGAGACTCTAGCCTAGTGTGTTCCACCAAAGCAATTTGACTCTAGCCAAGAGAACCTGACTCTAGCCAAAAGAACCTGACTCTAGCCAAACGAATCTTGACTCTAGCCAAATTTATCAGCTTGTAAAAACCAGATTTCTAAAACTAGCTAAATCTCTGAGTATGGTTTACTTATTTTATATCTTCACTCATTATTGTTCCTAATCATGTTTAACAAGTTTGTTAATGAGTTTCGAGAAGAGTTTTATGGGGATTAACGCTAATTTGAAATAAAGCAACAATGTGTCGAAGCATTTAATGCAAAGCGAGAGATATTCACCATTTTGTGGATGACCTTCGACAACAACAACGGCTATTTCCTTGATACATTCTCACCTAATCTCAACGGACAATTTGAATAAAGAATGTCAACGGAGAATAATGAGACGAATGTCATGTCGAGGCATACGAAGGAAGAAACAGAGCAACGTTCTTCAACGGAAATATTTATTCACTCAACGGCTAATTCAAAGAGTCTCAACGGATAACTTCAAGCTTCAACAACGGTCATAAATGCCACCAACTATAAATGTTAGAAGCATTCAAATCTACAACCAAGAGAGGGAAACGCTGTGCATTTAATTTGATATTATTGCAATCTTCCGTTTCATTAGTTTCATTTAATATCTTCAGATATTCTTGTACTTCAGTGTTTATCATTTATCTACTCAGTGAGGAGTTAAACACTATTTGAATATTTGTTTATCAGTTGAATCTTAAGGTTGAGGAACCTTAAGAGAGGGTGTATCAATTACAACTTGTAAGGGGGAGTAGAGTCTGTGAGGATCATCCTTCGTTTACAGAGTGTGTAATTGTGTCTGGGGTTATTTGGTTACAGCTTGTAAAGAGGAGTAAGTCCTAGTGAGAGGATTACTCGAGAGTTACAGAGTGTGTAATCAAGTTTCTAGATAGTGAAATCTCAGAGTGTTTCTGGGGACTGGACGTAGGTCAAGAGTTGGACCGAACAAGTATAAATCCATTGTGTTAAATCTCTCTTACCCTTACTCTGTTTATCCCTGTTTTGCACTATCCCAACAGAGCATTTTCGCGAGAAAATTTTATATCCCCAATTCACCCCCCCTCTTGGTGATATTCCGTCTTTCACTTTATACCATCACTCGGTGCACAGTGGATGGTACTTTTCAGGGCCCCTTCTTCATGCTTTCCTCTGGCTGGGATTGCATTGGAGCTGTGGGACATGTGACAGCTCCTTGGTTATGTTTTTAAGGAGGGGAGCCATAGTCCAGACTTAAGCTCTTTACCTTTGGCCGGGTGTATCTTAAGTTTTGGTGAGCTTGGAACCATCCAGTCAAATGAATGAGTTTCTATTGGACTATGTGTTAGCCTATGGTTCCAGTCAGCGGTACAAGGGTGGACGGTGACATAAGGGAGACTGCATATTGCATATTGTATAATTGTTTAGTTCACAATTCGACATAATGTTGATTACTTGTGCAAAATAATTTTGTATGAGAAATTATGGTATATACAAATATATTTGAAACCAGCCCCTGTTTTTTGTCATATGTAATTTGCTTGTGTACGGTAGAAACTTTCAGTTGTTATTGAGACGTGGAATCTCATCCCATATTAACATTTTTTTCAGGTGAAGATCCTAGTAGAGAGTAAGGGAAGGCACATATGGAGTGAGTTCTGAAGGCTCTTTTGTACTCCTATAGTTTATGTTATGTTATTTTATTTGCCATGAACCTAAGACTTCAGAAATTTATTTTGAATATGTATTATGAATTTTGTTTAAAATGGTTATGTAATTTAATGATTTGAATATTGATTACCCCTGTTGGAGGTATTTCAAATATTTTGGCCAAGTTTTTGGGTGTTGAATTTGAGGTGTTACAGTCTTGATGTGATTTATGATGATGTTCGAGCTCAGATTCTTAGCCAAGAACCCTTGCCTTCTGTTCGTGAAGTCTACACCATTCTGCACAATGAAGAGGATAAGCACAAATTAATGCTTAGAATACTTCTGCTATGATTCCGACACCTCCTGAGGCCTTGACTCTTGCTGTTCGATCCATGGAATCAAAAGGTTCTAAAGGTGGATCATTTTGTGATCATTGCAAGAAACATGGACACACAAAAGACACTTGTTGGGACTTTCATGGTAAACCCCTGTTGATTGGAAGCCTAAGAAGGGGAAAGGAAGAGGCAATGTGGATGAAGCTTCAAAAGGTAGTGAGACCTCCCAAAGTGACCAACTGAGTAAGATTATGGAAATGCTTGTAGCACTTTAGACTACAAAACAGCCTACTGCCACAATAGTGAGAAGAGGTAATTTCTTGCAAGCCTTGGGTGCAATAAATGGTCTGTGTACAAGTAATTGCTGGATTGTTGACTCAGGAACCTCTGATCACATGAATGACGATAGGACTCTTTTCTCATCCTATACTCCCGTTTCCAAGGGGATGATCATGCCGATTGCTGATGACTCTGAATCTATTGTGATTGGAGTTGGCTCTATTAAAATCTCTGCTACACTTACTTTGCACTTTGTATTACATGTTCCAAAACTAAAAGGGTTAAATGCCTAATTTGCCCCGGAAGTTTTGCTAAGGGGAAGCTCAGCACCCGGAAGTTTTTTTTGTACCAAATTTTCCCCGGAAGTATGAAAAAGGTACCAAATTTGCCCTGGAAGTATGAAAAAGGTAGCAAATTTGCCCCTCCGTTAATTTTCACCGTTAAGTTTAACTGAGTGTACACGTGGCATGCCACCTCATCAACCCAATAAGAGTTAAGTATCATTTTTTCCCTGGAAGTTTTCATTGAGGAGCAATTTTGCCCCGGAAGTTTTCATTAAGGAGCAATTTTGCCCCGGAAATTTACAAAAGTAGCAATTTTGCCCTTCTTTCTCCCAATATTAAATTTGACTATTAAATCAGTCAAAGACCACACATGTCATGCCTTGAAAAGGTCGAACTTAGAGTCAGAGAAGGAGATCCTTGAGATGTTGAGCTCAAGGTGGCCAGAATTTGTGAAGCCGAATTTCCAGCTCTAGTCTCTGTGACCAGTTCGGCTTTACAAATTCTGGCCGTCTTGAGCTCAACATCTCAAGGATCTCATTCTCTGACTCCAAGTTCGACCTTTTCAAGGCATGACATGTGTGGTCTTTGCCTGATTTAATAGTCAAATTTAATATTTGGAGAAAGAAGGCAAAATTGCTACTTTTGTAAACTTCCGGGGCAAAATTGCTCCTCAATGAAAACTTTCAGGGCAAAAATGATACTTTTGATTGATGAGGTGGCATGCCACGTGTGATGAGGTGGCATGCCACCTCACATTTTAACGATCTACGTGGACTTCCGTCACTTTTGGGTAAATTTGATACCTTTTTAATACTTCCGGGACAAATTTGGTACCAAAAAAACTTTCGGGTGCTGAGCGCCCCCTTAGCAAAACTTCCGGGGCAAATTAGGCATTTAACCCAAACTAAAATGCAACTTACTATCAGTGAATCAATTAGAAAATGATGAGCGATGTCATGCTAACTTCTTTGCTACTTACTGTCTTTTTCAGGATTTGCTGACGGGACGACGATTAGGAGTGCGAAGTAGCTTGATGGTCTTTATTATCTTGATAAGAGTGATAGTCGTAGGATTAAGTCTAGCAATAAAGTGTCTCTCCCTAAGACTAGTGACTTTGAGTTATGATATAAACGTTTAGATCATCCAAATTTCAATTATATGTCTAAGATGTTTTTATCTCTTGTTTCTAATAAAAATGCATTTGACTTCCATTGTGATTCTTGCGAAAAAGCCAAACATCATCGTACCTCATTCCTAAAAATCCCATACCATGCTTCTAAACCTTTTTCCATGATTCACAATGACTTATGGGGACCATTCCGCATACCAAATAGATCAAAGTACAAATGGTTCATCAAATTTATCGATGACCATACACGTGTTAGTGGGGTTTACCTATTGAAAGATAAAACAGAAGTATATCAAACCTTCCTTAACTTCCATAACATGATCAAAACCCAGTTCCAAATACAAATCCAGATCCTACTGTTAGTGCCAACGTTTCACCCAATAGTGGAGGTGAATTGGGTGAAATTAAAAATTAAAAATGAAAATGGAAATCTATTAAATCAAACATAAATAGTTAGAATGATATCACTGAAGTGTGTACATCTGTTTATACCGATTCAGACCCAATTTACTGACCTATGTCCAATCCCCAAAGCGTCTCCAAGATTTTTACAATCGTTCCAAGATTAGACGGGTTGTTGGTACCACAGTAAAGAATAATCCTCACCAGGACTCACTCCCCCTTATAAGTTGTAATCTAACAACCATACTCAAGATCTCACTACCTTGAAATTTTATAGAAAGAAAATTGTTTTTGAATAACTCTCTCACATAGTAGATATATAATCACTGATGAAAAAATATCAGAAGATATTATAACACAAGAGTATGCGCAATAAATGAGCAGTAATTGATCGTGTGCTTGGTTGGTTGCTTCGTATTGAATGCTCATATATTTATAGTTGAACACCATTAATGACTGTTGTGAAGGTTCAAGTTTCCGTTGAGAGTGTTCAAATTATCCATTAGATTGATGAAGCTTTCCGTTAGACACAAATTGGAGTCGTTGGAACAAATTGAGATTCGGTCATTTTTGCTTTGTTGCAAACATATCTCCACATGACACCGCTTTGGTTTGCTCTGGGATTTCTTAAGGTTGGGTCGGTTTCACTTCACCATAATTGACGCTTCAAACGATATTCATTGACTTGCTTTGAGATCACTTCTGTGTGCTCTATTTTCTATCATCGCATTTAATGCTCTGACATAGAAACTTGCTTTTGTATTTTTTAGATGTAATCCATGATTCAAATCATCTGAAACTCATAACCAAATATGTTTAGCAGCATTGAGAAGTAGTATGAGTATTAATCTTATGTAAACAAAAGTTAATCAGTAAATTTGGAATTTCGGAGACTAAGTTTCAGTGGAGAAAAACAGACACTCTAGTGTCATTCTAGATACACTCGAGTGTGCAATTTGTCACACTTGAGTACTAATAGATTCAGTATCTAGTAGAAGACTGTTGAGAATAGAGTATCATTCAAAGGTTTTCAATTTCTACCAAATATTCATGTGTCACAGAGTCACATTCGAGTGTCAAAGAGTGACACATTGAGTGCACCTTACAAAAGAGGAGCACTCTCGAATCATCAGTGAGTGCCATGCATTGAACTTGTAAGTGTTTATCTTACATTTGAGTGTTGGAGTTCACACTCGAGTGTCAATCAATATTTCTAGAGTTGAAGCGAGTGTCAAGCATTATTCCTACAAATGTTAACCAGCACTTGAGTGTCCACTTGCACACTCAAGTGTTAAACATAACACTTCCATAAATTAAGCGAGTATGAGGAAAAACTTCCTGTTAGTATTGGCCAACACTCGAGTGTCCCACACAACACTTCTAGAAATGAAGCAAGTGTTAGGAAAAATCTTAAGGAGTGTTGAAACAGTACTTGAGTTTTCACTTAAGCACTTAAGTGTTGAACACATCAATTTCACAAATGAAGTGAGTGTCGGCCAAAAATTCTACAAGTGTTAAACCAACACTCGAGTGTTTACCTAAGCACTCGAATGTTCAACTCAGAACACTTGATAATAGCTTTCTGATTCAAGATCTAGTTCAAATAATGATTGTTCACTCGAGTGCCTTGAAGCATACACTCGAGTCACTTGAATCATCAAGTCATCTTTCTTTCTCAAGTTTGTTATCATCAAAACATAAACTGAGAACTAACACCTACATACTGATAACAAGACTGAATACTTCAATCAGGTCGTGTCCACCTTCCTTACCGAAAATGGCATTGTTTGTCCAAATACACCCTAGAAATATGGCATTGCCAAATGAAAGAATCGTCATATTCTCAAAACTGCCAGAGCCATTATGTTTAGTAGCAACGTTCCCAAATATCATTGAGATGATGTTGTCCTTACCACCACTTTTCTCATTAATAGAATGCTGAGCCGACCTCTGTCCTACAAAACACCACTTTAGCTTATACACAAATACTATAACCTCACATACCTTGAAAATACTCTACCACTCAGGGTAGTTAGATGAACATCCTACGTCCATCTCCATCACACCAACAAACTTGATCTTGAAGCCCTTCGACGATGTATCTTCCTAAGCTAATGTAACTCACAAAAAGGATACAAGTGTTATGACCCTATCTCCAAACACCTCTTCATTACTTGTGACATCAACTTCCATGAAAACACCCCCTACTCCTCTCTTCAGGGGGAGAGACGGTGAATTCCAGACAAAAGATCGACCAGAAGACTCAACCTTCACAATTTATACACCTAGTCTTACCCCTTGATACTCCTGATACCTCTGATAATCCTAATACTTCTAATAATTCTGCCTTAGGGGGAGACATAGACAAGTGCGGTAATACCTACAAAAGACAACACAAAGAGGTAATGAGCCACATATTGTTAGCACTCACCAAGAGTAAGAACTAGAGGTAGGTCGAGAGGAAATATTAGTAACATAGAGTTTTGATCCTGATCTTCCCATTGCAAGATCATGCACTCAATATCCCATTGAGAGGTTTTGTTCCCTATAAAGTCCTTTCATCTAAATACAGGGCATTTGTATCTCATCTTGATAGTACCAGGGTACCAGACACAATTGATGAGGCTATAGCTGAATGGATGCAAGCCATAATAGAGATGGGAGCTCTCAAGCATAATAAGACATGGGAGGTAGTGGATCTACCACAAGGGAAGAAACTTGTTGGATTCAAATGGGTATTCACTCCTAAGTATAAAGCAGATGGCACTCTTGAGAAATACAAAGCAAGACTGGTTGCAAAAGGCTTCACGTAGATATATGAGAAAGATTAGACTAAAACATTTGCACTAGTAGCTAAGTTGAATACAAGTAGGATTCTCTTGTCCATTGCAGTTAACCTAGATTGGGGTCTTCACCAACTCGATGTGAAGAATGCCTTCTTCAATGGAGAACTCAAGCAAGAGGTGTATATGAAGTTACTTCTAGCGTTCCTCAAGAAAAAGGCTAATCAAGTGTGCAAGTTGAAGAGGTCATTATATGGATTGAAGTAGTCTCCACGTGCCCGGTTTGATAGATTCACTCGGGTGCTCAAAATACATGGATATACTCAATGGTAGAGCAATCATACCCTATTCTTTAAACATCATAAGGATAAGATGGTTGTTCTAGCTATATACGTTGATGACATAGTCCTTATTGGAGATGATGAGGTAAAGATCAATCAAATCAAGAAAGCCCTTGCACGAGAATTCCAAATCAAAGACCTTGGGGAAATGAAGTACTTTCTTGGGATGGAGTTGCTCGGTCAAAGGGAGGAATTTACATCTCCCAAAGAAAGTATATACTGGACCTTCTAAAGGAAACATGAATGATGGGCTACAGATCTAGTGACACACCAATATAGGTTGATAAAATAGATGAAGAAGCAGACCTTGGCAAAGCTGTGGACATAGGAAATTACCAATGAATGATAGGCAAACTAATATACCTGTCTTATACTAGATCGGACATTGCATTTGCAGTTAGTGTAGTCAGCCACACTCCTATGATTGCAAACAAAAACATCTGAATGAAGTCTACCAAATCCTATGATTATTGAAGGGATCTCCTAGACGTGGGTTATTGTTCAAGAAGAACGATAAATAGAATGTAGAATTGTTTACATATGCTGATTGAGCATGTGATCAAGATGATCGGAAATCCACTTTTGGATACTGCATATACGTGTGGGGTAACTTGGTCACATAGACAAACAAAAAGTAAAGTGTAGTTGCTAGAAGCAACGCTGAGTTTGAATACAGAGCTGTATGACTGGGAATTTGTGAAGGCATATGGGTAAAACATGTTCTTGAAGACTTGAGAAAATGTATCAATCTGTCAATCAAGGTCTATTGTGATAACATGGCTGCAATCAATTGTGTTCACAATCCGATTCATCATAATAAAACCAAAAATGTCGAGATAGACAAAAACTTCATAAGAAAGAAGGTTGATGAGTGAATTATAGACCTACGATACATACCATCTAAAGAGCATATTGCTGACATCCTTACTAAAGGACTACCCACAGACAAGTTCGAATATCTCATTGGCAAGTTGAACATGAAGAATATCTATAGTCCAACTTGACGGGGAGTGTAGAATCTCCTATATTATTATAATATAATATTAGGAATCCCATGATTATAGGGATTAATTAAATCTAAAGATTATAGGAGATAATTGTTACGATATTATTTTCAAAGTTCAAATCTATATCTCATTAATAGATCTGATTCTCTCTTGTGGATAAATATAATCACCCTCTCATCTGAATAAACACAATTATTCTCTCATTTGATTATCTTCATCACCCTTTTTAGATTTATATAAGAATATTTTTATACATTATAATTAAATTAAATTATTTTAATTATGATTAGCCAATCTCTGTATTGATCTTAATTTAAAAGATTGACCTCTGAACTATTGCTCATTGATCGTTTCAGTACCTTGTGGATAATAACAAGTTCGATTGGAGCTCAGCTCAGAAATTATGAAGGGAAAGAGAAAAAAAGAAGAAGAAGAAGACAATCAACTCTCATTTCAGTGTAAGCCACTGGTTCCATGTTGCCAACGGAATATAATTTTACCAAACATACATGTAAAGCTAATCTCCTTCCAACTCCTCTTATGGACAATTTTCATCATACCAAACATAATACAAATTCATACAAAACAAGTAACACCTGCCCAACACTCTTCAGAGTTCCTATTATTTTGGGCAAACAGCCACCAAGATATACCGGTCCAAAAAATGAAAACTCTCTTGTATGATGGCACCAAAAAGCAAGTCGAGAGTGTAAGAATGACAACAAAATTTTGATGATATATATTATGTGGGAATAGGATGGCTCCGGCTCAAAAACATAATCTCTACTAAAGTATTTCAGATAAAAAAAAAAAAATCATTCAAGTTTAGCTCACAAGCCATTATAACAGAAAGGAAAACCTCATCAGAACAAAATATAGAAAAATAACTTTGAATTCCTAAACCAAAAAAAGCATGAAGCTTAAGACATTCTCTGAGCTGCTTCCTTGGCGAGAAGCCTCTCCTTGGCCTTAGTTCTGGCTTGGGATTTAGAACCCATAATTCCACCACCCCACTTCTTTCTGTATTCATCATACTTGTCATTGAAGTTGGCCTGCAAAAGGGAGTGCATAAAATAACAAGGCCCATTAAGTTTTTTACATGTGAATAAATAGCAAGGAAACAGTATAAAAATAACCCTTAAATCACCTTGATAGCCTCTAGAATCTTTGAGAATTCTAACTTGTCTTCGTTCCTGACGGTTGTTAAGCACAGAACTGATGCAGTTCTCTTGTGGACAATCTGTCAAAGTCAGCATAAACTGAATTAGATCCAGTCCAACTCAAATAAATTAAACCACCAGACAAAATGGCTTGGAAATTTCTTTTTTTCTGAAGAAACGCAATTATTACCGTTCCCAAGCGTGCCTTGCCCTTGACAATGCAGTAGGGAATTTCCATCTTCCTGCACAATGCTGGCAGCCAGACAACCAGTTCAATTGGATCTACATCATGCGCAATCACAACTAGCTGTGCTTTATTCTGCAAGTCAAAGAAAACATAAAAACAGTCATGTCAGGGAAAATATAGATATTATCATACATCCACAGAAAAAAAAAAAAAAAAGACCTGCTCAATAAGGTATGTGACGTGGTTAAGTCCGTATTTCACAACAATAGGCTTCTTAGCTTCAGCAGGTTTTCCTTCTGCCTCTGCCTGAGCTCTCTTCAAGAGTCGTTCTCTCTTTTCAGCTTTATCCTCAGGCCTGTACTTAAGGAGCATCTTGAACAGGCTGGTTGCTGCAAATGAGATTAATAAAAGGTGATCAGTACAGCCCTTAGAACAAGTGCCAGTCAGTATATTGATATGAAGAATTATCTCAAACCTCAACCAAGAAAGCAAACACAACCACAACAAACTAACAACTAAAATAATTACTACTCCTCAAGATACAATGTAAACCTATTTTGATTAGCCCCAATTTAGATGCGTTGATTACACCTCTCAGGGTCTCTATTCACGGAAAAAATGAGCAGAGATGCAATTAAACATGAAATATAATATTATGAACAAGCTGCCAAAGCCTTCTACCAGTAACAAGTTAATTTTCAATCAGAATCAGGCTAGCTGGTTGTACACTCAGCCTTGACTTCTGAGATAAAGAGTTTAAAGCTTAGACCAATAGTGAATAGACATTTAAAATAATTTTTTAAAATAGGATTTGTGAAGCATACACTTCATTAGATAAACCTGTCAAAGTCCTAATCTTCACAACTGTAAAGAAAATAAAAAAAAGGTGGATAATGGCCAGTTTTGTGGATAAGAAAACCACAATCTCAGGGTTCTGTTGGTTTTCATACCAAGGTTCTTATCTAGCGTTTTAGTGAACTGGTTCAAAGCTGGTGGGACCTTCAATCTTTGCTTGAGGATTCTCTTTTTCCTCTGGATTTGAACAGTCTTGGGCCACTTCACAAATCGGGTCAGGTCTCTCTTAGGAGGTAATGCCCCTCCGATCCCAAACTGCTTTGGTCGCTTCTCAAATAGCGGGTTGACAACCTTGTCCTAAAGTCAAGCAAATTATCCAAGGAAAAATGGAAGGTAAACCACATCACGAGTTAAGAAATACCCAAAAATGATATGGATAATTTAGTTGAATTCATATCAAGATACTCACCTGCTTCTTCTTAGCAGCTGCAACTGGAGCTTTTACACCTCTTTTGGGAGCCTATCAAACAAATAAAAAATACCCAGTTTATGAGCTAGGAAGATTGACGACACCTCTTTCGAGAAAGTATTGTAATCTGTAGATAGTATGAACAACTCTTCCTACCACCAAAATACTTCAATAACATGAAACCAGGATGTCCCTTCAGGAACACCCAATGAAATTGGAAAAGAAATGAGAATACTAGAACCTAATTAACATTAAAAGATGATAAAGATCAGAAGATTCCATTAGAATTAGAAATATGCAGATAAAAGGGGTATTTCCTCACCATATCTGCTGATTCACTGCTGGCAACTTCGACTTCACGATGAATGAAAAACCCTACATCCAGAAATAAATTTAGTTAGGGGTAAGCATGTATCTGTTTGGTTCAGTCAGATCTAAAAATAGGCCAAAATGCAACAACGGGAAAATGGCATCAACAAGACCAAACCAAACACTGCAAATGAACCGAACATCAACCTAACTAATAAAGTTCAGTTTGGTTATTCTACTACAATTCAGGCCTTTGGTTCCTATCCAATTAGACCGATCTGTCCTAGCTTTTTATTCAAAATAGAATGCATAAACCTTAAACAGAAACATGGCACTAAAACAAAACCAAAATAAAAAAGGCCTGAAACAGCAACATGGAGAATACAAAAAACATATCTCCCCAGCCTAAATACTGACATTATTTAACTATCCCTCCTAGCACATGCCAAACACAGAAATCAGAAAACTACAGGTAGTTTGCAAAAGTCACAGTAAAATATTCATTATGCTTTAAAAAAGAAGCAATAATCAGAGAACAATATGCTAATTATCCATATAAGTCTTAGGGGCTGAAAGAAAAAATTTTATATCAAACTTATCATCTACTAAATTGTGTGATAAACAAGGACTTCACAATTCTGGACACAACAGATAACAGTGCACAGAATATTAAATATTTTACATCCATTATGGATGCAATAATAACAGGAAAAAGAAAAATAAGCCATCCTTAATGTTCTTTCTCGCATCCACAGAACTTGTTCTTCACGTCTATTTGTCCAATAGAGAAAGCCTCTTCTCACATACAGAGAAAAAAAAAAATTATTAACGTCCATATCTAAAATACAAAACTTCCTCTTCACATTATAGTGTTCATTTACCCTCAAACAAGCACACGTCAAGAAGAGACTTCGAACAGAAATGTGGTGAAAAGAACTTAGAGAGAAGACTTCACACAGCAAGAAACAACACTGAACACGAGACACTCACCTTACCTCTCGAAGCTTCCTACGCCTTAGGAGTGGGTCTCGCCGGTGACAGCACCTCCGTCGCCTTCGTCGCGTCTCAGGGACAGTCGGCAACCTCTCTTCCGCTTAGAGTTTGAGTATTGGCTATTACGGTTAGCAATTGCAAATTATGTCATTAGAACAAGGGAAAAATATTTCTGGTTTGAATTAATAAAGGGTGTGTTTGTAATTTTAGGTGAATTAATAAAGGGTGTTTTAATAAAATTTATATAATAAAAAAGTAAACAAAATTATGGAAATACCCTTCATTAATCCAAAACGACGTAGTTTTGGGAGTCACCGGAGATAACTTATCTCCAATGACTGGAGAAATTCTTTTACCTTAGAATAAAATGGTAAAAAAAAAAAAGTGCCCCAAATATATGATAAGTTTTGTCTCAATTTTTATAAATTAGTGTTTTAAAATCTCAAATAAGCATTAAAACCTGTAATACGAGGCTAAATTTGTTTGATTTAAGGGGGACGGAGGAGGAGAGAAAATAAATTTTCTCTTATCTTTACTAAATATTTCATAGTTTTTTTTTTTTCAATATTCTAAAAATATACTCTAAAAACAAAATATATATATATATATATATATATATATATATATATATATTATTCTTATTAATAACAATTTGGTCAATATCCTCTAAATGTTCGTCCCCTCCTTTTAAAACCAAATAAGCCATAAAGGTTAATGGCCTCACGTGAAAAGATGCATATTAAAACGGGCTTGTATTTAACCAACCTAGCTGGTCATGGTGGCATGCCAACCTTTTTATTAATTCTTTTACATATTGCTTTTTTATATTTTTAAAAATAATAAAAATGCTTATGCCAATTTCCTTATATCTATTTCGTGAAGTTATTAATCACATGTGTCCATGTATTTTATTTTGAATTATTATCATTTATTTATAAATTCATATAGAAAAAAAACGGGACCTATAGTTATATGTAATTAGAGAACTTAATGTAAGTATGGTCCTTTAAATAATATAATATAATGATATTTATTTAATTACCTATTAGGCCAATACCTAACAAAAAAAATATAATATCTTTTATTCATAAACCCAAATTGTAAAATTACATTGCAAACAAGAAATATTTTTCTTAAATATTTTGGTTTTATTCTTTAGAGCTTCAGGAAAAAAAAAATGTATACAAGCTAGCCACAGGTTGGCGAATTAGCCCGTGCCGAAAACATGTTATACCGTTTCAGGCCAAAAAGACCTATATCAAAATAAGTCCATCTTTTTGCAATTCAACCCACCAAAATTTTAAGATTGGCTAGTTGATTCAGAATTTCAACCCATATTAACAGCTCTATCTACTACTATTGAAATTTATTTTAGCGCCCAAGGATCAAGAATTTGGGAAATTATAAAATAAAGTACTATGATCTTGGGTGTCATCCTGAAAAATAATTTGTTGGACAAAATTGCCCTTGCAACTAACACACACATAATGTGAAATAAGGAAGCTCACATGTAAATGACTAGTAATTAGCTTGTATTTTTTTTTTTTTTTTGGGTGCTGATAAGCACATGTATTCTCTTACTAGAGTTAATCATACTTGAAATACTGTTGAGTACTAAATATAAATCTCTCTCTCAACGGAGCTTTAAATCTTAACCAAAGCTCAAGCAAATAAATAAAACTCACTTGTAAATAGATTGTTGAATATCATAATACTATTATTTATGGTGCATCCAACATCATAAAGGAAGATGGATAGCATACAAGGAAAGTTTAGTTGCACAAAAGAATATGGGCTGCACACAAAAGAAGACATTTTGCACATAAAGATGAGATGGATTAAACACAAGGGAACATGCCATTAAGACCAACATGGTCATTTCATACGTTTATTTATTTCTCCTTAATGATCTCATTGCTTCACATGATTGGGAGGGGGTGTCAGCTGCCCCATGTCTACTACCACTCAGATGGGCCGGATCTAAGCCGTCTAATTCATCTTGTGGCTAGAAACACTTCACATATCAAAACAATTTTGTTTTGATAAGTATATCCTCACCGCTCATTCAACACTTAATCACAACTGTTCACGTTTTTTTTTTTTTTTTTTAAATTTATCTTAGATGTCTTCTTCCTTTCATTTTTGCATAAGACATGGCTATTGATTTTCAGAAAAGGACCATCTCCTCATCTTTTTTCTCATTTTCCTTTATTAGTCCATCTGGGCTGTTGATTAGGAAAATAAGAAAAAAGTTAAAGTAGTATCGTAATTGATTGGACAGATATGATTTAGAGATGATGAGGGATAATGAGAAAAAGATTATAAAAGAAACTCAACCCTCCACTCCCACGCCTATCTGTTGCTACTAAAATTGCCGATTTCACAACTTTTTTGTACATGGAACTTCATTTTTTATTCTGATTTGGCGTGCTCTGTTTGCTTCTATTGCTTCTGATTTAATTTCGATTTTTGATAATCTCTATTTGCACGTGCACATATCTTCATGTTCATACCTTCTTTGATGTCATTAAATACTCTTTCGAAACTCTTAGAACGTTCTTGCTCTGTATACTTTTTTATTTGTTGGAACTATGTTATACCACATCAAAATTCAGAGCTTTTCTACTTATGTTTGAAGATGTTCGATAAAATTATTAAGTGGGACAGTAATACTTCTTTTGTGGTTGATGAAGAATTATGCGTTTAAGCATGTGTGATAATTAGTTTGTCGTTTTTGTAATTTAATTGTGATTTGGGTTAAGATGCAAATTTACCTTAGAAGTTTTTACTGATGAACAATATTAGGTTCAATGTTACTCCAAAAATTTCAAAATGTAACAATGTTACCTCATACAATCAAAAGACTAGCATTGACCATTAACTGTTTATCGGTAAGGGGTAACATTGCTAAATTTTAAAACTTTTGAGGCACCATTAAACTTAAAAAAAAAACTTTTGGGGTAACACTACTCCTCAATGAAAACTTTTGAGACAAATTTACAACTTAACTCATCAAAAGATTGGATAAATCTAGTATAAGATAGAAGACAAGAATAAAACTAAAAAGAAAAAAATAATGCTAAAACAGGATGAAAAACAATGTAAAAAGGAAGACTGTGCAACATCTACTACAAAGGTTAAAAATCTCAAGTGATAAAAGAAGACTCTATTTGCCTTGAAAGACAAAAGGTACCAATTTTCTTTTGCCTCCTATACCATTTTATAATAGTCCAACAATTGCAATTATCTCATGTGATTGATTTGCAATGAGTCTGTGTAAATTATATTTTACATAACAGAGAAAAGTCCTTCTTGGCACCAAAAGGTTGAACAATATGGCTTAAGGAGCTACATTGTTTTGTCAAAATGACTGGACCAAAATGGCTTGCTGGACCAAAATTAACCTGAAGGTGAAGGAGCCGCCAAAATCATAAGATAGCTTCACTGATGACTAATGGTATTGGACTAAGAACCCGTTATAGAGACAAGATTGTCAAAAATTATTTTTAAAAAATTTAAAGTTGAGTGTACTTTACCAAATATTTGAATATAAGTGTTTCATTTATTGCGAATGCTATGATAAAAAATTGCTTTTGTGTTGCTGAGTTGGATGCATCTTGTGCCACTTGAGAATCCTATGATTAAAAAAATGATTCAAATGTGACCAAACTTAAAAGGACAAAAGAATGAACCAAAATTATGTCTTTACTTCATATTTTGTGAACTTGATATTTTGTCTTCTCTTGCTTTGCTTGTTAAGGACAGAGTTGGATTTTCCTTGTGGAACTTTAGCACCCTACAATTAAAAATGATTAGAATTGAGTAAACATAATAAGAAGAAAATGACATGATAAAGTTTAACTCATGTATATTTGGATTGAACTTTTATCTCTCTTTTTTGTTGATTATCAACCCAACTCATGCTTTTATGCATATTCCCCTCTTTCTTCTTCAAAATAGTAGTTACAACACACTAACTATGCATTTTGGAGGATGTTTCACCTTCAAAAGAATCATGCATGGCAAGAATGTCACTAACTTTCTTGTTGAATTTTGTGATTGCTTGTTTCATAATATCAAAAGCCTCTTGACATTTTGAAGTCTCAGACACCAATCTCACAAACATGGGACATAATTGCCTACAACAACGCATTGAACTTTCCATCTTTGGACCAACTTTAATCTCATTACCTTGGATATCTTGAACAACTTCACATCTTGCTTCCGTTGCCCACCATGTTATGATATATTGTTATGAAAGATCATCTACTTCTAGGTGTGTATATACCCTCAATGCATTGGAACATATTATTCCATATTGTTCAAACTTCATGCAACTACAATTGGTTGAAAATTTAAAACTAACATATTTTTTAAAGGGTTAAGGATCTTAAATGCCATGGAAGTTTTCAATCAGGAGCACTGGTAAGACAGAAGTTTTTTTTTTTTTGGACCAAAAATGCCACGGAAGTTCACGGGAAGTATCAATTTTGCCCGGAAGTATCACTTTTGCCACGGAAGTTTTTATTTGAGGAGCAATTTTGCCGAGGAAGTTTTCACTAAGGAGCAATTTTGCCCCGAGAAGTTTACAAACGTAGCAATTTTTCCTTCGTCCCCAAATATTAAATTTGACTATTAAATCGTCAAAACCACCACACATGTCATGCCTTGAAAAGGTCAAACTTGGAGTCGAGAGAAGGAGATCCTTGAGATGTTGAGCTTAAGACGCGAGAATTTGTGAAGCCGAACCTGGTCAAAGGACCGAAAGGTCTCGTCACAAAACGCAAATGAAACGCAAAACGAGAAATGAATTGTTCCAAAAATTGGTTTAGTAAAACAAATCAATATTGATAATATTTACGTTTGTATAGACTGATCATTTGTTTAAATCATAAGTGATGCTTCCTTTGGGTTTTGTGACAGTCGACCTTTCAGTCCCTTTGACCAGTTCGGCTTCACAAATTTTGGCCGCCTTGAGCTCAACATCTCAAGGATCTCCTTTTCTGGCTCCAAGTTTGACCTTTTCAAGGCATAACATGTGTGGTATTTGATCGACTTAATAGTCAAATTTAATATTTGGGGACAGAAGGGCAAAATTGCTCCTTAGTGAAAACTTCCGGGGCAACATTGCTCCTTAGTGAAAACTTCCGGGGCAAAATTGCTCCTCAGCGAAAACTTCCGTGGCATTTTTGGTTCAAAAAAAACTTTCGTCTTACCAGTGCTCCTGAGCGATAACTTCCATGGAATTTAAGACCCTTATCCCTTTTTTAAACGCCTCAGTGAATGGTGCAATATAAGTGTGCTAAAATCCTTCACAAAGCGCCTATAAAAATAGTCGAACCATGAAAACTTCTCACCTCAGTCATTCTTTTAGGTGTTGGCCATTCTTTTATAGCTTGTACATTTTCCTCGTCAACTTCTATTTGTTTAACCAAGGAAAACAATTTTATTCATGCAAAAGTCACACTTTTTCAGATTTGCAAATAGTTTTTCCTTACTCAAAACATCAAGCACACTATGAAAATGATTCAAATGTTCATCTAGATTCTTGCTATAAGTCAGAATATCATCAAAATAATTCACGACAAATTTTCCAATGAAAGCACGCAAAACATGGTTCATTAATCTCATTAAAGTGCAAGGTGCATTAGTTGACCCAAATGACATAACTAACCATTCTTGCAAGTTTTTATCTCTCATTTTCCACATGATTATTTTTCTTATCTCTCTCTTTTTTTCATCTCTTCAAGTAAGGGCATGAATCATGATCACTTTCACTTCCAGTCACAAGTTTATCATTTTTTAGCATCATGACTCTCTTGTCGGGGCATTGAGAAGCTATATGACCTATACCCAAACACTTGAAACATTTTATATCATTATTTTTATAAGCTTAGGAATCAGGTTTACTTTTGCTCTTTGATAAAGCTTCTTCTTTGCCTTTAGTGGTCTCTTTTTGGACAACTCTTTCTCCTTTATTCCAAATATGTTTTTGTGAAGAACTTGATTCAGAATAGAATTTTGAAGCACCTTTACGCTTGAGTTACTTCTCCACCTTAATTGCCATATACAACATGTCTTTTGACTCCACATAATGATGCAATTCCACTATGTTAGGAATTCTGTTGTTTAGCTTCTTTGTCTAGCTATTGTGTTAAAAGCTTAAGCTAGTAGCAGATGTGCACCCGAATTCCTTTAACCAATCCCCTCAATCGCCACCAACTTTTGGTGCCACCTGGCCAAACCCGATCTACACCCCCAGACTTAGGACCTATCATTCCTTGCCTCTTAATGGAGGTTTGTTCTCGAACCTTCTTTTGACAAAAGTGAGATTCAAAACGCATGCAATCTCTTATACAAAACCTTAGGAACAAGGCAACAACCATCATGTTAAAAGCTTAAACTAGTAGCAGAGGCATACCCCAATTCCTTTAACCCAGATCAAACACAGGTCCACCAGTCTCCTACGACTTTGTGGTCCACCAGGCCGAACCCGATCCACACGCCCTCCCAGACTTGAGACATATTACATTAGTAGTATTATAAGTTACTCTCCACTCTCTTGGTCTAGTAATCATTTTGATTACATATTTCTTTACATCAATTATCTCATCTCTTTCTTTTATACGGCATGAACAACTATAATCCATTTCATATTAGAAGACATCGAATATAGCCAGAGTGTAGATTTGAGAAACTTGTTGGAGCACCTATGCACTTTGCACAATCAATCTAGACAACTTATCATGTGTCGCAAAGTCATGTTGCAACTTAACATACCACATATCATTAACAACCAATTCAAAGAGCTTGAAGAATCCATTAATATCAAGTTCAGGAGTCATGTAGTCCATTAAACATGGATTGATACTTTTACTTAGTTGAGTGCTTTGCATATCAATTATGAAAGCATGTTTCAAATAGCATGCCACCCCTTTTTCTTTCATCTTGTATATGGAGGACAACCAAGAGTTTTCTTCCAAGTTGTAAGTCCATAGTAACTTCCCCCGAGCATCCTTAAACTTAGATTTTTCATCTTAGATGTACAAGCCTTGATTTTTCATCTTAGATGTACAAGCATTTGTTAAGATCAATAATGAAACGTGATCAATCTGTCATTAAGTTCCCTAAATGTTTTACACCATTTCTATGCAAATCGAAGATGCACAACTGATGTTTAACCTTAGGCATTACATCTTCTAGTGCTCTAGCCATCGATTGATCTTGATCTGTGAAAATAGTATGTGGTCACTTTTTTGGGAGCCTACAAAATGTTTCAAAAAGCCATTTAAATGACTTTCTTGTCTTGTCATACAATATTGCAACACCAAATATTACTTCTAACAAATAATGGTTTAAGCATGAACAAGGGGTCTATTTTGACGATTTGTGCAATAGGTAATTACATCGAATGAAACATCACTGAAATAAGCATAATCTATCAACATTCATGGATTAGCCCAAAACACATCTGTGGTTTGCTCATTAAAATCCATGTAATAAGCATGAAAAAAGATGGATTCTTTGTCAACTGTTGTTGAAAATATTGTAATAGGCATATTGCTTCCCCAAACTTCATTTCTCTCATTGCCTCCTACACCTTAAATAACTATTGACATAATCTTTTGTACCCCAAATTGTCTCTACCTTCAACTTATTTTCTCATTAAATTAAATGTATCCTTTTGCTTAAGGCTTGCATGGTTTTCTATTTTTATTTAATTTCCATTCACAAGTTTTACTGACATTTTCTTACAATCCGTCTAGTCTCTGCTTGAGGATGTTTTGTTTTAAAATATCTCTTATCTAACTTTCACACTCCAATACTACATGCATATCTACAATAGGTAATTATAGTTGTATCCTTCTTACTAAAGGTGAAATTGTACTTTTAAACATTGAAGCCCATTATCCTTCCATAATTGGTCCAAATTGATGGGCATCATCTAGACTTTCAAACCCAAGACATATTCCAGGGTTGAACTCAATACCCATCTAATCAATATAACATAAATCTTTTGGATTAGTTACTGCTCATATGTTGTTTCCAATATCGGCTCCTATATGCTTTTTACTGTTCATAAGCTGGTTAGCTGGTGAATAGTTTTGGCTCAACCTTAGGCTTGGTGCTCAGAATTTGAATTTCAAATTTTGAACTTCCCTCCATATCCTCCAATATTTCATCTTCCTTTCTCACTCTTTCATTTAAAAGTATGTTTTATCATCATTTTCTCATCATTCCTCATAATCTATAAATCATGTCCATCCAATCAATTTGAAAGGTCACAATACTACTTGAACTTTTCTCTTCTCTTCCCAATCAACGATCCAGATGGGCTCATGAGGAATAATGAGGAAATTTTTTTGAGAAGATCTGTTTCCCCCTTGACATAAGGATCTGAGAGGAAAAAAGATCTAAGAGGTCACCATTTGAAAAGTCACAATACTACTTTAACTTTTTAGATACTAATGCCTTTCAAAACTGTATGTTCTTTATCGAGGATTGCAATTGCATTTTGGTGATTTACCTTTTCCATATTTGTACGGGCATTTATTAGTCTGATGTAAAGTCTTTCTTGGACATTTGCTTCAAATCTTATAGAACATTGCCCCAAAAAAGATCAAATTTGTATTGTCTCTTCATTTTGTCTTCTTTTAATCATGTTCATAGTTTTCAACTTATTAAGATTAGATGTTACCTGTCATTTTGATGTTTTTGTTTCTTAGAAAATTGTCAATGTGTTGCTATTATTTTCAATTATTGATGTCGTGGCCACTATCATGGATTGGATCAGCATTTTTTATGACACCCTGTTTATTTCATTTTTCTACACTTTCAAGAGACCTTAGTAGTCCTGATGGTTGTATGAAATGTATTAAATCCATGGAAGGAATTGTTGATAAAGATTTGTCGGGCTCTCTCAAAATAACCAGGATTTAAATATTTGTAGTATAGGAAACCTGGATCGTTTCGCTTAAGGAATTCACAGCGGGTCTAAAATCAACAGTAGATGCAATAAACAGTAACCAAAATGAGGGAGTTTTCAATTTAATTAAAATGAAGCCAAACTAGAATAGAATATAAGAAAGTGAGATTAATCAGATTAAAAATGATTAACCCAGAATTGGGATTCCATAACCTTCATCGGACTAAAACATAATAACCTAACTCATGATTGATTCTGGACAAACCGAAATCTTTGCGTTTGTCTATAAACTCCCTTGACTAGACGATCCCCTAGCATCTGATCAAACGCGTGGCGAGCTTATTGTGCAATCGCACAACGCTCTTTGTAACCCGATCCGACCTATGTTCTTGGGATATCAATATGGGTATTAAATCTAATACTCAATCCGTAATTATAATCGAATCTGATTAAAATAAACAGAAACGAATTACGTTACCGATTGAAGCGCGGGTCCTCTAGATTCGTAGAATCCTCAATCCATGGGTCAACCACAGAAGCTTAGCCAAGCATGGCTGGGCAAAACACAGATGAAAAGATGAAGAAGAACGCCATAAACATGATGAACGATTGAGAGAAAATAATAAGCTTCTATAATCCCAAAATCTCATAAAGCGTAATCGATAATATGTTTTTCAGCCATCTAATTTAACCTAAAAATAGGAAACACTAGGGCTACAAGATTGGCCCAAAAATAGGAAACCTCTAAAGATAAGAAACCTCTAATAATTGGTCTTTTATTACAAAATTCCGGCAAAATAAAAATCTAGAAAAATGCGTCTGTATTTGGCTCCAATTTCGTCCATCTTCTTGTCTGAATCAGCCTTCCGGGTCTTCATAACAATTGTAGCTCTCTGAATCATCTAAAACAAGAAAGAAGAATGAGGCTAATCCGATATCTAGATTAAAAGTTATGACGAAAATAGTGAAGCACTGTAAATCTAAAATTTTATTACAAAAATGAATTAAATCTAATTAAAATCCCAAAGCCCAATTAAGTAATAAAACCTATTATTTATCAATTAAACATTCCTAAATTATTAACCAAGAGATACAAATAAGTGAAATAATATTCAATTATCAATTGTCAAGGGCAGCCAGCAGGTAATGCAATTTTCTTCTCTGATTGAATGATAAACCAGAGAAACTAGGGTGTTGAAGTTTTTGAAGTCATGAATCATTTCATAGATATTTTTTATGAAAAATGGTTGTCTTACATGGACAATAATTCTGGTATGTGTTGGGGCTTTGTATAGTTTCTTCAACTTCGACTGTTAGGTTGTCCATTGGATAAGGTCTATATGATTCCACACTTGTACTATTGCATTCATATTTGAAGAACTGTTATTTTTTCTTATCTCTTTAAATATGTCTTTTTTAATGATATCAGTACTGCTTTCAGATATTTGATATGTTTCATCTTATGTCATATATTTTCTATCTGAAAGGAATATGTGTTGCCTTGAAATTTGGAAGGGAGGATTTTGTATTCACAGAGTTCATAGAGTATTAAAATATGAAAGAACCCTCCCATTCGTTGGCAAGGTCTACGCATAGACACCGAGGAAGACACAAACAAAAGTTGCTTTTTAAGGTTGCAGAGTTGACCTTTTAGTTTCCAACCATTTTGGAGTAAGAGTATGAACAATAGTTGATAATTAGGGTGGCTTATAGGGGACTATGAAAGTACCTTTATTTTGATTATATTAACCGTTAGGAGTAATTGGGGGAAGGCATTGAATACATTGTGAGAGTTGTATAAGGAGAGGGGATCAGGTTTTGAGCTGAGACTTGTCTAGCTGAAGAGAGGTAGTTTACTTCATTAAGATTGTTGTACCCATTTTATATCAGTAAAGACCATCTGATTCACCATTGTTTCAGTGCATATTTGTTGGTCCCTAACAAATTGGTATCAAAGCAGTTGGATTTGTGGGAAATGACAGACGAAGTCAGGGAACTGAGGGAGTCGGTGACTGGCCTAGCAAAGAAGGTGGATGAACTTTCGGGGTTGTCGAAACAAGTAACATAACTTATGGAGGGGATGACCCAAATGAGAAGATGTTCATACGAATGGAACGAGATGGCAGAAAGAAGAACAAGAGTAAGAAGGATGCGGAGGATTCCCAATCAGAAGAGGAGACCAAGAGCAACGGGAAGGCAGAAAAGGAAATGGCAAAGTTTAGAAAGTTGGAATTACTAGTATTTGAAGGAGATGATCCCATTGGATGGTTTTACCGAGTCGAACGATATTTCCATATCAATGGCATACCGGAAGTAGAAAAGTTGGAAGTGGTGGTGATGTGTCTTGAAAATAGAGCTCTCCATTGGTACTAATGGAAGGAGACCCAGAGGGCGCTGAGAAGATGATCAGAGTTCAACCAGAAGGTGCTGGAACGTTTTCACACGTTTCAAGGAGGCGGCAAGTACAAGATGCTCTTCTCGAACAAGCAAGAGGGCTCGATGCTTGAGTATGTTGAAGTGTTTGAACGACTATCATTCCCTTTAAAGGACACGTCGGAGGAGTGCCTGATGGGAGCTTTCTTATATGGCCTCAAAATAGAGATACAAGCAGAATTGGAAATTGACAACAAGAATGACCTAGAGGGGTTGATCAGAATGGCGATAAGAGTATACGGGAGAAATCACCTACTTGAATTAGACAAGAGGCACAGGGCTTACAGGGGGTCTTTCAACACGAGTCCTAAGAAGTACCCAATCCCGCCCCAATATTCATAGGTTAGCCATTTCATAGAACCGACCCGCTTCTAACTTGAATTTGTCGACCCATAATCCCAAAAGTGACCCGAAAATAGGAGGCAAAAATGAGGAATACCTCGACAATGGCTTCAACGTCGCGTAAGTCTGGTTGGAGTCACTAACTCTTCAACTCAGAGTTGGCTCACTGACGGGAATTGGGGTTGTGCTATAAGTGTGGGGAAAAATACAGTCCAACCCACTCCTGCAAAGACAAGCACTTGCAGGTGTTCTTAGTAGATGCTGAGACCGACAACGGCGAAAAGCGGACAGACGAAACAAGGGATGCCAAGGAAGACTATTTTGATGCTGAGGAAGAGACAACCAAAATGGAGTTGTCCCTCAACTCTTTAGCTAGGTTCAAAGGTAATTGCAAAATGAAAATTAAAAGAGAGCTCACCGAGCAAGAGGTGATAGTCTTAATTGACAGTAGAGCAACCCATAATTTTATCACCGAGAGGTTTGCTGAGACGAACAGGGATCAGGATGGACGAAGTAGACAAATCTACAATAACCGTGAGAAACGGATACTCGGTCCGAAGAAATCACTAATTCCGGCATGTGGTTTTAATAGAGCATGGGCTTAGAATTGTCCAGGATTTCTACCCGTTTCCATTACGAGGCATCGATGCAGTACTAGGAATCGAGTGGTTGAGTACATTGGGAGATGTTAAAGTCAATTGGGGCCATATGACCATGAAAATAGGAAAGAAAAGCAATCAGGTATGCTTGGAAGGGGACTCAACTCTCTCATGCACACAAGCTTCACTACAATCGATAATGAGGACAGTGAAGAAGAAGGGGGAGGGATTTTTAGTGGAATGTAGAAGGGTAGAGAAAGAAGGCAGAGAGGACCTAACATCGATTCTAGATATTTAGCAATTATTGAGAAAATTCTCCTCAGTTTGTCAAACCACTGGGGAGCTCCTCCTTGACAATCAAAGGACCATGTAGTAGTAATCAAACCAGGGGAGCAGCCACCTAATATCAGGCCTTACCGGTAACCACACTCACAGAAAAAGGAGATCGAAGAATTGATTAAGGATATACTACAAGCTGGAATTATTCAACCCAGCACCAACCCATACTCCAGCTCTGTCTTATTGGTTAAGAAGAAAGATGGCAGCTGGCATTTTTGTGTGGACTACTGAGCGTTGAATAAGATAACTGTACCCGATAAATTCCTAATTTTGGTCATAGACAAGCTGCTGGACGAACTCAAGGGGGCTACTATGTTCTCCAAACTAGATTTAAAGTCCAGTTACCATCAGGTTCGTATCAAGATGAGGGATGAGCACAAAACAACCTTTCGCACCCACGAAGGATACTATGAGTTTTGGTGATGCCCTTTAAACTTACTAATGCTCTTCTACATTCCAACCATTGATGAATGAGATTTTTAGAGGATGTCTAAGAAAGTTCGTGCTGGTATTTTTTCAATGATATATTAATTTACAGTTGTGATGGTAGAACTCATTTGGCACACTTAGAAAAAGGTGCTAGCTATCTTGCAAGAAAATCACCTGGTCCTTAACCTATAAATATGCAATTTTACACAACCCAGAATTGAATACCGTGGTCATATAATTTCAAAGCATGTGGTTCATGCCGATCTAGCAAAGGTAGAGAGTATGATAGCTTGGCCACAACCGCATAATGTGAGATCATTGCGAGGATTCTTGGGTTTGACTGGGTATTACCAAATATTTGTTTAGGGGTACGAGAAAATTGCAAGTCCTCTGATTGATCTCCTCAAGAAGGAAGCATTTAAGTAGACAACTAAGGCCACTAAAGCATTCGAAACCCTCAAGACAGCCATGATGACACTTCCGGTACTTGCCATGCCAGATTTTTCAATTCCTGTTGAGCTAGAAACTGATGCGTTGAGAACCGATGCAAGTGTGGTATTAATGCAGCAAAGGCGTCCCATAGCTCATTACAACCAAAAGCTGTCTAAACAGGCTTAATTATGTTCTATTTACGAAAGGGAATTGATGGCAATAGTGCTGGCCGTAAAGAAGTGGATACACTACTTAAAGGGGCAGAATTTTGTCATCTGAATCGATCAAAAAGCCTTGAAATACTTGCTAGAGCAAAGAGTACTGGAAAATAACCAACAGAAATGGGTGTCAAAATTGATAGGTTACAAATTTGAAATCTCACATAAATCGGGGAAGGAAAATCAGGCTGCTGATGCCCTATCACAGCAAGAAGAACCCTTGAAGTTGATGGCATTTTCTATGTGGCAGAATCATGACATGGAGAATATGGAAAAGGAAGTACAAGATGATCCCAAACTCTGACACACCATGCATCAACTACATACCAACAAAGAAGGCCTTGAAGGGTATACCTTGGTCAAAGGGTATTTACATTATCAGGGCAGATTAGTTCTCCCAAAGAATTCAATAAGAATTCCCTTGTTAATATGGGAATATTATGACTCACCTATCGAGGGACATTTTGGATACTTGAGAACATGTAAAAGACTAGCTAATGCGGTTTAGTGGGAGGGGATGAAGAAAGAAATACTGAATGTGAAGTATGCTAGAGAAGCAAGCATCAAGCTCTTTTTCTTGTCGGGTTCCTACAATTACTTCCTACTCCGCAGGCAGTTTAGGAGGACATAAGTATTGATTTTATTACCAGCTTGCCTAAATCCTGACGGTACGACATTATACTAGTCATTGTGGATCGCCTCACCAAGTATGCACACTTTCTTTCTCTCTACCACCCTTTTAGTACTAAGGATGTGGTAAACATTTTCATTAGGGAGATTGTCAGTTTGTACGATTTCCCAAAGACAATTGTCTCCGATAGAGAATGTGTGTTTGTAAGTCATTTTTGGGGGGAATTGTATAAACAGGCTAGCACTAAGCTGCTTAAGTTCAGCCTATCACTCGGAGACTGATGGGCAAACAGAGGTGCTAAACAAAGGACTTGAAACCTATCTAAGGTGCTTTATTAGTGAACAGGCGAACCAATGGGTTTAGTGGTTACCTTGGGCTAAATATTGGTACAATAGTACTCACCAAGGATCAGCCAACAAGACTCCCTTTAGCCGTCTATGGAAGGGATTCGCCCACTTTTCTCAAGCTTACTAATGAGCTTTCGGTAGTAGAGGAAGTTAGCGAGTAGATCAGGTCCTGAAAAGCGATTCTTGCGACTTTGAAATAAAACTTGATCAAAGCTCAAGAGGAAATACAGAAACAAGTAAACAAGAACAGGAGAGACCTCCAATTTGATGTAAGGGATCAATGTATGTCAAAATTCAGCCCTACCGGTTGCGAAAATTGGCCAAGCAGGTTAATGAAAAGTTGAGCCCGCGATTTTAGGAGGCAGATCCTCTCCTCATCCTTTTTTCTCATTATCTCTCATCAGCCCATTTGGGCCATTGATTGGGAAAATGAGAGAAAAGTGAAAGTAGTATTGTAGCTTTTCAAATTGATTGGACGGAAATGATTTAGAGATTATGAGGGATGATGAGAAAAGGATGATAAGAGAAACTCAACCCGTGATTTTATGGCCTATTCGCCATTGTGGAAAGAGTGGGAGAAGTGGCATATCGTCTAGACCTTCCTCCTATAACCCGAGCCCACTCAGTATTTCACGTCTTATTCCTCAAGAAGTCAGTACATTTAGGGATGGTGACTCCTACAATCGCACCATCTTTATCCGCACATTTGGAGTTATTGGTTTTTTCAAAGGAGGTTTGCAAAGTCAGGAGACTCACGAACGGGCATACCAAGGTACTTATCAAATGGAAGGATATGCCGCCTTATAAGAACTCTTGGGAATACTCGGAGACAATCGCTATATAGTTTCCAAATTTTCACCTTGAGGACAAGGTGAAGCTTTCAGGGGAAGGTAATGAAAGAACCCTCCCATTCGTTGGCAAGGTCTACGCACAGACACCGAGGAAGACACAAACAATCGGGCAAGTGCTTTTTAAGGTTGTAGAGTTGACCTTTTAGTTTCCAACTATTTTGGAGTAAGAGTAAGAACAGTAGCTAATAATTAGGGTGGCTTATGGGGGACTGTGAAAGTATCTTTTTTTGTGGTAAAACTGTGAAAGTATCTTTATTTTGATTATATTAACCGTTAGGAGTATTGGGGGAAGGCAACGAATACATTGTGAGAGTTGTATGAGGAGAAGGGATCAGATTCTAGCCTGGGCCTTATCTAGGCTAAAGAGGGGTAGTTCACTCCATTTAGATTGTTGTACCCATTTTATATCAGTAAAGACCATCTGATTCACCATTGTTTCGGTGCATATTCGTTGGTCCCTAACAAGATATAAGAATTTGGCTCCAGCTTTACTATCATTGGGGTTGGTAAATTGTAGGAGTGTCTTTTTGGGTGGTTACAAGTAAGATAAGAGTAAAATATAAAGGTTATACAATTTTCCATTCCAATCTTTAGAATTTGAAGTCAGCATTACAAATAACAAAAGAGCATCAAACTATTATTCTCTCATCATTGTATTATTCCAATTTATTCATTTTCATGCTCTCGGATTTCCCTCCTTTTTATGGCTAATTATAGTTCATGTCTTTTTCATCTTTCTAAAAGGCCAACATTTATTTGTATGGTTTTTTATGATCATTTCTCTTTTTAATTATAGTTCTCTGTCTTCGTAGATTATTAAAATATTATATGTTTCCTCCACCTTCATCAAATGTGTGTATGGTTACAAGTAACAGAAGTTTGAAATGAAATAGATTTACAAGCTTGCATTGCAAACTTCAAAATTGGAAGTCGCAATTACTAATATGCTGACAGAAAATGATGTTGGAATTGTATGATCTTTTACATAGTAACCTTCCCATTCTTTTGAATTTGAATTCCCCTACAATTTGTCCTTCTTGCACACAAGTGTAGGGTCTTCTTTTTTTTCTTCAGAGCTGCTCTTCCATTCGTATCTCTAGAGCTTAAGCTAATTTGCCGACATGATGTAACAATCATTAGCCTGATTGCTCAGTCATTGGCTTAGCTGTCGCATGCTTCATATTTTTTAAGCAAGTTGTAGAAAGTTCGACGACACCTTTATGTACTAATTGTTAGTAATCACTGAAACAACTTCTATTATTTGATTTTGTTCAGTCACATGGCTTTTTGTATGGTGATAGCAATGAGCTAGATACAAAGCATGGTCAACACTTTTTGTATGGCTTTTTGATGATTATTTGTGTACTTTCCTAATCTCTTTTTTTACAATATTATTACTTTTTTCAGTTCCATTGATATATTGTCATCTTATGCAATCTTTTTTGTATTTGAAAGGTATAGTAGGTTGATAAAGCATAAGATAGAGATTTTTGTCAACTTTCTCATTCATGACTTCAACCTAACAAATTATATAGCCAACAAAAACAACTCTAGATGGAAAATCTATGAACTATATGCCCTTACAAACCATTATGGTAGCATGGGTAGTGGGCATTGCACAAAACATATCAAGGTAAGCTGAGAACATTGTATTTTCTGAAGATTGTTTTGTCTAAAGTTGATATGGCCTTTAAAGTTCCTTAGATTTTGAAAGATTTATTCATAAATTGAATTTGGGCATTCTTACATCCTTTTGTTTTCATACTCAATCTTTATTTGTGCAATATCCTGAATTTTAAGCCTAAAGACTTAAGGATAAGCTTGTTTAGGCAAATGACTAAGCCTAGTTTGGTAAGTATGATAAACATTGTGAAGGGAATTTCCCTTGATGCTAGAAGATTAGGGTTCCTGGAAGGCAGTCAGCTTGTCACGTGCCTTTGACTGAGCAAATGATATCCAATGGCTATGAATTTTTTTAGAATCAAAGTAGACATGATAAGCGTTGATTTGAAGGGTCATATAGGTCAATTGGATCTGCATACCATGAGTTATGAATTTTTGAAGCGAGTCCTGGAATTTGAAACATTTTCTGGACCAGTGTGTATAAAATGTTGATTCTGAAGATTGTTTTGTCTAAAGTTGATATGGCCTTTAAAGTTCCTTAGATTTTGAAAGATTTATTCATAAATTGAATTTGGGCATTCTTACATCCTTTTGTTTTCATACTCAATCTTTATTTGTGCAATATCCTGAATTTTAAGCCTAAAGACTTAAGGATAAGCTTGTTTAGGCAAATGACTAAGCCTAGTTTGGTAAGTATGATAAACATTGTGAAGGGAATTTCCCTTGATGCTAGAAGATTAGGGTTCCTGGAAGGATCACTTGTCACGTGCCTTTGACTGAGCAAATGATATCCAATGGCTATGAATTTTTTTAGAATCAAAGTAGACATGATAAGCGTTGATTTGAAGGGTCATATAGGTCAATTGGATCTGCATACCATGAGTTATGAATTTTTGAAGCGAGTCCTGGAATTTGAAACATTTTCTGGACCAGTGTGTATAAAATGTTGATTCTAGATTAGTTGAAGTGTAATTGACTGTGAGAGGTATTTTTCCTTGAAAATAGACTTATTAATGGTCACATAACCTTTAGAATCACCATAATTGGATATTTGTACAATGATATGTGAATTTTCAAAGTTGGTTGAAAATTCTGTCAGTTTTGACTTATGGGCGAAAATGAGATTAGTTAGTCATATGTTATTCTTGGCCAACAAGTTGGAATTTTTAATTACTACATCAACATTCCATAAGTCAAAAAGTTTGATCTTCAAGCCTCTTAAGCATGCCCTAGATTTCGGCCAAGTGGACAAGGAAGAGAGGGAGTATGAACACATGATTTAGGCACATGTTGAATTTCAAAAAAAAAAATTAAGAGAGAGAGAGAGAGAGTATGTAGGTAGGCCAAGAGGGGTTGTGGGGCCCATGAGCTTGGTCCCCAAGCAATTTTAAGATAATCAATTCTCCTCTTTCATACAACAAAGTTGGCCAGAGGCCAAAAGAGAGAGCTAGCCGAAAGATACCAAGAGGAAGAGGAAGGAAAAGCCAAGAGAAATAAGGTGAGTATACATGTCATGACCTTCATCTCTTCTACTCCTCTTCTTGTGGTCACTCTTAGACCTAATTAGCTGTCTTCGAATGGTGTTTAAGCAAGGAGGCCAAAAACCCTAAGAGACCAAGAGGAAGGAATTTGCAAGAACCTTAAGCCAAAGACAAAGTAAGTGATGTTCTTGGCCTTGTTGATGTGGTTTATGGTCTTGTTGGTGGTTGTGATAGCTTCTTCTTGAGTTCTTGTCATTTTAGAAGCATTAAAGATTAAAGGGAGGTTCTACCATAATTTATATAAAAGTATTAAAACATGATTAAGGGTTAAATCATAAGTTAGGAAGTGATTAAAGTCTAAATCATGGTGTTTTAGCATGAAAGATTAGAAACCAATTTTGTATTTCCCTAGCTTATGTTTCTGTCAGAGAAGGACATGCATAAGGGATGGGATTTTGACCATTTTGATGCTTCCGATGTGTTTGAAATGGAAAAATTGTGTAGGGTAATGGTTAGGAAGTGATTTTGGAAGCATTATGATGGAATTGGACCAAAACCCTAAATGTTGTCAATGTTAGTCCTGCATGGCAATTTTCTTGTAGCATGTTTTCGGTTAAGTAAATGTTGTCCAATGACCTTGAAACTTTGTAAGATTGTAGTAGACATCCTTATGTTTTGAATTGATATGTAATATGGGCCAAAAGGATCTATATATTGGTAGTTATGAACTTTTAAAGTTGGTCTTGTAAAATTGGAACCAATTTGAGGACAATTTGGATATTTGGAGATTCTTGGAATGTTGTGTGTCCAGTTGGTTAGGGGAGTTATTTTTCCCTTAATCTGGACTTAAAAAGGGATGTTTAGCCTCTGTAACCACCTCAATTGGAGTTTTGTAGATTAAGTTATGATTTTTTAAAGATAAGTGAAAAATTTGGAAGTGTAGTCTCTTACCTAAAAATAAGAAAGTAAGGGCAATGGGTAGTGAAGATAATCAACTCTAGTATTCTATGTTTATGAAGGGGTTGGATAAATTATAACCCGCCGTCCGTGAGTGTATATTTTTAGGACTTGACATTTGCCCGGGACAACCGAAGGATTAGGAGTCGATTTGAGAATTGGTAAAGCGTCTAGGTGGTAACTCTTCTCTTACATACTATGTGTAACTTTATATGCATGTGTGAACCATATTTGTAATTCGTGTTGTGAATACGCGTCAGGGAGTAGGGCCTAGTGGACCAGTGGTCTTTTGGTCACGAAATCTAAATTGCACTCAGTTGCCGTGGATTGATGCCCAGTTGGATACCCAGTACTGTGGTGGGGTTTATGTGATCTTTGTTTGCGGTCAGTGCTGCATGTGACATGTATGATTGTTGAATGTTGTACTATATGTTGGTTACCTATCATATATTGTGCATATATATTATGTGACATTAATTGTTACCCTGGGATTCGTTCGAATCCCAACCTTTGCCATTATTAGTAAATTGAACAGTGTATTGGACGCAACTCCCAAGACAAGGCGGTGGATACCGGCAACTGGTGGTTCCGGTCTAGTTCAAGACCCATTGTGAGTTATTTGTAATCGTGTAATGGTAATTTTAAAATTTGTATACTATAATGTGTATAACCTTATGAGTATTCCTGTATTATGTTTTGCCTACTGAATTGCGTATAAATACTTTGATCAATAACGGTATGTCAATGAGGTATGACAGTCTGTGTCTATAATGGTTTTGTTTTTATCTGCTCTATTCATTTTGCTAAATTAGCACCTGGTTCAAGTTGTTGATTTTCTTTCAAGAAAGTTGCAACCCATCTGTTTCTCAGTGATGAAATGTTGTTAACACAGAAAGAGTACGTTGGAGGTGTGAAGTCTAGTGGTATGAGTTGGAGCATTGAAACAAATAATCTAATTTTGTACAGAGATATAGCATATGGAAGAGGAGATCTGACACAAACAGAATGTGCATTTACATGTAAGAAGGACAAATTATATGGGGAGAATTTACACACTGCAATTCGGACAAAAATAGAGAGGGACAAAGAGGAGAGACGAGGAAGTAACTGTTTGTAAGACTATACTTCATTTTAATGGTGAATCATATCTTTAAAGCAATGGAGCTTTCACATCAACTCTCCTTATTACTGCTATCTCATCATCAACTATTTTAGTATAAAGGATGTTACTTCATCATCAAAAGCTGTTGTAAATCAGGTGAAAGAAAATCAGAGGGTGATAAAAGAAATACCAAAAGTGGGGGGAAGTGTAAAACAAAATCGTACTTATTACCAGTACTGTTATCTGCTTGGGTTTCGGTTAAAGACTATTCATGGGTTAGACAAGTGCATGAATTGTGTGTTCTTTCCAAGGTTATTAAACCAGGACCGGTCAGTGAACCAGTCGGGGTACTGGATCAAGGGTCAGTGGATCATACCGGAGTCAAACCGGGACTAAACCGGTAAAAGAAATGAAGATTTGATGTTATTAATATACTAATATAAAGTTATGATAAAGATGATAAATATTGTAATTTTTTTTTTTGCCCGAAAATAAATATTTTACATTGAGAAGAGCAAACTTCCCTTGGTCCAATGTCCTTTATCTGCAAACTGACAAATTGAAACTTCCTAGGCTCTAATGGTGTGTGCAAGTAAGGAAAAGTTGAAAACAACTTTTTTGCAAAGAACAACTTTGTTCCTCACTTCTCTGCAACGCTTTTTCTCTCATCTCCTTTTCTTTCTTCTTTCATTTTTCCTTTTGCTCGCCCCTGCGTTTCCGATCTCTCCCTCTCTCTCACTTGCATTTTCTTCTTAGTTCTTTCTCAAAGATATGTTTGTCCGGCTTAAAAAAAATCAACTCGGACCTTCCACCTAACAAACACACGGCCCCCACTTGCTCGACGTTTTCTGGTCCGTGCTCGGCGTTTTCTCGTATGTGCTCGTCGTCTCTCTTCTCACCGAATCTGTTCACATTGGTTCTATTTTCACTGGATCTGTTGTTATCATTGGTTCTATTTCTCCCCATCTCTCTCTTTCCCTGGAAACATCTTCAATTGACCTTTAAAAAAAAAAAAACCCCCTCTGACCCCGGTTTCTATGCCTCACCGAACCGGTTTCCGGTCTGAACCAGCCAGTCCAGTTCGATTTAATTACCATGGTTCTTTCATGTGGAGATGTATTTATGCAACTTAATGTAAATTGAAGAAAAGTAAAAGTATACTTTATTTAATTAATAGAAAAAAATGAGTTCTTTCTTTTAAAATAATAATAATTTGATTTAACCCCATTAGAGCAACAAAAATAAACAAGGGTTACAAGAGTTAGGTTGAGGAAAAAAAATTAAGGTAGCTTTAAAGGGGTTAAAAGCAATGTTCTTAGACCCACACCAGAAACCGACGAACCGGTCAGTAAACCGGTTTAATCCGGGGGTCAAACCAGTTCACTTTTTTTTTTGAAAAAAATATCGATTTTTTTTTTAAAAAAAAAAAATCATATTAATACCCCTAAAATCTTTCATTCTTCACTGGTTTAGCTCGATCTAATCCACTGACCCTTGACCCAATATCCCCACCAACCTAGTGACCAATCCAGGTTTCAAAATATTGGTTAAAAGACTGGAACATTTTTGTGTATTTTGTTCTAAGGATCTTTATGCCTTAATATTTTTTATGATCTCAAATATATCATGTGCAGTGTGTGATTCCTTAAAATAAGCCCATTAAATCAGGGACTCCAACAATAAGGCCTAACATCTCTACTAACTGCTATATGTTAGTGCTATTAAATGTAATTTGTGTGGTTTTCCTTTCACTTATAACTATTTAGTTAACCACATGCCAAAATGACACACATATATATATACCTACAAATATTTAATCACATCCAATTTGCGTCTTTGTTTCTTGTAGTCAGTTGATCATACAAAATTTGAACACTGTGATTAAAATAATATTTGATCCATTTTTTCTGTTGATGAAGAATTTTAACACTTTGGTTTGACGTGACTTACATGATGTACCTACTGATGGATCGGTGGCATATTAGTTTGTTTGAAAATGGACCACCATGAGAATGATTTTACAACCTTATATGCATGTGTCAGTTGTTGTATAGAGTAATTATAAATTCCAAACATTTACTTTTGCTTGTGCATGTTTACATTTTGGGCTTATCAATTATTATTATTATTTTAATAAGTTAGAATGATTAATTATGAAAATTGAAGTCATTTCATTCAAATTTCAATTCCACTCTCAAAGTTACCATTAAAATAAGACATAAAAAAACTAAATAAGAACATAACATTTACTTGGATATTGAAAAAGAAAGCCCTTAGATTAGACAACCTAGATAGTAAATTAAACATTTGAATAATGTTATGACGGATTCTGATCATAACAGATTAATCACCATGTGCAACGCACGAGAGAGCTATCTAGTTTTTACAATGACACGATTACATATAAACAGCGATATTAATGTTGGAGTTGAAAAACATACTCAAGTATTAAGTGAATCAGAACCAGGTGATGTGGCGGATTATGTGGCTTATCTGGCTAAGTGGCACCAATAAGTGTGATTAAAAACAACGACATTAGCGATTAAGGCTCTGATTGGTTTGAAGGAAGGTTAGGAGAGGGAGGGGAGGGGAGGAACATTTTTGACCAAATTATCCTTGAAATTTTTTTAAAATTACATAGTTTTTTGCATCGTTTTTCGTGCATTAACTTTTAAAGCATGTCACATCAGGGGTATATCTGACTTTTCACCCTAGGGAGGGGCACCTCCCCTCCCTCCCAAACCTCCAACCAATCACAGCCTAAGTGGCCCAATTACTGTTTAGCCACTGCATTTAAAGGAGTAAATAGATTTCAACCGCAGCTACATAGGCCTTAATGCAATGATAATTAAGAGTGTAATCATAATCCTTTAGAAACTCTAACATGAAGACTAGAATGGCAATGCACACATAGAATAGGATCAATTGGGGCTATATACTAAATCCCAAAAAAGTATGAGGGAGCATGGTTAACTAAGAATTAGATTCATTATAATCATTAAACCAAGCCATCACACAAATCAAGGGATGAAAAACATATGAATCAACCAGATTTAACACAATTGCATCCTAAAACTGACGCACAAACAAGGCAACATGACAAGTAATGTCACACTTGAGCTCAAAACAAAAGGAAAACCAGCACAAATAGCAAAACAATTGAGCAACCAAAGCTGTCTGAATCTAAAAACAAAATTCCAGAACAAGCAAAAGATATGAAAACCTGGAAGGATGATGTAGATCAAAGAAGTTTATCCAAAACTCTCAAGACTCAATAGCTTAGACTATATTTCGCACCAAAAACACTCGGAACTTACAGAAATATGAAAAACAGAATTTTCTGGCACGCTTTTTTTTTTTTTTAATAAGCTCAAAGCAGAATTCAGTCACTGTACAGACTGATTTGAATTAAAGTTCTAGTGAGAGCATCAGAGTTCAAAAGAAGAAATTCAGACTAAGAGCAAACCCGTTCAAGCCCATTTAACTCACAAAATCAAAGAAACAAGCTAAAAAAGAATGAGGGATCCAAGTCTTTTTTAAAATATATATATATATATATATCCAGCAAAGGAAACACACTCTAAACAATGGTACGATCAAAGGGAAATTGGTCTCTTGTCACTGGATTCAGTATCCAAGTTATCAACCTTGCTTAAAATTGGTGTAAACCTTCAAATAACTTACTGTTGTGCAAATCTGGAAATTTTCAATCTTAAATTCCAGCAACACCAATTCAAAATAAATGAGACATTATCCTAAAATTCCAAGTGACTGCATTACGATTCAAAGGCTAAAAATTGATGTAAAAACACTTGTAAGTAGCAGATTAGTTCAAAAAAGTTCCTCAAAATGCACAGCAAGCCAATTACAGTGCCACAAGTAAAATCAGTTACAGCAGAACAATCTTGATCAAACAAGTTCTTGGTGCAAGTTTTCAAAGTTGTGGCCAATTCAGATAAAATCAGTTTGGTGCAAAACAATAAGCACTGATAGTTCTACAACTCAATCAAGTTCAGGATCATGTTGAACAAAATGCACTGCAGCAGTTAAAAATTTCCACCAAGAAGACTTACTGACTTTGCAAAATAGCCAACAGCATACACACAATAGTATAAATGCACTAGATGATGCAATTTTACTAAAAATCCAAATATCAGGCACTTTGGTTTAAGACTTGAAGAACAGAAACTTCAAGAAATTAGTTTTACTAATCAGATTTGCACTTTAGCAAGTAACAATGGCACTAATTGAGTTTGCCTAAAAATGCAGCTATGCAAAATTTCAAATGTGCAAAGATATGGAACCCATTAGCCACTAATGATAGCACAATCAAGTGACAACAAATAGCAGTGCATACTTGACAATTTGCTAAAATGAATCTAAAAGCAGCACAAGTTACAAATCAGTTAAGCTCAGAATTAAAGTTGAACAAAAAGGCACAACAACAAATGCTAATTTTTAGCCCAGAAAACATGCAAATTCTCAGTCACAGCTAAGAGCCTGCAAATGGCAGAATCTGGAAGTTCAGAGAACCCAAAGTAATTCTCAAATGGTACAATCTTACTGAAACTTTAGTGCAAGCAAATTTTGACAGTTAATAACGTGATCTTGTTGGGATTTAGAGCAGAAAACAAAGCCATAGAATAACATACAATGTGGTTTTGTTCCCAAATCCTTGTGAGAAATTTCTAGATTGGATAAGAGAAAACTTTTGTGGAATGGAGGCATCATTGATTATTGAACCTCTTAGGAAAAGAATATAATTTCCATTACGTATCCACACAAGGAATTAGAATTTTTCTCAACCTCTCTACTAGAAGAAAATTTAGTGGCCTTACAAGAAAACTCACTCTTGATGATCTAAGAACACAAGGGGCACATACTATCGAACTTGAGTTGAATAGCATTGTCCTTGATGCTATTGCTATATATCTATACACTTTAGAGAGAGTCTTGTGGATCAATTAATAGAGAAAAACAGATTAGATTCTACTTAATAGCACAATCTTGTCTTACTTTGGCTAATAGTTAAACATATAACTCTCTTGGGCATTAATTAATTGTTAACTTAATTTTATCATGCTTTTTTTCTAACCTTAAGTTGTATTGTACCTCCATTTCAAAATATAAGACTATCATTCTTTAAAGCACTTCAACAAATCATCAATCGATAAATCAACTTAGATAGCAATATATAAAATTATGTTAAATACTATAGTTCTACAACTCTTTGAATGATAGATATCAGGCCCAAGTCAATGAGCTTGCTAATTGGATAGGTTATGAGGCTGACAATGGTTGGTGTCCATTTGAATATGTAGTACACTTAAAAGGAAGCTTGGATACAAATTTTAAGATCACCTCTGTACCAATATGGAATATCCACGCGATGAGCAGTAAATAAAACTGACAGAGGCAAGTGTGTTTTATCAGTTACAAAGACCAGCAATTTCGCCATACAAATGGGGTTCAATACTCACAAAATTTTACACATCAAACCAAACACATAGATGAACATCAATAGAAAACTCCATGTTAGGATTATTTTGACCGAAATACCCCTTATTAACGTAAATATTACTTAATAATCATTTAACCACATATCTTTATGCAAAATTATAAAATAATTTGAATATAAATTTCCAAATTTTATGTCATACTATTAAATTTATTAATTTTATAATTATAAATTTATTTTTAATAAATTTAAATGTCTAATCTCATTTATTTATTAAACTTTCCGATGTTGTAATCTTTTAAATATATGTATTGCCTAAAATATATTTCATTGAACATATGTTTGTTAAAAAAAAGTTACTCAAAATTTGTATCAAGTTGTTAATATTTTCACATAAAAAATTATTTCAATTTTTTTTAAATATAGTAAAAATATCAAATAGATCATTAATAAATAATAATGTTAAAAGATAAATTAGAGATTTGGTATTATGAGGGGTAAATCAGTGAACAAGATTTACTCTAATATGGTTTTTAATTAAAAATATACTTCAAAAATATTTTTAGAACATTTTTTTAATGAAGTTAATGGTTTAGATTAAAATGTATGTTTTCAAAATAGATGAGAGATTTGTGTAATTAAGGTAAAGTATAAAGGTGGTCAAAATATTTTACTCTAATTATAAATCTGAAATAAGGATTTGACTTGATTATTTTTAAATATTTTTCAGTTTTCTTTGCCAATAATCTTTTTTTAGTTTAAAAATAACATTTTATATAATGTATCTTACTATCTTAATGTTAATTCTTAAACATTGATGCTATCAATAAAACTAATGTCGTCCTCATCCCTAAAACCGAAAAGCCGTAAACTTTTGAGGACTTCAAGCTGTTGCAATGTTGCATACAAGATTCTGTCTAAAGTTTTAAGCATGAAATCAAGAAGATCCTGGACAAATTGTTTTCTCCCAATTAATATGCTTTTCTCAGAGGGAGGGTGATTTCTGATAATATCCTTCTTGCTACTTGTTCTGGTATAGAATCCAGATGTCTAGCTGGATGGGCTAGTGCTTTGTTGTTGGATCAAGACGCTCAGCCAAAATATCTATGATGCAGATATCCTGAAGAGCGCGAGATCACTGTACACAGGATAGGCTCTTCGCCAAGGGGGATGGGAGTTGTGTTTAGTAGGAGAGTGCACAGTGATACTGAATGTAAGTAGGTCTGAGTTAGAACGTGTGCACCTTAGAGTTCGACCCTTGTATTTATAGGGTATATCTCGGTATCGTAACTGCCGGATCTATCTTATCCCTTGATTATAGATATGATAAGATCCTCCATGATTGTAGGTGCATCTAGATATATGATATATTTCGTATTGGGCCGTTCCTGTGTTGGGCCTCAGGTAGGTCCGTAACAGTTGCCCCCCAGCCCGATAGTTCAAGCTTTTGGACTGCCGGGGTGTAGTTTGCCGCGCTGACACCGGTTATCCTGAGTGGGTGTGCCGAGGTCTTTACGTCATCGCCTGGTGTTTACGCAACCGAGTTCTTTACGTCGTCATTGGTATTATGCGGGTTCTGGCCGTGGGACTCATTTGCTTTTTACTGGGCTCGGTTATCCGAAGAAATGTCAAGCGTCCTGTCCGCCTTCAAAATCTGGGTCCCTCTGAGGTTGCCATCATTGCCCCCTGACACCTGGCCTCCTCGGGTTGGCAAGGGGTTTCAACCGCCGCACCTAGCCGTCAGTGATTTTTGTGCGCATTTAATGCGCCTGTCATGTAACGTCACGCTACCCCCCTCTTTTAGGGCGAATTGTCTTTTTTACCCCTGACTCTTCGGTGTTACAACGTTCAAAGGGATATACATGTCTATTATTTGCATTTCCCTCCATTTTTCATACTCTTCTCCTTTACGACTGCATTTCCTTTGTCCTGGAGAAACTTTGTTTCTGCTCCGCCGCGACCCTCTCTGTGCAACCCTCTGATCGTCGTTTTTCCCCTTGGGCTAACTCAGGTATACCCATAACTCCTCTTCTTTTATTCTGGTTTGCTGTTTATAGTTCTGTGATCTGGTCATTTTTGTTCCTGGGTTCTTCTAGGGAAAGTGTTTAGTAGGAAGGAGCGCCTGAACGTCACTTGATTTCTGGTTTTTCTCTGTTTATCGTCACCTACGTTTGTGTGTGGGAGTGTCCCCTGTCTCCTTCCTATTTGGTTCCCCCTCCTTACCAAACCTGTCTTCTTCCTTTCTAGGTTCCCTTTTCTGGTGGTAATGGATAGGTTTAGCCGTTTGCCTTCCTCTAGTCAAAACGCAACTCTAGAAGAAGAAGAAGCCCTTCGTGCGCGTTACCCTAGGACCAGCTATTCGTTGTTTGGCTCTTCCCTTTCTGAGGAGCAAAGGCTAGCCGCCTTGCTCCGTGGTGAGTCCGGTGAGAGGAGCGTTGAAGGGTCATCATCTGCTTTTTCCCAGTCTTCTAACGCAAGATCTGCCGTCGGTTTTCCTCGTTTTGGGGATCGGGAGGGTTCAGGAGCCATCTCGGCTTCACCTATTAATTTTTATCAAACTCCCCCTCGGGCGAGGTCGGACCCCTATCCCGAAGGATATCTCGGCCCCTGTTGGGATTGCATTGCTTCCAGCTCCCACTACATTGGGCTTGGTCAAGATTATCTTGCCAACCAAATTCTAGGTTCCTGCCGACATAGGTCTCCAGTGGTTTCTACCTTGGCCCTTAGAACCGGATTTCTCCCTCATTCTAACGTTAACATGCATGCGTCAGGTATACCCCTTACTTACTGATCTTTACCTCTTTTCTGTTTGTTTTTAGGTCTAAATGGAGTCATCCCCTTCGCCTGATAGGACCCCTTCAGAATCGGGGAATCAGATCTCGCCCGGTCCCCGTGGTCTCTTAGCGAAGTACCCTTGGGTTGCCCATGGGATACTAACAACTTAATCCCTAATATCGCAATCCGATGTCACGAGACTGGAGTTGGGAGAGACTTCGCATTGTGTACTGTCTCCGCCATCGGATGGAGAGCCCGTATGTGCCGTCCGAGAAGGAACCAATCCCTCTTTTTTCTTTTTCTATAGAGATTTCGTCACCCGGCTCGGTATTCGCTTCCCGTTTACCGAGTTCCAAATGGCTGTTTTGAGTTACCTTCGTCTAGCTCCTTCTCAGCTCCATCCTAACGGGTGGGGCTTCATTTTGGCCTTCAAGCGCCTTTGTGAATCCCTCGTGCAGCCCATTCCTAGCAAATTGTCCATATTCTTTTATTTCTTCTGTCCCTTCACACCTCGATCCGATAAAAATAATGAGGAATTGAAGGGTTTGACATCCCTCCGGGGTGTTCCTGGCCGCAAACTTTTTTATCCTTTTTCTGATTCCTTTAAATATTTCAAGACTAGTTTCTTCAAGGTTGTTGCTATTTCTGGGCAGCAACCTTGGTTCCTCCATGGGCCCGAATCCAAAGACGTGGAATGGAAATTCCCCCTGTACTCGACCAAGGATCATCACAACAAGGATTCCTCCAGTTACCAAGTAGATGGGGACGATCTTCCAGCTAAGGACGTCTTCTCGGTGTCTCAGTTGGTAACTTATGTTAAGGAGCACGGTGTGAAGACCGTTGCTTGGATATTTTCCCACTCTGTTGCCGAGATTGGTTCGACCCGGCGTACATTCTCCCTCTTTGTGCCTGATTTACTCTTTATGATATTCCAGCATTCATTTATTTTGATCTTTTCCTCTAATCCGTATTGTTTTTTGCAGCTCAAGCAATGGCTTCGTTGCCCCCCTATCTGGCTAACGTGAATTCCGGCGAGGGGGCTCCTCCGCGAAGGGAGTCTCGGAAACGTGCCTCTGCTGAGGCCGATCAGGGACGGGTAAGAGTTATATCCCAAGCACCGGTGTCCAAGAGGTCTCGGACCTCGTTTCAAGGCGACCCCGCTTCGTCTCCTTCAGCTGGGCGAATTCTTCAATGCCATAAAGAGGCTATGGCTGAGGAGACTCAACCTTGTTCTCAGGCCAGGCTGGCTCCGCCTCCTCCTCCTCCTCCTTTTAAGCTGCCGCGCAACTTTGCTTGGGAAAAAGGGTAACCGAAGAGCTTAGTGTCGCCTATTTCCCCCCTCGCCAGTTTCTCGATACTGCAATCCCCCTGACTGAGGCAGATGAGCGCTTAGTTCATTCTGTGCAGGATCATCTGTTGAGGGGGGGTCGGTTTGGTGCAATCCATGCTTCATCTCAAGCACCAAGTAGTGGGGATCTCGGTGGAGAAACGACAGTTGGAGTCGGAGAGAGATCTGGCTGTGGTGGCCAAGAAGAAACTGGAGGAAGAGCTGCTCGCCGTCCAAGAGTCGGCTGAAAAAACTGCTAAGGAGCTGAAGTCCACCAAGGATGTTCTGGAAAAGACGAGCTCTGAGCTCCTTACCGTGCAGACTGCTCATTCCCAATGCATGGAGGCATTGAAGACGGTGCAGACTTAGCGGGGGAGCTTGGCCGAGGAGTTGGGTGGGACCAAGGCCGAGCTTGAAGACACTAAGAAGGCCCTTGCCAACTGCTCAGTGACCGTGGCGGCAACTGCCAAGGATGCCTTTAACATGACCTTGGCCCAGATCCAACACTGGAATCCTGACGTGACGCTGGATCTCAGTAAACGCCATTATCGTGCGTACGTGCACCAGGGCCAGTTCTTCCCACCTCCTTCATCTCCGGATGAGGTCTCGCCCGACGCTCCTCCTGAAGATGGAATGGGTCATGGTTCAGTGTCGGAGCTTGATGACTCTGGGCAAGGAGGGGAAGGAGAAGCAGAGGTCTCGCCCGACGCTCCTCCTGAAGATGGAATGGGTCAAGCGAAGCCAACTGCGTCCGACACCTGAGAGGCTGAGGTGGTTCTTGTCAGTAGCTCCTCCTTTTGGGCATCTATGCCCTTTTTTTACTTTGTATTTTTCCGGCGTGTGTGCCGGTTGTAAGAACAATTTTTAACTATCTTATTAATATAATTAATATATTGCTATACTGCTTTTAAATTCTAAGGTAAGCTTTAATATTTTATGACCAAGCCAAGGTCTTTAGTAATGCAGAACTGCGTTTTCTTCCAGACTTGACGTCTGGGAGTCTGTGGTAGGGTTTTCTCTTTTAACCGCGAAGGGTTTTAATTTTAACCGCACTACCGAGTTCCGGTTCCGTTGTCCGGGTTCATCACCAGGATAAGGGCAAACTGTCACATGTTTCAGCCGTGGTGTCTGCAACTCGACGCTTTAAACATTTTGACCTGATCAGGGTCGGAATGACAATTCATCTTCTTATCTAGGAGCGAGCTTTGACGTGTAAATTTTGCAAAGACCTATAAAGGCGACTTCACATTGCTCGTAACCTGGCACATCGGCCCTAGTGTCATCCATCTAGATGGGTGTAAACTTAAGTTATCAGTAGGGCGTATTTGTGAACTTCCACTGAGGATTTCTTCATTAAAATGAAAATTTGCTCCCAGGAGCTCATAATGTCACATGATGAAAGCTTTAAAATAACAAATGCGAATAATTGAAATCTAAATTACTGAAATTAAGAAAATAACCGAGCTCAAACATGGGGTGTCTAAGGTTGTACGGGTGCCGAGCCGAGGTCTAGCTATAGTAGATCCTTAACTTGTCGGCGTTCCAGGTTCTTTTGATGGGCTTCCTTCCTAGGGTTTCCAATGTATATGCTCCATTGTCCAGCTTCTCTTTAACCCGATAAGGACCTTCCCAATTTGCTGCTAGCTTGCCATCTCTGGCGTTTTTATTTCCAACATCTGCGCGTCGAAGTACTAGGTTGCCCCTGTTGAAAGAACGAGGTCTGACCTTCCGATTATATTTTTCCGCAATGAGTTGTTTGGCGGCTAGCTCCTTGCAATGCGTCGTGATTCTGATCTCGTCTATCAGGTCCAGCTCTGTCCTTAAAGCGTCTTCATTTGACTCCCCTCCGTCTTGAAGAGCTTTTACCTTTCTCCACGACGGCTGTCCTATCTCAACCGGGATCATCGCCTCACATCCATAAGTCAACCAGAAAGGGGTTTCCTGGGTTGAGGTCTGCACACTGGTCCTATACTCCCACAGTACACTGTAGAGTTGTTCGACCCAGTTGGACTCTGCGTCTTGCATCCGCTTCTTTAAGCCGTCTAGGACAACTTTGTTGGCCGCTTTGGCCTGGCCGTTTGATTGTGGATGCTCGACCGAGGCGAAGTGCTGCTAAACGTCAAGGTCCGACATCATATCCTGGAACCCTTTGTCTATAAACTGGGTCCCGTTGTCCGTGATTATTTCGGCTGGGATTCCAAAACGAGAGACAATATTATGATGAAAAAACCTTTGTATGCGAGCCGAGGTTATAGTAGTTAAGGGATCGGCTTCAATCCACTTAGTAAAGTAGTCTACCGTCACAATGAGCCACCTGAACTGCCCAGGAGCAACTTTGAATGGACCAAGGATATCCATACCCCATTTGTAAAAGGGCCAAGGGGCCGAGATACCTTTTAACTCTGATGGCGGGGGCCAAATGATTTTGGCGTGTTTCTGGCAACTATCACATCTTTTGACGGCTTCCTTCGCGTTTGCCATCATGGTTGGCCAGTAATAGACTGCACGCAAGGCTTTCCTAGCCAAAGCTTTGCCCCCCATGTGGTGGTCGTTGACTCCTTCATGTATCTCAGCCAACACATACTTTTCCTCGGATGAACCCAAGCATCTCATCATCGGAGAGTGCAAACCTTTTCAGTATAGCTGGTCATCGGTCATCATATAGACGGCGGCCTCCCGGATCAATTTCTTTGCTTCGGTTGAGTCAGTCGGAACAGTACCTCTTTCTAGATAATCCTCAATCGGTTTTCTCCAATCTGTCGCCGCCGAGATAGTCATGATGCAGCTCGGCTCTGTTAAGTTTTGCTGGATGACCGTCCGGTGGTTTCCCGGGCCTTTGGTACTGGCAAGCTTGGAAAGGATGTTGGCTCTGGTGTTTTCTTCTCTTGGAATGTGGGTGACGATCACCTCTTCGAAGCCGGACATCACTTCCTTTGCCTTATTGAGATACTTGGCCAACAAAGGACCTTTTGTCTGATAAGTGCCCTTAATCTATGCTGTTACAAGCTGTGAGTCGGTGAAAACCCTTACTCTCCGTGCTCCATGTTCTCTGGCTTGCAATAATCCGGCAAGCACGGCTTCGTATTCGGCTTGGTTATTTGAGGTAGAGAACTTCAGTTGAAGGGAGTGTTCAATGGCAACACCCTCCGGGCTTTCGACTATGATTCCTGCTCCGCTACCCTTTGCATTCGAGGAACCATCTACATAAACCTTCCACGATTTGTCTTGAGCTGCGTCGGTCCTATCTTCCGAGGTGAGTTCCCTCACAAAATCTGCCAACGCTTGCGATTTGATTGCATGTCGGGCTTCGTAGGTGATGTCGAACTCGGACAACTCAATGGCCCAACTGATCATTCTTCCTGCCAGGTCTGGTTTGTGTAATACTTGTCGGAGCAGTTGGCTAGTTCGGACCACTATTCGATGTCCCTGGAAGTAAGGCCGAAGCCTTCTTGTTGAGATAAGTAGGACGAAAGCCACTTTTTCAAGCTTTTGGTATCGTAATTCCGAGCTCTGTAATACCTTACTTACGAAATAAATCGGTGCCTGTCCGATGTCGGTTTCTCTCACCAGGGCCGCACTTACTGTTTCTTCTCCCACTGACAGATATAAGAATAAGGACTCACCCGAATAGGCTTTGACAGGACTGGTAGGGTCGCCAGACAGAGTTTGATCTTTTCAAAGGCTGCCTCGCAGTCTGTGTTCCATCCTCCCTGCATTTCCTTCTTTAGCAACCTGAAGAATGGGAGCGCGTTCTCAGCCGACCTTGGTAAAACCTGGTAAGCGCGGCCAAGCGGCCGGTCAGCTGCTGGACTTCTTTCTTCATCCTCGGGGCCTGCATGTTGAGGACGGCCTTGCATTTATCAGGATTGGCCTCGATTTCGCAGTTTGTCAACATAAAACCCAGGAATTTCCCGGCTGGGACTCCAAAGGCACATTTGGCCGGGTTCAAAATGATCTGAAATCTTCTCAACTTGTCAAACGTTTGCTCCAAATCCTGGATATGGTCTTCCGGGTCTTTAGTTTTCACGATCATATCATCAATGTAAACCTCGATGTTTTGTCCGATCTGGTCAGCGAAAACTCTATTCATCATCCGTTGATAGGTGGCCCCGGCATTGTTTAACTCAAAAGGCATCACGTTGTAGCAGTAGTTGGCCTTGTCGGTTATGAAGGTCGTCTTCTCCTGATCGTCCGGGTGCATGGGGATTTGATTATAACCGGAGTAGGCGTCCATGAAGGATAACAATTGAAAACTCGATGAGTTGTCGACCAATTGATCGATGTTTGGCATTGGGTAGGAGTCTTTCGGGCAAGCTTTGTTTAGGTTGGTATCCTCCATTTTCCATTTGGCTTTTTTACCATAACCACGTTGGAGAGCCACGTAGTGTATTGTATTTCTCTGATGAACCCGACTACCAATAGTTCCTTGACGTGCTGCTACAGGGCCTTCTGTCTATCGGCTCCAATGTTTCTCTTTTTCTGCGCCACTGGTGTCGATCCCGGCCGGATAGCCAGTTTGGTGCAGCAGAAGTTAGGGTCAATCCCTGGTATCTTGGATGACGTCCATGCGAATACATCCTGGTTCTGTTTCAGGAACTCAATCAACCTGGTTTTCAAATCTGGATTCATTGCTCCCCTCATCTTCGTAGTTTTTAAGGGATTCCTTCCAAGGATTAACTCTTCCAACTCGCCCTCTGGTTTTGGATATGGGATCTCAAGCTCGTCCTTGAGGTCGAGCTCTACCATGCTTACTGGACGTCCAGACTTCCTGTTTTTTCCTGAATCCGGGAGTCGTTCACCCCTGCGAATCCAAGGTGGTGATGATGGTCCACCTTCTCCCTCCCAGACCGTCTCGAAATAACACTGCCGGGACTCCTTCTAATCTCTGTTAACAACAACCACCTTATTCTTGTTGTTTACCATCTTCAACTTCTGATGCTTCGTAGATACTAGCATGTCCCAATTATGGATGGTCGGTCTGCCCAATATGATATTATATGGGGAAGGGAAGTCGGCCACTATGAACCTTACCCGTTCTGATTTGAAAGCCTCTTTGGTTCCCATTATTAGTCTTGGGTCGATATATCCTTTGGGAGGTGAATGTTCCCTGTTAAATCCTATGAGGGTCGTTTTGCACGGTTTCAAATCTTCTACATTCATCTTCATCCTGTTGAAGGCATCCCAGCTGATGATATCCACCGAGCTCCCTGCATCAACAAAAACCCTTTTAACCCGGCACTGCGCCAGGGTTGCCGTGATAACCAAGTCATCCTGATGTCCCGGCACTATGTCCTTCAGCTCTTCATTAGTAAAAACTAATGGTGGGGGTGTTGGTTTGCTTGTGTCGTCTTTGAACTTTGGGAGATCCCTAACGAAGAGGACTTCTCTCAGGTATTTCTTGCGCTGGCTTATGGTATCTCCTCCCCCACCGAATCCTCTGCTGACAACGTTACAGTGGAACTGGGCTTCTGGGAACTCGTCTTCCTCGCTGGCTGACTTTCGGCGCTTCTCGTCTTTCTTTGGGTTGGTGGTCGGGCTTCTACTATGGCCCTCTTGCTTGCGTTTGTTATTTTTACGCCTCTGGGTTTGTATCACGTATTGGCGTAATTTGCCATCTCTGATGAACCTCTCAATGGCGTCTCGGAGTTCATAACACTAATTCGTAGTGTGCCCCGGTCCGTCGTGAAACGCACAAAACTTGGATTGGTCAGTTGTGGGTCGCATTCGGGGAGGCCGGGGCCTGTCAGCTCTTTTCATCTCGGTCTAGGCTACCTCCTTCCAAATATGGGAACGAGGGGCGTTCAGGGGGTTGTATCTTTCATACCTTGTTTTTGCTTCAGGTCTTCCTCCTTGAGTTTGGCCATCTTGGTTCCGCGTGCGGTGAAGGGCCTCTTCCTTTCGTTTACCGGGTTGATCCTTATCCTCGGGTGACATATTTCCCCGCTTCTCGGTTCCAACAGCATTGGCGATCTCCATCTGTTCTACGTCCAAGTACTGCTTTGCTCGGGTATGAAATTCAGTGAGAGTGTAGACTCGGTTTTTAAAAATATTCTTAGCCAATCGAGACTAGGGATCCAACCCATCTATGATGCAGCGTACGTGAACATCTTCCGGGAGTGATCGTACCTGTAAAGCTACCTCTTTGAACCGGTCTAGATATTTCTAGAGCGTCTCCCCCTTTTTTTGTTTGATTTTGCTCAAAGTGAATTGGGACTTCAGCTGCTTCTTACTAGTTGTGACATTCAATTCGAATTTGCGTCCGAGGTCTTCAAAACTGTGCACCGAATCGGTGGTCAGGGTATGGAGCCACTTCTGAGTCGGTCCAATTAACGTTGCTGCGAAAAGCCGTGAGATGACCGGGCCCTTAATCAGTCGAACAAACATGAGCAGCTCGAACGTGTCGAGGTGAGCGAGTGGGTCCTGGGTCCCATCATACTTCGGGAGGTGCGTCAAATCTAAATTCTTTGGATACGGCGCGATGGCAATTTCCTCGAAGAAAGGGCTTCGGTTGAGATCGGTCAAGTACTTCATTTTATACTCTCTGGGGGAGCCTCGATGCCGGGCTATTCTCTCCGTATCTCGGTCTTCAGCTTCCAAGATCCGTTCCAGGCGCAGCTTTTTCAAAGTCGAGGTTGATGGTTGAGCTCGTCCCGAACCCGTTCCCTAAGTAGTTCTGTCTGTATCCCGCTGCGCTGACCTCGGTCCTCCACTGTGAGATGGACTACTGGTATCTTGTGTCATCCTTTCCTTCCTTCCTTTTGAGTCTTCACGGCCCCCTCTCTCAACTAACGTCTCGAACTTCTTAAATCGTTCCTCCATCATCTGCTGTATTACTCTAAGATCTTCCTGGCGCTGGAGGTTATTACGCCTTTCATTGTTCTCCATTCGCCTCAGCATTGACTCCTGCATTTTCTGCAGGAGGATGACGTTTGGATTTGGAGCCGAGATCTCCATTGCCGCTACGTCACGAGTTTTGGGGACAACAGGAGGGGAGGACGCCGTGTCAGAGACGTTCCCCTCCAGGATATCGTTAGGCTGCTCTTGACCTTGATGGTGTTGATTAGCCTTGGCCTGTTGTGGATTTCCAGGCTGAGGGTTCCGACTGCTGCTTCTAGTGTTAGCCATCGGTGGTCACGGGGATCAAAATTTAACGTCCCCACGGTCGGCGTCAATGTTCTGGTATAGAATCCAAATGTCTAGCCGAATGGGCTAGTGCTTTGTTGTTGGATCAGGACGCTCAGCCAGAATATCTATGGTGCAGATATCCTAAAGAGCGCGGGATCACTATACACAGGATAGGCTCTTCGCCAAGGGGGATGGGAGTTGTGTTTAGTGGGAGAGTGCACAGTGATACTGAATGTAAGTAGGTCTGAGTTAGAACGTGTGCACCTTAGAGTTCGACCCTTGTATTTATAGGGTATATCTCGGTATCGTAACTGCCAGATCTATTGTATCCCTTGATTATAGATATGATAAGATCCTCCATGATTGTAGGTGCATCTAGATATATGATATATTTCATATTAGGTCGTTCCTGTGTTGGGCCTCAGGTAGGTCCGTAACACTACTAATTTATTATTCTCTCAAATTCACTCTACTAGGCCGGTAATTTGAAATGGATAATGTGTCTCTCTCTAGACGTTTGGATTAAAATTGGACAGTTAGGATGAAAAGATAATGAAGATGCCACTCTACCAGGACAGGTAGAAAAGGAAAGAAACTCGCAGTCTTGAAAGTTGACTTCTCAAAAGCTTTTGATAAGTTGTAATGGATTTTATAGATGCAACCATGAAAAAGAATGAATTTTCGAGGGAAATGGATCGATTTAATCTTTCAATGTATTTCCTCTATACAATATCAAGTTCATTTTAATGGTAAGCTTACCTCTACAATCACCCTACTTGTACTTTCTTTCTTGTATGATACTCCCTCTAATCCTTATTATAAGATCAAGTTGATTTTTTTGGAGAGATTAAGGAAGTTTAATTAAATTAATTTAGAGTATTTTTATTTTTATTTTTTTCTCCAAACTAATTAGTTTGACTCAAACTTATATATTCCCTCCAGTCCTAATTATAAGACAAAATTTTAATTTTTGTCAATTTCTTCCTAAAATACCCCTATTTTATTCTCTCAAGAGTATTTGGTTTTTTGTGAGTATATGTATATGGGTGCGTAAACTCTTTCAATCAAAAAGGTGAGAATTGATCTATGTGCATTTCTAATCACCTTCTTGTTCTTGATCTATGAGGTTCAATCCATGTGCATTTCTAATCACCTTCTTGTTCATTGATCTATGAGGTTTCTGAGTTGCTCTGGATTGAACCCCTGTAACCGTTCATTTGGTGTTGCTCTGTTTGTTCTGACATTGCTACTAGGAAAAGAGAAGATCGAACTTAGTTTTTTTTTTTTAGTTTAGGGGCATTTTGGTATTTTTCCCATTGCAATTAACAGAGTTAAAGGAATCTAACGGTGATGGTATTTTTGAACCCATTTTGAGAGTTCATGGGTATTTTTGCACCCAAAAAAAGTATATGGTGCTAGGCACTTTTAGGGACAAATCACATGTGCATTTTTGCACCTTTACCCTTTATTTATTTATTTATTGAAAGCTTGGCTCAAAATTTCTATCCTATTAAATTGCACTTAATATAAACGGTTTGTGGTCCGGATAGGAAAGAATAGCACTAAATCCTTTATTGTCTACAACCCAAATATTTTCCTTTCTCACAAAGTTAAATTATCAAAAAAATTGGGATTTCATTTCTTCATATTGGGGAAGTATCATGGGACATGGATGAGTCCAGGTAGAAGTAAATCTCCCATTTACCGAAAAGTAATAGATTCAATGCAAAGACTATTTAAAACTCACTCTCATTGAATATATTCTTGCATCAATCAATATATATATCTGTCTTATCTCAAACTACCTCAATCACAAATAGATGCTTGTTATGTCAATTTTTTCACTAGCACTAAAAGAGAGATACACTTTTTTTTTGAAGAGAGAGACCCTTTTTTAACCTATTGATACAAGGGGGATTGGGATTAAGACCAGCAAAAGTTGCCAATCAAGTGCTTTTGGCAAAGCAAGTCTGGAGAATTATCTCATCTTATACTCCTCCTTTGCTAGCATCCACGTTGAAGGTGAAATACATAGATCTTAACACCCCGTGATTAATTAGACATTGAGAGAAAAAAAGTGAATAACATTTTTATAAGAAGAATAACTTGGTGTAATGATGTGTACGTATGGAGTTATGTTGCAGTTTTACTAAACTTATTAGACTACAGGGTCGGGACGTCATTCTTGATTTTACATAACACAAGTTATTGGATTTCAATGGTTATTTTTTATTTTTTATTTTTTGATGCAATTGAGACACCTCAGCTAATACCTAATAAAACATTAGACCCATTACAATCCTGACGTAACACCATCTCTAGCTCCGCCAACGGTTGATAAATTTCCTGGAACCCTTGTCCAATTTCCAAGCCCCTCTTCGCTAAGTAATCCGTTGCATAATTACATGTTCGGGGCACATAGGTGACCCTCGTTATCCAGTCTCTTTACAACAGTTCTTTGATTTCCGTGAGAAGATCAGCCTCCCTGTGAGTTGGGGCATGCTCATGGAAACAAGTCGAAACATTCAGTAGAATCTGTTTCAACCTAAACTTTCCTAATTCCTATAGCCCATGCCATTTTTAGACTAAGGAGAGAAGCTCAAATTTCTGCAGATGACTCATCCCAATCTTCAATATGGTACCAGAAGCCTTTCAAAAAACTACCTGTCGAGTCCTGAAAGAGTCCCCTACACGCACCTATAGTAGAAGTAACTGAGTATGCACCAACATTCATCTTCACCCATCCCTCCTCCGGTGGTCGCCAAAACTCTCGACTAGGAGCCAGAGTAGCCCCTGTATCTTCATCCCCACGATCATTTGTAAGTGACATGCTTCCTACCATTGCACTAGAACTGGCAAGAAGTTTATCATTTGGAATCCATTTCTTCTCGAAAGTAAATATGTTCCGACGTCGCCACAACCACCAACACAGAATGGTAAATCTGGACACCGACCTCCGGCTTACTTCCGTCTTCCCCTTTATATTCCACCACACCCAGTCTGAGATATTCATATAGCAAAACATGCGCCATTTTGACGGAGACACCACTTTCCTCCATACGTTACGATAGTTATTTGAGCCAAGCATTGGTCTAAAAATGAATTATTCAGTTAGATATTTATTTATTAAACGTACCTTATATGCAAAATTAAATATAATTAAATACAAAATTTCTCAGGGTAAGTTTGGTTTGAGGGAAGGGGAAGGGAGGGAAGGGGAGGGGAGAGAAAAAAAAATGAGAGGAGAAGAAAATTGTACCAAAATTCAGTGTAGTGGGGCCCATAAAATTTTTCTCTCAATCACGTTTTTTTTCTCTCCCCTCCTCCCCTCCCTTTCCCTCAAACCAAACTTACCCTGAGTGTCGTAAATTAACCATTTAAGAGATACATGATATATAAAACATATCAAAAGATAGGTAGATAAATTTTGGTGTATGATTAAGACATCATTTAAATATTTAATAGAGACAAAATATCCATGAATAAAAAGATATCATAAAACTATATTTCTATATTCTATATTAACAACAACAAAAGGTAAATCTGCAGGTCAAAAAGCCATTTCTGTTTTTTTAGCCAAAAAGACATTTGTTTCGCACCTATGAATAAATAATTAATAGAGACAAATTGTGTCCCTCCTGATTGCATACCAAAGCAAGCTTAATATGCCTTCAACAAACATAATCTCAACAATTTTAAGCACAGGATTCTATAGATTAAGGAAAATAAACAATATCCCACATGCAAGTCTATTACGAGATCAATAAGCTAAGTCCAATTCCAAACAAAGACGCCATCCTCTTCCTAATTTATCTTCTTGCATTAGCTGCAAGTGAGACTAGCTAACACAAATAAATTTCCCCCGTTATGTCGCCCAAAAAAAACTTGACACAAATATTTTTCTAAGCAGAAACAATGCCATACAAAAATTTGTCCAGCATATTTGAGATCTGCCTCTAATTTATAAAATGTGAAGAAAAGTTCCCCCCCCCCCCCCCCCCCCAACACATAATTGATATCCTGTACAACACTTAACATGAGGCATCCCCATCCAACCAATAAGACAGGAACTTTGAGTAACTCAGACCACAGATTGGGATTCAAATTTCAGCCATTCGAACCAGCTTGTTATAGAGTATGCGATCGTCTCTCCCGGTGTTACTCTCTAACAATGCGCTTTGTACAAGTTCCTGATTCATAAGTAGAACATTAGAAGGCAGGTCTTGGATGGATGTGAACATGGGAAAAACATGCCCAAGGACACAAAATTATGTTCAGGCAGTAAAGCATAAACATTTCAGAGATTATTCACCTTGACATCCCTGTGTGAGAGAAATTTCCCAAGGTTGTGGATCATCAGTCTCATATCTTCAACCTGAAAAGCAACAAATAATCCTCAACATTCTTCCGTGGATACTAATATATAGTAAAAGATGACTAGTGCTTACCCTAATGTATCCAACTCGATTCCGATCAAAAAAATGGAAGGCCTATTAGAAATTAGAAAGAAATACATCAATATGCCAAAAACAAATTTAAATACAACTTGCATGAATAAAACAGAACCAGCATATAAAATGCACGGGGAAATACCTGCAATAGTTCTTTATCTACAGTAGCCTCCTTAACAGTATGGATTTCTTTCTTACTCTCATCCACTTTATCTTCCCTTTCTTCATTGGAATGAACCTCAGACTTGGATTCTTTTACCTCTTTAACCTTATTTTCTCTCTCAGAAGTCTCATCTGCGGCTTTATCAGGTTCAACATTTGTGCTGACCTTCTGCTCTGCATTTTCCTCATTAGATGAATCGTGCTGAGGACTTCCATTTTCCATTTCTTCATATTCTTCAGGATCCTCTTCTGGATCTTCCTCCTCCTCTTCTACGTCATCCATCTTCGTGTCCTCTTCCTTAGGGTCAGAGCTATCATTATTTGCATTTTTCTCATCATCTGCTGCAGTTGGGTTTTTGTCCACATTAGAGGGCTCAGTTTTCTCAGAAAGATCATCACCCTTCGCTCGCTTCACAGGCAAATTTTTTACATTCTCTTTCTCATGGTCATCTTCTCGCTGCCTCTTTCGCTGGTTTCTTTTCATCACAAATTTTATGCGCAGTTTCTACACAATAAAATTTGTAGTTCAGGATGTCTCTGAATAATCAAAATCAGACAGAAATCAACAATTCATAATTTTCACCAACCTGAAGAAATGTCAAAATTTGACATCCCATTTGATACTGAAGCATTTCATACATTGACTCCGCAAATAATGAAATCTGCAAAAACGACAAAAAGACAAACAAGCTATACATAAAAGACTTCTGAGTAATAACATGAAAACATGGAGTATCCACTTGCTAAGGAAAAAAATGGTCACATATGCAGGGGGAAGATATAGCTTGCATTATGAAAGCAGATAAAAGCAAGAAAACAAACCTCAAATGTTGATTCTTCAATGTCTTTGTCAGTGTAATCCAATAGTGAATCCAATGAAAGTGACAATGAACGCAGCTGCACCAGAAATAACACACTTAGACTAGCGCACTTAAGTTATCAAGTTTGCAAAATGAATTTTTGTATAAATTACCATACCTTGGATTCTTTTGACCCTTTAGTCTGGAGAATGAATCCAGGGTGTCGAGGAGGTTCATCAGACTTCTTCTTATCTTTCACTTCTTTAGTAGATTTGCTCTTAGATTCATCCTTTCCATCTCTCTCTCTTGTTGCTTTCACCTCCTTTAACTTATCACCATCTTTCAATTTACCCTTCCCATTCTGATTATCCTTCTCAGAGGCTTTCTGCTTATCAGTCCCAGCCCCACTTTTTTCACCAGTGCCTTTTTTGTCATCCAACTCAGGCTTTGTTTCTGTTTTATTTGAATCACCTGCCTTATCTTGCTTCCCAGGGGTTGCAGGCTTTGACTTCATTTTAGGAACCGACCTTTCAGCTCTGTTTGCCTGAGTCACTGTGTTGTTGGCATCACCAGTCTGCTTGGCATTAGTTTGAGCATCAGTCTGCTTGGCAGTAGTTTTTGTGTCAGTTTGCGCTTGAGCAGACACTACATTCCCTTTATCTTTAGAGTCAGAAGCCTCTGACTTGGATGCCCCAGCAACCACTTTCTTTTTAGGTACACGTTTAATGATTTTCTTCTTTTTTGTTGTTTTCACACCAGGATCATTCACTGCATTAGCTTGTGGAGCAGGCTTATCTTGAGGTTTATCTTCAGAGCCATTTATTTCTTTCTTATCTTTCACCACATCAGCATCTCCTTTCCCCACTGAAGCATCCCCTGTAGCAGCCAATTTAGCAGAAGCAGCACCACCACTCTTATCCCCACTCTCAGAAGATTTGTTATCCTCAACAGGAACATCTGAAGTAATTTTAACAGCATTATCCTTCTCATTCACTTTGTCTAGCTGCTTGCTGGCAGTATCATTAGTCTTATTGGCAACTTTCTGCTTTACAACCTTCTTTATGATCTTCTTCTTCACAGGCTTCACAACACCAGTTGTCTTGGCAGCCGCTATTTCTTCTTGCTCCTTTTTCTCAACATTCTTTCCTTCCTCAGCAATATCAGCCCGATCACCTTGTGCAGGTTTATTGTTAGTTTCTTCCTTCTTAGCAGTTTTGCTGCTTTTCTCCTTTTTGACATCTTCAGTTGGTTCTGATGGTGCAGATTCTTTCTTCTTGTCTGATTTTTCTATATCAATTGTAAGAAGCAAAACAAAAAGTAAGCTTAGAAGGGAAAATGGATAAATGAGAGGCAAAAAGATAAGATGGCAAGCAAAGGATGAGGAATTTGCCCACTCACCTTTGGATGCTTCCTTGATATCTCTTGACTTCTGATACAACATGAAATAATTATTAAGACAGGAAAAGCAAGCAAATATGATATTCCCTTTTCAAAATCTAACCAGCAAAAAGAAATCATGAATGGACATGGCAACTTCATTAATAGAAACAAACCTCTCTTTTTAAAGAAAGTTGATGCTCTCTCTCAGCAACAGCCTTTTTATGAGCAAGCCACTGATTATGCCATGCATCCAGTGAAGGCAGGCAGTCAGACAAATCAGGAACAAATAATGCAGTGACCTCCTTGTGGCTAAACAAACCATCTTTGCCTACTCTGTCATAGTGTATCTGCAAAGTTTAAGCCATTCTAATAAGGGTTTCCAAGTCAATTTACACAACTAAAACATCAAACCACATTACGCCAAAAGCAATAGAAAGGTTCATTGCTGCTATAGGAAGTCAACTCTATAGCCTTTTAAATCCAAGTAACTAGTTTCTTCCGCACCAAAAAGACAATGATAATTATAATACCAAATTAACTGGTACCTAGAAGACTATTTGTCCATAATATTCATCTTCTAAAACAAGAGTTCAGAAGCCTACAGGGATAGCTTATTGCCTTTGATTAAATGCAACAAAACAAAATCATACTTTAAACATGAGGCATAAATCGCATGAAACTGATAGGACTAAATGAATTTATTAATCTCACCGTACAAAGGACAGCCGGCTAAAATCCATGGTCAAAAGGATAACCATGAATTGAGCTTCATCAAGATACAAAAGAATTTATTCACAGGTGATACAAACTTGCATGAATGCAGAGAGCAATTTAGCTCAGTCATTCACAACAACAACTTGTCATTGACAACGAAAAATAATTTAGTAAATATGATTAAATTGAAGATTTATTATTTATCTACTTATTCCTAGATATGAATATCGACATTAAATATTTACGTTTAAATACATCAGCCCTCTGGCACTTGTCATTGAGTTGATTGATTTCAGGTGCAAGTGTCTCTTTATGATGGAACTAAAAAAAATTAGTTTAGTAATTTAATCAAGAAAACTCTTACGTTTGACACCAAAAAAAACCTAAAAATCATGCAGGCAATATATAACAGCAAAATGACCCATAAGGTTGAAATTGGAAACGCAAGAATCCGATTAGAATTTGAATGATTTAGATGTCAGTTCTCAACAAATAGAAGGGAAAATAGACCAATAAAAGATTTCATAATACGACAGATAAATACCTCAAGGAAACGGTTCCAACGCTGACAGTTTTGCAAATCCAGCTGAATAACATCTTTAGCATGCCTACCAAATAAAAGAAAGTTTTGTCAAGCTACTCACGGACACAATAGTGCAAACTGATAATCCAGGATTAAGCACAAACCTAAGGGCCGTTCTGACCAATGCGTTATCATCAACAGATGGATCACCCCCATCAGCAGATTCCCATGGCCCACCAACTGCCATGAAAGAATGGTCCTTCTTAAGGATAGCAAACCTAAGAATATTGCACATATGAGGGATGCGATCATCAAAACTTCTATCAGATGACAGATCCTCCAGAGCACTCCTGCTAAGTCCGCTCAACAAAATTATCTGACATGGAGAAAACTTATTTGTCAAATAGCGGCTGCACAAAGCCTTTCTTTACCCAAAAAAAAGTTATGCTTCTACAAACATATATGAAACCAATGGATTCAATAGCCATGCAAGAAAAGGCAGCACAACAAATGTGTTCAATAGATCACATGATCTGCATCATATCATATTCAATCAAAGAATGTGGAATACAAAGTTAAAAATAAACCTACTTTAGCATTCCAAACAGTATTTCGTTGTTCCACATTTGTAGGCGATGCCGTCAACAGCTTCATGGACGACGGATCTTTAGGCTCAGTAGCACATTCTTCTTCAACAAAATCATGATCAAAACTGCTCCACTCAAAATGTTAAGCATTATACATTGTGGATATTTCAAATAGAAAGAAATCCTTGTGTAACAAGGAAAATAATGCATGCTGTTTGTGCGTTCAAATTTTAATAGTATATATTATTCATTTCTATTTGAATTTCATTTCAAATTTATATACACATCATTTTTTAGTGGGATGAACAGTGTATAAAACCAATTTTGCTACAAAACATTATACATACAGAATATGACAAAAGAAGTGGGGAACATGGCCATTTCAACTTAAAGTCTCTCACAAATACCACCTACAACCTTAAAACTGGAAATTAGTTCCCTGAAATTAAAGCACTGGCCCATTCCGTGTGTTGGTGAATATACCACTTTACATATTTCCTATGCGACACAGCATGCTCCCAGTAGTTTAAAAGTAAATAATGGTAATTGCTTGTCTTTAGAGTCAAGGGGAGCGTTCATAAATGACTTGTAGTTAATAAATTCCTTCTCCCAGCCAAACTTTATTGTTCTTGAATAAATTATTGGGCCTTGGCTACAAAAGAAATCCCTAGTTTTGGTTTTCATCTCCCAAATCAAGAATCAGGCTAGTAATTTATAAAATTTCAAAATAACATCACATATTCACATGTTTAAAAATATAAACTAAAATACATTACAGAAAAAGACTCCCTGTAGCTCATCAGTAAGGAAGATATATTAAAAAATGAGAAAGATAAGCTCAACACATAATGCAACTTGCACATAATGGACAAGGAAAAAAGGTACCTGACAGGAGTATGGATGGACAGTTTAATATCACCCTTGGGCCAGTTCACAACAGCCTATGGCATTTTAAATAATACTGTTAACTCACCATCCAAAAATCATGATCAAAGAATGGGAAATTATAGCATAGCTATACCTTGGAGAATTCAGGAGAGACAAAGAGTCGAGGGTATCGCTTATCTAATGAGAGATAGTCCCTCTCAGTTTCCACCAATCTGGATGAGTAAACCTGTCCAATAAGCAGATTAGATAAAATAAACACTCAGAATTAACAAATACCATTTCAGGAGAGTGGGCAAATCTCAAATGTAATTCTGAAGACAGACAGCATAAACCCACAGAAGAAGAAGTATTATGTTCAACAAATCAATTCACAACTCTTGAAGTAAACTTCAGTTTAGCATCAGAGGCCAATAATTCTTGCAGATCTATATGCCTGTTTTCAACTAGGCTTGAATCTGGGGAAAACTAGTCTTGAACAAAAGGTGAATGATAAGGAATAAAGGAGGCAAGAAACAGTCATTACGGAGGTCTAGGAAGAGATCATTAAGCGGAGAGGGAAGGAGCATGATAGAATAACGTGATCCCCAAAAAATGCGTAATTTGAGGATACACGGTCAATCAAAAACTGATATAGGAGAAGATGAAAACATCACGTGCTGCAACATACTTCATGATCAAATAGAAGTAGATGAACATGAGAATCCCCAGATAAAAGAGGGTGGTGAGGAAAGGATGGGGTGCAGACTAGTAGTTCTATCATCAGAAAGACTAAGACTATCAAGCCCTCAACCACATATCTCCACAGTATAAACACAAGAAAGAATCTAGTTCCTTGCAGCGTAACATTCTGTTAATGATGAAGCAACCAAGATCTTATTTCCTTTTACCTTGCAGACATATTCTCTCCTTTTTTCCTTAACAGGTGAATGGTGCCTTCAGCATAACAGAACACCAAGTTAGTGAAAAAAAGGCGGGAAGATATACCAGCAGCTAGATATTGAGAACCAGAGTAGGACGCAAACAAAAAGATTCAAAATCACCAAGATCCACCTATGAGAAATTTCATGATGTGGAGAGTCACGACGTGAAGATCTAGCCTCCTTCGTCAAAGAGGAACCACGTGGGCCTTTCGGAGTACCGCTAGGACCTTTCGAAGTAGCACGGGGATCTTTTGAGGACCTCAAAGGGCTTCGTTCACGCCTAGCGTCAAGCGCACGTTTGCGCTCTCGCTCCCTTTCCTTCTCCCGCCGCTCCAAAATGCGCTCCCTTTCACGCTCTCTTTCTCGTTCACGTTCTCGTAGTCGTTCTCGTTCCTTCTCCCTTTCTCTTTCCCTCTCTCTCTCTCTCAAGCGCTCCCGACGACGCTCTTCTTCCCTTAGCTCAAAATCTTGAAGATAACTAGCTCGATCATCCTTGTGGTCCTTGTGCATTGACCGCGACAACACACTTCCAGAATAATCTGATTCCATAGCACTCCCATGAAGTCCTTTTCCACTAGCATAGTCCCTTCCAGGTGGCAAGCTCACCCCATAACCAGGATTTGAAGTGCTTTGGGAATATAAGAGGTCATCCACACTTCTCCTTGGAGCAGCCCCTAATATGGACGGTGCATGTTGACCACTATATGAAGCAGCGCTCAGCATTGATGAACCGCGGGGGTCAGCATCTATCCTTCCTCCATAAGGCAGAATATCTTGGGTAGGATGACGACTAGCAGAAGCCCTTACTGCAAGATAATCAGTTTGTCTGCCAGAAATGTGTTGCTACTCAGTGCAGGGAGAAATACTTTTACCATTTAAAATAGTTAGTCACTGTTGAGCAGCTTCAATCCAGTTTCATCATAAATATAAAAAGATAACCGAGATAATTTAGAAAGAATTAGGCACTCTTTACACCAGAGAAAACGCCTTCTAGGTTAGTAAATAGTCAATGGTATTATTATTTTTAAGTGACCACAACTGGAATATGGCTGCACTTGAACAAAACTACAATTCACATTCAATAGATAAATACCTGCTACTCCCATCAAGTGAGGCAGACTGCAGAGACTGAGCTTTCAGCAATTGCTCTTGTCGAAGCAAAGATGTCTGATCAATGCGATCATATATTTCTGGTTGCTGGACATTGAGAACGAAATATTACAAAATAAAAATAAAAAAAAAAAAAGACCACAAATAGAAAGAAGCAATATTTTTCCATCTCTCACGCCTTAATAAAATCTTCAGAAAATAGAAAGCTGTAAGAATCTCTTCTATGGGATAAGCATTAACCTGATGCTGATGACTAAATCCTACAGGATCAGCAGCATATCGACTAGCTGGATCATTCTGCAGGTCTCTACTCATATAAGCACTCTGTCGCTCACCATATTGTCGTCTATCTATTCCAGAATAATCCAAAACCTTATCGCCATACAACTGATCTGATTTATGACCGTATCCGTGGCTTGATGATGAGAGATAATCACCAGAAGCAAACTTAGGTGAGTCAGAAACATTCACAGCATAACCCCCACGACCCTCCAAAGCTGATGGCCCAGCCCCCTTGGCACTCAAAGAAGGAACCTACACAAAGTGATTACATGGTTTTCTAAATAAAGCCCATCAAAGACAATTATAAATAACCTAAAGTAAGAGTGTCATTATATCAGAGATTAATATCAAAGGAAAATTTACTTAAAGCAAAAAAGTAACGCAAAAACAGAAGTTCAGAATCAGTTTTAACTTTTAAGAGCCATCAGATCCATAGCTGGTGCTTACATTTTCAAGATGCTAATTAACTAGAAGACATTGAATGAGGTAATATTTTTTGCTAGAATGAACGAAATGGAATTAATAGTTAAAAATTAATATGATGCATCAACATTCTTCACTAGCTATCAGGTTAAATTTCTTGAGTTTATTTAATATGTAGGCAATTGTTTCAGTTATGTTAATTTTACTCCTCAATACATGTAGCATATGGAAGATGATCATAAAATTACTCTTCAATAATTTTAATTGAAAAGAGACATAACCAACCTACCTGCTGTGCACTGCTCAAAGCAGCTGAACCATATACAGAACTATACTGTCCCCCATATTGAGCAGCTGCGGAAGAATGAGCTTGATATCCACTAACATCAACTTCCTGAGAAGTTCCCAATATTGCTGAATGCCGAGAAGCCACAGAATGTCGACCCACATCAGGTCCTCCAACAGTACCACCAGAATAGCCAGAACCCAGCTATATAAATACCACAAAATCTAGGATCAGACCCTTATATGCATCTAGCTTGTACAACAAACACAAGAGAATATTACATAGAAAATTTTCTCCATTCAGAAAAACTATCTATAAAGCTCATCGTAGATGTACCATATTCCTTACAAATTGCTAAAACAATCGAACATTGAAACATTAAAATTAAAATTATATCAGAATAAAGCTACTAACATGCTTCTTGTTTTCCAAATCAACGAAGACGTGAGAATATTGAATAACAAAACAACCTTGTCATGGTAAAATAGGAACAAAAATGCAAAGAAACTCCTCACATAAGGAAGAAAATGCAAAGAAGCCTCACATGAGGTATACACAAATTCTTCCATACGAGCTACAACAATTGAAAACATTGAAACATGGCAATTCGATCATAAAGCCTTCAAAGTATCATATGCCTTGTGATTATGAATGGGTTAACAAATACCACCTCATTCGAGAAAGTTCAAGCCAAAACCATCGAAAGAACGAAAGACTTACGTTCTGGCCATATGCGGATTGACCCGCATAAGACTGCCCGTATCCGCTGCCTCCTCTGGAAGAATACATATTCCTTCACATGAAGAGTAAATAAGCGAACCTGCGATGAAGAAAGACCCTAAAAAAAAGCAGAAAATAGCCGTGAACATGACTAAAAATTTGTAATTTGTTCATGAAAACCATAATACGAAAATTGAGAAAAAATAAGTTCTTGCACAACGAAACAAAATGAGACTTACAGTGTAGTATGAGACTGATGAAAACGAAATAGAGACGAAAGACGAATACTTCTTGGAAGAAGTAAGGAACCCTAGAAGAGTAGAAAGGCCGTCTGGGGGATTACTGAACGGACATTAACGATATCTTGAACCAAGAGCAGGTTTTAGCGTTCGCATGCCCTGATGCCGAAAAACGTCAGTAAGAGGGCTTTAGCGGGTTTATTGAGCCCATTGGGCCTGGACTAATAAACTAAAGCCCAAATTAGAGATGAGAAAAAAGTTAGGCCCAAATATGTATAACTTAACAAAACAAGTATTGTCACCCTGCAAAGAGAAAGTTTATATATAGTATTTTGAACTTTCAAAGCTTCTGCAAGTATAGAAAGACAGTTTATTATTCTAAAGTATTCTTTTATGAAGTATGTAATATATATTATATAATTTAGTCTTTATGATTAGGAAAAAAAATTATTGTATGGACAATAAACAATATTTATTTGTAATCATAATATATCATATAATTATTTTATAATCATCTATTTTAAATGACTCGTATATATATTGGAAATCCCAAATGCCTTACTTATCGAAAAATATTGATAAGACCAATATTGAAGACCCTTATTACAAAAGTGAAATAGGGAAATGCCATTACTTAAAAATCAAAAAAAGAAACAAACATTGAAAACAAAATCAATCCTAGCCAATGTGAATATAACATAACAGTTGGAAACCTGCAACACTCACCAATATAATTCAGTGTTTGGTTTTTTAGCCTAAATCTAGGTGTTTTCATAATTCAAAATTATGTCAATAAATTAAGGAGTTATCATAATTCAAAGTTATAGTTTCTTTTTGGCCAAAAGTCATGACAAATACTAGGGAATTCAGTTTGGATATATTAATTAATAAATATAATTTATTCATGATTATTTTATAATTATTTTTTTATTTCTTCAAAATTGATTGATTAAGTAATCATACTTCAAAATGATTTGATCATTTCTTCAATTTCATCTGTTATTTATTTATTGATATTATTTGATTATTTGATTTAAAGATAATGACATCATCGTCCCACATTATAAAGGATTGTTTCCTATTTTTTTATATTACTTTATAATTGATTGATTAAGTCATTATATTTAAAAATGATTTGATTATTTTTTAAATTTTCTTTATTATTGATGCAAAATATAGATATTGATTTAATTTAAAAATAGTGATGGCATCTAGATTTAGATTAAGTTTGAGATTTATTATATCTAGGATATTATATCTTAATTATTTTTGATAGGATTAGATTCTAGGTTTGCCTATATAAAGGCCCACATGTATGCTTTTTTAATTAACTGAGTTTAATAGAGTATTTTAATTCCTCTAAAATCAATATGGTGTGTGTGTCTATATATATATATGTATATATGATTATTTGCTTTATTTATATTTGTTAATATTAGATGTATCGAGCAATTATATTAGTTCGTGGCCTCATCTTTATATTAATAATCTACTTAGTCAAATAAAAAATTCATGCCCCTTTTTATTAATTTTTTTCTTCATGAAGTGCTAACTTAAATATTTTGATTATGGTTAGCTTTCGTTTCACATTACATTTTTTTCTGTTGATTTTGGTAATTCTTCCTTTTTTGTTTAAAGCATCAGATTTCTCCATTTTTAAGTCTAGAATAGTGCCCCACACATCCTCATATTTGACCCAAATCAATTTTCATTAAATATTTAGATAATTTCATTTTAATTAACATATCGTGTACTTCTTTTATCAACACCAAAATGCATTTACATATTGTATAAACTTAGAATTATTAATCAATATAACTTTAACCAAAAAAAAGAATTATTCATCAAATATAATATAACGTACAGTAGCTCGGACTAACCAAATGATATTTATAAATGGCAAAAAAATATAAAATCAAACTTAAATAGGTAGGTCTAAAAGGCAGATATCACGCTATAGGAATATAGTTGTCTTGCCTAATATAACGTGAAAACGATGAACACAATTAAAAGTAAAGTAGACTCAAAACCTAGACTGCATTCAAAGACTCAAAACAACTCATGGTAACTTATTTTTCTATTTTTATGTTCTTGATGATTGCTTTGTTGGCCCTAAACATAGGGTTGGACATATCAAATAATCTCACTTGCCACATCCTTATTATCAGCCAATGGAGTGTCATATCTCTTATTTCTCTTTGATGGGGTGATTGAAAATCCTAACGACTGAATTATTAGAAGATTATCATCGTTTTGAACTTTTTCTGCTGACATCAATGTTGTCAAGGAACTTGAGGCATGTGTTTCTATTTCGAAGGGCTTGAAAAAAAGGCCTACGAATAAATGAAACAGCAAACAAATGAATATACAATCAAGTACTCAATCACATTATGTGCCACCATCAACTAAAATCCTTTTCTTCACGTTAATTATGAGTATGTAGATCATTGCAAAATATCTCATACCTCAGAAAATTGCAAAACACCCAAACTATTCGATGTGTATTTGATGTTGCTCTACTTGACTCTAAACCTAATAATAGTTTCTCTTTCAACACAAAGCTTTAATTGTTTTGGGAAAGTTTCAAGCTCTTATTTATCTTAAGAAAGTCGAGTATGGAAGAATATAGAAAAAAGAAATTTAAATTCAAAAATTAATATACTACAAGGCACAAAAGATCAAACAAAAGGAGGAAAAGAAAGGATTGAAGTAAGTACAACCACTAACTTTTCATCAAAAGGTGACGTCTTTTTAGTCATTGTCCAGTTCTTGATAACTCGAGCATAGTCGTTAATATCACTAATGAGTTCATAAGGCCGACTTGTCATGATATTGGAGATGAATAATTAAGCTCACTAACAATGAAGAATGAAGAACACAAGACAAAACACATTGACCACGTTAATATATATAAGCATTACTAGAATCATGGGGCCAACTATATTTCTTGAAAATTAAGCTTCTTGCAGATTTAATTTGAATTATGATTATAATAACTCCTTAATCGTGGGGGTCAACAAATAATTTATTGATATAAAATATTGATATTGAATTATAAAAGGGTCCAATTAAAAATTATGATAAAATAATTGTGATAGTCAAAAGAGGGATATTGATATTTATTGGTATTGTTACACCCATCCCTAAATTACTCATACGGAAGCATAAATAATATTCTTAAGAGCCGTCCTTATTACTATTAGAGCATTTATTTGCTCATTTCTCTACTCATTCATACATGTATGTATACAAACTATGACATGTTTTCTTCAAATAATAAATATGCCGGAATTTATACTTGACTCATTATCCTTATAAACCTTTAATTCTTCATACCATTTTCTCTTGTGCAACTTCATGCACTCTCCTTTTGTGCGCTCACATACATGTATGATTGGTTAGGGGGGTGAGATTAAGATAAATGTTATTGCATGATATGCTTGCCTTACATAGGCTCATGTTAAAATAATGACATTTCTGCATGCTCAATGCTTCACATTTCTTACTTATGGTCACAATATCAATAGAAACAGAGATTCAATCATTCAGCTATATTACATATAAGCAAGCAAGCAAAGCAATTATGCACATCAATACACGCAAGTAAGGTAAGTTCACTACCTTGAGTCTTTAAGTCCTCCTCTTATTCTTTTGTTTTTCTAACCATTAAAGTTGCTTCCATTGCCTATTCTTTGTCACCTCATGGCCCTAGACACATAAGCAAACACATCAATACATAAAAGTAGGGTAAGTTCACTACCTTGAGTCTTTAGGTTCTCCTCTTATTCTTTTGTTTTCCAACCATTAAAGTTGCTTCCATTGCCTATTCTTTGTCACCCTATGGCCTTAGACACATAATTACATGACTTGTTAGAGTCATGGAAGTGAGCCATGACAAATGAATGTCTAATAAGGCTACATTAGCCTCTAAGACATAACTCTATTCTTAGAAGTCACTCTTATTTACAATTCACTCCAATTCCTTATTTTAGTATTTCAAGTTTATGCTGCCAAAATTTTCACCTAATTTTAAAAAAACATAACTTAATCTATAAACCTCAAAACGGGGTGGTTCAAAGTTCAGCCTGGTTCAAAGTTCAGCCAAGCCTGCATCCACGTAACATTTTTTGTCAAACTAAAAGGTCAACATTTTAAAAATTAACTATAATGATATTTTTGCTCTAATTTTGAAATTTTATGAATACATTTATATCTTTGAAAAACATATAATACCAAACTTATTTTGAGTAAAAGTTTATAGGTAGTTTTGCACATTAACTCCTTTTTTTCAATCAGACTCAAATTTAAAACTTTGAAGCAGACTCAAATTTAAAACTTTGAAGCCAAGTGCCTTGGCAACTTTTGTAAATCAACAAGTATCTAATCCTTTTTTTCAAACGGCATTCGTCAATTAAGCATTGGGTCGGTACGTGTGATTTTTTCCTCAGCAACTGCCGACAAAGCTATTTATCTCCGATTCTACGTGGGCCAAAGACGCGTGGTTTGAGCAGCTAAAGCACGCGCCATCTGGTCCCACCATGCTGAAGTGGATTTAGTTACTGAAATCCGGAAGCCTCTAAGAAAGAGAATATTCTCTCATATCAAAGAAAAACAATATGAGACAAAACTCCCAAAAAATTAATTATTAATATAGTCTATATCGTCCAATGGACAAACTATTAATGTAATATATAATATAAAATCTTAATAAATCTCATTATTCTGGTGCAAAAAAAAAAAATCATTATTCATCCTTTATGAATAAAATAGTTTATTTATCAAGCTCCATCCAACACGCATGACTTATTGGTAAATTAATTTTAGTTAATTATTTAATTGTAGACATTCCTTAGTTTCTTGAAGAATATATATAAGTAGACGAAGAATCGAAAATTTGGCCAATCGGACCATTTCTTTTTAGTTTCTCAGCCTTAAAAATGGATTGTAAATCAAACTTAAATGAAGTTAGCCAGTAAGAGGCTAAAGGGCCTAAAGTTCTTACCATTAGGCCCTTTAAATATATATTTTGTTTCATTAACATGACTTGACCATTTAATTTACTAATTTATATGTATTTTGTATTTGTTATAGAGTTATTTATCCATTTAATTATAAATACATAATAATTATACTTTAATTTTATGATTTGATTTAATATTTGTTACAAATAAAGATTATGGATATATTCATAATGATGTGAGAGAAGATATTCTTAATATTTTTACTCATGAAGTAGAGCCTAATACTTGAAGTAAAGACAATCAAATGTCTTTGAAATTGATGATAGTAGTGAGAAGATGAAAATGATAGTCATCGTACTCATGTTACTTAGTAGTAATCTTGTTATGCTTTGTATGAGTTACTCTTGATTATGAATTAGTGACTGCGTTTTTTTTATTACACTAAGTGTGTTATATAGACATTAATGTTAACAACATTTATTTGATAAATTATAACTTTATTGTTGTAATTTACTACTTATAATTTTTTTTTAAACGGAGGAAAAATAATTAAAATTTGAAATAGTAACTTCGGGCCTTGTAAGGCCGGCTCTGGTCCTGGTGCTTTCAGGGAAGGCTTTGAAAAACATATGTTTTTCTTGCTTCAGGCTCTGTAGCGCCGACTTATTAGGCCATGGCCATGGCCTTTCAAGGGCCGAGCCGGCCCTGATTCCCAGCTCTATATATAAGGATAAACATATGTCTTACTTCTACAATGACTATGGGTCCTACAAAAAGATATAATAGTACTAAAGTTATTAAACTCGAACTTGTCACTAAACTAGTCAGAGTATTAGATTAAAAATCAGTGAGTCATATCATAGTCAAACTAGAGCTAACCCAAGACCAAACCGATGATAAAGTGAAGATTTCAAAATTATTAGTATGAAATTCTAAAAAAAAAAATCAATTTTAAAAAATGAAACGGGTTGACGCCCGGACTAGACACCGACTGGTTCTTCAGTTTCAAGGCCAAACTAGCCGTTTCGGTCCAGGTTTAATAACACTGATACTACCACACAATTTATTAAACCTGGATCTGTCACTGAATTGTTAGGTTAAGGGTCAGTGGGTCATACCAAAGTTAAACTGGAGCTAATCCGAAGCCAAACTGATGAGAAAGTGTAGATCTCAAACTTATTAATATGAAATTCTAAGGGGGAAAAACCAAAAAATCGATTTAAAAAAATGAACCGGTTGACTCCTAAGCTAGACAGGTTTATCGACCGGTTCATCAGTTTCAGAGCCAAATCGACTGTTCCAATTCAGGTTTAATATCCTGACACTACCACACAATTTATTATTATTATTTTAAAAAAATATTATTGGGTTGAGTTGGTCAGCCCGCCTCACGGCACGCATGCGCTGCTGTTAACGTCGGAGGGTGAACGCAGGGAAGGGGCCAATGAAGAACGGAGATTCCCAGAATATTCTCTGGTTCAGACCCTTTTCTAAAGCCAAAATGGATTAAAACACCATAGTTTTGTATTATTATAACTTACGGGATTCAAACACATCTCTTCTCTCCAATACCATAGCCCGTAGGTGTTCTTCTGGGTGCTAATTTGGATATGCATGAGACTTTCAAGATTATTTAGTATACAAGTATTTAATTAATGTTTATGTTGATTGCTATATATAGAGAGAGAGAGACAGAGAAATTTGGCATTTTATTTTCTGAAAGCTATACGGAAAATTGACTATTTTGGGTTCAATCAAATGTATCTGAACCCTTCCATATCAATAATTAATATTCTCTGTATACAAAATTTGATAACTTGGGGGGGAAAAAAAACCCAGAATCACTTGAATTATATGCTGTTAATAATTATACCGTTATTTAAAGCGATCTGAAGAGATGTGGGGGTGTCAAAAGGTTAGAGCTTTTTCTTTGTTGTGTGTGTGTTTGTAAGAAAATTTTCCCCAAAAATTGGCAAATAAAGAAAATATTCACACACAAAATATTTTTAAGAAAATTATGACAATGTTGGATTATTTTTGTCTAGCTAAAGAAACAATCGAAGAATCTCATACTCCCTCCGCTCTTAATTATAAGAACATTTTTATAGTGTACAAAGTGTTTCTATAATTAAGACCGGAATTATCTTCAATGTAACAATACAGTTTTTTTACAACAAAAATTTAGATGAGTTGGATTGATGCTCGTCAAGATTATGATATGTCTCAAAACACAAAAAGCCCCACTTACTTCAATACAAGGATACTAACTCTATGCAACATATATGTACAATTCTAAGCCTCCCATTGAGTGGGAACTTTTTCTCTTTCACTTTTTTCTGTTATTTTTTCTTGATGATGATGACAGAAGCTGATCTTCAAAATAATAAGAGCACCCTAAAGTTATAAATGCGATTAAACTCATAACTTTCCAATTATAGAGAGCTATCATAATTAACATTAGCATTGACAATTATCATGCATTAAAGATTATTATCTCTGGCGCGATATATTATTTAAGCTAACATAAATTGGTTGAAAGCGATTTTTCAATATAAAACCAAAAAAATTATATATAATAGGCCAAGAAAGTGGACATTTGTTGATGTCACATAAGATATATTAGATATTTATTCAATTGCTTTTTGGTTAGATATGGTTGAGTTGGACAACTGTGTGATGTCAAGGGAGGGCCATGAATTTAGGGAGTGGTCAATAATTGAACGAGTCAGTCAAGTTCAATATGCTTCTTCTTTCAACTTCCGTTATCATTTTTGACACGTAAGATCCTTACTTGAAACTTCCCTCATCCCTCTATTTATTTGGCTCCATATATAAATAAAATAAAATAATATGATAAAATAATCTATATTTTAATTCAACCTAGGAGCACGTGACTTTTAAAATTAATTCTCTCCTACCCATTTAGCCTAAACTTGAAGTTTAGTCTTCTAAACTTGTTCATATATAGCAACTATCTAAAAGTACTCAAACATACTATAATAATAAAAATTATGCTAAAAATTAAACTTCTCATAAATTAAAATTTGTCCTAATTTAAATATTAATTTTCATAAATACTCCCTTTTAAGAAAATGTTTGTAGGGGTTGCCCTGGCTCTATCAAAAACTTCTCATAGCAACCTCGTGTCTAGAGCATTTATTAAATTTTTTTATATCCTAATTAAAAATGAGTATCTATTAATAATAATGTTATTAAAAGTTACATAGCAGTTATTAAATGAGGGTATTTTAGAAAATAATTGAAATTGTTATTTTTCACATGTTTATGAATCCATCTAACTTTAACCACATTTTATAATTTTTGAGAATTAATTATTCATCTCTTGTAAAAGGAACCACCGGTCACACTATAATAGCTTTAATATTGAAATTGACAACAACTATTAGCTTTCTCTGCAACATTAATTTCCTTTGTTTGAGAAACGTATTGAAATTTTACACCTTTAAGAGGTTCATTTATTTATTTTATTCAATACTCTCTCAACTTCTAAATATAAGACAAAATTGATTTTTTAAAGATATTAAAAAAACTAAGGGTTAAGGTGCATTTTTACCAATGAATTATTTGGTGCAGGAGGCGTCAACACAATTAATTATTAAGTGACCAAAAATACCAAAAAAAGTTTTACTCATGAGCGTCCAACACAACACAACGTTAGGACAAAAGTTAACGTCCGCTATCTAAGGTGCAAATTGGCCAATGAACTTTTACCCTGAAGTCTTCAAGACAAAAAAGTTTTTTTACTCGGAGCCTACAAAGACAAAATTCTAAATCTTACTAAATTAAATAATTTTTTCCTCATTTGTCATTATTGAAAACTACTTGTATAGATATATATGGACACAAATTATTCATTCTTCAATTTTGTCAAAATTATGATTTGCTAAAATAAACAAAAATTTTAATTAAAAAAATTAATTATATGATTTAAATAAAACTCAAGGTGTTTTATAGTTTAATTTATATGTTAAACAATATATATATATATATATATATATATACATATGATTTATTTTTAATGGATATCAATATTGATACTTAATAATATAAATCCAAGAACTTGATGATATATTTGTTAATTAAATGATCTATTGATTATTTGTGACTGACTTTGAAAAAAAAAAAAAAAAGATAACTTAAGAGGCTTGATGAAGGACGATTTAATAATAGGTTAAAAAACAATTTTAATGGGTTAATGAGCAACTTGACCTACGAAAATTTGATTAACATTAAATGAATTTTTTAAATTACATAAATTTCTTCTAAAATAAAAATAAATCATATATTTTTTTTGTTTAACATATATAATAAACTATAAAACACTTTGATTTTTTATTTAAATCATATAATTATATTTTTAATTAAAAATTTTATTTATTTTAGAAAATTATAATTTTGAAAAAATTGAAGAATAAGTTATTTTTGTCCATAGATAATACAAGTAGTTTTAAATAATGACAATTGAAAAAAACTTATTAAATTTAGTAAAATTTAGAATTTTGTCTTGCATTTCCCAAGTAAAAAGTTCATTTACTAATCTGCACCTTAGATAACTGGACGTTAACTTTTGTCTAACTGCGTTATCTTTGGGACGACTCCCGAAAGTAAAACTTTTTTTAGTATTTTTGGTCCACTTAATAGTTAATTGTGTTGGACGCTCCGACTAATTTAATAGTTCATTAGTAAAAATGCACCTTAACCCAAAAACTAATTAAATTACTTTAAAATATTTATATTTATCGTCTTTCTCTAAACTATTTTCCCGAACTTATAAACTGATAGATAATTTAATAATACACATATTTAGCTTCATTTATATTTTAAAAAAAATTAACTTTATTTTATATTTAAAATAAAAGAAACTAACTTATTAGAGGAAGTAACTTATTGAAAATCATCACGTGCAGTTTGAAGACAATCAATTAATAGGTGAAAAAACATAAAATAGTAATAGTATAGTAACATTTTTTGTTTTAAACCCTTTTCACAGTAGTGGGTAAGGATGCGGTCTCTCTCATTAGACGTAGGTGATGACATGTTTGGGCAATTTACAGTATTCAATTTTATGTAACTTTTTTTCATTTTTGAAACCCTTTCAAAGTAGTGGGTAAACACGGTAAACATTGTAGTAAGAAAATTAATGTTTCTTTGAATTAAAATAACATATATTTTGAAAAGTAACAAAAACCTTCAAGAGACCATTTATTTTAAATTAGAGAAAAAATTTAACGAATTCACCCTGCTAAAATGTAAGGGCTTATAATTTGGGAAAATTTTCATTGAGCCCTTAAGGATTTGACATAATTTCAGTTAACCCTTAAAACTTTCTAAAATCTTATTGTACCCTCATGTGTCAAAATTAAATTAAATTTTTAGGTAAAAAGACAATGGTGCCCTTTTATTTTATTTTTTCAGAAGAGCATTTATAAGACAAATAAAAGAATTCGAAAGAATATAGGGAATTAAAAAAATTTAACTATTTACAAGACAAATTTGTCCATTTATAAAACAAATAAAAACATTGACAAGACAAATAAAGTTATTCAAAAGAACCTAGGGAATTAAAAATATTTTAGTCATTTAAAAGATAAATACGAAAATTCACAAGATAAATATGGCTATTTACATGATAAATAAAAACAATTTACAAGAAAATTAAAGTAAGGACATCATTGTCTTTTCACCTCCAAAACTTAATTTCATTTTAACCGAAGGGAGTGTAGTGAAGTTTCAAAAAGTTTTGAGCTTGACTAAAATTATGTCATATCCTTAGGGCTCAATGAAATTTTCCCTATAATTTACTGAATTATAAATCAGATCTCTATTTTTTTAAAAAAAAAAAAAAATGGACGCTTATAGTTTAATCCATTTATCATTGAGTGTAGAAATCAATTAATTTTGGTTCATAGAATTCTATTAGCCATGTAAAGTTTTCTTTATTTCATTTAACACAGTTTTAACACATGTACAATTTTATAAATTAAATTTCAAAAGGTTATGAATTAGAATTACCGAATCAAATTATAAAATTTCGTTTAAAACAAAAGAAATCATATAAATTTGATTCAAAATTAAGGTAAATTATAAGGTAATAGGAATAATTTTTTTAAATAATTTATTGATACCACATTTTGGATAGATACAAGGGTTAAGGTGTGGATTTGCCAACGAATTATTACCCAAGGAGTGTCTGGCACAAAAAACAATTTAGGGGACCAAATTGGCCAACGAACTATTAAAAAGTGAAAAAAAAAAACATAATTTGGTGCAGATTCGCCAACGAACAATTACCTCATCACTGTCTTGGTGTCTCCATCTTAGGTGTTGTCACATGATGTTGGTGATGTCGACGTCTTCAAAGTTCTTCCATTGTTCTTTGGGTGTTTCACTCACCTCTCAACTCATCCAAGAATCCACATTTTTCGACCAAGACGCGTACTTGACGCCCTGGTTGCATCATCGATGCAAAGCAAGAAGAACCGCACGCCACATACATCGCTTTCGCATGGGTCCCATCTATGTTGGTGATTGCTTTATCCAAAAGAAGCGCTTTTTAACCGCTTTTTTTCCAAATGCGTCTCCATGATCGTCCTACGTAGGTCTTTCATATTTTAACGTAATTGTGATACTTGTTTTCTTTTTAATAGTTATTTGGTACTTTTTTTTTCACTTTTTAATAATTCGTTGGCCAATTTAGTCCCCTCAATTGTTTTTTTGTGCTAAACGCTCTTCGGGTAATAGTTTGTTGGCAAATTTACACCTATCAAGTTTTATTATAATTTTGAAATTGTACAATTCTAAATAAGGTATTTCTCAGAAAATGACTTGTGAATTACTTATCAAGTTTTATTATTCCTTTATCTATTCTTAGTAACAAACATTATTTAGAATTTTAAAATTCTTTTTCTGTATTTTCCATGTAAAATACCATGTTTTGATTAGAGAACAATCAATGTTTATCCAAATATTCCCTTAGGGGAAAGGACACGCGTCACTCAGGGTGATAGCTACTTTTGCTGACTTAATTATTGCCAATGAATGGACACCACAACAGTGCGACATTTCCATGTCTTATTTGTATTGCTTTTAAATAATAAAATCTTGACTTTCTTCCCTCATTTGCTGCTTCAACTACCTTGTCGTCTTTGGTTATTTTTGGGTTAGGTGGCGGTTTTGTTTTGAAGTTTTGGTTGAGGATAATTTTGTTTTGGAAGTTTTTTTTAAGGGTAATTTTATCCGAAAAAAAAAAAAAAAAAAGAGCAATTTTACATTAACCATTATCCCGGTTAATTTTGACCATTAATTGACTAAATATGTTGAACTGTAATCTATATGACATTGATATTATTTTTGTTAAAATGCAAATTTACCTCAGATAACGCTCAAGGAAGGCCAAATTTACACCCTTAACTAAAAAGGTGTAAATTTACACTTTAACAAAATTAATGTGGATAACATGTGGATTACTAACTCAACATATTTGGTCAACTAATGTCAAAATTAATTGGGATAAAGGTTAGGGCAAAATTTCTCTTCTTTTGAAACTTCCAGGGCAAGATTACCCCTGGAAAACTTTTGGGGCAAATTGCCCCTCAGTGAAAACTTACCCGTTTTTTTTAAATAGTCATTTTTCTTAATTTTTATAAGATACAAATGATCAAATTATGTTAATTAAAAATTAGTCAACATTAGTTAAAATTAATAAAAATATAAAATTGTAGCTTTCTCCTTTCGTTCCTTTTAAAAAAAAAAACAACGGCCGCCACATGTTCCTTTTTATAAGAAACATTCATAGAATATCTTTTTTTTTCACTTATCAAAAAAAGGAATCTTATTTTTTTTTTTACTTCTTACTTGTCCATTTTGTCATTATTTAATTATGGTTAAGGGGCATTTTTGTCCGAAAAGTTTTCACCGACTGACAATTTTTCCCTAGAAGTTTTTTAGAGGCAATTTTGCCCCGGAAGTTTAAAAGAGAGCAATTTTGCTATTGTTGCTATCCCAATTAATTTTGACTGTTAGTTGACCAAATATGTTGAGCTGATAGTTTATATGTCTTCCACGTCTTTTTTTTTAAGATATAAATTTGTGCTAAAAGTCCATTTGTCAAAATTCGCACATGGAAATCTTTGGAACACATTTGCACCTTAACAAAAATGGTGCAGAAAACATGTGGACTGCGATCTCAATATATTTGGTTAATTAACAGTCAAAATTAACTAGATAATGATAGAGGCAAAATTGTTATATTTTTTACACTTCTAAAGTAAAATTGCCTTCGAAAAACTTCTTAGGTAAAATTGTCATTCGATGAAAACTTCCCAAGCAAAAATTCCCCTTAACCCTTTAATTTCCCTATATAATGCTAATATAATAAATTTTCACAGCTTTCAAAGACCTATTACTTCTTCTATTTTTATTTTCTTATTTTTATCTTCTAGAACTACCGGTATTATAATAATTTCTTTATTTTCTCTCTTATTTCCTATGTCCTTATAAACAAAGGTATTTTAGTTTAAAAAAACGGTTATTGACACATTTATTATTTTTAATTGATGTTTTGAACTGCTTGATTGTATTAAACATTTCATATAGAAAAAGGAATGGAATGAATATTTCTTAAAAACATCTTTATTTATGGGGTGAGCAAGGAAGTAAACAAGTAGTTAATTAATCTAGTAAAACTAACAAAATACCCTCCCATTTCTTTATTGTAAGCTTTAATTTTGTGAATGAGTGTGTTTTAAAATATAAATTTCATTATTTTAGGTTTGTCAAAACATTTATTGTGTTTTTTTTTCAACTTTACCCTTTATTATATTTATATTTAGTGCATTTATCGTCCCCTCACTTATATTCTTGGGAAAATTATAATAAAGGACTTAGGATAAATAATATTTATTAAGAATGATGATAAAAATAGTAATTATTTTGAAGGACTAGAAATTAAAACATTAAAATAGAAAGACTAAATTGCCCTTATGTTATCTCTAAATCCTCTTGTATTTTTTCTCCTCATACGAAACAGATCTTACTATGCGATTCGCGTCTTCTTAATTTCGATTCCAAACCTACCTTATTTTTTTTGCTCGAACAAACCTACCTTATTGATTTTCATCTATTTAATTGGAAGTCTTTAATTTATATCAGACTTGATCCTGTTGATCATTTTTCGAGGAAGAAGCTAATGTCCGTTGTCATGGCTTTTCATTAAAACTGAAGCCACACTACTGCATCACAAATTGATTGCCTTAAACAGAGTTTTTCATTTCCTTAAGTTGAGTGAAAGAAACATGTAGATGGAAGCCTGATGTGTTGTTTGCTAGAAGAGGGAAAATGAAGAAAGAATAATTGAGGAGAATATGTGCGGCCTAAGGAGACGCTCAAATTTGTGGCAGCAACCACTTCATGTAATCTCCGTCATAACAACAACACACTGCTGGTTATTAGAGGCAATCAGTAGTTCAACAAGATATATATGCAGAGAACATTAGCATCTTCAGGATCAAGTCTGATATAAATTAAAGATTTCCAATAAAATAGATGAAAATCAATAAGGTAGGTTCCTCACCGAAAGAAGATGCGAATTGTATAATGAGATCTGCTTCATATAAAGAGAGAGAATACAAGAGGATTTAGAGATAACATAGGGACAATTTAGTCTTTCTATGTTAATATTTTAATTTTTAATCCTTCAAAATAATTATTGTTTTTATGGTCCTTCTTAATAAATATTATTTCTTCTAGATCCATTATTATAATTCTCCCTATATTCTTTACAAATAAGGGCATAATTATAATAAATACATATTTATTATTTTTTACTAATTTTAACTGTTTTCTTGATAAATGAAAATTGATTATTTAATTTGAAACTTATTACTCCGTATTAGCTATGAATGGAGTAATTAATGAGGACCAAAATAAAAAATAACACTACTAATTTTTTTTTTTTTTTTAAATAGCTTGGCTATTAATGTTTCTTATTATAAACAAGAACAAAATAGGAAAAAATATCATTTGAAATTCAAAATTTCAAATCAGTAATTTCTTACTAAAATGAGTTGTCAATTCTATTTAAGTGCGGCTAATACATATATTTTTATAGATAACACTACTAATTTAAGATTTTAAAATTTAAGTGATATTTTCTTATCATTTTTCCAAAAACATATCTTCAAATTTTGTTTTTATATATATATATATATATATATATATATATATATATATATATATATATAAAAGCGGAGGGAGTATTTCCTAATATGCTTTCCATTGATCGCATGAGACGTGATAGATCTTTTAATTAATAAGTATTGAAAATTAATATGAATATTTGAATTATAAATGTATCAACGTGTGTCCATAAACATTATATTTATATCAGTCTGTTAATATCAAAAAAAAAATTATATCAGCCTGTTATTCAAACGTATTACAAAATGCGTGTACGTAATTTAAATTTTAAATAAAGATGATTAAAAATATAATTTAAAATAATACTCATATATCATTTAAAATAATAAATTTTGAAAAATAAAATTAATTAATTTGAAATTAAGTTGGTTTTATTTTATTTTTTATTTTTAAAATTTAAATGAATTTTTCACCTATGAATATGATCTTGCCGAACCACCTAATTTCCTTCCTCATCAGTAATTAATACTAGTGTTTGGGCTTTACTCTATTTTCTACCAAAAAGAAAATAGACAATGAAACCAACTTAATTTAATTTAATTTTATACTCATAATCAAACTAATTAATTTTTTCCCTCACTAAACCAACTTACAAGCTGGAAAAAAAAAAAAAAAACTCCAACTTACAATAGTATGGCTCATAAAATGGATCAAACTGAAAATATTAATGGCTTTTGTTGTTAGCAAGAATAAGTGCATTTCTTCAAAATTCAGATTATATATATACCTATAAAATTAAATTCTAATAAATAATCAAAGAAAGATATTTTCGTTTTTCGAAGGGATCTTTGAAGTTTCAAACTTGATTCTGTTTCAGCTAGCTAGATATATTCTTTGAATATCATTCATAATTACGTGGAAAACTTTGTTAAAATGTCTGCTGACTTCCCAATCATTTGGAATTTATATACATTATCCAGAATGAATAATGGTATTATCTGAGAATATTCACTTTCATTCAAAAATATCGAACTACCAGACAAATATAATTGATATAAAATAAAAATACAAATTTTATATCATCAATTCGTGCGTGTGTTTTGACCAAAAAAATCATATATATATATATATATATATATATATATATATATATATATATATATATATATATATATATATATATATATATATATATATGGCTTCATTTGTTTTGATAGAATCAAATATATACCCCTCCTTTTCTTACTTATTTTCTCCTCCATGAATAACAATATTCTTAAAAAATAAAATACATTTTTTTACATATTTATTGCTTTTAATCATTTTTTTGTTAATGTTTTTATCATATTCATCACATTTCATGTGTTTTGATGGATAATGTGTGTGTGTGAATAATAAAAAACTAGAAAAGGCACTATGCTGGTAATATTCCCGGGGACGAAGACGTTGTAGGGTTCATTCAACGAATCTTGGAAATTAGGTGGATGAGACGTGGGAATACTTCTCAATTCATACTCACTTTATCTACTTGGATAATCTCAACCAATTATTAATTATAAAATTGGCATCATGAACCTGATCATATTTGTATGATTTTAAAATATAAATTATCAAATAAGGGATAACTATCATATTTGCTATAGAAGTTTAGCCTAAGGAGTACTGGTCATCTGAAGTTTATTTTGGAAAAAAATTGTTTTAAAAGTTTAAAAACGTAGCAATGTTGTCCTTCTGTTGATCTTGACCGTTAAATTGTTACTCTAATTTGTAAACTTTCAAAAAGATTAATCGCTTTCTAAGAAAAATTTTGGGACAAAATCGCTTCTAAAAAACCTACTGGGGCAAAAATGAGAAGAAAAAAAACTTTCGGGTGTCCAATACCCAAATTAAACTTTCATAACAAATCCCAATAAAAAAATTGTGTCTTAAGCATGTGCTTATCCTTTACATTATACCTATACTGCTATGCTAACATGCGCCACTGGCATTTCAATACTAACTATAGTTGGGTTAAGTAGGGGATACTTATTACCTCTCTTTCTAAATAAATATTGGAGATAAATAACTAATTTGTGGACACTAAAAAAATAATAATAATTATTTTTTAAAAAAACTGTTTATATGTTGGTGTTGGTTTCTCTAAAGTATTATTTTAATCATTTGCATCAAAAAATATTTTCAATGGAAAACCCAATTAATAGTGAGAAAATGTAATCTAAATTTATAAATGTAAGAGATAAAATTGATTGAGATGTTATATTTAAGACCAAAACAGATTCTTCTACTAACTCTTATATGAAGGACGGGAGGGAGTGTCCTTTAAGTAAGATAAATGGTCTGAATTTTGTAAATTAAAATAAAATTAAGGGTTAATGTGTAAATTTATCCCGAAAGATTTTGATAAAAGGTAAGATTACCGTAAAAGTTTTCTTGGATTCAATATTGTTTTGGAAGTGCCAAAAATGTGCAATATTACCCCTTATCAATAAAATTTTAACATTCAACGTTAGGGTTTTAACTCGTATAGGACAACATTATTATATTTTGAAATGTTTTGGATGACATTGAACCCAAAAACATTTTTGGGTATCATTATTGCTCCTCGGTAAAAAAAAATTAGGACAAATTTGCTCCTTATCACTAAAATTAAATAAAAGAGTTGCTTCCATTTAGTTTTTTTTTTTTTGCCAATACCTCCATCTAAACTTAACAATTCATGAACATGATGCAATGACATTAAATATCATAAAGTCATTAAAAAAAATGGGGATGCTTCATTTCCACGGTTCAGTTTTTTTTTTCTTTTTTTTGTAATCTCATATCCACAATTAGATTAAAAAAATAAGTGGTTCAAATTCAATATTTTGTAAAATTATTACTAGAAACATAAATAAATAAATTTAAATTGTTAAAATTAAATCTGATTTATACATTTTATAAGCGAAAAAAAAAACTAACAAACTGTTGGTTGAAGTGGTAAGAAGTTTTACCCCATAAGGAGGAAAACACAAATTCGAGTCTTGAGGAGTGCATCTGTTGGAAGAGGTAAGAACCATTTGTCCTCTAAGCCTTGTTTATAAACTCTTAATCAAATAAAAAAAAGAAAAATATATAAATTGTAATTTATAACAAAATTTAAAATAATTTTATAATATTTAAACTATCTATTTTATGATATATAGTGGAGATAAAATTATAAGAAGATAATGAGAAGGAGAAAAATGTGAATATCCTCTTCCCATTTCCTATAATTTGTCTTGAGTGACCAGCATCAATACATGCATTACAAGAGTATTAACTGAAAAACCAAAATAATAAAATAAAAATAAAACTGTCATAATTAAGTGTATATCAGTATATGCATGAATGTCATTTTTCTTCTTTATTACTTTATTATCTATAACCATTTTTCTCATTTATGTTCAAATTTAGCATATACAATGATGTCTGTAATTACAAAAATGTATAAATTATTACCATTCGATGTTTATATCCAGAGACTTTATGACAGACAAACGGATTTTAACCGTACATGAAGAGAAGCCAATTGGATAAGTATCGGAGCTTCCAATATCCATATATATATATATATATATATATATATATCTCACCTCAAAAAATAATCCAAAGTGTTTCTAGCCGCTAGTATATATATATTATTTTTTTTAACATGGGGCCCTTTATGAGATGACGCATGAGAATACTACGAATAGCCAAAGTCGTATCATGGACCAATCAGACCTCGGCAACTCCAACAAAACGACAAAATCCCTCAACGATAAAAGCACCTTCCATCTCCTTTCAAACATTTCAAAAACCTCGATTTCTTTCAAGCCTTCTTTACAGATTCCTTCTCCTTCTTCCTCCTCTGTTTTTTCTACCCTGTAACTCGCATACCAACTGTTTGATATTTTGCCTCTGAGAAAACAGAGTAACTTTCAATGGAGACCGGATCAGCAAGAGGCTCTGATCTTCCCCCAGGCTTCAGATTTCACCCCACGGACGAGGAATTAATCGTCCATTACCTCTGTAACCAAGCCACCTCCAAGCCTTGCCCTGCTTCTATCATCCCTGAAGTTGATATCTACAAGTTTGATCCCTGGCAGTTACCTGGTATATATTTATATCTTCCAACTTGCTTCACTTTCTCTCTCAATTTGTGTCTGTGTTTATATGTATCTCTCTGTTTGCTCTGTTTTTTTCTTTTTTCTTTTTTATCCTGATGAGCATGGTTGGCTTATTGTTTGGGCTGCGTTGTGTTGGAATGCAGATAAGGCAGTGTTTGGAGAGAGTGAGTGGTATTTCTTTACCCCAAGGGACAGGAAGTACCCAAATGGGGTGAGGCCAAACAGGGCCACTGTCTCTGGGTACTGGAAGGCCACTGGAACAGACAAGGCAATTTACAGTGCGGGCAAGCACATTGGGGTGAAGAAAGCTCTGGTTTTTTACAAAGGCAGGCCACCAAAAGGTGTCAAAACCGATTGGATCATGCATGAGTTTCGTCTCATTGGTTCACCAAGGCGAGCCAACAAGCATATTGGATCTATGCGAGTAAGCCCTCCTTAGCCCCAATTTTAAAAAATCTATACTTTTCTCTGGATTATGATCCAATTTTGCTTTAAAAGTTTTCATGTAGGAGCAGTCAAAAGTTTTTGTTGAATCAATATCCCCTGAAATATAGCCCTGAAATGTTAAAAAATCATCAATGTTACCCTGACTGTTAACTATTAATGTTAATTGTTTAACTGTCAACCTTATTTTTTTTTAAGGATTAGGGTGATTTATAGGGCAATTTTTCTCCATTTTTAAATACTTTCAGGGCGATATTAATAATAAAAAAAAAATTCAAAGCTAGATGATTTTAATAACTTGTTTTTATTTGATTGGGAGTTTGAGACTTGCCCTTTTTGTTGTGTGGTGTGTATCAGTTGGATGATTGGGTGCTGTGTAGAATTTACAAGAAGAAGAACATGGCAAAATCAATGGACCTACTAAAGGAGGAAATAATGATGGAGGAAGATCAATACCCAAGTCCTGAAATGAACAACATAACAGAAGAAAATAATAACAAGATGCCCAATCTTGTCTCTGAGCAGCAACAAATGGTGAAATTCCCAAGGACTTATTCTCTCACTAATCTTCTGGAAATGGATTCTTACTTGGCTCCAATCTCACACCTTTTATCTGATGCTTCCTATAACTCAACCTTTGATTATCAGATCAATACTTCCCATAATAATGCTGGGAATTTAATAACAGACCCATTTGTAAAATCTCATCAGGCCTTTGAGGTCCCAGATCAGTACTATGCAACATCATCTTCAACCAGCCAGTATTTGTGAACCAGAAGTGTGAATGATCTGAGATTAGATGATGATGATGGCCAATGATGAAGAAGTAGATTAGGTTGTTCAGAAAAAGACCAGAAAAAAAATAGTCACTTTAATATATAATAATCCCAAGATTCTTTTTTCTGGAAAAATCTATCACATTCTCTTTTAGATTAGTGACATCAAATCTGGAAGCTCTGATCCCATTGTTTATACTATATTTTCTAATGTTAATTGTACAAATGTGGAATTAATTGCTTTCCTTTCCTTTGATACAGTACACCTCACCACCATATCTGTTTATATTATTATATGGTAATTTTATTCATAAGAATACAAGGCTCTTGAATTTATCAAACTGATGTGGAATGTTTGAAAAAGTAGTTTGGTTCAAAACAAACTCTAAAATCCATCGCACTTTAATTAATATTATAAGAAAGGAAAAAAATACAGATAAATGCTGAGATCATATTTTTTGGAACCTTGTGAAACCAAACAAGGCCTTAACAACCCCCGTGACTTTAATTTGTGTTCATATTATTACAATAATAATAATAATCATATAGTATAACAATACTCGTGTAAGGAAGGAATTAATATTTGGCAGATTAATACTGCACATGTCAATAATTGAGATCAAAGTGTTTATTTAATGAGCCCTTGCATTGAACTTTGGTGGGTTGCTTATCCAAACTGTAACTTAGCCGTGTGGAAAGCAATATAAGTTGACGTGTTTGTTTAGGATGCTTCCTCAGTAGTGCTTATTGTGACCGGGCTTATATGGATATAACTTTTTTAATACTCTTATCCTAAATAGATGGAAAAACCAAAATAATTAATTTATAAACATTAAATAAATTAGTTAAACTGTATTGGTAAGAAATGACGTTGGTTTCTTAACTTACCACACTTAATCATTAGTGTCTTTGGTGAAAATCCCTTTTAATATTTGCAATAGCGATAGTTCGAGAAAAGTTAAAGGATGCGTAAGCCTCAGACATCATCAATGTTGCTACTATATGACCTTGAGATATGTCACAGATTTAAATCCTAAAAACAATATCTCTACTTGTAAGGGCATTTCTTAGGACATTTATCCCTTCTCAGACCTTAATTAATGAGAACCTTATATACCGGATTGCCTTTTAGCTTGAAAAAGATTTATAAATTTGGAAAACAAATAGTAAAGTAAACTTTTCAATTAGCTCTTTGGTAAGAGATGACGTTGGTTTCTTAAATTACCACATTTAATCATTAGTGTCTTTGGTGAAAATCCTTTTAATATTTTCAATAGCGATAGTTCGTGGAAAGTTAAAGGATACATTAGTCTCAGGACAACATCAATGTTGCTATTATATGACATGGAAATATGTCACGGATTCAAATCCTAGAAACAATATCTCTACTTATAGGAGCATGTCTGAGTACATTTATTCATTCTCAGATTTTAATTAGTGAGAACTTTATATACTGGATTGCCTTTTCAATTAATAAAGTAAACTTTTCAATTAGCTCTTATATTGGAAGCAAAGGATTACATGGTAATATCCGTTAATTCATATCTATGCATTGTTGACTTAAACCTTTAACTCTGTTTAAAATGGTAATATTGATTGTGTTTGAGAGTGCATTGAAAAAGCAGAAAACCACGTTTATTTCTTTTTTTTTTGATACCAAAAACCACGTTTATTTCTATATAAGGTAGCCCCTTGTTTTTCCACGTACGTTTAAATCACGTAGTTACCAAACAAATATTCTTTATGATATATTCGGCCCAAATATTGAAATGAAATATGACCTTTTAATTATAGTGTAGCGGCATTCTATGACTACATCTTATATGTCTAGTTAAATTATGGTTAATTTTTTTTGGTCGAATAAATTATGGTTAATTAGAAAAACATGATTGTGTTTGGCCCCTTAACTATATAAAAAACATGATTACCATGTTAAACACATAATATCTACTCATAATGAATTTATTTAATTTATAACTTTCTCTTAAATGGTGGATGGTCATTAGCACTAAAGGCATTTCTTGCCATTAATATTAAACACCAAGGAAGTTACTATTATGCTTTTCAACACGATTAAAAATATTATCAACGAGGAGAAAAAAGGGAAAAAAACAATAATAAGAAAGGCTTTTTAGTTCTAACAATAGAGTTTCATGTTGATTAAAAAAGAACTGGTGTAAAAAAATGTAGGGTTAAAAGTCTTTTTTGCCCTGAAAGTATTGCCTCAGGGTAATTTTTCTTTGAAAGTTTTATTTAAGACAATTTTGCCCCGAAAGTTTCAAGTGTGAGACAATTTCGCCCTCATCAAACGGATCCACAAACTGACGTTTGCCACACAAGAGAAATAGACACGTAAGATTCCAGGATGGATTAGAGGCGTTGCATGTAGGATTAAAGAAATTGCAAGCAACCAACAACCATTGGGAGCAAATGGTAAGGGATTTGCTTTCCCACCACCATGTCCTCGGTTCGAAGAGTAAAAATGGTGAAAATGGTATTGGGAGCTCTTCCCTTACGACTGTAGGCCCGACGCGAGGCGAAATCCGGATTAGTCGGAATCGAAGGTTCCGATAAACCAGGTGGGATACCAAAAAAAAAAGAAATTGCAAGCAAAACTTTTTGGGTTTTCTTCAATGTTCTGTGCGACAGTGACCGAGTAGGTGAGAAATGTTGAAAATTTCCATTTAACCCAAAAATGTAACTATCGTCTTTTCTATAAAATAATTACAAAAACAATATTTAAAACACGCATGCGCACACATATTTATCAACGTTTGTGTCATTCCGTAGTTGGAAGTCAAATATGAATAAAATTAATTTTTTTTGGGGCCTCAACATAAATAAGATTAATTAAAACCAAACTCAATCCTATAGGAGCAATCCAAGGCATGTTAGGCATAGGTTAATGACTCCAACCAGAAGGAGCATATATTATAATTATACTAACTTATCAACAACTTATTTTCCTCTTACCGCTCCATAATTAATTAATGCAAACTTTTCTTAATTCTACTGGCGGCTTGTTTTACATAAATTTTATTTTATTTTTGTCCTATCATCCAGTTCTACTGATTTATTCAACAGCAAATGGTAAATTCAGGTTGTAATGTATTGTTTATATAACTAACTTTATTTGAATTATCAGTACAAGAGAAATATATAAGTGCTGCTAACTTCTAATATATGACTATTTCGTTGCCAAATTGATCAATTTGTTCAAACCAAGAAGTGGATATGAAGAGACTTAATCGATTTTTCAAAAGACATAGTCGGAAAGTAGAATTATATGATGCATTTTTCTGATAGACTTTGATGCTACTGTAGAAGATGATAATGAGTACTATATACTATAGTATAACATAACAAGAAAAACTTTGACCAACCACCTCCAAATTCAATATGGTATATTTTAAATAAGATTTTGAGTTAGAGTTTGTAGATATGTGTGTGTATCAAAGTGAGCTGGAAACAGCTATTCTAGATAGAGAACTTGACAATATTTGAAGCTCTCATAAATTATTACTCTTATATATTCCCTTGGCTTTTTAGCATTTTTAAGGATTAAGTAGCAAATCTACTCTGAAAGTATAGACCCAAAAACAATCTTGCCCTAAAAGTTTTTTTGTTTCAATGTTGACTCGGAAGTTTCAAAACGCAGCAATGTTGCCATATTACTTTAAAAAATTAAGAGTAAATACCCTTTCTGGTCCCTGACAAAAAACACGATCCCCATTTTGGTCCCTTAAAAAAAGGTCTTTTTTAGTCCATAAAAAGGACGAATAAGGGTCGATTTTTTTTGTAAGGGACCAAAATGGGGTCCGTATTTTTTGTCAGGGACCAAAAAGGGTATTTACTCAAAAATTAACGTTGACTGTAAAAAAATTGACGTTGACTGTTAACTTTTTAACGGAAATAAGTAACATTGCCACATTTTGAAACTTCTGGGCAACATTAAGACAAAAAAAACTTCCAAAGCAATATTGCTCCTCAGCGAAAACTTTTGAGGCAAATTTGCTACTTAACCCCTTTTTTAATGATAACTAATTTGCAATGATAAATTAAGAAAATTAGTTGGATAATTTTGTAAATTTTTTTTTCTGGTTTTCTAAAGGCTGAAATATACCTCTAGTTCTTTAACCTTCTATGATATTTAGTTTGATCCGTTAACTTTAAAATGATATTTTCAATCCTTTATCTCTAGCTAACACATAATAAAAAAAAATACTGATATTGAAATTTTAAAGTTGACAAAATATGATCAAATGCTAGCATATAAAGTTTAATTTCCAAAATAATAATGGTTGTTCAAAAAAAGAGAGAGCATCATTTGGCCCTAATAATATTAGGGTTAAAAGATTGAAAATACACTTTTTAAAGTTAAGAGGCCAAACTGGAACCTTTTATAAAGTTAAAGGGTTAAACTTATACTTTTGACGTTTTCTAAAATACCCATTTTAATAATTTGTATTTGAAACTACTCCATTAATGGAAAACATCATTAATTTGTGATATTAGTAGGGAGAGTTTTTGGGAAAGAATTACAAATTTGAGAGACAAAGTAAATTCAAGTCATCCAGGATCAAAGCAAATCCCTCTATTAACCGTTATATTTAGGATGGAAGGGAGCTTGTACTTATTTAGAATAATTATGATTCATAAAAGTTAAAACAAAACTCCTATTATATACCTATCTCATATACTAAAAACACGGTTGCAAATTATTTTTGAAGGCTTGTATGGTCATTTCAAACAAGCCTTGTATAGGATTAGTTATTTGTTGCAGAAAAAGTTGCCTTCCTAGGAAAATTGCGGCGCCTTTTTGAATTCGATTGGTAACACACGCAGCTAGCGATAATGCCGGGAACTGCGCATTCGTCAAAGGTTAGTTTACAATTGCAAGCGTGCTCGTGTTTGTTGTGTTGGAGATTCCGTGAACTGCAAGTCAAGAACAAAAGAATAATATACTACCCTACCATTAACACCGTTTTGTTAGTCAAAGTTTCACTTTCTTCTTCACATGCTTTAACATATAAGTATTATAAGACACCAAATAACTTTTCTCACAAACTAATAAAAATAATTAAAGTCAATAAAGTTGTTCTAGAATCTAAGTAATTTACAATATTACCCCTACTAATTGCACTAAACTTTAATATCATATTAATTATTACTCTCACTCACTACTTGCTCTGTATAAGAATACAGATGTCTAGCCCTATAAGGCTAGTGTATTGATATAGGATTTGAGGACTCTCTCCTAGATATCCATGGGTAAGATATCTATGAGAATAGCGGATCATTGTACATAACTAGGCGTTAGCCAAAGGGGGTGATGTGTGTGCTCAGTGACGGTAAAATGCTAAATGAGAGAGAGTGTAGAATGTGTGTACCTTAGGGTTTACCATCTATTTATAGAATGAACCTTAGGGTTAGGGTTTGGACTTGTGGGCCTCTTGTGCCTCTAAGCCCAAACGCTGTGTTGTCATGTCTGTATCGTGTTAATTGCCTCTTGTTGGGCCACACTCTAAATGGGCCTCATATTTGAGTCCGTAACACTACCCTTATTAATTATGAGCGAACATGAAAAAAAATAATTAATACTCATTGGGAACAAGCAAGTGTTTTATAAAAAGGATTAAATAAACTTGCTAATTGATGTCTTATAATAAAGACCAGAGGGAGTAATATGAAATGCACTAGAAAAGTTGCATTATTAATGAGCCGCTCACACAATGGTTTTCAGGCTTGTAGTTTCATATAAGATCTGTTTGAAACTTCTATTCCCACCAGTGGCGGAGCTAGGATTTAGAATTTGTGGGTGCACAATTAGTGTAGGGGTTCGGGGGCAGCGCCCTCGAATTTCTTTTTTCTTTTTAAGGAAAGTTTTAAATGCATTAAGATTGTATCATTGACATTTTTTGGAAGGAAAAAAGTTTGACAAGATTAAAGAACATGTTGCAACCTATAAGAAATCAAAGAATGAAGAATTATAATAACTAGAAGGTGGGCAAGCAAACCAAAATGTCAAGCCGTCTTCAATTCATCATAAATGAAAATCACAAGGTGGGGTATTACCTTAAGATATTCATTTACATCAGCCTTCATCTGCTTAGCCTTGAGTGCTGCATCAACCTCCAAAAAGATTCGAGGGGATAAAGTTATTTCTTGAAGCAAACCAATTTGCAAAAGAAAGCAGAAAAGGAAGCTGTGTCATGCCAATATTCAATAATGTGACCAAGAAAGTAGACAAGATGAGTTTTAAAAGACCTTTAGATTAGACGTGGATGGATCTGGTAGCCTCATACTACGAGGAAATGCACTTAAAATATTGTTTGAAAGTTGCTCACTTTGAGATTCGGGTTCTGTATTTATGGGTTTAGACGTTTGAAATAAGATTGTATCGTTGACATTTTCTAGAAGAAAAAAAGTTTGACAAGATTAGGGAACATGTTGTAACCTATAAGCTAGCTCATCTCAATACTTCCTCGATCGAAACCTATAAGATTGTATCTTTTTTCATACAGGGACACTAAGCAACTGACGCTATGATTTCTAATTCCAAAGCAACTAAACAATTCACACTCTAAAGCAACTAAACTGTAAAGTTAATGAACCAACCTACATTACTACAGTAAGCTGATTCTATTTAGCAGCAAATAATTAAATCCATGAATACAATACAGGGGAAAAAAGAACATGAGAATTCATTATCTATCAGCTACACAATTCTCAAAACTTTTCATCACATTACAACAAGCTATGAAAAATAAGAGAAAATAGATAACACTAGCTTCAACTATTTATTTATTTACAAACCATTTTTTAGACATTTTGACAAACACCAAAAGGGAAAACATGTTTTCTTAAGTATTATCCAAACCACCTAATGCATAAAAACAAACTCACAGAACTTGATCATCCTTACACTCATTAATAAATGCAAAATCCTTAAATTCCAGATACAATTGAACATTAAAAGAGAATGAAATCCAACTTGAAAAAAAATGATTTTATCTTTCTGATTTTCCTCATGACAGCCCAAAAAAATGGTAATAAAATACCTCACAATTGAAGCTCTTTCCCCCTCAACGTTTCAGCTAATGGATACCAAAAATCCTTCACTGTATGGAACGTCCAGCAGCAAAAGGAAAATAAATCAGCAACGTTAAGCAAGGAGGAGGAAGCCTTGAAGAACTAAAAAGGGAAGCCATGTGGACCAAACGCCTACCGACTCACACACACCCAACAAAAAATGAAGGACCTGAAAGAAGAAGACGATGCTGCACTTTCTAAAGGGAGTAAAGAAAATCATTGTGAAGTTCCTGGAAATTTCTAGCATCCCTGCTCGTGTTCATCGATCCAAAACATCTGAGAAAAAAAAAGGAATTAATGGAAACAAATATTCAATCTTATTTGAGTGGCAATTTGAGATTTTTATGTAAGAAAATATATCATACCTTGCAGGCCCACTGGCTTCTGTTGCAGTTTTTCTGTCAATGTCCCAAAATTAATACCCTCTCATTTGCCTATAAATGCCCAGAAATGGGGGTGGATCGAAAATCATGATGCAGCGACGGAGGAGCGGCGGCGTGGCTGAACGATTTGGGGGCGGATCGATTTGGCTGGACGGAGAGTGAGAGTTGAGACAATGAAATTGAACGATTTGGGGGTGGAATGGCGGATCGATTTAGGGGCAGAGCGTGAGAGTTGAGAAAATGAAATTGGCGGAATGGCGGATCGATTTGGGGGCGGAGCGTGATTGCGTGAGAGTTGAGGGTTGAGAAAATGAAATTGACAAAAAAAAGGGATAAGCAAGGCGTTCGAACCCGGGACCTTTACACAGATGACGAAAGCTTTAACCAATTAATCCAACCAGATCTATTGTAATAAGATTTCTTCACAATATATATATTTTTTAAATTTTTTATGGGTTCACTTGCCCACATAGGCACAAGTGTGCCTCCGCCCCTGATTCCCACCACGTTCACTGATTCAGATTAATATGATATACTCCCTCCGGTCCTAATTATAGGACAACATTTTAGTTTTTGTCAATTTCTTCCTAAAATACCCTTATTTTATTCTCTCAAGTGTATTTGATTTTTGGTGGATATATGTATGTGGATGCGTAAACTCTTCTAGTCAGTAAAACTTTTAAATTGTTGGATTTTAATTTATTTATTGATCAACTAACATTAATTTGTCAATATATATAAACACACACACACACACACACAAATATATACATATATATATGTGTGTGTGTGTGTGTCTACACACAAATATATAAACACACACACACTTATATATATATATATATATGTATGTATGTATGTGTGTGTGTGTGTGTGTGTGTCTAACAAAAATATATATAGACACACACACACACATATGTGTGTGTGTGTTTATACATATATCTATATCTGTGTATATATGTGTGTGTACATATACATATACCCACCAAAAATCAAATACATATATATAAACATACACATATGTGTGTGTGTGTGTGTGTGTGTGTATAGCAAGACCGTTATTTCAATTAGAAAGCATGTAGAAAGGAAAATTCTAGATCTGAGAGGTATGTGATAGGCGTTGTTGATTCACTTTTACTTATGTCATTTTAAATTTATATGAGGGCATTTTAGGTAAATGAGTAAAATTAACTAATTTAACTTCTCTCCTTAATCTCTCCAAAATTGGTTAAATATGTCCTATAATTAGGACCGGAGGGAGTATAGATTAATATGATATATGTGTGCTGTGTGTGTATACACATATATGACTATAATTGAAAATATGGTTAAGATGCAAAAATAGCCATTAACTTATACTAAAAGTGCAAAAACAACCATGAACTTTTTTAGGTGCAGAAGTATGGGTCATCATGTTACTGAAAGAGTTAAAAATTCCACATGAGGGAACAATACAGCTCTGATGCGACAACAAGGCCAGCATTGAAATGATCAAGAACCCAGTGTATCATGATAGAATAAAACATGTTGAGATTGACAGACACTTCATTAAAGAAAAAATTGAAGAAGACAATATGAATTTGTCTCACATACGATATGCAGATCAGATTGTAAACATTATGACGAAGCCATTGGGCAAAACTAAGTTTGAAGGTTTTCAAGGAAAGTTGAGAATGATTGATATCTACTTTCGCTTGAAGGAGTGTTGGAAATCAAATCAATTCACATTTGAGAATACCACAATTATGTCCCATTGATCATAATCCTTGATTTAATGCTTCACTGTTCAGGAAATAATCTCTGATTGTAATCTCTTTATTCTCTTCAGCCTATATATTGTACCTTCCTAGTTGAATAAGACATCATTTTCGGAGTGAAATTTGCCTCCAATTTAAACACTTAAACAAAAATAAAAAGTTTATGTTTACTTTAACACTTTTTGTATAAGTTAATAACTATTTTTACATCTTAACCCTTGAAAATAGATTGTGACTAAGATATCAATATGACTTATGGCACTAATTAAAAATGCCCATAAGAGTTGAGTTAATTTGCTGCCAATCAACACCACATATAATTATGAATTCAAAGTCATAAATATGATAAGTTGTTACTAATTGTATTGACACTAATTAATTCTTTAGAATGAACATTATCAATTAAGATGCTAAGCATACAATTCAAACTAAGTGTTTAAGTGGAGAAAAGCTACTAGAATTATTTGTGTTCAGAAAAAAAACAAAATCAAATAGGGTAAAAGGAAAATTTGATCGTATTGCTATAAAATTAGCAATACTATTTGATAGCTAGTGAATTTTGGGTTTTAAAGAGGACCACATGAGCATAAAATGGAGATAGTCAAGATGAGGATGAGAAGATTAATGTATAATCATATAATAAAAGATAGGCTTCATGTTGAACATATACACGAAAAAGTTAGAGAGGCATTTATTAAAGAGAAAATAGTATAATATCGTGTGGTTCGAACACATTCAAAGAAGACCATAAGATGGGTTGGTGAGGAGGATTCATCAAGCATTGTAGAGTCTTTTCAAAAAAGGTATAGGAAGACCAGAGAGAACATTCAATGAATTTATTGAGTGAGACCATAAGTTGACAAAATATGATCAAATGCTAGCATATAAAGTTTAATTTCCAAAATAATAATGGTTATTACAAAAAAAAAAAACACACACACACATCATTTGACCTTAACAATATTAGGGTTAAAGGATTAAAAAGACACTTTTTAAAGTTAAGGGACAAAACTAAAACCTTTTATAAAGTTAAAGGCCTAAACTTATACTTTTGATGTTTTCTAAAAAACCCATTTTAATAATTTTTATTTAAAACGACTCTCTTAATGGAAAACATCCTTAATTTCTGACATTAGTAAGGAGAGTTCTGGGGGAAGAATTATAAATTTGAGAGACAAAGTAAATTAAAGTCATATAGGATCAAAGCAAATCCCTCTATTAAACGTTATACTTCTCTGGTCTTAAATATAGGACAAAGTTTGTAAAACAAATTACACTATAAACTTTGTCTTATATTTATAACCAGAGGTAGTATTTAAGATGGAAGGGAGCTTGTACTTGTTCAAAATAATTACGATTCATAAGTACTGTTACGGACCTATATTAGGCCCAATAGCAATACAACCCAATAAAAGATATGGTATATATCAGGATCTATCTACAGTGAAGGATCCTAACTCACCCATAATAAAGGAATATCTTTAGATGTGATATAACAGCTAGGATACTCGAGCCATAGATCACGCGAGGCCCAAGATATCCAACCTAAGGTACACTCTATAAATACAGAGGCAGATTCCTAAGGTGCACACGTTCTAACTTTGAACTGCCTCATTTGTGCACAGAGATCCCACGCTCTCCTGGATATTTGCCTCATAGATATTCAGGCAGAGCCTATCGATCCAATAGCAACGCACTAGCCCACCAGGCTAGACATCTGTGTTCTACACCAGAACATTGGCGCCGATCGTGGGGATGTTAAATTTCGATCCCCGTGACCGACGATGGTTAACACCAGAAGAAGTAGTCGGAACCCTCAGCTTGGAAATCCACCACAGGCTGAGGGGAGTCAACAACAACAAACTTAAGACCCGCTGCTACCTAAGGATGTCCTAGAAGATAATGCAACGAATGAGGGGAATGACGTTTATGACACGACTTCCTCCCCTCCGGTGACTGCTAAACCTCAGGACACGGCGGCACAAGAAACCCCAGCCCTGAGTCTAGACTTTCTTCTCCTATAGAAAACCCAGGACTCAAAATGCTGAGGTGAATGGAAAAATATGGAGAAACGCAATAAGCTCCAACGCCAGGAGATCTCAGAGTGATACAACAGATGATGGAGGACCGCTTCAACCAATTGGGAACGATGATTCAGAAGGACAATCGGGATGATGGGCGTGGAAGGAAAGAAAGGACCGCACAAGACACCCATAATCCTCCTCCCAGTGAGCAGCCAAGGCTCACGCAACGTGAAACTGGTGCAACGGCTCAACAGACAGATTCGGGACGACCACGAGTCCAGAATCCTGTTTCGTCTAAGAAGAAAACGCGCGCTGAGAGGACCCCGGACGATGAAGACTGAGATGTTGAAAGACCACCTCGGCAGGGAAGCTCCTCAAAAAAGTATTAGATGAAATACGCCGTGGGGCAAAACAGTAATCCTTTCTCAGATGAAATTGCAAATGCGCCGTACCCGGAAGACTTCGACTTGGCAGACCTGCCAAAGTACGATGGAACCCAAGACCCGAGGTCCCATCTTGATACATTTGAGCTACTCATGTTTGTGTGGCGAATTGGCGGGCCGGTTATTTCCCGGCTCTTTGCCGCCACACTGACCGGGGCTGCCCAAAAGTGGCTCATTATGCTGCCGGCCAACTCAATTCAGAACTTTGAAGACCTCGGAACCAAGTTTGAATTAAACTTTGCAACCAGTAAGAAGCAGTTGAAGTCCCAATTCGCTCTTAGCAAGATTAAGCAACAGCATGGAGAAACGCTCCAGAAGTACTTGGATAGATTCAAGGATGTCGCGTTGTAGGTACGATCACTCCTAGAGAGCGTACATGTACATTGCCTCATCGATGGGCTAGACCCAACATCCCGATTGGCGAAGTCAATTTTCAAAAACTGGGTCTACACCCTCACCGAGTTCAATACGCGGTCAAAGCAATACTTAGAGGTGGAGCAAATGGAAATAGCCAACGCGACCGGGAATGATAAGAGGAAAGATACAACCCCACGAGGAAAAGGACCATCCGAAAATCGAAGAGAAGATTCCCACAGAAGAAATCCAGATAATAGATCTCGGAGCGAAAGATTTGAGGGGAAAACGAAGTATGATAGATACACCCCCTGAACGTTTCACGTTCCCAAGTATGGATGGAGGTAGCGTTGACCGAAATGAAGAAAGTTGAGAGACCTCAGCCTCCATGAAACCGAGCCACTACGAACCAGTCTAAGTTTTGTGCATTTCATGATGGACCAGGACACACCATGGACCAATGCTATGAACTCCGAGACGCCATCGATAAATTCGTCTGAGATGGCAAGCTACGCCAGTATGTGATAAAAACTCAAGGGCAGAAAAATAACAAACGTAAGCAAGGAGGCCGAAGTGCTAGCCCGGCCCCCGACCAGAAAAAAGAAAAAAGGCGGCCAAAACCAGCTAGTGATGATGAAAAATTCCCAGAAACTGAGTTCAATTGCAATGTGATCAGTGGAGCCATGGGCGGAGGCAGAGATACGGTAAGCCAGCGTAAGAAATACTTGAAAAAAATTCTCTTTATAAGGGACCTCCCAAAATTTAAAGAAGATCTCAGCAAGCCAGTGCCTCCCCCACTACTTTTCACAAAGGACGATATGAAAGATGTGGTTCCGGGCCACCAGGATGGTTTGGTAGCCACGGGAACCCTGGTAAACTGCCGGGTGAAAAGGATTTTCGTGGATGTAGGGAGCTCGACAGACATCATTAGCTGGGATGCCTTCAAAAGGATGAAGCTGGATCAGGAAGATTTGAAACCATGCAAAACGACCCTCATAGGGTTTAATGGAGAACACTCTCCTCCTAAGGGATATGTCGACCTCAGGTTGACGTTGGGAACTAAGGAAGCTTTCAAATCAGAACGGGTCAGGTTTATAGTGGCCGACTTCCCTTCCCCGTATAATATCATATTAGGATGCCCGACTATTCACAACTAGGATATGTTAGTTTCCACAAAACAGCAGAAGCTGAAGATGGTAAACAACAAAAATAAGGTTGTCACAATTGCCGAAGATCAGAAGGAATCTTGACAATGCTATTTTGAGACAGTCTGAGAGGGTGAAGGTGGACCGTTATCTCCACCCCAGATTCAAAAAGGCGAAAGAAGTACAGATGCGGGGGAAAGAAGACAGACAGGACGGCCGGTAAGTATGGTAGAACTGGATCTACGAGAAAAGCCCGAGGTCCCACGACCAAAGTCAGAAGGAGAGTTGGAAGACTTGATACTGGAAAACGAGCCCTCCCAGATCACCAAAATAGGCGGAACGATCAATCCGGAGCTGAAAGGCTGATTGAAGGACTTCTTGAAGAAGAACCGAGATGTACTCACTTGGACATCGGCAGAAATACTCGAGATTGACCCCAAATTTTGTTGTCACAGGCTGGCTATCCGCCCAGGGTCAATACTGGTAGCACAGAAGAAGCGGAAACAAGGACCGGACAGGCAGCTAGCCCTTGAAAAGCATGTAACAGAATTGTTGGACGCCGGGTTCATCCGTGAGATATAATACACAACGTGGTTATCCAACGTAGTAATGGTAATGAAGCCAAACGAAAAATGGAGGGTATATACAGATTATACTAACTTGAACAAATCCTGCCCGAAGGACTCGTATCCGATGCCCAACATCGACCAACTAGTCGACAACTCAGCCGACTTTCAGCTACTATCCATTATGGATGCATATTCTGGTTACAACCAAATCACCATGCACCCTAAGGACCAAGAGAAGACAACCTTTATTACCGACAAGACTAACTATTGCTACAACGTGATGCCCTTCGGATTGAAGAACGCCAGGGCCACATACCAGCGGATGATGAACAAAGTCTTTGAGGACCAGCTCGGCCAAAACGTGGAGGTATATATAGACGACACGATCGTCAAATCAAAGGACCCAGAAGATCACATCCAAGACTTGAGCAAACCTTCGATAAGTTGAGGGCGTACCAAATCCGTTTGAACCTAGCTAAGTGCGCTAGCCGGGAAATTCCTGGGTTTTCTGTTGACAAACCGCGAGATCAAGGCCAACCCGGACAAATGAAAAGCGGTACTGGACATGAAAGCCCCACGCAATAAGAAAGAGGTCCAGCAGTTGACTGGAAGATTGGTGGCGTTGACTAGATTTCTACCCAAATCGGTTGAGAACGCACTTCCTTTCTTTAAACTGCTGAAAAAGGAAGCACGAGGAGATTGGTACTCAGAATGCGAGTCGGGGTTCGAAAAGATTCACTGTCTGGCGACTCCGTAGTCTTGTCCAAACCTGAGCTCGACGAGGTATTGTTCCTATACTTATCGGTAGGAGAAGAAGCGGTCAGTGCGATCTTGGTCAGGGAGACCGGGAACGGCCAAGCATCGATCTACTTTGTAAGCAAAGCCTTGTAGAGCTCGAAGCTAAGATATCAAAAACTAGAGAAAGTAGAATTTGCCTTACTCATGGCGGAAAGAAGACTACGACCTTACATCCAGGGACACCAGGTCGTTGTTCGTACCAGTCAGCTGATCCGACAGGTGCTCCACAAGCCGGACTTAGCCGGTAGGATGATCAGTTGGGCGATAGAGTTGTTCGAGTTTGACATCACATACGAAGCCCGACATGCTATTAAATCACAAGCGCTGGTGGATTTCGTGAGGGAGCTAACCTCGGCCTATAAAGAGGAAGCTGATGACGGCGGAGAGTGGAAAGTGTATGTTGATGGCTCGTCTAACGCAAAGGGAAGTGGAGCCAGAATCATCGTCAAAAACCCAGAGGGGGTTGCGATTGAGCACTCGCTTCACCTCAATTTCCCAACCTCAAATAACCAGGCAGAGTATGAAGCATTGTTGGCCGGGCTGCAACAGGCAAAAGAGCATGGAGCTTAGAAAGTAAAGGTCTTAACCGACTCTCAGATCGTAGCAGCACAAATTGAGGAGACTTACCAAGCAAAGGGTCCCTTGTTGGCCAAATACCTGAATAAAGCGAAGGAGATGATCTCCGACTTCGAAAAGGTAACGATCACCCATATCTCGCGAGGGGAGAACACAAGAGCCGATATCTTGTCAAAGCTCGCTAGTACGAAGGGTCTGGCAAATCACAAAACCGTGGTTCAACAAAACCTAGCGGAACTGAGTTGTGTTATGACCATATCGGCAGCCACAGACTGGAGAAAACCTATTGTGGACTATCTCGAAAGGGGTATCATCCCCGTGGAATCTACCGACGTAAAGAAGCTAATCCGAGAGGCCGCCATGTACACAATGGTGGATGATCAGCTGTATCGGAAGGGACTACACTCTCGAATGCTGAGATGTTTGAACTTAGCCGAAGCCAAGTATGTTTTGGCCGAGATACACGAAGGAATCAACGGGCAGCACATGAGAGCAAAGGCCTTAGCAAGGAAATCCTTGCGGGCCGGCTATTACTGGCCGACCATGGTGGTGGACTTCAAGGAGGCGGTAAAGAGATGCGACAGTTGCCAGAAACACGCCAAAATCATTTGGCTCCCTCCTTCGGAATTAAGAAGCATTTCGGCTCTGTAGCCTTTCTACAAATGGGGGATGAACCTTTTGGGACCTTTCAAAATAGCTCCCGGGCAACTGCGGTGGCTCATGGTAGCTGTGGATTACTTTATTAAGTGGATAGAAGTTGAGCCCTTAACAACAATCACCTCGGCTCGCATACAGCAATTCTTCCGACACAACATCGTTTCCCGGTTTGGAATTCCTGCCAAAATAGTCATTGATAATGGGACCCAGTTCGTTGATAAAGGTTTCCAGGAGATGATTTCTGACCTTGGCATCGAGCAACATTTTGCTTCTGTAGAACATCCCCAGTCAAACGGCCAAGCTGAAGCAGCAAACAAGATAATAGTCGATGGCCTGAGGAAGCGGATGGAAGACGCGGAATCCAGTTGGGTCGAACAACTCTATAGCGTGCTATGGGGTTATAGGACCAATGTTCAAACTTCAACCCAGGAAACGCCTTTCAGGTTGACGTATGAATGCGAGGCGATGATCCCGGTCGAGGTAGGCCAACCGTCATGAAGGAGGTTGAATACCCTCCGGCAAGGTGAGGAAATGAATAATGAGGCGTTGATGATCGAGCTAGATTTCGTTGACGAGGTCAAAGTTACGGCACACTGCCAAGATATGGCCACCAAGGAACTCATCGCTGCCAAGTACAATCGAAAGGTAAGGCCTCGGTCCTTTGACAGGGGTGACCTAGTACTTAGAAGAGTCGATGTCGGCAACAAAAACGCCAGGGATGGCAAGCTAGTGGCGAACTGGGAAGGTCCCTACTGAGTCAAGGGGAAGTTCGACAAAGGAGCATATGTGCTAGAAACCCTGGGGAGAAAGCCCATCAAAAGGACGTGGAACGCCGATAAGCTAAGAGTCTACTATAGCTAGACCTAGCCACCGCAAGCATAGCGCGGCGGACAAGCGATGTCCGAGTTGGTTTATTTTGATTTCAGTATTTCAATTTTAACTTCCTTTTTGTGTTTACACAATTTCTTTCTTTGAAATTGTTAGGTCTTTGGAGCGAATTATTTCTTGAATTAATGAAGAATTCCTTAGTGGAGACTAAAATTTTGTTCTCTCCAAAGTCAAAGATAACATACCAAGGTCATTAAGCCTGGTCATAGATATTACACTGAGGTCATTACACCCGGTTAGTAATCAAACGCAATTCAAAGGAAATACACCAGGGCTAACAAGCTCGGGTCTCGGATTATGCGAAGTCGCCATTGCATGCCTTCGCCATTGTGATGCATCACAACTTGCTCCTAGATAAGAAGGTGAATTGTCATCCAGACCTTGATTAGGTCAAAATGTTTAAGTGTGCGTTTCCATACCACGGCTGAACATGTGACAGTTTGCCCTTATCTTGGTTATGATCTTGGACAACGGAACCGAAACTCAATAACCCGGTCTTTAATACAGAAAGAATATAAGCAGATATTGCATAAACAAGACCCTGGACCGGTCATAGAAGTTACCAACACACATCGGAAATGATGATAATAAATTCGTCATTGTAATGAATAAAGCATACAAAAGTAAGTTCGACTTAACAAAGAGTAAGCAAAATTAACATTGATGATTAGTTAGTTCTCAGACAACAATTACAAATACAAGTAAATCAGTACAATACACCGGCACAAAAATAAGCAGAGAAGCCTCCAACGCTCAACACTAAGGGGATGCGTCCTTGGATGGTCCTCCCTGCCCCTCGGAGGGGACAGCACTAGAAGCTCCTCCGCCGACTTGGCCTCCATGGCCTGCAGGAGATCCTCCCTCGCCGTCTTGCTCATCATCCACCAAGGATACTGAGTTGTCTTCAGGTGATGAAGGAGGTGGAACAAGCACACCACCCTTGACGTAGGCTTTGTGATGATACCCGGAGGTATTTAGGTTCACCTCGGGATTCAAAAGTTGAATTTGCGCAAGAGCCATAGCAAAGCAATCTGCCGCAGCCTCTTTCAATGTCTCCACACAATCAAGGTGGGCTTTCTTTTCATCGGTGAGGGCGGCCTTCGTGGTACTCAGCTAGGTGTTAGTTGTCAGTTGGTTATGATGGCAATCACAGCGGGACCCCCGACCTCGAAACCGAGCAAACTCCCTGATACTACCTCGGATCTTTGAGATAATACCTTGGATCTTTGAGCAGATGACTTTTGGTAGCCGGGGTCAGAATAACCCAACCCGGCCATACGGGGTAGACATACAAGAGGGTAAGGTTTGCGGAAGCCTGGCCCAGATAGCTTATCTGAGGGCAACATACATCTCGGCAGCTTAAAAGCTTGAACTACCGGGCTGGGGGGCAACTGTTACAGACCTATATTAGGCCCAATAGCAATACAACCCAATAAAAGATATGGTATATATTAGGATCTATCTACAGTGAAGGATCCTAACTCACCCATAATAAAGGGATATCTTTAGATGTGATATAACAGCCAGGATACTCGAGCCATAGATCACGCGAGGCCCAATATATACAATCTAAGGTACACTCTATAAATACAGAGGCAGATTCCTAAGGTACACACGTTCTAACTCTGAACTATTTACATACAGTCATCACTGTGCACACACATCACCCCCTTTGGCGAAAGCCTCGTTTGTGCACAGAGATCCCACGCTCTCCTGGATATTTGCCTCATAGATATTCAGGCAGAGCCTATCGATCCAATAGCAACGCACTAGCCCACCAGGCTAGATATATGTGTTCTATACCAGAACAAGTACGTTCATATAAGTCAAGACAAAACTCCTCTCACATACTTACCCCGTATACTGTAAATTACAATTGAAAATGACTTTTGAAGGCTCGTATCCCTATATAATTATTTGTTGCAGAAAAGGTTGTCTTCCTAGGAAAATTGCGGCGCCTTTTTGATTTTTGATTGGAACTGCACATTCGTCTAAGGTTAGTTTACGTGCAAGCGTGCGTTTGTTTTGTTGGAGAATCCGTGAACTGCAAGTCAAGAACAAAAGAAGAATATACTACCATACCATTAACTCCATTTTGTTAGTCAAAGTCCCACTTTCTTCTTCCCATGCTTTAACGTATAAGATGGAATGCACTTGAAAAGTCGCAATATTAATGAGCTCACACAATGGTTTTCAGGCTCGTAGTTTTATAAGATCTGTTTGAAACTTCTATTCCCACCACTTTCACTGATTGAGATTAATATGATATATGTGTGATGTTTTTGTATACGTATATATATGACTATAATTGAAAATAGGGTTAAGATATAAAAATAGCTATTAACTTATACTAAAAGTACAAAAGTAACTATATACTTTTTTTTAGATGTAAAAGTAACTGCAAACTTTATAAAAGAGGGCAAAAGTGACACACCATTAAGTTTTATCATAAACGGGCAATGTATATAATTTTGATGACATTGTCATTTTTTTCCCTCTTTTACCATATTTGTAGTTACTTTTACACACACACACAAACTTATGATTACTTTTACACTTTGTATAACTTAATAACTATTTTTGTGCCTTGATCCTTGAAAATAGATTGCGACTAAGGTATCAATATGACTTATGACTCTAGTTAAAAATGCCCATAAGAATTTATTTAATTTGCTGCAACACCACATATAATTATGAATTCAAAGTTGTTACTACTTGTAGTGACGTAATTAATTCTTTAGCATGAACATTACCAATTAAGATGCTAATCATAAAATTCAACCTAAATGTTTAAGTGGAGAAAAACTACTTGAATTATTTGTGATCAGAAAAAAAAAATCAAATAAGGTAAAAGGAAAGTTTTATCGTACTGCTATAAAATTAACAATATTATTTTATAGCTAGTAAATTTTGGGTTTTAAAGGGGACCACATGAGCATAAAATGTGGAGATAGTTAATATGAAGATGCTAAGATCGATGTATAATTATACAAGAAAAGATAGGCTTTGTGTTGAACATATATGCAGAGAAGTTAGAGTGACATCTATTAAAGAAAAAATAGTATAAAATCGTTTGATATGGTTTGGACACAAAAAGATTATAAGGTGAGTTGGTGAGAAGGATTCATCAAACATTATGGAGTCCTATAGGAAGACGAGAGAGAACATTCAATGAATTTAGTGAGTGAGATTTTTTTATTAACAATCTATTCAAATATTTGTTGTTTTTTTTTTTTGATAAATAAATATTTGTTGTTAATGCAACACAATACTACCATCCTATCTATATAGCCTACCCAACATTATCAACGAAGAAGGGTCCAATAAGTAACCCGTCCTTATTTTCCACAAGACAATGGTTCAGGTTTCACTGTCAATCTAAGAATCTTGTTGATATTTATGAACAGATATATTTACAAGCATTCTTTAGACCGTGACCTATGTTTTGGCCAAATTCACCCAAGCTTTTAACTTGTAAAACAATTTCATTTACATGAATGTTGTAAATCTGGCTCTACACCATTATATCATAGTATTATTTACAGTTTTGTGCTCTCCCACCTACCTGTTCATTGAACAGTCATCAATAATTAACGAGGCACAAACTGAGGAAGAAGCTAAGAAAGTAGTTGCTGCTTATTTTCTTGCCATGCTTTGATGTCAGCTTCTATTTGTTCCTGTACTATTGAATGAAATCCTGGGTATGGCTCATACCCAAATAAACTCATCAGAACCTGAAGCAAGCAAACGAAATAATTCATAATAAAAGACAATAATACCTCCAGCAAGACAACCACTCAAGGGTGAAAAAAAAGAGAAAAAAAAAAACTCAAATTATAAAAGACAATAATACCTCCAGCAAGACAAAGAAAGGAGCCATTATAAGGGCCTGGACAAGGTTATCCAGAAGAGCAGGTGCTCGTTTCTGTAATACAACAAAATTTAATGTCAGCCTCTCAGAGATGTGTGTGTGAGTATATAAATATAAATAAATAAATAAATACACACACACACACACATACTCCTTTAGTTCTATTTATAAGTCACTTCCATCATGTTTTGTAAATCAAAGAAAACCCGAAACCTCATAAACTTGGCCAAAAAATTTAAGGAACTCTCCAACTTTATCCCAACCTAATACACACAATACCCCATTAGACTAAAGTCTGCTCAATAACAAATGAAGAGTAAAATTGTACATTCACATGAAAAGTGTAATGAAGTGACTTATAAATAGGATAAAAAATTCTTCTCTCTGTATCTTATAAATAGAACCAAAGTAGTATATATTTGAATTTGTGTGACACGGATCAGTTTTATATTAAAGCAAATTACCTCAAATACTCCATGACCAATGAACTGCCCAGTCCAACATACTAGCTGAACCACCAGAACAACCTGGAAGCACGAGGTTGTTTTAGATTATAGTGACAGTTTATTCAAAAGAAACAAAAAGAAAGATTATAGTGACAAGTGACAAATGAGAGGCTCATGTTTATAAGAAAGAAAAGGAAATGATTAGGTGAGGAGTCAATAAGAAAACCACATAGATTATGACTGAAAAAAATCTATCAAACGTTTCATTGAGTTTATGTTAAGATAGGAGGAAGTAAAATAAAATGAAAAAGATAGAAATCACCTATCAGTAATCACATGGAAATTTTAAGAAGTGGTATGAGATGAAAGATTAGAATTCTTGGGAATCAATTAGTCCATTGTACTAATTTTTCTTAAATTCATTCTGACTTGTATAAGATGTTGACTGATATAACAGTTACTAACGGGCGACTTAGTGCATAAGGCTCTTACCAGGTGAGGTCTGAGGAGAGATAGATGTACGTAACTTTACCTCCACAATTGGAGAGACTGTTTCCAAAATTAGATATGATGGTTACTAACAAGTTTCAAAATATCTATAAGGCCCAACTTAGTAACGAAGTCAGATCAGAAGTGGTTCTAATAAGTTAAAATGTCAAGACTCTATGAAAACTCGATGGAGACTATTATGTTCCACATTGAGTAGTATGAGATGTTCAATGGGGTATTTAAGTGGGTTGGTTCTTTCAGCTAGCTTTTGGTGTAGGGTTCCCCATTCTACTTAGGTATCCATAACAAATTTTATGTGAGTTTTAAGGGCTTTTGAAGTACTCCTCCGATCCTTAATATAAGACATCTTTATCTAATTTGATTAGATTAATGGAGTTAGTTAAATTAGTTAATATGACATCTATTGTCTAGAACACCCTACTCATCTCTCTCAATTCCCTCATTCCCTCTTCTCTTTGATTATTGTTGAGGGAGCATCAGATTATTGTTGAGGGAGCATCAATGGGGTAAATTAGGAAAATATTGATAAATATGAAAACTATGTCTTATATTTAAGATCAAGATCAACTCCCAAAATATGTCTTATATTAAGGACTAGAGAAGTATTCAACAAAAGTTTACCTCATCATATTCCTAAATCACATTTTAGTTTAAGAAACGGTGCTGTCTAGAATTGTTGTAGCAACCAAGGATGCATTAATTAAATTATTTGAATTTTGAAGAATTAGAAGTTGAGTGGCTGAGGTGGCCTAAATAGAGACAACAAGGGAAATACAACCAGGATCCTCAAGAAAAAAATGGCACTATCATTTATGATTACAAGAAAATGACAGAAAAATACCACTTGAACTTCAAAATTGTGGTGACAACAACAGTAGTGGGATTAATAAGAACAATAAAGCAATGAGAACTCCTTTTGTTGGGAAATTATCTATCTGGGATTTCAAGATTCAAGTGGTATTTCCCCTTACAACTATAACCATTAAAAAATGAAAAAGAAAAAAAACATCAGGAAGACCAAATGCATGAGCAATACCACGGAAACTGCTAAAAGAATAAAAGCTAGCTCTAACATATTGTGAAACTAAAATCCAGTTGTTCACTGATTGAAAACCTTTACACATTCATTTGTAAACTAATCAACTAGACCTAAACGAAGGAGGAAGACCAGAACAGATTTATCAAAGTCAAATTTATCCAAAGCAATGAGAATTCTTAATCAATAGATCAAACTTGAGCTAGCTGTAAATGAAATAGGAACAAAATAATGGTTCTCCTTAAGAAATTCCAATCCAGTTTACAACTGAAGTAGCTGCTTTATATATCTTAATCAGGCTGTCACCTACATTCCTCTTTCTCTTATTCCTCAACTCTCAACATGACATGAAGTGAAGTTCCTCAATGCAGAAAAAGGCTCTCGAATGAACCAATGAACTTCATCCCTAAAATCCCCAATATTAATTCCATTTCTAAAAATCTCTATGATCAAGGTATATCACAAGTTACGGGACTTCACTCACAGTTGAAGGATGAAATTCTGACTTGATAAGGACATCAGGTTCTCCATTACTAACTAAGAGTTATATTTTGCAGTATTACTTATAAATATTCATTACAGCGGGATCAAAGGCTCCCATTATACTTCACTTTCTCCTCTATATCATATAATATTAGATTCTAGATGTGGGATTCATCCAAATCTTAGATTATCAATGAAGTTTTTGGAGTGAACCTTTTTGAAAGGTCTATACCGAAGAGAAAAACATCAACAAAACCCAACAAAATGGCTTACCTTCCAAGCCAGAGAGAAGCCAAGTAGGCAAGCAACGAAGCTACTAGCCACCCAACAGATTATACAGAGCAGAGCAGCCAAGGAACCGGCTTTCGGATCCAAACTAGCGTAAAAGACGGCAAAGACCAAGGCAACCACGAACCCAAGATTCCAAACCAAAACAAAGTCGTGACCGAAGAGGGAAAACTCAAAATCAGGGATGTCGAAGAAAGGAGGGGCGAAGTAGAGAATGAGAAGAGCAGAGAAGAAAATTGGCCACACGAAGAGCGTGTGGATTAATATGTTAATGGGATTGCTGTGATAAGCTCCATAGAAGGCAAAATGCTTCTCAAGATCGAACAATCCCGTCCTCGCCATACACAAGGGCAAGAGAAGATTGAATCGTTGAACTTTCCGGAAGAATTCTCTGAAGAAAATTGCAAGGCTCGAAAACCGAACGGGCTACTGAGCGGGTTGAGACAAGGTCAACTCAGGATTAGATCGATATTAATTAAAATAATACGGAGTATAATTTAATTAAAAATGATTATATTTGATGATGAACATTTTTTTATTAACTTTAAAAAAGTGTTTTTTTAGGGGTGGTGGTGGGTGGAGCATGGCCGTATGGGCATTGAGGGATTATTTTTCATATTTAATTATATATATTATATAATATTTGATTATGTTAGATTTAATTAGTTTTTTCTTACTTGAGTTTGATTTAATTAGTTGATATCATATCAAATTTGGTTAAAAGATAATATCTGATTATGTGTGTGCATAATATTTTTAATGTTAAATTGAATTTCAGTTTTTCAAACTTTTTAAAGTATTATATTATATCAAGGCAAAAAAAATTTATATGATGTATCTCATTCATATTTTTATACTCTTTAAATTTAAGGGGTTTAAACTTCTCATGTTGCATGAGAAGAAGATTCCTACACACACATAAAATGGTGGGACCCACATATATATATAATGCTAATTATATATATATGTGAGTCCCACTATTTCATGTGTGTGAGACATGAGAATACACTTCTCCTAGTTTTTCCCTAAATTTAATTTCTAAATATCTCTGGGTTTTTTTAAATTATCCTTTTTTACTTACTCCCAATGTTTTTCTCTCTCGAGATAATCTCCTTCAGTACATTAATTACTCTTATGGACATTGGCAATTGGCCATAGGATGTCTACGGTCCGCCTTACCCCGTTGACTTTACTCACTCAATCGAATCAACCCCAATCCTAACCTTACCCTTCTCTAGCGGTTGGCTTCATCCCTTCCGCCTCATAATCTCATTGCCAATCTGCAACAAGTTTGAGGTGTTAGTTTTTGTCTGCCTTTTCTTCTTTTCTTCTTATTCTTCTTCCATCTTTGATCTTCTTTAGCTTCTCCAGTCTTCTTCCTCCTTTTTCCAGCGACTGAAGCACCACTTTTTTCATTATTTTATTTCCAGCGACCGAAGGAACACAACATCGTCCATTTCTTTTGTTTTTTGGGAAATTCTCTTTAAGTTCCAAGGACCAATAAAATGTTAAAAAAAATCCTACAGAAAATTCTAATATAAAAAAAGTCTCAAAGAATTGTTAAAAATGAAGTAGTTAATCACCTACTGAATGAAACTTTTTCACATCAAAATTTTTTGTGAGAATTTTTTGATATTTTTTTGGGTCCCTTAAGACCTTAAAGGGCTTTTTCCTTTTTTTTTTCCCCCTCCTCTGACTCAAGTAACCCGCTAACCGAGAGGTTTATCCGAGTTATGCCTAGGCTACACTGGCTTAGTCCGATTCACGACTGGTTACGTTTTCCCTATTTAGGAACAGACCCAGACTGCCAATTTGTCAATTTTCAGTTTGAACCGGCTAATCTGGTCCAATTTTTGTACCATGAAAAATTGTGGGGTTTGAAATTTAGGAAGGAAAAGGGTGAAGATTATATAGTAATGGGAAAATTAATCTTTTAGTCCTTTAACTTTTGACTCATTTGTAACTCAGTGGTTTAAATATGACACGTGGACTCAGTCTCTGAATTTTGACTCGCTTGTAACTCAGTCCAAACTTTTCACTTTTTTATATTATTATCCTTGTCAAGTTTTTATTTATCCTGTGACAAAAATTAATTCCACCCGAGCTCCATGTGTTTTTTCTTAAATTTAAATAAGAAAAAGAAAGACCAGACCAAGAATTCGAAAAGTGAAGTTTGCTGGATTGTATTTGAGAAACCAGTGCAGTGAACTCGCCAAATCGGACCAACGCCCCTTCCTTCCTTGTGAACTCGCCAAATCCATTCCCTTTTTCTTCCTTGTTAAACGTTGGGGTCATCAAAGGAATTGGAAAAAAAAAAAATTCATAGGATATGAAATCTTTTTTACACAGTTTTTTACTTGTAAAGTATTTTTTGATACATTTGTACTTTAGTGATTATTTTATCTGCTCTTTGTGAGAGTATCATTTATTAAAATCATTTATTGTAAAAATCTCAAGTCCAGGGGACTTGGAGATTGGGTATATCAGTTTACAACTTGTAAGGGGAAGTGTATCTTAGTGAGAGGATAACTTTCGAGTTCAGAGTGTGTAACTGATTTGAGAGATAGTAAAAATCCCAGAGTGCCTAGGGACTGGACGTAGGTCAAGGATTTAGACCGAACCAGTATAAATTTTGCTGTGTCTTGCTTCTTCTTCCCTTAATTTGTTCAGCTCTGTTTTGTGTTCTAGTTACAGAGCATCTTGAAAAGAATTTTAAAATCCCCAATTCACCCACATCTTGGTGATTTGCTCCATATACATTTGGTATTAGAGCAAGGTTGTAATACCCGGATAATTATTTATCTGGAATATTATATTTCGATAGATAATATCTATTGAAAATAGGTGAACATGTGGTTTCAAATAATAAGTAATAATTATCTTATTTTCTAAGGTAATTACTATGGAAATTAGGAGAGATAAAGAGCTAAAATGTATTTTTAGAGCATTAAATGGCCTAAAAATATTATGATAAATCCCAAGAGGTAGTAAAATATTTATAAAAAATTAGAAAGTATGTTGTCTCTAATTTTAGGAATTTTTGGGATAATTTCCTTGAAAAATAATGAGGCAAAATTAAGTATTATTTTGGGATCATAAGTGACCCTATGATTTTTAATATTTTACATGGGATATAAAATACCAATGTAAGTAAAATAGTTGTGAGATAATGATTTATCCTAATTAAGAAAATTATCAAAAAAATTAGTAAGTGGCTAATATGGTAATTAATGAGATAATTAAGGTATAAAGTAAATGAATTAAAAATAATTTAAATAATTATTTTTAATTGGAGAAATTCGAAATTATTAAATAAATAAAAAATAAAATATTTTATGCTTAGAAAAATAAATAAAAAATAAAAGAAAAAAATATCTAGATATTTTGAATAAAATAATAATATATATGGTAAAGAGCCAATGCGGGACATTTGAGAATGGATAGAAATAAAATCCTACACCAAGGTATAGGGATGTAGTCTAAGTCATCTGGACTTTTTATGAACCAGGTGAAATTTATCTCGGATTGAACGGTCTCCGAAAGTCGATTCTGGAACTAACGGGGTATTTAAGACACTTAGGATAGGAGAGAGAAAATGTAGATAGAGGATTTAGAGTCAATACTTTGAAACAAGTAGTTGCCGTGAATTAGGAATCTAGTGACTTAGGTCAGATCATATTACAAACCGGTGGATTTTTGCCTAGACGACGCTTCGAGAATTCAAGAATCAGAAGACGTATGTCCTAAAATCTTCACGAGATAACGGAATACCCTTAATGGGATCATAAATTTCATTAAACTAGATATTCCTAATGAGAAAGAAAGAAACTTCGAAACTCTCCGTCGCATTTCGCGATTCGTCAAGATTACGCGTTTCGCATACCGGACCGAAACTTTATCGTCACGCTCGAGATGTCACCATCAAGATGAAATCATTTTGTTGACTATTGGGGAGGGGAGGTCGGCACAAGCAAATGGAGGGCCAAGAGTGTTTTGTCCTCAAAAATGCGATCCTACGGTCCCATATTCGTCGATCGAAGTTCGAATTATTTACCGTTTCGCCATCCGTCTCTTCTATAAATACCAAGCTCCTCTTCTTCATTTTTCACACCAAAAATCTGCCCCTTAGAGAGAAGTTAGAGAGAAGGGAGAGCTCTTGAAGTTCTAAGCCAAAGCTGGGGTAAGTTCTTCGGTCCTTAGTCTTTAGTTTCGGTAGTTCTTTCGGTAGATATAGTAGGAATGCTAGATTTATCTTTAATTTTTCAAGATAGTCTAGATATCATATTTAGGGGTAAATAGGATATATATTTCAAAAATATGATGAGGGAAAAGATCATCAAAATTCCGGAGAGATAGAGCGAAAACAGCGAAGCTCTGGCGAAATTCCGCCGATTAGGGGTTCAGGGGCAAAATGGTAATTTGTACCTAAAATGCCTGTTATAGTGCTAGAAGTTGATAAATGTTATCCTTATAGGATATCTAAGATAATCGGGACATTTGTTGTCCATTGTTTCACCCATTGTCAAAAAGTACCGTTTCCGTCAACGAAGGTACGTTCGCGTCGTAACACTAACTCGATATTTATTGTATTCGTATATGTGATATGTGTGTTGTATATGTGTTGGTGGTATGTTATTTGAATGCATGGTGATGTTAGAGGATAACCGAACATTTGCATGCGTTGGGAGCGATATGTACAGTATATTTGGGAGCGATATATCCGTATTATTTGGGAGCGGTGTGTCTTCGCCGGGAGCGGTATGTCTGCATTCGCTGGGAGCGATAATGTAGGAATGGTTCATTTGTTATGCTGATATACTGTATATGTAAATATGAGATTAACCGTTACCTGGGGTCCGTATGCATTGGACCTCAGCTCTTAACATAGAGTCAGGTTCAGGAGGACCAAGGACCGAGGAGAAAGGCAAGCAGGCCGCATAGAGATCCGACTGAATATCTCTTCTGTTGACATGGCATGGCTGTTGCCGGGGAGACACTTTTGTTGTTATTCACTTTAAAAACTCTCGGTCTTTGTACCGTTTTTGTAAATCAGCCAGACTTACGGCATTTATAAATATATGTATCAGTTACTCAATCGCTCCGACGCTCTACTTTGATGAAAAAAAAATTATAGTGCTTTTGAAAATGAGATGTTACAAAGGTCTTCTCTAAAAGAGCTTAACATCTCGAGAAGGATCACTATGGACGGTATTCTACCTAATGGAGCTTCGATCAACAGACCACCGAGTTTCAGCGGCGAGCATTACTCCTTCTGGAAAGCTAAGTTCAGAGTCTTCGTTTTAGCCACTGAGTATGGTTTGTGGAGAGTGTTCGAGAGAGGAGACTATACTCCATCAGTTCTTGAAAATGGTCTTAGAATTCCAAAACTTGAAGAAGACTATGACGAGAATGATAGAAGGCAAGTCACTCTCAATAACAAGGCTATTCTCATGCTTCGAAGTGCTCTAAGTCAGAGTGAATACTTTCGCATCTGCACTTTAACATCTGCAAAAGCTATGTGTGATGCCTTGGATATTGTTCATGAAGGAACAACGAGAATCAAGGATAATCGTGTAAATACCCTCATGACTGAGTATGATTTACTTCGGTTGAAGTCTAGGGAATCCATTGGCGAATTCCAACTCAGATGCACTCATCTGATCAACCAACTTGCTGCTTTGGGTAAACACTATGATCAACCTGTTCAAGTAAGGAAAATTCTAAATGTCCTCAGCAAGGAATGGAAAGCCAAAGTCACCGCGATTGAAGAGGCTCGTGGAGAATCGATGGCCTCAGTAGCAGCTCTCTTCAGCAGTCTTTCTGAATATGAAGGAAAGATCAAGTTCAGAAATGGACTTGATGAGATAAACGGCAAGAACAAAGGAGTTGCCCTCAAAGCTGTCAAAGAAGCAAAGGAATCAGATGATGATGAAGATGAAGGAGACGAAGATGAAGAGCCAAGCATGATGATCCAGAGATTCAAGAAATTCTACAATAAGGACCAAGGATACAAGAAGTTTCACAAGGGTAGCTCCAACTTTGAGGCAAAGAAGCCAATCATCTGCTACAAATGTGAAAAGCTTGGCCACATCAAGTCAGAATGCCCCCAGCTGAAGAACAAGGACAAAGAAAAGAAGAAATTCAATAAATACAAGAAGAAAGCCTATGTCTCAGCCATATGGGGAGACAACTCATCCGATGAAGATGAAGCTGAAGAAGAGGATAGAGCCAACATATGTCTTGTGGCTCAAGAAGAAGAATCTGAGAATGAAGAGGTAAACGATTCTGAACCAACCTTTGATGAGTTGTTATCTGAATACAATTCTCTTCATTTTGAATTTCAAAAAATTGCGAAAGAACTTCTTGTTTCTAAGAAGAAGAAAAAATCTTTAGAAAAACAAGTTCAAAATGATTCTTCCTCAACTCCTACTTCTACTTGTGAAAACATTTCTGAAAAAGTTTGTGAAAAGATTTCAGAAAAGGTTTGTAATAATTGCTGTGTTTTTGAGAAAAGGAATGCTTATTTTACAAAAACATTTGAGAAGTTCACTCAAGGTAGTGAAATGCGCAATGTTATTTTAAAACAACAAAGGTTTACAAATGACAGATCAGGAGTTGGTTATAAGCCTAATTTTGATAAGAAGAAAGGCAAAAAGAAATTTGGAGAAAAATCTTATATGAACTATTTTAGAAAAACTGTTCATTCTTCAAATCTTTTTGCTCATTGCAATTATTGCAATCATAAAGGTCATACTACTTCTTCCTATTTTCATAAAAAGGAAAGAAAGAGTAAACCTGTAGGGAATTATCAATGGGTGCCTAAGGGATCTTATAAGATTCCTAAGACACAAACTAACCCGAAAAGACCCAAGAAAAGATGGGTACCTAAAACCTGATTTCTTGTGATTTGCAGGTTTGTTTAAGAGCATTGAAATCCAACAAGTGGTACATAGATAGTGGATGCTCTAGACACATGACAGGAGATCAATCCAAATTTGCTTCAATCAAGCCCAAGGATGGTGGCAAGGTAACCTTCGGTGGAAACCAATTCGGAAGGATTGCTGGTATTGGTGAAGTTGGAAACAACGAAGGACCACAAATCAAAGATGTCTACCTCATGGAAAGACTTTGTCACAATCTCCTCAGTGTGAGCCAAAGCAACGATAAAGGTAACTTGCTTATCTTTGATTTTGAGGAGTGCTTGATCGTAAGCAAGGATGTTCTCTCATTGGACAATGTAAAATCAAAAGCCTTATTCAGGGCTCCTAGAAAAGGTAATTGTTATACACTTAGTCTCTATAGAAATGGTCATCTTTCTGAAAAATGTTTTATTGGTAACTTAGATGAGAGTTGGTTATGGCACAAGCATTTAGCTCATGTCAATATGATCAACCTTGACAAGTTGCTAAAAAAGGATTTGGTCATTGCTTTACCAAAACTTCGTTCAAAAAGGTAAACAAATCAAATCATCCTTCAAATCTAAATATGAAATTTCAACTAATAGACCTCTTCAACTACTCCATATGGATCTAGTTGGACCAGCTAGAGTAAAAAGCCTTGGTGGCTATCTTTATACCTTGGTCATAGTTGAGGATTTCTCTAGATTTGCATGGACTATATTTTTATCTTCTAAAGATGAAACATTTGATCAGTTTGTTGTTTTTGCTAAGAAGGTCCAAAACGAGAAAGGTGTTTCTATTGCAGGAATCCGTACTGATCATGGTGGAGAATTCGAAAATCACACCTTTGATGAGTTTTGTGACAATATAGGAATTGATCACAACTTCTCTGCCCCGAGGACTCCTTAACAAAATGGTGTTGTGGAAAGAAAGAATCGAGTCCTCGATGGCAAGAGCAATGCTGAATGAGAATAATACTTCTCAAGTATTTTGGGCTGATGCAATGAATACGGCTTGCTACATCTTAAATCGGGCTTATCTTCAGAAGAAGTTGATCAAAACTCCCTATGAGCTGTACAAAGGAAGAAAACCCAACTTGGCTCATCTGCATGTTTTCGGCTGCAAGTGTTTCATCCACAACAATGGTAAGGATAACTTGGGAAAGTTTGATCCCAAGGCGGATGAAGGTATTTTTTTGGGTTATTCTAACAGAAGTAAAGCTTATACAGTCTTTAATACTCCTACTCGTATTGTTGAAGAGTCTATGCATGTTGTATTATGTGAATCCAAATATGATAAACCTTTAGATGATGATGAGGAAAATGTTTTCAAAAATCAATTATTTTTGAAAACTACTCTTGCCTCTATTGAAAATCCTGAAAATGTTTTCGAGGGTGATCCTCAATTTTTTTTAGAAAACCCCGATCAATCTCAGCCTAGAGCTTGGAGGTTCATTAGGAATCATCCTTTGGACCAAGTGATAGGTGATGTAAATCAAGGTGTAAGGACAAAAAATAGTACTTTGAATGAAGTTACTTTTTCTGCCTTTATATATGAGATTGAACCCTCTAAGATTGATGAAGCCCTTTCAGACAATGATTGGGTGATAGCAATGCAAGAGTAGTTACATCAATTTGATAGAAATCAAGTTTGAGATTTGGTACCTAGGTCTAAAGACCATCCGGTCATTGACACTAAATGGGTATTCAAGAATAAACGAGATGAGTCAGCAATCATTGTTCGTAACAAGGCAAGATTGGTTGCAAAAGGCTACAATCAAGAAAAAGGAATTGATTATGAAGAAACTTTTGCTCCAGTGGCAAGATTGGAAGCCATCAGAGTTCTTTTAGCCTTTGCTTGTGTCAAAGGATTCAAGCTCTATCAAATCGATGTTAAAAGTGCTTTTCTTAATGGTTTTATTCAGGAGGAAGTTTATGTTGAACAATCTCCTGGTTTCCAAAATGATCATCATCCAGATCATGTTTATCATCTCAAGAAAGCCCTTTATGGCCTTAAGCAAGCTCCTAGAGCTTGGTATGAGCGATTAAGCAAATTCCTTCTTGATCAAGGTTTTCTCAGAGGAATAGCAGATACAACTCTCTTCATAAAGAGTAATAAGCTTAATGAAATTTTAATTGTTCAAATATATGTTGCTGATATAATATTTGGTGCTTCTAATGATGCTTTGTGTGAAGAGTTTGCTAAGAATATGCAGGGAGAATTTGAGATGTCCATGATGGGAGAACTCAACTATTTCCTTGGTTTGTAAATCAAGCAAAAGAAGAATGGAATCTTCATTTCTCAGATCAAGTATCTCAATGATCTGCTGAAGAAGTTTGGGATGGACCAATGCAATGGAGCTGATACTCCAATGAGCTCAACCACTTCATTGGATGTTGATAAAGAGGGCAAGGATTTCAACATCACAAGATATAGAGGAATGATTGGATCATGGCTCTATCTGACTGCAAGTCGCCCTGACATCCAATTCAGTGTGGGGATGTGTGCAAGATTTCAATCCGCTCCCAAGGAGTCACATGCTGAAAATGTGAAGAGGATCTTCAGATATCTTGCTGACACAAAGTCCCTTGGCTTGTGGTTTCCCAAGAATCAACCTGAGCATCTGGTGACATATTCAGATTTAGATCATGCTGGATACAAGACAGATAGAAAGAGTACAAGTGGCCAATGTCAATTCCTTGGTGGCTCACTTGTCTCCTGGTTCGGCAAGAAGCAAACAACTATTTCTATATCATCAACTGAAGCTGAATACATTGTTGTATCAAGTTGTTGTTCTCAAGTCCTATGGTTCAAGCAACAATTATCTAATTTGAGAATCAACCTGAAGGAGATCCCAATTTTGTGTGACAACACCAGCACAATAAGCTTGGCGAAGAATCCAGTGCAACATACTCTGACCAAGCATATTGATGTGAGACATCACTTCATAAGGGATCATGTTCAGAAGAAGGATGTCAAAGTCATGTTCATTCTAACTCATCTTCAACTTGCTGATATCTTCACCCAACCATAGGCTAAGGAACAATTCAATTTCATAAGAAGAGAATTGGGAATGGTAAATCCCAATGAGTTGTAAGTATTTCTTACTTAAATGTTAGTTTTGGTTTTGATGATCATTAGATACTAACTTAAGTGTCGGAGTGTTTAGCTATAGTTTATGCAGGATGCTTGAATTGGTAAAGTTTGCTATCAAGAGGAGCAAACTCGAGTTTGAATATCCAAACTCGAGTTTGTCGGGGATAGAGAATGAAGTTTGGTTTTGGAGAAAACCAAAACTCGAGTTATTAAGTGAGAAACTTGAGTTTCCATCAAACAGAGAGCAACATACCTGATGAAGGAAAATGCAAACTCGAGTTAGTAAGTATAAACTTGAGTTTTGTCGGGAAAGTTCAAGGGTTCACTTATACACCCTTGAAGTCCAGGTAAGCTTGTGTCTCTATTTATTCAAAGTGGGTCTTGACTGTTCGTCTTCACTCTCGTAAAAACTCAAGTTTTGCCCTATTCTCTCTCGTCACTTCATCTTCTTCCCTCATTTCATCTTCCCAAACCCTAAAATGGCCTCAGGAAGTTCTGCCAAACCATCCCAGGGTTCAATTTCTGACCATGAAGACGCTGGTTCACCTCCACCTTCTCCTCTCAAGCGACCTATGCGAGTGAAGCACACTTCCAAGAGATTTCGCTATGGTGTTGACAAATCCATACCTGGAGTCGTTGCTAATCAGCCTGCTCCCTCTCCTAAGGCAAATGGGGTTACCATGCAAGAATCCTCTGTGGCTCAAAAGAGGAAAAGTGTTGAACCAGAGGTGGAAAAAGGGAAAGGAAAGCAGAAGAAAGGTGAAGCCTCAAAATCTCCAAAGAAGAAGAAATCCAGAAGAACTGACAGAAAACAAGGACCATCAAAAGCTACCTTTGCACCCTCTGCCAGTCAACAACCTTCTGATCAAGCTAAGGAAGAAAGCCCAAAGGTATATGATGCTATAAATGAGATTTATAACCATTCTAAGGCTCCTGAAGGGTTCTGCAATATCGCTACTACTCTGCTAAATAAGGATGCTACCATATTTAGGTAATCTTTCCTTAAGAAAGATTTCTGTCCTATTGTATCTATGGATTTGGTTAAGCTTAAGGATGGGTGTAATATTGATATCTCCCCTTGGCTTAAACAATTTGAATCATTGCTTTCCATCTATGCCCCTTATACTCCCAATATTGTCAAACTCTTTTACTTCAACATGTATTGGGATAATCTTGAAAATTCTGAGGGTGAGCTTGTTGAGGAGAGAATTTCAACCTCTGTGAGGGGAGTAAAGATCACACTGTCTGCTTCTGTGATCAACTCTATTTTGAAAATTGAGAATCCTCCTCCTGTCCCTTCTATCAATTTCAGTAACCAGGAGATCTTTGAAATCCTAAGGCCAAATGAACCCATTCCAGGGGATCAATTGGCTTCTCTATCTTTTAATCTTGTTTTTATGCCCCTACCTATAGAGCAGTATGGTATATCTACTCTCGTAACTTGTTGCAAAAGGGTGGCAATTATACTGATTTCGCAAAGAAGGATTACCCTCTCTTTGCTGCCATCATTAATAAAGTGCCTGTTAATATTGGTCAATGGATCTTCCAGGAAATGGCTAAATTTCGCTTTTCTTCCAGAAATCACTCTTACATTCCATTTCCTTCTTTAGTGTCAGTAATTCTTTTCTATCATAAGATCTGGTATATTGGACACTCAGAGATAGTGAACACTATTCCTACCTTTGGCAAGCAACAACTGAATTTCATGAGGATTAATTTTGAGGAAGGATCTGAGCAGTCAAGGGCCCCATCTAGATCTAGAGCATCTCATGCTAGAGCTCAGGAAGCTCAATCTGCTGCTGCTCCTCCTCCTCAGTCTTCCATACCCTCTGACTTTGATGTAAGGGTAAAAGGAATCGTGGATAGAGCCATTTTTGATATGGCTGTGAGAATTGAAGTGGAAGTGGGAAAATTGCTTGCAGAAGTGACCAAGGGTAATCATGATTTGGTGGATGTCTAGGAAGATCTGAGAGAAAAATTTGAGAATCTGTCTGGCCACATGGAAGATCATGATGCCAAGATTACAACATTGATGGTGTCCAATGTTTATCTCAATGACAAGTTGGACAAGATTCTGAAGCTTCTACAACCTGCTGGTCCAAGTCACTCAGGGTCTGGTTTTGGCACTCCCTCTGGTCTGAAAACTGAACCTGAACACTCTACGTCACCTTCTTTCACCTTCACCACTCCTCACATTCTTTCCTCTCACCCTGACCCTCCTACTCCAACCACTGAAATTCTACCTCCCACTCCCTCTTCTGAGATCATTCCTCCCTCTCCTACCTCCACTATTCGTCTTGACTCACCTCCTCCTACCCCTTTGGTTGACCCTACACCAGACGAATCCATCTCAGCTCCACCCATGTTTGAAGATGACAAAGGGGGAGAGAAAGTTGGAGATGAATTGTGAAGATTTGCAGAGTCTAGTCATTTTGTTTTTCTGCAGAGTCTAGTCATTTTGTTTTTCTGATGTATTCAGTACTCTAAGGATATCTATGCTTTCATTTCTTTTTAACTAATTCTAGTGTATCCTTTAAACTAAGTACATGACTGATATGCTTCTTTCAATATGCTTATGTTGCCTATCTCTGAAATGTTGTACTCTTATGCATTGCAGCCATCTCATTTATTAAAACATTGTTCTTTACATCTTTCATATTTCAAATCTTTCAAAACTGATTCAATTTGCAAAACTCTAAAACTTTTTGGTTTACAAATGTTGTCATCATCAAAAAGGGGGAGAATGTTAGTTCTCTATGTGTTTTGATGATAATTGATAATTGTAAACCCAATCTGAAGTTTGTCTTTGGTAAGTTAAAAACTTACTGACAAAGGCAAACTCGAGTTTGTAATGTCAAACTCGAGTTTGGACTTGACAGAGAGTAGCTCAATTTTTATGAACTTAGCCAAACTCCAGTTTGCTTTTACAAACTTGGCTTTGTGTAATACGAGAGAGCACTCAAAGTTTTTAAACTTAAGGCAAACTCGAGTTTGTATTTATAAACTCGAGTTTGATCAAGACAGAGAGGCTTCAGTATTTTGTGAACTTAGCCAAACTCCAGTTTGCTTTTGCAAACTCCAGTTTGTGCCTGGCTGAGAGTTCTCAGGTTTCCTAAGCTTTCAAGGAAACTCGAGTTTGAGTTGACAAAATCGAGTTTGTAGCAAGCAGAGAGCTTTGCTTCTTTTTGAACTTGAGAAAACTCCAGTTTTGTTTTATAAACTCAAGTTTGCATTTGCCAGAAAGTTTTCAATGTTTTCTCACTTTTGAGAAAACTCGAGTTTGGTTTTTCAAACTCGAGTTTAGTTCTTACATAGAGCTCCTCATTTTTCTGATGTTTTGAAAACTCCAGTTTGAGCTTTGTGGACTTAAACTTATTTTCACTCCAAAAGTTCCAAACTAGAGTTTGTCACTTATTGACTCGAGTTTGCTTTCTTTTTCAAAGTACCTTTCAAAGTTCAAATCGCGACTTTCTTTTTTGGATGGAACAAACTCAAGTTTGTACTTATTAACTCAAGTTTGGTTCTTGAAGAATAGTTGCAAACTCCAGTTTGCTTGAACAAACTCGAGTTTGCATCGCTAAGTTTGAAAATCAAATTGCTCATTTTTGTGAAAACTTCATGTTTGATCTAGATACTTCTTATCATCATTCCTTACTATTCCCAACTATGTTTAATCAGTTTGTTAGTGAGTTTCAGATGAATTAAAGAATATTAAATGAAGACTTAGCATAAAGCAAAAAGTGACATCAGCGCATTTATTGCAAAGTCTAAAAAACTTGCATTCTTTTGGACAATCATTCTCTACACGTTGCAAAGGGATTAATGTTTTCTTTCCCTATCAAGTAGCTGCCCTTCCAACGGATTAAATTTAAGGGAAGTCAACCAAAAACTTCTGTGCACCTGGATTAACAGAAGATTAGAGAGAGAAGAGACCAAAGTGTTCCTAACAGCTAGTCCAATGTCTCCAACAGTTACATTGAAGAATCCAATGGTCATTTAATGCTCTCTCATATATAAGGAGTTGCATTCAAGTCTTCTTAAAAAAAAATCTGTAGAAAACGAATTGCATTCAAGTTTACCAACTACTCTTTCAGTTTTCTACTTGTAAAGTATTTTTTGATACATTTGTACTTCATTGATTATTTTATTTGCTCTTTTTGAGAGTATCATTTATTGTAAGAATCTCAAGTCAAGGGGACTTGGAGATTGGGTATATCAGTTTACAACTTGTAAGGGGGAGTGTATCCTAGTGAGAGGATAACTTTCGAGTATAGAGTGTGTAACTGATTTTGAGAGATAGTAAAAATCCCAGAGTGTCTGGGGATTGGACGTAGGGCAAGGATTTAGACCGAACCAGTATAAATCTTGTTGTGTCTTACTTCTTCTTCCCTTACTCTGTTCAGCTCTGTTTTGTGTTCTAGTTACAGAGCATCTTGAAAAGAATTTTAAAATCCCCAATTCACCCCCCTCTTGGTGATTTGCTCCATATACATTTGGTATCAGAGCAAGGTCTTCTCTAAAAGAGCTTAACATCTCGAGAAGGATCACTATGGACAGTATTCTACCTGATGGAGCTTAGATCAACAGACCACCGAGTTTCAGCGGCGAGCATTACTCCTTCTGGAAAGCTAAGTTCAGAGTCTTCGTTTTAGCCACTGAGTATGGTTTGTGGAGAGTGTTCGAGAGAGGAGACTATACTCCATCAGTTCTTGAAAATGTCTTAGAATTCCAAAACTTGAAGAAGACTATGACGAGAATGATAGAAGGCAAGTCACTCTCAATAGCAAGGAGGGGTATGAATAGGTACTCTAAGCTACTTAATGACCTCAATCTCCACATCAACATGCAATTCAGTATCACTAGAATGATGAGATTGATGAGCATCAGAAGTCTGGGAAGGAGAATGAGATTGAAGTACTAGATCCTTATGATGAAGATCACAAAAAGCAATAAGATTAGTACTAAGAGGTTTAGAAATATGTTGATGAAGATCCCGATCAAAAGTAGTGGCATTAAAATGGGTGGAAGTGGCTGGATCATGTATTGAGAACAAGAAATTGCTATGAGAAGGGGCCAAGAAAAAGAAAAAGCAGGTTGAGGCTCAGTGGTTGCAAGTTGTGAAGGTACAAGAGCATATATTCTATGACCAAAGGACCTCAAAATACTTCAAACTCTAACATCAATCTTGTTAGACCTTCTTGATGAGCAAAGAGAGTCTTGAAATTCTGGTTCACCATCTCACATAATTGCCTCATAGTGTCATCCATATGAACTTAGCATTAGTACGTAGAGGCCATATTGATATGGAAACCTTGAAGTACTTTCTTGAGATATAATTGAATTGTGGAGCCAAGGAAAGATGGAGCTGGGGATCCACCTTGAGCAGAAGACTAAGTATGATCTATCCTTAAAGTCTTAAGTTCAGTTCTCTTCCTTTACCTTGGAGTGGTGGCTAAAGGATGTGGCAGGGGCAGATCTATCTTTAACTTCTGAATATGCAACCTACCAAAATGTGGAAGTCTTACCAAGGATGCATCGGGCTCAAAGTACCAGATCTTGTTTGCCTTCAAGAACAAAGCGACAAACTATGGATAAGTCATAGGTGTAGACTTGGTTATTAATTTTTTAGTGAATCAATAATTGCAAAAAATCCCAAACCAAGCCCTTTCATCTATCAAATGGTATGCTTGAGGTTTTGAGGAGATTTAGGATTTAATCTAAGGTGAAAATTGAAGGATTTTGATCGGAAATAAGTGGGGAATGTTTGTGGAAAAGATTCGAGTAAAGTACTAGGAGTGAATCTTCCAATGGAGTGATGAAAATGACGTTGTGAAGGGGTTTTAAGAAGTGGTATTGAACATCACACGAGTGATTATACTCAGAGATCACTCGAGTACTCACTAAGTGATGCTTCCCAGAAACATTTAAATAGTTTAGATTATGATACTTCACTTGAGTATTCTTGTAATTACTTGAGAATTTATCCTTTATCGTGTAGTTAATCATTCTCCTTTGTTTCAAACCTCTTGAGTTGATTTCTCCCGATCATCACTGGCTTCGTTCACTTAGTGATGATGAACACTTGAGTACTGCATCACTATGCATTTTCTCTAAGAAGATGATGTCACTCGATTGGGCACTCGGGTGCAATTTTAACTACAGATTACTTTAGACAACCACTCCCAGTTGTTAGGCAGTGATGATGATCACTTGAGTGAGTACTCGAGTGACATTTCACTGTTCACCTTCTTTTTCTTCAACACATGCATGACATTGCAGTGATTCTTCAAGTGCTTTGCCTCACTTTTCACTACTTCACCTATTACTAGAGTGATGTAGGTCATCATTGACACATATCACTCAAGTGATGTGGCAATGATACCTTCTCTGTTCATCCCTGTTTTTCATACCAAAAAACATAGGCTTTTACCCAACTCTTGGAAAACAAATTTCTACACACTCTGATGCTTAAGTTAGTTCATAAATCATCAAAATACATATAATAAACAATTAAAATGCAAAGATTGAAAGAATTTCCTTATAATTCATTGGGATTTATCATTCTCAATTCTCTTTATATATATATACAAGAATTGATCTTTTGCAAGTGGTTTGATGAAGATGTAAGGGAATTAGAGATGAGTAGGTATGAAGACCACTTTGACATGGTCATACCCCTTGTAATTACGACATTTATAAAAGCAATACAACGAAGTTCAATGAGCAACACATGTATAGAATAGTATATTGATAATAAGTTATACTTGGTTACAGACTGGATTAAACTACAGAGTTTACAATACAGTGATCCCAAAACAATAACGTCGTAATATTACTAGTCCAAAATTACTTTTACTAAATACTCTGTATACTACAGTTCTATCTAAAATCCCAATCTACAACCATCAAATTTCTACATCCGTTGCCTCTCCTTTGGAGCTATGCTTGCCACTTTGACCATGTCCAACCTCTCTAGGTATGTCTAAGAGTTCATAGGTAGTAAGAGGGGTTGGAATCCTGAAGGATCCCAGAGTAGCAAACTAATCTCACAAGCAAAGTATACACAATATATGATAGTTAATCATAAACATAAATAGTCAACAACAACATGTATAGCATTCAAGACTTGTATCATATGCAGCCAAATTAGCATACATACATATCACATAATCATAATGCTAGGTTTAACCAAATGGCATGCACTAAGAGTCCTACTGTACGTTGGAGTTCTCAATCAGAACACCCACTTAGAAATATTAGACTGGAAATTATCACAAGTCCTATCTGGAATCTACTAGCGTTCTTAATCGGAAGTGTCCCAAGTCTCCTGATTGCAACTAGGGTATTCAACTGGGAGCTACCAAGAGTCCTATTTGGAATCCACCAACATTCTCAATCGAAAGTGTAACATCCTCCATTTTAAAGGACAATTATTAATTACTAACTTGATTAAACCATTTCTTTAAAATGTTTCATTCACATAGTTGAGCTTTGGATTTTACTAGGCCTACACTATTTAACTAAATATTGCTTCAAAATTTGCCAAAAAAATACTAGAGGATGCTAAGCAAGGTTTTGAAACCTGGACTGGATCGGCCGGTTCAGACTGGAAACCAACGAACCGGCTAAGAAACCGGTCTGAGTTAAGGAGAAACCTCGGTTTCCGAGTTGACAGAGTTAGATGCGTTGGGTTTTTTTTTTTTTAAAAAAAATCTTCTGAAGAAGTGAAGGAAGAAACTAGGATGGAAACAAAGACCCACGACTCGAATGGAACCCTCTCCCTCTGACTTCAACAAAAGCCAAACCATCCTCTTCCTCAAAAGGCATGGAAATTGCAAAGTAAGTCAAAAAAGAGACTAATTTTCTTGATTTACCTTCCCAAAGCTTGATGGGTTTCTCGTATATGACCTGTCCAGCATCGGAAAGCTCAAATGCAGAGTCACCATGAAACTAGGCGTGAGAAGCGTGAGGTGAAGAGAGAAGAAGATGATATGGGGTTATTTTGAAAGTATGAGGTGAAATGGCCTTGTGAGGGCATTCCTGTCTTTTAGTATAGGATTTCTTGCTCCTGACTATTCTGGGAAAGAAGAAAAAGAGTCACATCATTGTTTAATTTTCTGCTTGTTTGGTGGGTTCAAATGGGGTTGGGGTTGTAAGGAAAAAGGTGTGTTGCTTCACTTTCTTGTTTTGCGTGGGTTTTTTTTTTTAATTAAAAAATCTGAATATTTTTATCAATTTTGATTAAATTATATTTTGGGAAAATTATAATAAAAGACCTAAAAAAATAATATTTATTAAGAAGGACCATAAAAATGGTAATTATTTTGAAGGACCAAAAATTAAAATAGAAAGACTAAATTGTCCTTAGTTAGATTTTCTATATTCTCTTTAATTAAATCAGAATCTGGAGTGATTTCATTCCCTTTGGGGTTTGATTCTCTCTCTTTTGTTTCTTTCTTTGGTTCTTCCCTTTTCTTCATCTAAATATACATACATACAAACAGACACTCTTATACTCACTTGTATTTTGTGTCACCTTTGTGTTCATAACTCTCTCCTCTCTTCTCCTGTCATCTTTCTTTATCATCATTTCGCTTTTGATGAGATAAATCCCAAAAAGAGATTTGTTGGGATGTTGAAGCATGGAAAAAAATTAATTAATTAATTAATGTGTATGTGTATGTGTATGTGTATGTGTATGTGTATGTGTGTCTATCAATTCATACAAGCTTGAACGGTTGTGCTGTTATTTCTTCTGCTCCCTTCTCGTGCCTTTCTTCCTTGTAACATTAATTCCCTGTGGCTCCTGCCTATATTACAGCCTCCTTCTCTTGCTTTAGGATCATTTCTCTCTCTCTCTCTCATTGGCTTCAGCGACGTGTGGGTATACACCCATGCATGCAATTTGAGAATTTGTGAACTAGATTGCTTCTGGGTCTTTGCAAAAATTGGCACACACGCTTTGTGTTTGGTTTTTGTTCTGTGTGATTATTATCATGGCACAATTGCCTCCCAAGATCCCAAACATGGTGCCCAATTGGCCTAATTTTTCTTCTCATCACAAGATGCTTTCCCTTGCAAGTTTGTCGCCAAATAATGCTGCCACCAACGCTGTTGCTACCGCCGCCGCCGACCATCAAAATCCTTCTTGGGTGGATGAATTCCTCGACTTCTCGTCAGTCCAACGAGAGGTTCACCGGCAATCAACGAGTGACTCCATTGCCTTCATTGAGACGCCAATGCTAGACGATTGATGTGGTAACCTCGGTGTGATTCCTCCGTGGTCTGGGGGCGACATTGAGTTTGATAGATTTGATGATAACCAATTCATTTCCATATTCACTGACGATTTATTTAGACTCCATCAATCACTCTAGTGATTTAATTAGAGAGAATATAGGAATTTTGGATAGGGGTAAATTAGTCTTTTTATTTTAATATTTTAATTTTTGGTCCTTCAAAATAATTACCATTTTTATGGTCCTTCTTAATAAATATTATTTTTCTTAGGTCCTTTATTATAATTTTCCCTTATATTTTTAATTAATTTCGATCTGACCTACTGACCCAGTCCCTCCACCGGTTCAGTGACCGGTTCGGGTTTCAGAACCTTGATGCTAAGTGAGCCCTAATGTGGCAATATGCAATAATTCATCATATACCAAAAAGGTGGAAGTACTGCTTTTAGTAAAAATAACTTAAGCCTCCAAAGCCTTCCCTGATAGACCAAAGCGAGAACTATTACCTGAAAAATATTCGTAACCATCAATCTAGCTCATTATAAATGTTAATATATGCTTGTGAGGTACCAAGTGAAACATTTTATATAACAAAGTACTAAATATATATAATTTACAAAAAGGTGTCCGCACTTTTTTCCAGGGACCAAAAAGGGTATTTACTATTTTGGCCTTCCTCCGTGGCATGTGACATCAGCAACTCACGTTACACGTCAGCACCGTTAGTGACGCCGTTAGGAGCTAACTGACGGAAGGACTAACGTGAGATGGTTTTTGATTTCCCAGGGATGACGGGACGAGTTATTTTTATTGAGGGACCAAAAAGGTGTCCGTATTTTTTTCCAGGGACTAAATTGGGTATTTACTCTATAATGTACTACATATGTTGACAAACTAAATTGCATTTGGAGCAAGCAGCAAATAAAAATAATCCTAACCTCTTCATAAACTCTTTACACTCATGAATATATGGTCTGTTTTGCACTCATTCCCACTCCACTTTGCTCCTTGCTCCAAATGCAATGCAACTCATGAATATATGTTGTACATAACAGAGTTAGTGCACATGTAATCTACTACATATGTTCACGAGTGCATCACATTTTGAGCAAGGAGAAAAGTAAATAATCCTAGCATACCAACACTACCACATATGTTACATATTGGACACTTCTCATAAATTAAGACAAAAGAACTTAACTTTCAATTAGGGTTTTGATGATTCAGATTAACATATTTAGACTTTATACCACTACAACTGGTTTGTATATAATCTAATTATATATTTAACATGTAGAATATCCCAGATAATATAATTTACAAATAAAGTATATATATTTTATCATAAAATTAACTTATCAAGCCAAAGATAGAAATAACAATGGAACAAAGATGCAAGACATGTGATAAAGATCGAGATTAGAAATAAAAATATTTTTTCATTAATTTATATTACATTATTATGCTTCCCAAAGGAATCATCAATAAATTGATTAAAAAACATTTTACATTTTTTTTAAAAAAAACCTCAATATTCGTCCTTATCGCCAGAGGCAAAAGAAAGGGAAAAGGGGTTGTTCGAAAGATTATACTCAATGTCATTAGTGTTGAGTATAAGGTTAAGCTTGTTGTTGACAGTGTGTAGCAACATGAAGAGTCTTCCAAGGTGTCTCTCTATGTGATCCACCCTCTCATAGAGGTGCTAGAGAAGCTGCCTCGTTGAAGGTGGAGAAGGAGGAGGAGGTGGAGGTGGAGCACACAGTAGAAAAGGAGGAGTAAAAGGAGGACAAACAGAAGAAGCCCTCATGCATACCATATTGAGAGAGGAGATAAAATAAGCTAAATTTGAAGAAACGAAAGCAATAAGGAGTTTAATCGACAAGGTAGATGAAGATCACATTTATTGAAGTGGCCTTGGATTTTGAAGAGACGTGTAATTGAGAAGTTTACTTAAGAAGCTAAAGAGAACTCTGAAATATTTAAGATTGAGTATAAAGAAACGACAACATCTATAAGGATATTTAAATCAAATGTATAAGCGTCCGATCTAGAAAGAATTTAAATTTTTAAATCCTCTTAATATTTAATACTTATCGACATCATATTACATTAGAATTTATAGCAAAAAAGTTCTAAGGGAGTAAAATGCAATTTCCTTAAAATATTCAAGAGTTTTTTTTAATATATAATTTAGCCCAAAAAAAGTAATTCTTCCCCAATCAACAAAACTTTCAACTCTTTTAAGTTACGATTTAAGCAAGTTTTCAATAGTAATTTATAGGGGTGTGCATGAAGGCTAGGAGTTCAGTGCGCCCGCCCGAGCTGTATGAAAAATCGCCCCGCCTAGCCCAAAAAAAAGAAGCCCAGAAAAAATTGGGCACAATTAGGCTATACATTTTTGCAGGTAGAGCCAGGCATTGGGCAGGGTATGCCGCTGATGAGTACTAATTATGCCATGTTTTCCCTCTATTGTGTGACTGTTTTGTATGGTGAATAGGAGCTTAAACGCATCTAATTTGAGCAAATATGTCATAATTCATGCATATAGGGAAATGTAGGGTGAATCTCTCAAATGATGGTAATTGTATAAGCATCCCATACATGTGCATAAGAAAAGAACAAGTTTGAGGTTTCATGTGAAAAACACATAGCATAGCCGATACAATGCTATATCATCGGGTCAGCTATAACAAGCTTCAAAACAATGCAACCCTAATGCTATAGCAGCATAAGTGAGGTAATGCTATGCACTATGTATTATGACGTTTCCTTAAAGCTGTTTCAGGAAGTTAAGTATAGGTTATTGAATGGACATTAGACGACATTTAAATTGCTGACATATTGGACTAGAAGATGCAGAGGATCGAAGTTAAGATTTGGAGAATCTCACAGTATCAGTAGAATCAATCAACCGAATTTGGAAAGTTGGACCAATTGGACCTAACAGATTTGGAAAGGCCCAGCTCACTTAATGTACGCCGTAAGGAAACCTGACTATAAAAGGAAAACACGGCCAACCCTAAAGATCATCAAAGTCGTAAAGGAGCCAACAAAATTCTTATTTGGCTGAGACTCCGAAGAAGAGGAGAGAATGCACGAAGCACGAGAGCTTTAGAAGAAACCCAGAATCCTTCCTCGTAATGAGACAGAGACGAGAAGACGTGGAGTTGTCATGTGACAGGCTTTTCCTACGCCGTCAAACCCTTCGGCGAACTTTCTGTTTTCCTTTATTGATTTTTAGTTTATCTTTAGTCATGGGCTATTCTGCTATGATTTGTTTTGTGATTCCCTCATCAATCATGAACTAAATTTCCCTTAGCTGAGCGAGGATGAATTCTTGAGTGTAGAATGAACCTAGTTTGCTAGTTCTTATATAAATAAATTTAGTTTGCTTATCAATATTTTTATTTCTTGTCGGTTAGCGGAAGCCAAGGGCTAGATCAGTGGCCTCGGCTTACTGGAAGGGAGTCGGTGTTAGACATCTGGTAGGCAGTATTTGCTGGATAAGTGATGAGTACTAATTATGCCATGTTTGCCCTCTATTGTTTGACTATTTTGTATGGTAAATAGGAGCTTAAACACATCTAATATGAGCAAATATGTCATAATTCATGCATATAGGGAAATGTAGGGTGAATCTCTCAAATGATGGTAATTGTATAAGCATCCCATACATGTGCATAAGAAAAGAACAAGTTTGAGGTTTTATGTGAAAAACACATAACATAGCCGATACAATGCTATAGCATCGGGTCAGCCATAACAAGCCGCCGCAATACAATGCAACCCTAATGCTATAGCAGCGTAAGTAAAGCAATGCTATGCGCCAAGTATTCTGATGTTTCCTCAAGGCTGTTTCAGGAAGTTAAGTACAGGTTATTGGACGGACGTTAGACGACGGTTAGATTGCTGACGTATTGGACTAGAAGATGCGGAGGATCGAAGTTAAGATTTGGAGAATCTCACAGTATCAGCAGAATCAATCGACCGAATTTGGAAAGTTAGACTAGACAGATTTGGAAAGGTCCAGCTCACTAAACGTGCGAAACCTGACTATAAAAGCAAAAGACGGCTAACCTTAAAGATTATCGAAGTCGAAAAGGAGCCAACAAAATTCTTATTTGGCTGAGACTCCGAAAAAGAGGAGAGAATGCACGAAGCACGAGAGCTTCAGAAGAAACCCAGAATCCTTCCTCGTTATGAGATGGAGATGAGAAGACATGGAGTTGTCATGTGACAGGCTTCTCCTACGTCGTCAAACCCTTCGGCGAACTTTCTGTTTTCCTTTATTGATTTTTAGTTTATCTTTTGTCATGGGTTATTCTACTGTGATTTGTTTTGTGATTCCCTCATCAATCATGAACTAAATTTCCCTTGGCTGAACGCGGATGAATTCTTGAGTGTAGAATGAACCCAGTTTGCTAGTTCTTATATAAATAAATTCAATTTGTTTATCATCATTTTAATCTCTTGTCGGTTAGCAGAAGATAAAGGCTAGATTAGTGGCCTCGGCTTACTGGAAGGGAGTCGGGGTTAGACATCTGATAGGCAGTATTTGCTGGGTAGGCTGGTGCAAGGCTTGACCTATCATTGTAGGCTTTAGAAATGGGTCTACCGCTCATAGTCATACACCTTGATTAGGAATGATAATATGAACTAGAAAATCACCATAGGAATATGGGAGAAGTAAAGCTCGAATTATACGTACAGGACGCGAAAGCTTCTGTATTGCTTAGTGGTGGGTTAACTGGATAACGTTGTGAAGGCGGCTATGCTGTAGCATTGCGGAAGCTGTGCAGCATATTTGCTATAGCAATGCGCTGAGGCAAACTGGGGGAGTGATACGCTTAGGATGAAATATGAGCTCAACCTATGATATCTTCTTGCGACTACGATCATTTATTTATTTTCTTTGTTTAACAGTTATAATAAAAAACATCCAAACCAATCATAAATTTATTTTCTTTTTACACACAACTGTTTGCGAGAATCGATATTCATCAGTGGTATCTCGATCTTTGTGGGACGATACTCTACTTACTCTTTATTATTTGTTCTACTAGTTCACTTGCCATCAAGGAAATCGACTAACAGCCGCCCTGCCCATCTGGCTCTGCCCAGTAAGTATATATATTATTATACATAAATATTTTTTAATATAATAATTTATATACTTATATTATATTATATATTTACTAATACTCTAATATATCCATTGAGTATTTGACCATTAGTCTATTATATTACTAATGATGTCTTGTATTTAATGGACTATGGATGTTATTTAATTTTTCACGTATGGGTATTTGACTATTTGTTTAGACATATGGTAGTTTTTAAATTTCAAGACTCAAGTTGTAGATTTACTTTGGAATATACAAAGTATCTAATTATGGATTACATTTGAAGTATGCAACATTGTTTATCAGGTGTGATTGAAGCTCTTTTTTTTTCCCCACATAGTGTTGGAAATTATGCCCTAGGGCAAGTCATTGTACTTTAAACGTTAATGTTATTTAAAGTATTCTCCATTTAGTTATCATTTCATTTGCATGTTTATAGTGATAACTGTATCCCTGGATACATTTTATAGATTATCCTAAATGTCCCTGGTCGGTCATCTACGTGGGAGCGAAGATGAACTAAGACCAATATGACTTTGATGAGGTATGGAGATACGAATCAAAGTCATGGGCACTTGTAAGAGTACAAGGTGCTGGACCGACCCACTATGAGAAAGCTGCATGGTTTTAGTCATAAGCTTTTTCATGTATAACCGCGTCACAACGCCCTTTGACCTGAGATCATCATGGATTCCTACATGATGAGTTGCTGCTCTTTGACCTAGTCAAAAGTCACCTTTGACCGGGTGATGATAAAGGCTTGGATCGGGATCAGTGGTTTTCATGCAGAGGAATGTGAATGGTCAAGATGCAATTTGTCCCTCACATTTGTAGACAGATAATATTGGGCCCCTCGATGAGTGAGTCTGAGAAATGTATGGCCATACTACAATGGAAATGAGTTTCCATTTCAATTGTTAGACTATTCAAGAATTGAGAAAGTAATGGTCAAGAACAGGAAGTTGACATTATCCATGCCTCATCCTTAACCAAATTATCGCGTGACAAAAGGGATGTGACATGGTTGTACGATAGGTTGTATCGTATTGTCGATCCCCATATGAATTAGGTAGTCACAATGTCTTGCTAGAGGCTGTTTGCGACTTGTGGGCTGGTACGATATTGCCCCGTCGCTAATCTCGTAATGGGCTCGCAAGGTCGCACACAAGAATAGCCCAACACGAGCAAAAGTGTCCAGATTCATTAAATCTTAGATATGTCTAAGATTTAATGAATACTTTATTTAATCTAGGATGGATATATATATATATATATATTATTAAATTTGAAAATAATATAATAATATTATTTAATAGAGATTATAATATTATTATATATAATATTTGTTTTTGTATTTAATTTATTTGATAAATTAAATATCTAAAACAAATTGAGATATTGTATTTCAGATTTAATTTTCGAATATAGATATCATATATCTAATTTAATTTAATTTAGATATAGTATCTCATATTTAATTAAATGGAAAGATATCATATCTCAGATTTAATTTATAGAGATAAATTAAATCAGAAGGCTTTTAATTCAGGTTAAATAAATAGATTAGATTAGATCTATTGGATAGATTTAATTAATATATGATTTTAATCCAAATTCAAATTTCAAGATTAATGAGGATTAATTTTTAATATAATACATCGATTGAGTTTTGAAAACCTAAGGGACATTTTGTCAGATGTATTAGAAAAGCCACGAGAAACCATAGAGAGAAAAGATAGAGACGCGAAAATACTGAAGGCGCTAGCACGCTGCCGTCGGTGTTGGAGGCTGTTCGTGTGGATACCGGTAGATGGAGCGGATTCGCAGAGTCGGCTCTTGTTTGATCGAACGTAGGACGCACACGAGTTCGCGTAGGATGCACACGAGTTTGCATAGGTACGGTTTCTATCGAACCTTGATTTAAACATCATTGATGGATCCTCTTAATGGGATTCGTAAGTTTTAATAGATGAGAATCCTTCAACTGCGTGTACGGATCCCAACACATAAAGTGTGGCATGATATCCTCATTTGGGCAGTGAAGCCCACCCTACCCAACTCATTATTGCCCAACCTAAAAATATTAGGGCTTCTATCGGGTAGGGTTGAGCACTGGGCTGCATTTTACTACCCAATGATCCTTCAGGCAGGGGTACTGGGTGGGGTCTCACCATGCCCATGCTCACCCCTAGTGATTTGGAGTTGGCTTACGTCCTATGCAGCAATTCATCCGTTGCCGTCCGCTGCTACCAAAAAGTGCCATTTTGGCGCTAATCACACACGCTGGTCCTTTTTTTTTTAAAAAAAAAAAAATTTCAGGCACTGTTGAGTAGTAAAAAGATAATTCGGGATACTGAATCGTACTGAAAAAATCCTTTATGATCTTGAAAAATTATTTTAGGATCTTAAAAAAATATTTCAGGGTATAGACTGGTACTAAAAGGATACTTCAGGATACTAACGAGTACCTTAAATTTTTTTTTTTTGGATCTTGAAAAAATAATTTAGGTACTGACTGCTACTAAAAATACACTTTAGGATATTTTTTCTAGATCCTAAAATAATATTTTAAGATCATAAATTATTTTTTAAGTACCAGTCAGTATCCTGAACTATCCTCTTAGTACCAGTCTATACCCTGAAATATTTTTTTAAGATCCTAAAATAATTTTTCAAGATCATGAAATTTTTTTTAGTATGATTCAGTATCCCGAATTATCTTTTTACTACCCGGCAGTGCCTGAATTTTATTTTTTTTAAAAAAATAAGGACCAATGTGTGTGATTAGCGCCAAAACGGCACCATTTGGTAGCAGTGGACGAATTGCTACTTAGGACGTAAGCCAACTCCTAGTGATTTATATAAGAGATATTAGGTGTGCAAGGTAACGCCCCCGGAATGAGTTTTTTTTTTTTTTTTTTTTTTTTTTTTTTTTTTTTTTTTTTTTAAATTTTTCCCAGGAATAAAAATGGATAGGAATTGTGTTTGGTAAATCCAGTTTTATTTTTTTTGTTCCCAGGATGAACTTGTTCATTTTTTGTGCTGGGGAATAAAAAAAGAGTTAAATAACTAATTTTCCCTAGAAGTTTTGATAAGGGGGCACTCATCACCCGAAAGTTTTTTTGGTACCAAATTTGCCCCGGAAGTATGAAAAAGGTATCAAATTTGCCCCGGAAGTATGAAAAAGGTAGCAAATTTGCCCTTCCGTTAATTTTGACCGTTAAGTTTAACTGAGTGTACACGTGGCATGCCACCTCATCAACCCAATAAGAGTTAAGTATCATTTTTGCCCTGGAAGTTTTCACTAAGAGCAAGTTTGCCTCAGAAGTTTTCACTAAGGAGCAATTTTGCCTCAAAAGTTTACAAAACGTATCAATTTTGCCCTTCTTTCCCACATATTAAATTTGACTATTAAATCAGTCAAAGACCACACATGTCATGCCTTGAAAAGGTTGAACTTGGAGTCAGAGAAGGAGATCCTTGAGATGTTGAGCTCAAGGCATCCAAAATTTGTGAAGCCGAACTGGTCACAGGAAGCATCACTTATGATCTAAGCAAATGATCAGTCTATACAAACGTAAATATTATCACTATTGATTTGTTTTACTGAACCAATTTTTGGAACAATTCATTTCTCGTTTTGCGTTTCATTTGCTTAGATTATAAGTGCACTATTGATTTATTTTACTGAACCAATTTTTGGAACAATTCATTTCTCGATTGCGTTTCATTTGCTTAGATTATAAGTGATGCTTCCTCTGGGTTTTGCGACAGACCTTTTAGTCCCTGTGACCAGTTCGGCTTCACAAATTCTGGCCGCCTTGAGCTCAATATCTCAAGGATCTCCTTCTTTAACTCAAAGTTCAACCTTTTCAAGGCATGACATGTGTTTAATAGTCAAATTTAATATTGGGAGAAAGAAGGGCAAAATTGCTACTTTTGTAAACTTTCGGGGCAAAATTGCTCCTTGGTGAAAACTTCCGGGGCAAACTTGCTCTCAGTGAAAACTTCTGGGGCAAAAATGATACTTAACTCTTATTCGAGTTGATGAGGTGGCATGCCACGTGTCATGAGGTGGCATGCCACATGTACACTCAGTCAAACTTAACGGTCAAAATTAACAGAGGGGCAAATTTGCTACCTTTTTCATACTTCCGGGGCAAATTTGATACCAAAAAAACTTTCGGGTGATGAGTGCCCCCTTATCAAAACTTCTGGGGTAAATTAGGCATTTAACCCATAAAAAAAGGAAGCAGAAAATTTCTGCTTCTCTGTTTCTGTTTCATGGCACAAAAGCAGAATCATTTTTCTCTCAACAACATCTTTTACGATAACCCCATTTGATCGATCCCTTTCTTTTTCAAACTCTCGTTGCTCTCCAGATCCACCGTCTCAACCCTCACTGCAAAACATCTCGCGAGCCACCTCCGCCGTTCTTCATCTCTTCTTTGAGAGCCATCGCCATGGTTGCCTTCTTCCTCCTCTCTATTCGTCCATCATCGTTGCAGAACCACCTCCAAAATTGCCCTTTTCCTTCCCTCCATTCACCATTGCCGTCACTCACCTCCGTTCTTCATCATTCACCGTCGGCCACAAGTCGCTTGCGTTGTTCTTTCGGCCACAACAAGAAAACTCTCACCGTGCTTCCAGATCCGTGCTATCATCAATTCAGACTTCCACTTCTGGGTTTTATATGACCCACAGATGGGAAACCGATCAATGCTGGTAGAGATTGCTGGTTCTACTTTAGGAAATTAGTAAGACCGAGGCAAAAAATTTGAAAAAAGAGAGTGTTTAGATAGATTAGGGAAAAATTGCACCCTGCATAATACAAGATTTTCAATAGTGTTTTGCAGATTATGCGATTGAAAAGCAACAGCAGTGTAGGAGACTCTGTAAATTCTACCTCTTATTATATATATTTAAAGAAATATTCAAATATATGATGTTCACTGTTCTTTTTCTGGACTACCTTTTCATCTGACCTCGCTTTTATAATGTGATTATGAACTCTGAGGTTTTCATTTATTTAAACTGGGTATAAAGCTAGCAATGAAAAATCGTGAAGCCTTTTTCTCTGTTTTTTTACCTGCAATCTGAATGATTGCATCTTAAGCTTGTCAATTGAAAGTGGAAAGTTAATGGGGATGAATTGCTCAACATGAAAATCATCAATTAATTCTTAAATTCTGTTTTCATGACAACTTGAGTAGGAGTGTTATGCAGAAGGTGTTAGTTCTCTATATGTTTTGATGATGATTGACAATTGTGAGCTCAAGAGATTGCTTTTGATTCAAGCCATGACTTGGTAACATTCTGTCGATTGATATGACTCCAGTCATATTTCTCTAAGTCTTTAAGTAAATGAACTTTGATTTTAGCAACTCCAGTTAGTGAAATATGACTCCAGTTACTGCCCTTGAAAAACAAATTTATAAATAGCTTATGACTCAAGTTAGTCACTTAACAACTCGAGTCAAGCGTTGTACTTCAGTTTTCCAAAATGACTCTTTCGATAGCAACTTCTATCATCTAATATGACTCGAGTCATTCCTGGTGTAACTCGAGTCATGACAGTTGCAGAGAGTTCTAGCTAGTTTATTTTTTCTGATATGACTCGAATCACCGTGGTATGACTCCAGTCATCTTATTCTAAATTCCTCTCTGACTGAATTATTTGAACTATGACTCCAGTCATGACTCGAGTCATCATACTTGAAATTCTTTTTTGTTTCAAACTTTTGAACTATGACTCCAGTCAGATGTTTGTGACTTGAGTTAACATAACTCCAGTCATCAGAATATGACTCAGTCAAGTACATCAGTTTTTGAAAACTTCGTCTTCGTAATCTGAAATTCCTTGATTAAGCTTTGGGTACTCCATATTATTGATTCTTACTATTCCTAACAAAGTTTAATCAGTTTCATAATGAGTTTCAGACATGATTAGCAAGTTTTAATCATCAAATTATCATAAAGAAAATCTGTGTCAGACGCATTAAATGCTTGAACAGAGACAAAGCATGAAAATGGAAATTAAGCTTCTGAACAACCATAAAGGATTCCGGCCATTTCCAGTCAACATTCTAATTGAGTCTTAACAGACAAATTGAATGAAGAATGTCAACGGAGAATAACGGCCAACATCGGAAGAATACGAAGAGACGGACGTTCAAACTCAACGGTTATATTCATTACTCTCAACGGCTCATTAATCTCTCTTCAACAGTCATTAAATGCAATCAACTATAAAAGCCAAAAGCATTCAATTCATCACCTACCGAAACTCTGCGCATTCAATTAGCAATCTAAGCATTTACTGTTTCTACTCTTACAGTTAATATCTTCGGATATTTAAATCTTCAGTGATTATACATATGCTCTTTTAGAGAGTTAATTATTGTTTATCCATCTTTGAAAGAATCTCAAAGTATTGGGACTTTGAGATTGAGTTATTTGATTACATATTGTAAGGGGGAGTAAGTTCTAGTGAGAGAATTACTCCAAGAGTTACAGAATGTGTAATCATTTGAGTTAGTGAAATCTCTGAGAGTCTGGGGATTGGACGTAGGTCAAGAACTTAGACCGAACCAGTATAAATCGCTTGTGTTCAATCTTTCTCTTCCCTACTCTGTTCATCTCTGTTTTAGTTAGCAACTAACAAAGTATTTTAGAAGAAAATTTTATATCCCCAATTCACCCCCTTGGTGATATTCCGTCTTTCAAAAGGTTACTAGCTGTCTGAAAGCAATAACTAAAGTCTCTTTATGAAGATTCACGGAGTAACTCTCTTCTCTGTGTTGTAGATGGAGCTTGATTTTTTTCCCCTTGCTTGACGTTCCAATTCATTTCCCATACAAGCTTTCATTCCTCTAAGTTCTCTGGCTTTCATATAACTTACCTATCTCATGTGGTATATAACTTGTCCATCTTAATTGGTAGATTAGGAATGATGTGTAATTCTCATGAAGTTCAAATACAAAGATAGTTATATTACCTCCAATCATTCATATAAGATTTAATTCGAAGTGCAATTTATATTACAACCTAAGTTTTATAATTAAGGACCAAATGTGTGCTACAAAAATAAATGGACATCATTCTGAGAGTTTAGGAGTATCTGAACATGACTTGAAATAACAAAGAAAGTTGAATGGAACAAATCAGTAGTGAAAAATTGAATCTTGCAGAGCTGTTGCATCCAAACTCCTTGAGGTTGTTAACTTCATACAATTTGAGGAAAATAGAAAACTCCTAAACCAAAGTGGCCCAAGCCAAAATGAAAGCTCAGCTCTTGCAGATAAAGGACCACACGGGGAACAAAAGTGCAACTACTGCAAGAAGAAGGGTCATAATAGAGAAGAATACTGGAAACTCCATGGAAAACCTTCCAGTGGAATCTCAAACTTCCAAAGTCATATTACCCCAGCTGAACCAACGGTTGAGAATGATGATCGTTTGAGTAAGAAAGAATTACAGGTGCTTCGCAGGATACTTGAGAAGCAAAATAAGTCAAACTCTATCCCCAGTGTGAATCTGGTACAATCCGGATTTAAAAGGGAAGAGGATGATTGAGACTTCTAGAGAATGGGACTCGAGATTCTTCTGGGCAAGTTCTGCTACTCAATATGGGACCTCTAAGACTTCAAAAATGAGTACAAGCCCAAATAAAATATGAGACCTCTGAGACTTAAAAAAAGGAGTACAAGCCCAAACAAAAATAAATGGGTCGTTGAGACTCAAGAAGAGTACAAGCTCAGACAAAAATAAATGGGCCCTGAGACTCAAGAAGTACAAGCCTAAAGATTTTGAAGATTGAAGCAAGCAGAACAAAGTTTGAAGGATTTCGAGGCAAGCTGGGAATGATTAACATATATTCTCCAGCTTGAGGGGAGTGTTAGAATATTAAGAATTATTTAGATTAATCATTGTCTTATTATTATTTAGGTTTGTTATATCTTAGTATTAGATATAGATATATTATATCTTATGATAATATATCTTAATCATTTTGAGTTGATTTATTTTGATTAATTAGATTAGATTTGATTCTAGGGTTAACTCTAGGTTTACCTATATAAAGGCCCCTATGTCTCTTTGATTTACTGAATTTAATAGAGGGTATTTTTATTCCTCTAAATACAATACTCCCTCCGGTTCTAATTATAAGACCTAGTTGACTTTTTTGGAGATATTAAGTGCATGCTTGGCCTAGCTTATTTTTAGCTTATAATCTGCTTATAAGTATAAGCTAGGCCAAACAAGATTTTACATAAGCTCTTATAATTATAAGAGCTTATGTTATAATGAAGAAAAAAGAGCTTAAAAATAAGCTCCTCATAGGAGCTTATTTTTAAGCTCTTTTTTTATAAGCTCTTTTTTTTAAGAGAGAGAGAGAGAGAGAACCCGTAATCTCTTGATCGAACACTACTGTCACTATGCGCCACCGCCACCGCCGCCGCCACCACCCTATTATAATATACCTTTTATGATAATTTTTATTAGAAAAAGTGCTTATGACAATTTTTTTTTCAAACAGTTTATTTTTAATTTCAGCTTTTAAGTAACTTTTAAGCTAAGAAATTTATATAATCACCAAACAACTTTTAGCTTTTTTTAAAAGCTTTTTTTTTATAGCTTTAGCTTAAAAATAACTTTTAAGCTAAAAATAAGAGGATCCAAACGGGCTCTAAGGAAGCTAATTAAATTACTTTAGAGTATTTTTATTTTTAATTTTTTCTTCAAACTGATTAGTTTGACTGATAAACTAATATATAATCTAAAGATGCACAACATATGAAATGATTAAGTAACTTATTTAGCTTCCTTAATCTCTCCAAAAAAAAGTCAACTAGGTCTTATAATTAGAATAAAGAAACAAAAGATGTCTAATATATGCATGTCTTACTAGAAGTTTGAACAAATTTTTCATTTTGATACCAAACAGACTTGAGTTCTTGAAAAGAAAAAATGGGTATTTTATATATGCAGGGGAAGTTTGTTTATATAGCATGTGCATTTTCTGAGCAAAAAAAAAAAATATAGCATGTGCATTTTCTTAGTTTACTTGGAAGTAGAAATAATGGATGTATCTCGATAACTATGATTGATGGCATCAGGTCAGTGTTTCTCTGCATTACTTCACAACCATTAAAGGGAAGACTATGGGAATGTATTTTTAATAAATCAATTTGTTGCTGGAGCTTTAGATTTCACTCAAACATGGGCATGATTGACTTATACGTTAACAATATAAGTGCTTTAAGATAGTCGTTGTGTGTGGCATGGTCTCTTGGACTTGTTTGAGGAATTATAAATTAATCATGTTCTTGTTCGTAACTTTGAGCCTCTGGTCATACATGATAGAAGTAAGAAAATTGGATTGCATATTTTAATCAGCTCCAATATTTCAATTGTGATTTTTTATTTCTTATCTTTGTATATATATACACTTAAATATGCTACTTAATAATGCAATCTGAACAAATTTTATCTCTGGTGCAATTTGAACAAACTTAATAATGCTTCCTAATACACATCCTCTCTTAGCTGAGGTTAGGAAAATTGAAAGCACCATGGGAAGCAACTCAAAACCAGTGCAGCTGCTCCAACAACAGTTGCTTCTTTTGCAATAATAACAAGCAAGGAAACAACCAGACAGTATGAAGAACTATTTTGGTAAGTTAGTATTCTAACTCTAATTTCACTAATAAGGACTTTATAACAATCCATTTTAACGTTGCTGGAACCTAGTTGGATTGCAATGATCTGAGAGTTAAACTCTAAAATGGAACTTACTTTCAAGTTAATGAGGTAGATCATCTAAATTGGCCTGATTAGATCCACTTCATGGAGTTGAAGCTTTTGAAGTGCCTTCCTACAATATGATTAATTTGGTATATATTCTAAGATATGAGAAACTGTAATGCCTTTAAATTTTTTTTTTTTTAATGCGTGCCAATTTATTCACATCTTACCTCTTTCAGTTTTATGCAAAATAATGTGTAGTCTTCCCCATTGATTTTTTAAATTTATTCTTCTCTAGATCAATTAGTATTGTGTGTTTGATTCTATTACCCTGTTTTTGTATGATATATAGAATGCAAGATGTTGCTGAGCTACTTGCCTCTCCTTAATTCTTTTGAGGCATTTTTATTTGGATTGGAGGTGATTCACATACACAAAGAATGTCCATTTTTTTTTTTAAAAAAAAAAAGCTACTACGTACTTTTCACGTTTGATTTTAAGAAAACAGACATGAAAAGTAATGTCACTTGGAAAATGTACCACTGTCAAAGAAAAAAATTAGTTGAACTGGTGTGGAGTATTTTTTTTTTATGCAAAAATTTAAGGAAAAGAATTGGGTTCACCTATAAAATGTAAAGTATTTACGCTATTTAGAATTTTTTTTTTTTTTGGTAAAAGTTTTTTTTTTTTTACTTTGGATAGAATGAGGGAGGGCTTTGACAGGGCCATGGTTTTTGAGTGCGGCATGTGGAGCCGTCAACTCAAAGAGGAAACCGGTGCCGGAGGCGCCACCGATGACAGAAGCGATAAATTACTGGTGCTTTGAACTACTATGGAAGGCGTAATTTTTGCCTTCAAGGTACTGATTTCATAAACCTAAATCTCTTTCCATTCAACCTTTCAATGATGCCATTATAGTCGTTTTGTTTTGCTTATTACATTTTTATTGAGCAGAGATATTCGTTTGAGTGGACTGGTGTTCGGCTGTGAAGGTCTATTAGCAAATAATTTTTCAATCTACGAAAATGCTAAGAATATGACTTCTAAATCAATCTATGCAAATATTTTAATTTTAAATCAAGGCAAATAAATTTCCTTCAACTTCTTTTGGGCAAATCCGGTGCAAATGCCTCTTTATCAATCTGTTCTAATTTTTCATGTGTAGTCCAGTAAATTTACCTTCCTCTCCATTTTTGGACCTAATTCTCCTGCCTCCCACAGCTGGAAACATCTCTACTTACTTCGAAGGGAGTATTCTTCCCTATCTGCAGCATTGTTTACTCCCTCTCTACAACCAAATGTGCGAGCAGATGGAATAAAGGGCCTGGTTTCCACTCCCTGTTCTAGAATTTCGCCCAACCATACGGGTCCTAATATGCCTTCTCAATTCTACTTTGTTGGCTTTTTTCCATTCCTAAAATTTGATGCTGCAAAATTCGTTATGGTTTATGAACATCAATTGTCTTGAAAATCCTGAAGTATTGGATGCAGAGTGGGTAGTTTTGTGTTGGAATGGGCTTGAGCTTTATTTTGGTAAAGTGGCTTTTCAAAATTTTTTATACTAGGCTAGTCATGGACACGTCTAACGAATCCAAGTTGAGATGAGTTCTATAAAGTTGTGTTAAAACAAGCATGGCTTATAAATAGCTAAGCTCCTTGTAGATTTAATATTTTGTATTTATATATTAATTTCGCATGATTTTCGCTCCCAGATATGTGATACAAACATCCTGAGCACATGCATAAACAGCTGCTAGCCATCCCCTTCGCTGTTGATTTGTCTTGCTGTATATGTTTGGGCTGGAGGAACGGGGTTACAACAAATTTGGTTGGTTTCCGCAGAAATGCGCCTTCAAAATTAGCTGGTGTTTGTGTGCAAGCTTTGATTTTGCTAGGCTAAGTTGAGTGGTTTGTGTCTTTGAACTTACTAAAGGCACATCCTTAGAGAATGATGCAACTGTGAACGGAAACACAACATAACAATTCACAAATCAATCATGGGGTTTTTCTCAATCACATGTCCACGTTTAGTATATTACACTAAGCTCATATCCTCTCACATCAACCAAGCTCGGCATGACCAAGCCCTTGCTATTTTCCACCACATCCACTCCTCCCTAGCAATGTCCCTTGATCCCCATGTCTTTTCTCTCATCCTCAAGTCCTGTACCGCCATTAGCCGCCCACAACTTGGCACTGCAATTCATGCTTATGTCACCAAGGTTTCTTTCATATCAAATCCTTTCATTGCAAGCCCTCTGATTGATTTATATGGCAAGTGTGTCTCACTCTCTACAGCACGCCAACTGTTTGATGAAATTCCCAACAAAAACGATGTTGTTTGGAATACAATGATATCCCTTTATACACACTCTCATGATGTAGCTAGTGCTTTACAGCTATTTGATCTCATGGATATTATGCCCAATGAATCAATATTTAATTCAATTATAGCTGGCTTGGCAAGATTAGATGGTGGGTCATTTGAGGCTATAGCATTCTATCAACGAATGCAGAAACTAGGATTGAGGCCTCGATTAATAACACTTCTTTCTCTACTGCCAGCTTCAGTAAGTTTAGCAGCTCTGAATTTGATTAAGGAGATTCATGGTTATGCAATAAGGAATGACATTGACTCGCATCCTCAATTGAGCAGTGGTCTCGTGGAGGCATATGGGAGATGTGGCTGCCTCTTTAATGCACATTCTATATTTTGGAGTATGAAGGAAAAAGATGTAGTTGCTTGGAGCAACATAATATCAGCATATGCACTTCATGGTGATGCAAAATCTGCACTAGAAATTTTCCAAAAGATGGAACTGGCAAAAGTGCAGCCTGATGATATCACGTTTCTTGTAGTATTGAAAGCTTGTAGCCATTCAGGGTTAGCTGATGAAGCATCCTACTATTTTAAGAGAATGCGGGAATATTATGGCATTGAAGCAAATAGTGATCACTACTCTTGTTTAATTGATGTTTTGAGTAGAGCTGGAAGGTTATATGAGGCATATGAGGTCATAAGAGAGATGCCAGTGAAGGTGACTGCAAAAGCATGGGGTGCTCTTCTTGGGGCTTGTCGAACTTATGGAGAGGTTGAGTTGGCAGAGATAGCAGGAAGAGCTTTATCAGAGGTTGAGCCAGATAATGCTGCCAATTATGTTTTATTGACAAAAATCTATGCTAGTGTGGGGAGACATGAGGAAGCTGAGAGAATGAGAAGGAAAATGAATGAGCTAGGAGTAAAGGCAGCAATTGGCAGTAGCTGGGTTGTAGATTCAGAGTGATGACATTTCATCAACATTTTTCCTATTGACCGCCCCTTTTTAGTTGCATTATTGAATTGATTTTTGAGCAATGGTCATTGGTTTATTTTTCGATAAAGACACTTTGCAGAAGGCATGTGTTGGGAGGGAGAGGGCCATTGTTGTAGGTCAATATTCTCCTTGGAAAGGCCTGAAGTGGTTGGAGTTAGATCAAATTTGCATCCTATCTATCATCTGTTACTTTTAGTCTAGTGAATAACTTCAACAATTTCCTCATATATTCGAATGCCTTTTGTAGGGATTGATGAACATGGTGATGAATATCAGATATTGGAAGGATGGAAAGTGAAAACAGATATTGCATTGAAAGAGTTATGAATGAATGGTTATTTGATAAGCCAAAACCTTCTATAGACATTAAGAACCTTAGCCATCAGACCGTGTTTTTTTGAAAGGTTGTTGAACGCCAGATGCCCTGAGAATTGAAGTTTAGCTTTTGACTTGAAAATACAAAGAGTCAAGGTGTAAATTAAACTTAGGCTGCATTGATATCTTAAAAAACACAAAAGAGTAAAAAAAAAGCAAAAATAGAGTAGTATTCAATACAATACATGTATCTTACTTCATGATAAATGTAACATATTCTCAATGATAGTTGAATATGAAGCTGAGAGAATCTTTATGATATAAATATAGATGAAGTTTGACATCTACTTTGAATTGAAATATTTATTTAACTGTATTAATGTTTATTACTCATTTCTCATGTGTAAAATTATTGAATATATGGACTTCACATATTATAAACTTCCGTGGCTGTATTTTAAAATTTAAAACTTATTGTATTCGATGTATCACTTCATGTTGTATTCAATACAGACACACCTGGAAACATAGGTATAAACATGCACCATAACTTTTGTGCCAACGTGCTGATGGTTTAATCTGTGAAATTAGATTTTCATTTTTGTGTAATTATTTGATTGTGATAGCAAGTTTACTTTATTGGGGTTTGGCTTTATATGTTTGTGTTGTTTTATAGAGATAACTGTTTTAATTGTTTTCTTTTTCTGACTTTTACAGATGATTGTGACATGCTTGAATTATAGAGCTTGAAAATTAATCAATAAAGCAATATAAATGGCAAGATGCAAAAAGCTTAACAGATGTCTGCTATATGCTAAAAAGATGAGAAAGCATGAATAGTTCTTGAAAAATCGTTCAGACTAGAATTAGAATCCAAGGAACCAAATTTGTTTTAAGGGTTTAGACACTAGAACTTGATCGGTGAGGATTCAGCTTGACAACAGATAGAAATAAACTCATCTCTGTTGTTTGTTAAACCAGCAAATTTGACCTAGGTACTAGGTTTAATTTTGGCTAGGGTACCTAGTAATACAGCAAATTTGACCTAGTTACCTAGGTCCAGGTTATTTAACTTTGAAAACAAAACAAATAGCTACATCACTTGCATACTGACTCATGCTAATGATAGTAGATGGAACCCAACAAAAAAGTTCTGATTTCTTATACTGCCGATTCCAAGTTTCTTCCCCACTACCAGTTACTAAAAGGATCCAAACACAATTATCCAGTGGGCTAATAATGAAACCCTTAGAATTGTGAATGATCTTCACAAAGTTACTCAGGTCTATTACCATCTAACAAGAAATCAATTGAACTAGTGGAAGAATATGAACAAACCAAAAACAATGTTTGTTGGAGCACTAATCCTCTAGTTTGTACTATATGTTAAATGTCATTTATTTCTCTTCCTTTAATTGTAGTATTTTTATTATGGAGTTTTTGCATTGCGAGTGGAAATTAGTATATCCCAAGACATATGTGTTGAAGATCTAATATGTTGTACTTATAAAGTTATGTATGAGAGGGAAACCAATGTGATGTCGCATCAGGAATGGTAACTTGTATTGTACTGCTACATCTTTTGCATGTAGGTTGTAATAATTGGTTTGATAGCTGCCTAAGAAAAGGTTGGATGCAATCAGATTTGGTGTGATATTTTGAGAAAATAGCTAAAATGGGGTCACTTTGTTGGGTGGCCTAAGGCCACATGAATCAAATGACGCCAGCGGGAGTCCATTGGTCTACATCAGCCCTACCGGTGAACTAATACAAGCTTTTCACCACCTCTGTTGAGATGGGGTTTCATTTTCCAACCCCAATGGCTGCCACATGGTTGCATGATGGTATTCAAACTCTACATGTCTTCTACATCAATTAATGAGAAAGATGATAGGGACTGGGTGAGAGGGAACCACTTGTATAATCTACACTGTTCTGCTTCAGATGATACTGGACTTATGCTCATCAGTCCATCTGACATCTTTCAGGGTCCACAGTGGACACCTCCAACAATTCATGAAAAAAGTATCGATGATTATCAAAATTCAACTGGGAAGGGTAATTCTGAATCCTGAGTAGCAAATTAGTCTGCTGAAGTTATTTACACAACACTTTTTGGTTTTTAAGTCTTGAATCTAATGTAAGAATTTAAATATTGTATGACAAATGTATGCTTGATTAAGTCGCTGCCTTTTTCTATATACTGTATACATAGTACTTGAAAAACTTTGCATGGCTTCTGGCTTCCCTTTTTTTTTGGTATAAAAATTTTATGAAAGGGGTTGGGCTAGGTGGGTAGGGGGAGCCGTCAATTACTCTAAGACATTTCTGCAGCCGAACCAGGATCTTCCCCTAACATCTTGACAAAGGGCCCGTTTGAATTTAGCTTTGGGAGAATAACTTTGAGATTTACGAGGTAAAAATGAATTTTGGAGAATAGCTTTTAGATAAAACTGATAGTGTTTGGATATTGTTATTAGAATAGCTTTAAGGTTAAATTTACTAAAAATGACATTGACTTTTGGTATAATTGTATATAAAAGATAAGATTGTATTTTAAATATTATAAACATTATATTTCATAATAAATACCAAAAATTACATAAAATTGTTAGAAAAATAAATTTCTACCATTAGTAAATTATGTAACATGATAAAAATTAGATTAAACATATATGTATTAATAAATTGTATAGACAAAAATATTCTAAACATATAAAATATTTTGGTATAATTGAATATAAAGGATAAGGTTGTAATTTAAATATTAAATTTCATAATAAGGATACTAATTGGTATTGAAAAATAATTCTCGTGGTCTTAAACATTTATTTTAAGATATTTAAAAAATATTTTAGGGTAACTAATGATGTTAAAAAAAAATTAGGGTATTAACGGGTATTAAAAATATACGTAAGGATATTAAAAAAAAATACATCATGATTTTGAAAATATATTTTAGGATATTGAAAAACGATTTCAGGGCTAGAAAAATATTTCAGAGTACTGATGGGTATTAAAAATATACTTAAGGATGTTGGATCTTCGATGATGGAAAAAGAGAGAAAACAAGCTGAAAAAAAATAGTTTTTTTTTTCCCAAAACCTAGATTTTGGGTGCAGAATAATTTCTAGTAAAATGGAGGAGTGTTTAACAAACTGGAGACAAAACTTAGGTTTTGTTTTCAAAATCTAGATTTTGAAATTATCCAAACAAATTTCAACTCTAGGATCGAACCCAAAAGCTAGGATGCTTGGCTTTTCAAGTTTATTATAGAAGTTAATGCCAGTAATTTTTCTTGCTTGTGTAACCCTTCAACCAAATGATGACTCAAGAGAACGTTTTAGCTTTATAAGAACTTTTTTGAATGTGTATGTCTTCATGTAGATATTCTAACAAGTTTCGTAAAAGAAATCATGGGTTTAAACAGATTGCCCCAACGAACTTGACCCATTTACTGAATGATTATTGACAAGCGCATAGGCAATTGTAATTTGATGCATAACAGTGTCTATGCGTTAATAGCCACTGAGAACAAATTATTAGAGCTCTAAATATCACCATCAGCAACATTACACAATAAATTAGCAAAACAAACGAAGATTTAGAGAAACTTATCTACCCCACCTACTCATCTCTTTCCACCACACAATTTTTTCCTTTTTTGTATGCCCATCAATTGACTGTGGTTAGTTTCTCTCCTCTTCACACAAAATAATAATAATCTAGGGAAATTTTTTTTCAGAGCCCTTTTTGGAGGGAAAAAAAAATCTTAAAAAAGCACTCGAATTAAATCTGAGAAAAGGCGCAGGGCGCTTTTTTGGGATTTTCAGAAATGCTGCGTGTATGAAAAAAAAAAAGAATCTGCGTGAGTTGTTAACGGGGTGATATAGTTGTTAATTGACAACTAAATCATTTTCATTAACAACAATTTTCTAACAACTAAATCAAATTTCATTAACAACTATATCGACTCGTTAACAACTATATCAGCCCCGTTAACAACTCACGTAGATTTTGAAAATCCCAGAAAATGCTCTAAGGCCTTTTTTGGGATTTTAGAATTCTGAGGGCCTTTTTTGGGATTTTTTTTCTCTAAAAAGGGCCCTGAAAATGATTTTCCCAATAATCTATTATATATCTAAAATCATTATATCTATTTATGACTCATGCTTTGAAAAAACATTGATGACATAGATTACATTTTGACAATATTTTATTAGTGTTCAAGACAATAGTTTGATTAACCAACAAGTTGGTTGATGTGATAAATAACCTCACTCTATAAGAACAATAACACAAATTTGAATACCGGAAACACACTTATTATCTAAGTCTCACAAAGGTATTATACTCTTGATCAAATAAAAAAAAGATTAGTTTGATTTACTTTGTTTTGGAAGTTTGGATAATAATCTGACATTTACTATTGAATTAGGAATTTTATAAGATCTATTGTTTTATTTATTTATTTTTAATTATTTTAAAATAGGTGAACAAACATTAAAACATTGTAAAAGGGCCTAAAAGCTTGAGAGTTGGCCTGAGCTCAACATGGGTCAAGCCTGTAGAGTTGGGCCAGCCCGTTTCACCAGCACTTATTTGTTATTATTAGCAAATTAGTCATGTTTTTGGAATGACGGTTTAGAATCAAAATATTCTAAAATTTCATCAAAGGCTCAAAAGTCATTAAGGAGTATCCAAAAAAAAAAAGTCATTAAGGAGTATCCAAAAAATAAAAAGTCATTAATTAATGTTTAACACTGATATATCTTAATTAATATGACACCAGTGTGCCAAATTTTACATTAATACGATTTAACACACAGACTTTTGTTAAAATTTAACCCGAATATATCTAGTAAAGAATCAAATAATATTAAGTTATTTAATATTAATATTTTAAAATTTAGTAGAGACATAATAAATTCAATTGTATAATATATACATCTTTATAATATATTTTCAAATTTTGAAACATTAGTGTCAATTAGCTTGAATATCTTACTTTCAGAACTTTTTGATTTTAAATTGAAATAAAATCCTTAGTTAAGTATCAAGCTATCGTTCTGCTATTCTCCCTTCATTTTTAACTATTGCATAAAATCAAAAAAAAAAAAATATTGATATTTGAGATTTAGGAGTGCTGATTACCAACTTTTGTTTAGATACATGTAAACATAAAACCATCTTCAATTGATTATTTCAACATGGGAAGTGAGAAAAATTTATTAAAAATAAAATGGTTTGGAAAAAATTCTTAATTACAATCAAAAGTTTTCCCTATATATGTCGCTCAATAGATTATAGTAGTGTTGATTAAGAAAAACAAAAAAAGATTACAGTAGTGAAACTCAAACCGGAAAGGGAAAAAGCAACAGAAATACGAAGAAGATAATGTTACACGTGGCACAAAGTTAAGGTCCTGGAGGGACCCACATGCCCAATAAATTTTCTCTCTATCCTCAAAGCCACCAACAAGCCTTCTCCTTTTATCCAAAACCATGTCCAGCTTCACTCACACCACCACACTTCTCCATGCCCATGTCAAAACCAAACGGCAAAACACCAATCAATCTTCTTCTTCACCAAACCAATCCACGTTATCTTCTTCTTCACAGCAAAACCTAACCAGCAGCAGCAACAGAAGGAAATTAGTTTCAACCTTCTTGGCCACTTCAATGGCGGCGCTTGCCGGAGCTCATGCACCGCCGCCGCCCCCAGCGCTGGCCCAGAACTGGGGGACCCGCTCCTTCCTGCGTGAGCACTTCTTCGAGCCGGGGCTGTCACCGGAGGACTCAGTGGCTAGGATAAAGCAGACTGCGGAGGGGCTGCACAGCATGAGGGAGATGCTAGAGAACATGTCGTGGAGGTATGTCATCTTCTACATACGCCTCAAGGCGGCCTATCTTGATCAGGATTTGAAAACCGCCATGGCCACCTTGCCTCAAGGTCTCCGAAAGGACTATGTTAAGGTTGCCAATGAGTTGGTCGACAACATGGCTGAGGTATGTTTTATAAATATATATTTCACAGTTGGTTGGTCTTTTAGATCTATATTGCGAGTGTTTGAAGAGGGGAACAGTTTCACGACATTCTAATTTGAGCCATCACCCCTATTTATAAATAATCTAAATTTTGATATTGATATTTTCATGACAATATACTCCCAAGTCTTAAAATTTTGGGAGAATGACACTGAAGAATGAAATTTACCAGTTAAACTATGCGTATTTACCATTAAATAACATGATGCAAATCTACCGCTAAAAAGATATTTGACACTATTTACAACTCAAAAAACTTTGAGCAAAAAAAAAAAACTCAATTTTTTTTTTAAATAGAACAATGAGTATTTATCATTAATAGTAGTCCTTAAAAATAATAGATTTACAAATTTGATTTGATTCTTAGCTATAGTTCTCTTTAAAACTTTAATTCCAAGTTTGAGTTATTTGGTCTTAAATAACGGTACACGTTGAATTATATTGCAACAAAGACACCAACCTTATTCACTTATACATGATGTGCTGCTGAAATGAAGTAGCGAAAAAAATTTATATATGTAGAACTAGAAATTAGAAAAAAATGATTGAATTGCTGATATATATAATGTGGTTGCGTACTGTGTGTTCAGCTTGATCGGTATGTTCGATCGCCAAAGGTATATGAGTCGTACCTGTACTACGAGAGGGCTTTGAAATCAATAGATGATCTTGTGGCTATGTTAGCCTAGCAAAGGAATTGAAGCTGCAAATCAAATCTGTGGAAATGGTCGATGAATTAAGGATTCTTAAATTTTTGTGGCTAAACAAGTGTACTGTGTTCGATCAAACCAATTGTATGTTATGTTTTGCAATTAAAGTGGAATATACGAACCTGCAAGATTATATCAGATTCTGCAGTTTCCTTTTTGAGCAGAAAATGTGCTCAAGCTTTTTCGTTTGTATCAAAAGATGAGAATCCTATATGGATGACATGGACTATTAAGATATTTTGCTTCGTTGTTACTCCTCCCAAACTTTTGTTTGATTTGTAAGGCTTGATCAATTTCAAAAGGTAAAAAAAATAAAGTTTGATCTCTTTGGAGTTTATTTTCTTATTTTTGGTCAAACTGGAGTTGATTTTCTCTGTAATAAAAGAAAGTTTATGTGAATTGAATTTCTGGATTCATTGATTAGGATTATATCTACTCATCTGAAACCGGTGTGCTCATCAAAGTAATGAGCACCCCAATCTATCAGACTTAGATAAGCTAGATTTAAATTGTTATCTTATTTTTAAAAAAATATTTTTAAGGGCATAGGATCTAGAAAATGATAATTTCTCAACTACGTAGTATCATTTATTCAAAAAATAATTTTCTTTTTTAAAAATCATCATTTAAAAAAAAACAAATTAAATCTGAATTTGATGGGTTGTTGGCACTCATCATTTTAATGAGCACACCAAAACCGGATCCGTTTCAATAGGCTTCACAACCCAAAGAACATTTACAAAGAATTTATAAATTATCCACCAGCGACATCTTCATGTTAGCAAAGAAAACTTTAATCACATGTCTTACGGAATATGAACTGCATCTTCACCATTGGAAAGATGAAAAGACAAGAAATACAACATGAAATGGGATGAAATTTAGTGATCGGTTAATATTGACTAAATTGTGAAAATACTAGCCACGACCGTGTCTTAGTTTAAGAGCGCTAATTGAGGGGTTGGATTTGGTCCTAATTCCTAAACAAATGGCATAATATTTTTTTGTCCCCCATATTTATCATGCAATTGCCCCTATTAATTGCACATGTTGAGATAATTTGTATTAAAGGGTAGTCTCAATGCACATTTTTTTTAATAAATAACTAATTTAATTAATTTCCTTAATCTACCCAAATTAATTAAGTAGATTTTATATTAAGATCGGACAGTGTGGGTGTGTTTGGGATAAGGTGAGAAAAGTAACTTATTTGCAATCTGACTTATGGAAAAGTAAGATTGGGTAAAAGTTAGATTGTGTAGTATGATTTATATTTGGATTGGTGGTATCATAAGTAGCTTTTGTCAAATAAAAAATTGTTTGGAATGATGGTAGCATTGAAGGTGAAATATCACCTAGAGGGGGGGTGAATAGGTGATTATAAAATTCTTTCGTTAATTGCTCAAGAACACTTAAATAGAGAAGGAGAGAAGAATAATGAACACAAGAAGATTATACTGGTTTGGTCCAACTCTTGACCTACGTCCAGTTCCCAGAAACACTATGAGATTTCACTATCTCGAAACTTGATTACACACTCTGTAACTCTTGAGTAATCCTCTCACTAGGACTTACTCATCTTTACAAGTTGTAATCAAATAAACACGAACACAATTACACACTCGTACTTTCGATATGATCCTTTCACTAGGACTCACTCCCCCTTACAAGCTGTAATTGTACACCCACACTTAAGGTTCCACAACCTTAAGATTTAACAACTAAGATAACAAATAGTGTTTAACTCCTCACTGAGTAGATAAATGATAAACACTGAAGAACACTAAATCTCCGAAGATATTAAATGAAACTTAATGAAATAGTTGATTGTAATAATACAAAATTGAATGCTCAGAGTTTCGGTAGTTGGTCAATTCAATGCTTCTGGTATTTATAGATGTTGCAATTAATGACCGTTGGTGAAACTTGAAGAAAACTGTTGTGACTCTTGAATATAGCCGTTAGATAAATGAAGCTTTGTAGATACTTTCGCCGTTTAATGATCCAGGTGGATTTGTGCCGTCATCACATTCTTTCATTCCTTCTGTTTTGCCCGTTGTGAAATAGCATTTATTGCGAGATGGGAATAGCAGGAATTGAAAGCGGAGCTAATCACCAAGAGGGGGGTGAATTGGGGATTTAAAAATTCTTTTCAAAGTGCTTTGTATGTTGAACACAAAACAGAGCAGAACAGAGTAAGGGAAGAAGAAGCAAGACACAGGAAGATTTATACTGGTTCGGTCTAACCTCTTGACTTACGTCCAGTCCCCAGACACTCTGGGATTTTCACTATCACTTAGAATCAGTTACACACTCTGTACTCGAAGTTATCCTCTCTTTAGGATACACTCCCCCTTACAAGTTGTAATTTGATATTCCCAATCTCCAAGTCCCCTTGACTTGAGATTCTTATAATAAATGATTTCAATAAATGAAACTCTCTCTAAGAGCAGATAATATAATCACTGAAGTACAAAATGTATCAAAAGATACTTTACAGTAGAAAACTGAAGGAGTAGTTGGAAACTTGAATGATTTTCGTTTTCTGTAGATTGGTTGAGAAGACTTGAATGCAACTCTATATATATGAAGAGAGCATTAAATGACCGTTGGATTAATCAATGTAGCCGTTGGACACATTGCTGAGTTGATTAGGAACACTTTGGTCTCTTTTCTCTCTACTCTTTAGTTAATCCAGTTGCTCAGAGGATTAGGGTTGACTTCCTTTGAATTTAATCCGTTGGAGGTGCAGCTACTGGATAGGGAAAGGAAACATTAATCTCTTTGCAACGTGTGTAGAATGATTGTCCAAAAGGATGCAAGCTTTCTGGACTTTGCAATAAATGTGCTGACGTCACTTTTTGCTTTAAGTTAAATCTTCATTTAATATTCTCTAAATCATCTAAAACTCACTAACAAACTGATTAAACATAGTTAGGAATATTAATGAGTGATGATAAGAAGTATTAAGATCAAACATGAAGATTTCACAAATTCGTGCAAGTTGATTTTCAAACTTTGTGACACAAACTCGAGTTTGTTCTTACAAACTGGAGTTTGTAACTTTACTTCAAAAGCTAAACTGGAGTTTAGAAACCTAAACTCGAGTTTACTTTATCCAGAGAAGAATGTCGCAATTTGAACTTTGAACCATATTTTGAATATGAGCAAAACTCGAGTTGATTAGTGACTAACTCGAGTTTTGGACTTTTATAATGAAAGATAAGTTTTAGTCCAAAAGCTCAAAACTAGAGTTTTCAAAATCACTGAAAAGAGCAGAGCTCTCTGCTTGATACAAACTTGAGTTAACAAATATAAACTTGAGTTTCCATAATCATTGGGAAAAATGGAAAACTCTCTGTATGGAGAAAATTGGAGTTTGCAAAGGTAAACTGGAGTTTTCAAAACTTCAGAAATATGATATGCTCTCTGTATGATCCAAACTCGAGTTTGCGAAACCAAACTCGAGTTTCCTCAGAAGAGAGAAAACTTTGAAAACTTTTTGCCAAATGCAAACTGGAGTTTATAAAACAAAGCTGGAGTTTTCTCAAGATCAGAATGGAGCCTAGCTCTCTGTTTGTTACAAACTCGAGTTGACAACCACAAACTCGAGTTTCCAACAAGGCTTGGAAAATATGAGAGCTCTCTGTTAAGCATAAACTAGAGTTTCCAAATGGAAACTGGAGTTTGACTTAGTTCAAAAACTTTGATAGCTCTCTGTCTTGACTAAACTTGAGTTTCCAATTGCAAACTCAAGTTTGTCTTTAACTTGAAAAACTTAGAGGCTCTCTGTATGCCACAAACTAGAGTTTGTCTACACAAACTGAAGTTTTGGCTTAGTTCCTAAAATGAGCTACTCTCTGTCAATTCCAAACTCGAGTTTGCCTTTGACAATAAGTTTTTCAACTTACTAAGACAAACTTCAATCTTGAGTTTACAATTGTTAGTTATCATCAAAACACATAGAGAACTAATAGGAATATCTTTTGATTGCTCAGAGGTATGGTTGCTGCGATTGCGTCTCGATATGGAAACTGCATTAAATGCATTTTGACACAAAAATTGCTTTACAACAATTTGTTGTTAATCCAAGGTTTAATCATCTGAAACTCATTTAGCAAACTGATTAAAAGCATTTAAGAATAGTAATGAGTGATGATTTAAAGAAATGAAATCATAATCAGTTGATTTAAATTTTCCGGAGATGGTGATTTGAAAATCAAAGAGATATGACTCTAGTTAAAAAGCATATTCCTAGAGGCATATTGACTGGAGGCACTTTAATTGACTCGAGGTAAGAATAAACCAGTTTGAAAATCATGTTGGAAAGATTTTGCCTTGAGTCAAAATAATGATGCCTAGAGTCATGTGCCTAGAGGCAACTATTACTTGACTAGAGGCAAAGTCAATTTTAACAAAAAGAACATGTTTGACGAGTTTGCCTTGAGTCATGCATTGGATGCCTTGAGTCATATGATTTGAGGCAATTATTGAGTGACTAGAGGCAAACCATAGTTTTAAGCATAATTACGAGTTCTCCATTAGATGCCTTGAGTCAAATAAATTGATGCCTTGAGTTATATTGCCTAGAGGCAATTATGGGATGACTAGAGACATATTGGTTAAGACATAAAAAGAGAGAAATATATTTGCCTGGAGTCAAAGAGAGATGCCTAGAGTCATAAAGTAAGTGCCTTGAGTCACATGACTTGAGGCAATAAATATATGACTAGAGGCAATGTCATTTTCCAGAGTTCAAAAACGCACAAGAGATTTTTAACTAGATCTGCATGACTTAAATGCCTTGAGTCACATGCCTTGAGGCAATAAATAAGTGACTAGAAGCATATCACGTCGTGAGTTTAAAATCATTTTAACAGTAGGATCAATTAACTCGAGGTAATTAAATAAATGACTTGAGGCACCTCATGGCGCGAAGATTTGAAACATTCGAATTGGATAACTCGAGGCAAAATAAATTTACCTAGAGGCAAACCTTTTCAATACTTATTGCCTTGAGTCAAAACACTTTTACCTTGAGGTAGCACAGTGAAAACATTTAAACATTGAAGCATATAAGTTGAGGCATTAATTATTTAACTAGAGGCAAATCAGAAACTTCAAATTTTCATCGAAAATTAAGAATTCGAAAAATTAAAATTACAAAAAGGTGAAAAATGCTAACTTAGAAAATTTAGCAATGCTAAAATACATAATTTGATCAAATAATATTACATAAGTAAGAGAATCATAGATCTTGTATAATTTGGTCTCTAATTGTTTCCATGACCTATATTACCAATTTCATCTTCCATGAAATTAACATATGTTTGATAATTTCTCCTCATAAAATTATGTATGGCCATTATTACCCAAAATGCCGAGATTAATCATGTAACTTAAAATATCCCAAATTGGTTTTTAGTCTTTTCCTAAACAAACCTGTGACATCCTAAATTTCAAGATTTGGAAATAAGAAATATTATAAGGAATTAATTATGAAAAATTTAGCTTGAATGAATTTTAAAATTAATTCTTGGAATTTAAGGCATATTTTCTTGTAAATTAAGGACAAATAATTAGGAAATAATTTTTTCCTAACTATTTTAGAGACAATATTCTATGGTCTAAAGAAATTAATTGAGGAAGAAAAATTTTTAAATGGAATTAATGATTAATTTCTATTACCTAACTAAATTTGCAATTAAATTAATAAAAGACTAGATTGCAAACAAAAGCTTTGTAGGAAATCAAATTGGTATTTTTCAGTGAGTGGGCCCCATACTTCTTGCATGTGAGACACCACAACACTTTCCTCTCCTTTTTACGCCACTCACTTCTCTCTTCCTTATTGCTTGCATGCCACATGTCCACTCCTCCCCTCTCATTTTTTTTCAACGGCACACACACTCACTCTCTCCCTTATTCACATCCAGACAAATAACCACACACACACTCCATCCATTCAGATATTCATCAGCTCATTCTTTTCATATCTCATTCATCCTCTCCTTCCTTAAACTTCCGCCACATGCACCCATCCCTTCCAACACTCCCATTTTTCCTCATTTCGGTTATGCACCACGTATACACCTTCCCTCCCTCTAAATATTCACTCTAGCCATTCACCTTTCTACTTCATTCCATTATTGCGGTCAGTTTAGAGAGAAACCAGGAGAGTCCGTGAGAGAGGGCTGTGAGACCGAGAGATGAGAAGGTCACCATAGGAAGGAAGAAGAGAGCTTGATTTCTGACATGCAACCTTGGATTCTGGTCTAGGTAAGTCTCCTAAATCCTCTCCTACTTTCATTTTCTGAATTTGGCTTCTGTTTGGTTTAAGGGGAAGATGATTTTGATTCTGCATGTTGAATTTTGTTGAAGAGAAGATGATTTTGGATCTGCAAGTTGTGTTTTGGTTAAGAGAAAGATGAATCTGGTTCTACATGTTTGGTTTTCTGCTGTAAATGGGTTTCTTTGGCTCAGTAACTAAGCTTTAAAACCGTGCATGCCATGTATAAGTGAATGGTGTTAATTTCTGGAAGTATTGAGCCATAGATTGAAGTTGCATGTGCTTTATTTCACCTCTATTTTCTTGGCCGACATACGTGCCCATCCCTGCAGCAATATTACATATAAAATCTAAAATAAGCTTAATGTAACATCCCAAATTTTCATTTTGAGGTTTAGAGTTAATTAAGACTTGACTATTGATGAAATTGAGGTATTAAATGGTTGATCTTGATCTTTTGTAGAGTAGAGGTATTGGGGAGATTGTTTGAGGTTGCTCTTCTTAGGTGTCATTTTTGCCATGGATTAGATGTAACGAACCCATAATGAAATCTGTTACAGATCTGTAGTATTTTTGGGTCATTCAACCATGAGTTCGCTATAGTGAGCCCATGGCAAATATGCAAAAATGTTATATGATGGCATTTTCAGACTCCAAAATTAGAGTTTGGGAGAGGATGGAACCATTTTGCTCTGCTAAGGTTTTTTTTTTTTTTTTTTTTGGTTTCAACCTTGGGGTGTATATTTGAGCTTTAAAACATCAAATCAAGTGTTCCTAACTTAGATTTTTGTATTTGGGGATTTTGAAAACTTAGGGTATCTTTGGGATTTTGAAATGGATGATGATTTCACTGAATATTTTTTATTTAAATGAGTTATATGAAGTAGATTAAAGGTTTAATTGGTTTGTTTTTGTTAGATTTATAGTTCTATAAGACTTTGAGCTAGGATTTGATATTTGGGCTAGTATTTGCTATGATTTTGATGATTAAAGGTTTCTATGTTTATATGAGTTAGAAAATAGGTTTAATTAGTTTAGAATTTTGATAGTGATGGATATGTGAATATGGATATGTTGGAGGTGAAACTTTGAATTGTGGAATTGGGTAATTGATATGAGGAAATGATTTTGAGGATGATTAAAGTTGCCAATGCTTAAATTGGGCTATTGGAATATGTTAAGGGACTTTGGATGTTGAGGCTAGGGGTTGTAGAGAAATTGAAGTTTGGGAGTTGAGTTGTGTAGCTTGTTTCTCTTTGTTCTTACTCATATTGATTGTATCTATATTGTTAATATAGAGTTCTCGTGATTGGTGATCGCTTGTGGCTTGCTCCACAATTGAGGTTTAGCTAGGAGTTGAGGTGGACGTCCCAATGCACAAGGCTCCAACCAGATAAGGTCTGAGGAGTAATAGATGTATGCAGCCTTACCCTCACACTTGGAGAGGTTACGTTGTTTCTAGGATTTGGTCCCATTGCCATTCGTCCACATGACAACAACTTTATCGCTTCGCCAAGGCTCAACCCTATTTTAGCTTGAAGTTGAGGTAAGTGAGATTAATTTTTTTTATATGCTTGTTCTGGACTGTAAGGTATTTCCTAAACCTTACTTTCTTTATGAAACTTAAATGTGATTTGGAAAATCCTATGTAAGTTTGTATATGAACATTGTTTAGTGAAGCAGTGTACTTTCAAATTGTATGTGAGTAATTGGATTGTGCCTTCTAGGTTGTGGTACTTGTGTTGATGGATAAAATGTGATGGAAATGTGTTGAGGATTTGTATTGATGTGAAAGGTTTTGAAAAATGTGTATGTATTATATTCACTATTTTGGGGACATTTTGGCACTATGTGGTGGGGTTATGCATAATCTGTGTGCCTATTGGCTCTCTCATTCCTAGCCTAGATTTGAGTTGACTATTTTGGGCGGACACTTCCCTATTATGGTATATCAGTGATGGCATGGGAGGGGATAACATTCTTGAAGTGACTAGCAAACCTTTGGCTGGGTATACTAGCACTGATAGGTTGTACAACGTCCAAGAGGTAATAAGGAGGAGTAAGGTGGATGGCTGAGATGATTTTTAAACACAAACACACACATGTATTACGTACGGTATGTTGTTTGTTGAGGATTGTTAAGTTGATATATCTATATATAAATATAAACATGCTTCTCAGACTTGCATTCTTACTCTGCAACGTTATAAATTGATTTTGGTTACTGGAACTTTATATCTCACCCTATCGTTGATTTAATATTTTTCAGGCAAGTCTCTATTTCTGATTAAAGGAAAAGGGAAGCAAACTAAGGCATAAGCTTTGGTAACTTATGAAGGCCTCATATTTTGTTGGTTTGTGATGATTATCATATTGCTATCTAGGGCCCACATTCTTATATTCATTATGAACTATGTTTTCTGTAACTATGAAGATTTTATTAGGCTTGAGGCCTTAACTTGTGCATTCAATGATTTTGTTGATCCACTATATTATTATTATGTTCTATTGTGTTAAAGACCTTCTTGTTGTAGGGTTCAGTTATATGTTACAATATTGGTTACAATATTGGCTAGTGGGTTGGGTTTCTGTTGTGTTAATCTTGAGGGATTTGTGGTATTTTGATAGTGCTAAGGATTAAGAGGGATATTTGAAATGAATGATAAACTTTTTTCTATCATGGTTTGTTTCTGATTGTGGTTTAAATGCTTTTAACCATGATAATGTTTTGGAAGATGTGGTTTGAACAATTTCTATTATGGTTAACTATTTATGAAATTTTAGCTAGATTTGTTAATACATACTAATTAGGCTAATAGTCTTATTTATGAGAAAAGGTCTTTTCACTAAGCTATTTGTAAGCCATGATTATTTCAACACACAACTTTATGGAGCCAGTGGCAACTTGGATTCGTTAGACATGTCTATGACAAGCCTAGGATAACAAATTTGAAATGCTACTTTACCAACATAAAGCTCAAGCCCATAACAATGCAAAAATCAACCCACTTCACATCCAGAGATCCAATACTTCAACAATTTGAAGGCCATTAATGTTCATAAACCATAACGAATTTTGCAGCATCAAATTTCAACAATGGAAAAAGGTCGAGAAAGTAGTATCGAGTAGGAATACTAGGACCCGATTGGTTGGGCGAAATTCTAGAATAGGGAATGGAAACCAGCCTCTTTATTTCCATCATTGCACATTTGGTTCCAGAAAGGGAGAGTACAATGAAGCAGATAGGGAAGAACACTTCCTTCGAACAGAGGAGTGATGTTTCCAGTTGGGGGAGATAGGAGAATTAAGGCCAAATATAGGGAGGGCCATAAATTTAATGGACTACATATGAAGAAGCAAAACAAATGGATAAAGAGGCATTTGCACCGGATTTGCCTGAAAGAAGTTGAAGGAAATTTATTTGCTTTGGTTGAAAATTAAAATATTTGCATAGATTGATTTAGAACTCAAATATTCTCAGCATTTTCATAGATTGAAAAATTATATGCTAAAAAAAAGCATACAACAAACCTTTACAACCAGACACCAACTCCACTCAAACAAAAATCTTTGCTACATAAATATGTTATAAGCAAAACACAACAACTATAATGACATCATTGAAAGGTTGAATAAAAGGAAAGATTTAGGTGCATGGAATCCAAATGTTGAAGGAAAAGAATTCGTCCTCAATAGGTACTTCAACGCAACAGTATTTTGTCACTGTTATGGACTCACATATGAGGCTCATTTAATGTATGGCCCAACAAGGGGCAATTCATACCAGAATCCGCCTATAATGAAGGAAGATCCTAACCTACCTATAATCAAAGAAGATCTTAAACAGGGACTTCAACCTAGATATGGCGGAACAATACTTGGGTCATAAGGCGCACAGGGCCCATGAGTCCAAACCCTACAAGTAAACTCTATAAATAAGAGGTAAACCCTAAGGTATGCACATTCTTTCTTAAGTTGATATTCAGCCGTCACTGTGCACATACACCACCCCCTTTGGCAAAAGCCTTATTCATGCACAATGATCCATCATTCTCCTGGGTATCTACCTCATAGATATCTTGGAGTACTTATTTGATCCAATATCAACACACTAGTCCAATAGGGCTAGACATCTGTTGTTCTTATACAGAACATTGGCGCCGACCGTGGGAACCATAAATTTTGATTTCTGTGACCATAGATGCTTGCCGCCAGAAGCAGCAGTCAGATGCCTTTGCACGGGCAGCTGCTTAAAAATCTAATGCAGCAAAATCAATAACCACCGCAACCTGAGAACGTTCCAGATTATAACGCGGTGCATATTAGTGATAACGTATCAGATACGACTTCCTCTCCATCGCCTGTGGACAATCCTCAGAATATGGTGATCCAGCAAGTCTAGTAGCAAGACCTTCTCAGCAGGTTCCAGTCGAGAACCCGGACATTCACCTTCTGCAAACCACATTGGGTTTGATGTTAAGGCGAATGGAGGAGATGGAGCAGCGCAACCACCTCAGAGACAAGAGGACGTCAGAATAATGCAGCTGTTGGAGGAGCGTTTGAGACAATTAGAAACCCCGGCCTGGAAAGCAAACTGGGAGGAGAGAAAGGGCGAATCAAAATGCTAGTAATCCTCCTCGGGTTGAGGAATCGGGATCTGTGCGAGCTGGTGCTGGAGGTCATGCACAAAGCAAAAACGCCACAGATAACCCGGCTAATGGAGATTGGGCTCGAATTGCTGAAGTTCCAGGTTCAGGTTCCATGCCACAGGGCCAACGTGCCGAGGAGACCCCGGCTGGAGGAGATCAGAGTCGGGACGTGGAACCACAAACATAAAATGCCCCTGGAAAACATAGGAGGAAGTACAAAAGGGGGCAGTATAACAATAGTCCGTTCACTAACGAGATCATAAGTGCTCCCTTCCCGGAAGATTTCAACTTGTCATCTCTACCAAAGTACAATGGAAGTCAAGATCCACGAGCCCATCTTGATACTTTCGACACGGACATGTTCGTAAGGGGAATTGATGAGTCCATCATTTCCCGGATATTCGCTGCAACATTGACGAGAGCTACGCAAACATGGTTTCACACTCTACCCGCAAATTCCATCTGGACAATTGAAGATTTGGGAGACAGGTTCGAACTGAATTTTGCAACAAGCAAAAAACAACCAAAGTCCGAGTTCGCTCTCGGCAAGATCAAGCAACAACCAGGGGAAACGCTCCAAAAGTACTTGGACAACTTTAAATAGGATGCTTTACAAGTGCATGGTTTGGAAGAAAATGTGCATGTGCATGACAGAGATTTTCCGTCATCTCCCAAAATAACCAGGATCAATATAATTTTGCAGTATAATAGAAACCTGGATCGTTTTCCCAACGAATTTGCAGTGGGTCTAAATCAAGAATAAATAAAGCAAAAGAACAAATTGGGGGAGTTGTTTTCAATGCAAAAGAAAGATTAAAACAAAACTAAATAAAACGAGATTAAATCAGATTAACAGAGGATCAACCCAGGATTTCGAATTCCATTAATTTCCTTCTTTGGACGAAAAAAATAGATTTATAACTGAACTCGCGATTGATTCTGGACGAACCGAAATCTCTGCGTTCGTCCAGAAAATCCCTCGACTAGACGATCGCCTAGTATTTGTCCGAACAGCGGTGTCTCACTGTGCAATCGCACAACAATACTTTAACCTAGTTCGAACTCAGTCCTTCGAATATCTCAATCTGGGTGTTAAATCTAACACCCAATCCGAAAGTAAAATGAATGCGAAATTACAAAACAGAAACGAGTTTGTTACCATTTAAGAACAAGTCCTCTGGATAATGGAATCCTTAATCCGTGGGTCAATCACCGAAGCCTAGCCTATCATAGCTATGCAGAACGAAAATGGGAAAGAAATGAAGAAGTTCATCATGAACACGAAGAACAGATGAAGAACAGTTGAGAGAAAATGAAACTTCTGTATTTTAATCCAAAACTGAGTAAAAACGTGAATGAATATCTATTTTTGGCTTCTGCTTCACTTAACCTAAAATGGAAAAAACAAAATGGGGCTCCAATCCACAATTCAGGCCCAAAACGGAAAATAAAAAAAAAGGGCTTTAATTACAAAATTCGAGCCCAAATAAAAATCCAGAAATATACATTTGACTTTGGCTCCAAAATCGACCGCCCTCTTGTCTGAATTTTCCCTTCATGTCTTCATAACAATTGTAGCTCTCGGAATCATCTGAAATATGAAACAAAAATGAGGCAAATCCGATGTCTGGTTCAAGAGTTATGGTAGGAATATTAAAGCAATGTAAAACTGGAATTTTATTATTAAAAATGACTAAAATATAATCAAAGGCCCAAAGCCCAAATAAGTATAAAAGCCATTATTTATTAACTAAAGAGTCCTAAATTATCAATCAAGAGATAAAAATAAGTGTATGAAATATTCAATTATCAAATTCCCCCACACTTATCTTTTTGCACTCCTGAGCAAAATTCAAAGAAAAAGACCTAAAGGAGAAACTCTTCTTTTCTAACAGTTGCTAACAATGCAAAAATTGAACAAGGGACACAAGGCTCCAAAAGACCAATCAATCAAGACCAAAATCCCTTCATCTCAATTTACAATTCATGGTAATCTCAATCAATGATGCTAATCACAAATGATGGTCTCTCAAATGATGCGCTCAATCAATCAATCTCTCAAGTGTTTAAGGTAAATAAGTGTATCGCTCAAATTCTACTCAAGAAAATTGTTCTACCATAAGCTTGCTTAATTTCTACGTCTCCACTACTCATAACACATGCATGCACAAATCAAGAGAGCTTATTATTAAAGGTTGAAATGGGGTTAGGGTGAAGGGAGGTAATAGTATGGAATGAGAGGCTAAGCACCAAAGAAATTAAAAAGAGCACTGATTAACACAATCATTCTCTATGTATGAAAACTTTTATTTTACTCATATATCTCCTTTCTTTCTATGTATTTTCTTTCTTTTTTTTTTCTTTTTTTCTTTCTTTCCTTCTTTTCTTTTCTTTCTTTTCTTTTCTCTCTCTCTCTCTCTTTTTTTTGTTTTTGTTTTTGAAGAACTATATACATAATCACAATGACAAAATCAAATATATCCCCCCCACACTTAAACTGTTGCACTCCTAAGCAACCCCTACACTTAAACACAAAACCAAGGTGAAACCAATGCTCAATAAATTTCCAAGGTGCGGAATAAAATGATTTTACGCTTAGGCTTGTAATGTGGCTTAGAAAAGAATGAGTCGAAAAGGCACAAATGGGCTAGCAAAGGAAACATAATGCAAGGGAAAGCTATTTGGCCAAAGTGGGGAAAATAAAAGAAAGAAAACAAGCTTCTATCATATTTATGCATGTAAGTGAAAAATGTAGTTTCAAAAAGAAAAGGAGCAAGTTCTAGAGAACACAAATCAGGAGCAGATGCACACATGAAAGAAAGAATGGTAAAAGATGAATTCCATTCAAGCAGACCCAAAACCTCACAAGGTCAATACCAACGTTGGCAATCAACAACATGAAATCAACTACCAGGACATGTAATCGAAGAATCAAGAATTGCGGACCAAACATAATGATCCATTAAAACCACAATGTCCTAGTTCATGATATGTAGCAATCATAGAAAGAGAGACAATATTTATTTTGAAAGCAAAGTGGAAAATGAAAACAAATAAAAGAGGAAGAGGGAGAAGAAAGAAGAATACTCCCCAAGGGTTTAAGGAGGATAAGTGGCATCAATGAGGAGAATCTCTACTTCCTTAGGCTGTTGGTGGGATCCCTCATGAAATTGCTTGAGGCGATGCCCATTTACCTTAAAGGTTCTTCCTGTGGGTGGATCACATAGCTCTACAGCACCAAATGGAAAGATGTTAGTGATCTCAAAAGGGCCATCCCATTTAGATCGAAGCTTACCAGGCATAAACCTCAGACGGGAGTTAAACAGAAGAACTTTCTGGCCCACAGAAAATTCTTTCCTTAGAATATGCTTATCATTGAATGCCTTAGTCTTTTCCTTGTATAACCGCGAGCTCTCATAGGCATCCAATCTAAGCTCATCCAACTCTTGTAACTGTAGCTTCCGTTCCATCATAGACTTAGCCAAATCCATGTTACACTGCTTAATGGCCCAATAGGCTTGATGCTCTAACTCAACCAGAAGATGACATGCCTTACCAAAGACAAGCCGATAAGGAGACATCCCAATCGGAGTCTTGTAGGCGGTGCAATATGCCCACAAAGCATCCTCTAATCGCTTACTCCAATCTTTCCGGGTAGAGTTAATAGTCTTCTGAAGGATTTGCTTAATCTCTCTATTTGAGACTTCAGCTTGACCATTGGTCTGAGGATGGTATGTTGTGGAGACCTTGTGAACCACTTCATACTTGCGTAACAAGGCACCCATGCTTCGGTTGCAAAAATGGGAGCCCTGGTCACTGATAATAGCTCTAGGAATGCCAAAGCTGCAGAAAATGTTAGACCTAACAAAATCCACCACCACAGAAGAATCATTAGTCCGAGTGGCTTTTGCCTCAACACATTTTGAGACATAATCAACAGCTAGCAGTATGTAAGTATAACCATATGAACCAGGAAATGGACCCATAAAATCAATACCCGAAACATCAAAGATCTCACAAAACAATATAGGGTTCTGGGGCATCTCATGCCTACGGGAAATACTCCCTACTCTCTGACAGTTATCACATGACTTACAAAACAGATGGGAATCATGAAACAAGGAAGGCCAAAACAATCCACTATCTAACACTTTCCTAGCAGTTCTTTGGGGTCCAAAGTGACCACCATAGGTAGAAGCATGAGCAAAATGCAATATAGAGTGAAACTCATGATCAGGCACACATCTCGTAACTACTTGGTCACTACAAAATTTCCACAGATAAGGGTCATCCCAAACATAATATTTAGACTCACTCTTCAATTTAAGAGTTTGGGCCCTAGTGGAATCTACGGGCAAAACACCGGCCTACCAAGTAGTTAACCGAGATCAGATACCATGGAAGCTTACCTTGCTGTTTGTAGAAGCCGCTCATCGGAAAATCATCCCGAATAGAAGAGGGGTGAGAGAGGCGAATGGGTGATACGACTCAAGTGGTCGGCTACCCGCTTTGTGCTCGTCATGCTGGAGCAATAGCATCCATCGGATGAGTCGTGGCTTAGCATCTCGCCTTTTTCAAAAGAAATTTCGGAGAGCGTAGCATGGTCGAGAAAACAACTACTCTACTAGCTAGCAGATATGACCTAAACTTATCAAAAGCAAATACAATAGCCAACAACTCCTTTTTGGTAGTGGTGTAATTAGACTGGGCAGGATCCAAAGTCTTGGAGGCATAAACAATCACATGAGATGCTCTGTCGACCCGCTGTGCCAAGATAGCACCAACCGCATAGTTGGAAGCATCACACATCAACTCGAAGGGGATGCACCAATCAGGGGGCTGGATCACTGGGGTTGTAGTCAGGCAACGTTTCAAATGATCGAAGGCCGCCTTGCAAGCATCATCAAATACAAAGTCAGTGTCCTTATGCAGAAGGTTGGACAAGGGTCGGGCAGTCTTGCTAAGATCCCTAATGAAACGCCGATAGAAACCTGCATGACCAAGAAAAGAGTGAACTTCCCACACAGATATAGGGTAAGGCAAAGCAGTAATCACATCTATCTTAGCAGGGTCTACCTCAATCCCTTTCCTAGACACTATGTGTCCCAAGACTATACCCGACTCAACCATAAAGTGACATTTCTCATAATTCAGCACAAGATTAGACTCAATGCACCTATGCAAAACTCTAGATAGATTAGCTAAGCATGCATCAAAATCAGACCCATATACAGTGAAATCATCCATAAAGACCTCCATGCAGTCCTCTAGAAATTCAGAGAAAATGCTTACCATACAACGCTGAAAGGTGCCAGGTGCGTTGCAGAGGCCAAAAGGCATCCTTCGGTAGGCATATGTTCCAAAGGGGCATGTGAAGGTCGTCTTCTCCCGATCCTCGGGGGCAATATGGATCGGAAGTAGCCGGAGTAGCCATCCGGGGAAGCGGTAATGAGACTTGCCCCCAATCGCTCTAACATCTGATCATTGAAAGGTAAAGGGTAATGATCATTGCGAGTGGCTTGGTTGAGTCTCCTATAGTCAATGCAAACTCTCCAACTATTCTGAACTCGAGTAGGAATGAGCTCATTCTTCTGATTGGCTACCATAGTGACTCCGGATTTCTTAGGAACCACCTGGACCGGGCTAACCCACTGGCTATCAGAAATTGGATAGATGATACCAGCTTGTAGAAGCTTAGTGACCTTCTTCTTCACCACATCAAAGATAAGGGGATTAAGGCGTCTCTGAGGTTGCCTCACCGGCTTAGAGTCCTCTTCCAAAAGAATTCGATGCATACACATAGAGGGGCTGATGCCAACGATATCAGCTAATGTCCACCCAATGGCTTTCTTGGTCGCCCTCAATAAGCTTAGCAGCTTCTCTTCTTGTTCAGGAAGAAGATTATTTGCCACAATGACTGGCAACTGTTCATCTACCTCCAGAAATGCATACTTCATGTGATCTGGAAGGGATTTTAACTCAAGTTTGGGTGGTTGCTCAGTGGAAGGAAGAAGCCTAGGTGGTTGTTGCAACAACTCGGATGTCATCACACTGGAAATGCCTGAAACCACATTCAAAGAAGCAGAAGAACTGTGTCTATACAGCTCAATGTTAACATTAGAATTCAGCTCATCAAAATCGAGTTAAGTTCATCAAAATCGAATCGGGATGCACATCGGGATCGGGATGAAGCTCAAACTCGAATCAATATCGAATCCACAAGTAATGCGAATCACCCCAAGAAGTCGAATCACCAAATAATGCAACATTAACCAAATGAGTACAAACAGAGCACCATTCATTATCAACACATGCACAAATGGCAGAATCACTCTCAGATGAAAAATCAGGATAATCAACACACCAATCAGCAAGAACATCATCCACAGCATCATCAATCACATCAATACAGAAAATAGAATGTTCTTCCCTAGGATGTTTCATGGCATCAAAGATATTGAAATTAACATATATATCACCAAACTCCATGGAAAGAGTACCAGAATACACATCTATCTTAGTCTTAGCTGTTTTCATGAAAGGTCTCCCTAGAATGATTGGTGACCTACTACTAGGAGACTCATCCTCCATATCTAAGATGTAAAAATCAGCAGGAAATATCAATTCATTAACTTTGACTAACACATCTTCAACTAAACCAGACGGATGGGCATTACTCTTATTAGCTAACTGAACAATAACACCAGTAGGGCGCAAGGGACCAAGACCAAGAGATCTATAAACAGATGCAGGCATGACATTAATAGAAGCACCTAAATCTAGCATACAATCATCCAATCTACAGTAACCAATAATGCAAGGGATAGAAAACGTCCCTGGATCCTTGCACTTGTGAGGCATGGTAGGCTGGATGAGGGTTGATACATTCTGGTTCAAACTCACTCGTTCATTCCCCTTCAGTCGCCTCTTGTTGGTACACAACTCCTTCATAAACTTGGCATATTTTGGGATTTGTTTGACCGCATCTAAGAGAGGAATGTTGATTTCCACTCTTCTGAATGTCTCAAGTATATCCTTTTCTTGTGCTTTTTCTACCAACTTCTTGGATTTAATTGCTCTCTGAGGAAAAGGAAGAGGAATGGGAATGTCTTCCTCTTCACCTTGCTGCATTGCCTTTTTGTTTTTAGAGTCAATCTTCACATTATCTGACTCTCTCTCTGATGTGGAAGTCACATATGTAGCTGGTTGAGGTTCCTCCAATTGCTTGCCAGATCGAAGGGAGATAGCACTCACATTCCCCTTGGGATTAGGAATTGTTTGTGAAGGAAGAGTGTTGGATCCCTGAGGTTGAAGCTGATTCAATGATGTTGCCAACTGCCCAATCTGTGTTTGCAAACTCTGAATGGAAGTGTCAGTTTTCTGTTGGAACTGCATATTGGCTGTGACAAATTGCTTCATCATATCCTCCAATGAGGAACCACTACTACTAGCCTGTTTTTGTGCCGCTTGTGGAGGTGCACATATGGCTGGTCGAGGAGGTGGTACTGGCAAAGGCAAAGGAGGTGCAGACTGCTGTTGGAAATTCTATGGTCTATACTGTCTTTGTTGGTAATTCCCAGAATTTTGCTGATATTGGTTACTCTGGTTCTGATTCTGGTTCCAACGAAAATTTGGGTGATTTCTCCAACCAGGATTGTAGGTATTAGAGAAGGCATTATTCGCCGGGTATTGTGGCTTTCCCGGAAAAACACCCACCGCAGCTACTGGTGGTCTTGATAGGCGGGGATCATGCAAAGTAGGGCAAGAATCGAGTAGAATGACAAGGGTCGAATAGAACCACATGAGTACCCAACGAGGAGGGGAAGATTGTCTTGTCGTGTCACGCTAACCGCTCACAAGGGAAGTCGATCATCAAGTCTATTCTCTAATCTCTCGAGAATCGCATCGGGAATAGGAGGTGTTTGAATCGGTAAATAGGAGTACGATTGGCCCCGGTGCCAAATTGCCGAGAATTAGCGACCATAGTAGATATCAACTCTCGGGCCTCTTCAGGTGTCTTGCTATCTAAGGCCCCACCATTGGATGCATCCACGAAACTTTTATCCATCGGTAACAAACCGGAATAGAAATATGTAATTAGGAGTTGGTCTGAAATCTGGTGGTGTGGACAGCTAGCACACAATCGCTTGAACATCTCCCAATACTCATACATGGTCTCCCCATTGATTTGTTTAACACTAGTGATCTCCTTCTGAATAGCAATGGCTTTTGAGGAAGGAAAGAACCTCACTAGGAATAACTTCTCGCATATCATCCCAACTCCTAACAGATGTTGGTTGCAAATTGTATAGCCAATCCTTAGCCACACCATCTAGGGAAAATGGAAAAGCTCTCAGCTTAATGTGGTCCTCATCAATTGCTTGAGGTTTCATCGTGCTGCATACCACATGGAACTCCTTTAGATGCTTGTGAGGACATTCACCTGCAAGACCATGAAACTTGGGCAACAAATGGATAAGACCAAATTTTAATTCAAAGTTAGCAGCAAGTTCAGGATATTGAATACACAAATTTTGAATGCCCACATCAGGGGTAGCTAATTCTTTCAAAGTAGGACGATTTTCTTGTTCTTCTGCCATAATTTCTGAGTTAGCAAAATTGCTACTAGAATTAGTGAAAACAACAAGACTATCAGAAGTACCATCAGAGTCAAGATCAACAGAATGGACACAATCAGACTCAAGTTCAATGTCCAATTCAGTATTAATCCCACGACTTAGCCTAACAACTCTTCTAGCAGTAAGAATTGTTCTTTCTATTTCAGGATCAAATGGCAACAAGTCTTCTGGATTAATAGTACTCCTAGTACTCATGCAGCATAAACACAAGGCAGAATTTGCAAACACTCAGAATTACGAAAATGCCACCAGAAAATCAGAATTACGAAAATGCCACCAGAAGTGGTAAAAAGTAGAAAAACACTAAGACAACACAAAAGCAAAGACACAAAAACAAAAACCTATTTAGAAATTGACCAAAACAAGTCCAAAACACTATCAAATGATTTTTTCAATTTATGGGACTTGGACAGGGCAACTCCTAGACCATTGGGGAACCCAAAAATGGAATAAAAAAACTTCAAAAATTGAAAAAGTGGTCTAAACGATGGAATTTGGCTAAAATCTAAAGACCACATGGCAAATCAAAGATTTGCTTTGCCATGTGTCCTGTGAGTTAGGCCATTTCCTATCACCTTGCAAAATTTCAGACAATTCGGAGATACTCCAAAAAAATGCCCTAGTAGAAATCACAAAATCGAAACTTAAAACAGCGAAAAAGTGGTCTAAACGATGGAATTTAGGGAAAATAGGTCAGACCTCACTCCCAAGGAGAGTGACTCTTGTTTAGAATGCCCAACTCCTTTTGAATAAAACCTGGTTTGAGTGATCTGGGTCAGAAAAATTTCTGTCCAGCCACCCGAACCACCGAAACGATACTATTTACAATACTGTCTAATCAAACCGATGCAAATTCCCCTGCAGCGGCGCCATATTTTGACAGAGATTTGCCGTGATCTCCCAAAATAACCAGGATCAATATAATTTTGCAGTATAATAGAAACTTGGATCATTTTCCCAACGAATTTGCAGTGGGTCTAAATCGAATATTGAAAATGTAACAAGAACAAATTGGGGGGAGTTGTTTTCAATGCAGTAAAGATTAAAACAGAACTAAATAAAACGAGATTAAATCAGATTAACAGAGGATCAACCCAGGATTTCGAATTCCATTAATTTCCTTCTTTGGACGAAAAAATAGATTTATAACTGAACTCGCAATTGATTCTGGACGAACCGAAATATCTACGTTCGTCTAGAAAATCCCTCAACTAGACGATCGCCTAGCATTTGTCCGAACAGCGGCGTCTCACTATGCAATCGCACAACAATACTTTAACCTAGTTCGAACTCAGTCCTTCGAATATCTCAATCTGGGCGTTAAATCTAACACCCAATCCGAAAGTAAAATGAATGCGAAATTAAAAAACAGAAACGAGTTTGTTACCGTTTAAGAACGAGTCCTCTGGATAATGGAATCCTTAATCCGTGGGTCAATCACCAAAGCCTAGCCTATCATAGCTATGCAGAACGAAAATGGGAAAGAAATGAAGAAGTTCATCATGAACACGATGAACAGATGAAGAACTGTTGAGAGAAAATGAAACTTCTGTATTTTAATCCAAAATTGAGTAAAAACGTGAATGAATATCTATTTTTGGCTGCTGCTTCACTTAACCTAAAATGAAAAAACGAAATGGGGCTCCAATCCATAATTCAGGCCCAAAACGGAAAAAAAAGCCTTTAATTACAAAATTCGAGAGGCAAATCCGATGTCTGGTTGAAGAGTTATGGTAGGAATAGTGAAGCACTGTAAAACTGGAATTTTATTATTAAAAATGGCTAAAATATAATCAAAGGCCCAAAGCCCAAATAAGTATAAAAGCCGTTATTTATTAACTAAAGAGTCCTAAATTATTAATCAAGAGATAAAAAGAAGTGTATGAAATATTCAATTATCAGTGCACTTAATCGTAGCTGGCTTGGATGGCTCGTCTCGGTTGGCAAAGTCAATCTACAAGGATCCCGTCAAGACCTTGGTAGAGTTTAGAACTAGGTCGAAGAAATATCTGGAGTTTTAGCAAATGGAGATAGCTAACGCTCTGAAAAGATAGAGGAGGAAGAGTCCACTTCTGAAAGGAAGGGAACAACCGGGAAGCCAAAAGCAAGATTTTTGTGGGAGAAACCCGAATAATAAATCCTGGGGTGGCAAGTATGAAGGAAAATATGAAAAATACACTCCTCTAAATGTTCCCCAGTCTCAAATTTGGAAGGAGGTAGCGTTGACCGAGATGCAAAAAGCGGACCGACCTCGACCACTTTATAATAAGGCAGGCGCAGATCAATCCCAGTTTTGTGAATTTCACAATGGATCGGGACATACTACTGATCAATGCTGGGATCTTCGGGATGCTATTGAAATATTTTTCTGAGAAAGGAAGTTACAACAATGCGTAATAAGAGCCCGGGACTAAAGGAATAATAAGCGCAAGCTGGGAGGTCGTAGTAAGAGCCCGGCTCCTGAAAAGAAGAGGGGAGATGACAAGTGGAAGCCAGATGATAATGATGAATTCAAAGAAGCCGAGTTTGCATGCAACGTTATCAACGGAGCTCTTGGAGGAGGGGGAGATACAGTAAGCCAGAGGAGAAAGTATTTAAGGGAGGTCCTTTCGGTAAGGGATCACCCGAAGTTTAAAGAAGATTTTAAAAAGCCGGAACCTCCTCTATTATGTTTTACTAAAGAAGATTTGAAAGACGTAGTCCCAGGTCATGAAGATGGCTTGGTGGTTACGGGAACCCTGGTAAATTTCCGGGTTAAGAATATCTTCATAGACGCTAGAATCTCTGCAGACATTATCCTATGGGATGCTTTCAAGAGGATGAACCTCAATCAAGAAGATCTGAAGCCATTAAAACCACCCTTATAGGGTATAACTGGGAACACACTCCTCCCAAGCGGTACATCGATCTCAGATTAACTCTGGGAACAAAGGAAGCATTCAAGTCAGAATGAGTAAGGTTTATCGTCGCCGACTTTCCATCCCCATATAATATAATATTGGGGAGGTCAACTATTCATAACTGGGATATGTTGGTTTCCACCAAGCATCAGAAGCTGAAGATGGTAAATAGCAAGAACAAAATTGTTACCGTTAGTGGAGATCAGAAAGAATCTCGGCAATGCTATTTCTAAACATTCAAAGAAGGTGAAGGCGGGCCTTCCTCCCCACCCCAGATTCGCGAAGGAGATAGGAGCGCGAGTAAGGGAAATGGGAATCAGCGAAGGAAACCAATAAACATGGTGGAGCTAGACATGCAAGAAGAAACCAAGATTCTGAGACCAGAACCATACGAAGAATTGAAGGATCTTGTGTTGAGTAATGAGCCCTCGCAAATCACGAAAAATCGGCAAGATGATGAACCTGGAGGTGAGAGCTGGATTGGAAGATTTCTTGAAGAAGAACTAGGATGTTTTTGCTTGGACGTCATCGGAGATACCTGGGATCGATCCCAAATTTTGCTAGACAAATTGGCAATTTATCTGGGATCAGTTCCGATGGCGCAGAACAAAAGGAAGCTCGGCCCAGAAAGGTGGCAGGCTTTTGAAGAACATGTTAAAGAATTGTTAGATGCTGGGTTTATAAGAGAAGTATAGTATACCACCTGGTTATCCAATGTCGTTATGGTGAAGAAACCAAGTGGAAAGTGGAGAGTATGTACCGATTACACTGACTTAAATAAGGTGTGCCCCAAGGATTCTTATCCAATGCCCAAGATCGATCAGCTAGTTGACAACTCATCCAGTTTTCAATTGCTATCCTTCATGGATGCATATTCCGAGTTTAATCAGATAACCAGGTACCTAGGGGACCAAGATAAGACGACCTTCATCAGCGAGAAGGCTAACTATTGTTATAATGTAATGCCCTTCGGGTTGAAGAATGCTGGGGCCACGTATCAAAGGATGATAAACAAAGTATTTTGAGATCAGTCGGGTAAGAATATAGAAGTCTATATTGACGATATGATTGTCAAGATGACTGACTCGGCGGAGCACGTTCGAGATTTGGAATAGACTTTTGAGAAGCTGAGAGCATATCGAATTCGGTTAAAGCTGGCCAAATGTGCTTTTGGAGTTCCGACTGGGAAGTTCCTAGGATTTTTATTCACAAATAGAGGAATCGAAGCTAATCCTGATAAATGCAAAGCTGAGTTGGACATGAAGGCCCCCAAAAACAATAAAGAAGTTCAGCAGTTAAATGGATAGAGCTAAACCGGTAACGACAATTACCTCATCTCGGGTGCGAAGATTTTTTGAAAGAAACATTATCTCCAGATTCGGAATCCCGGCCGAGGTAGTGACGGATAACGGAACCCAGTTCATTGATAAGGGTTTCCAGGAAATGATGTCCGGTTTCCATATCAAGCACCACTTTGCTTCTGTGGAGCACCCTCAATCAAATGGACAAGCTGAAGCAGCAAATAACATAATCGTCAATGGGTTAAGAAAGAGGATGGAGGATGCAGAGTCCAGCTGGGTTGAGTAGCTGCACTATGTTTTGTGGGGTTACCGGACCAATGTTCAGACATCAACGAAAGAAACTTCATTCGGGCTAACTTATGGATGTGAGGTTATGATCCCGGTTTAGATAGGTCAGCCGTAGTGGAGGAGAATGAAGGCACTTAAAGATAGTGAGGAGAAGAACAATAAAGCTGTGGCGATGGAGTTGGATCTAATAGATGAAGTCAGAATCACGACACACTGCCGTGATATGGCCACAAAATAGCTCATTGCGGCTAAATATAGTAGAAGAGTGAAGCCTCGGTCATTTGAAAAATGTGACTTGGTGCTTCAAAGAGCCGACGTAGGAAATAAAAATGCCAGAGATGGAAAGCTCACTGCAAATTGGGAAGGCCCTTATCGGGTTAGAGAAAAGCTCGACAAATGAGCCTACATGCTGGAGACTCTAGAGAAGAAGTTAATGAAAAGAACATGGAAGGCGGATAAACTGAAAGTATATTACAATTAAATCCAAGTTCCGTGTTCAGTTGATTCTATTTTAAGTTTAATATGCGGATAAACTGTAAGTATATTACAGTTAAATCCAAGTTTCATGTTGAGTTTGCTTTGTTTTAAGTTTAATTTTCTCTTCCGGAATTGTTTAAGGACGACTATGTCGCCAAGTTCATTTAATCAAGTTTATGTTCAAATAAATGAAGAAATTCTCAGTTGAGAATTATTTCATGATGCTCCAATTGTGCCAGTGTGAACAAATTAATTAAGCTAGGGAAGTTAAACCCGGTTTCAAACAAAGCGAAGCTATTGTTGTAAGCCTTTGTGGTTGTGAAGCATCAAAAGTTTATTCTGGGGTAAAGTTGCAAACTGTCATGCTGACCCTGATCAGGTCAAAATGTTTAACATAATGGTTAAATACCAAGTTTAAACATGTGACAAATTGCCCTTACTCCAGATTGAATCCTAGTGAATGAAACCGGGTTGTAATGGGAAGGTTCAATTAAGAATTTTTGCAAATGTGATACCTGGTTTACTATGCTAGATGAATATGCAAGCAGACTCTACGTATATATATTTAACCTTGGCCCGGTCATTGAATAGAACTCTGAATGTTTGAGTTCATACAATTAACTTACTAGTGCAATGAATAAAGACTTGAAAGTACATTCAGGTTGATCGAGAAATGAATAAATTTTCACTGATGATTGAGTCGTCTAAGTACAAAGAAGTCAGTCGAATGAAGAGATAAACCGGGTTAGTAATACGGCAAAAATCTTTACAAAGCAAAAATGAGCTTAAGTGCCTCAAATAAAAGTGGAAAAACCTACATCCCGACCCTTTTAGCTAGATGGAGCTTCAGCCTCCGATTGCACCTTCGGGCGAACCACCGCTTGAACCTCTTTACCTCCCTCCTCACCTGGCGGGATTAACTTCCCCTCTTCAATATAAGCCTTATAATGCAGCCCGGAAGTGTTAAGTTCAACGTTGGGGTTCAAAAAACGGATTTGCTCCAAGACGTTGTTAAAGGCATTTTCCGTGGTGTCTTTTAATTCGGCTGCATGTTCAGCGACGTTGGCTTTGGCAGTTTCAAGTGCGGTTTTGGTTCAGTCTAGCTCGGCTTTGACTTCCTCATGCATTGTCTACATTAGTTTCAATGCTTCAACATCACTGAAATAAGTTTGTTGAAGATGAAGAAAGTCCAACTCCACCTTCTTCAAAGGCTCCTTTGTCCCCAGTAGCTCCTCATACGTTTTGCCCTTCTCCTCCTGGGCTGCTTGTAGCTGCTCATGCGCGTTGTCCTTCACCACCTTGACTTGTTGCAGCTCATCATAAGTCGCCGGATATTTGTTTTTCAGTGAACCCATGGTTTGGGTTAAGGCGGCGGCCTTCAAGGCATTCAATTCAATATCTAGAAGCTCTTGAAATTTGACATCAGACAAGCGAGTTGGCTTGTAGAAGCGCTTCGGAGGTTGGATGTAACATCCTTAAATTTGTGGGTTTAGAAGTTAGTTGTAGTTTAAGTTTTATTTAATGAAAAAGTATATAATTAATTAATATAATTAATAACCTAGTAGAAGTATCAAGTTCTAAATATTTATTCTATAAAAAAAAAAGATAAATACAAATGAAATACCATTTAAAATAATTATTTGATATATATGGGTATGTGTGTATAAATATATATATCTTATTATTGAAATAAATATTATAAAAGACAAAAATGCTAACGGAATATTATAACTATTGTTTTTTTTTGTTATATTTGTTTTAAAAGAAATACTATTTTATGAGGAGCAAAACCCTAGAACTTTTTTTTTTGGTCAAAACAAAACAAAACCCTAGAACTCACTCCTATAAGTACTCCCTTTTCTCCTCACACTCACACACGCCGAATCCTCACCCCAACTGCAAGCACGGTCCTAAGGTTTGAACAATGGTTTGGGGATTGGGGTTTGTCTTCATCCAGTAATAGGCATTAGGCGCCGCATCTGTGCAATTGTATAAAGGTACTCTTTTTTTTCACTATTCATTTCATTTGTGCCTGTCCTATCAAACAGTGTTCTTACCTTTCTTCTTTTTCTTATGGTTTCTTCTAGCTTCTCGTATCTATATTCCTTTCAATCCCTTTTTACTGTGCAAATGAGTATTTTAAGAATGTACTCTTCAAAACTGACGCCCTTTACTGTGTGGATACTGGATGTAGACTTACATATATTCCCAATTTCTTTTTACTTCTTTTCAACTTCTTTCTCCTTCAAAATATGTACCCGGTGGGAGTGTGTGTATATTTTTATTATTATTTTGCATAGGTCCAACAACTCTCATCAGTAATTTTTTGCAAGTGTGTGTATATTATATTTTACTCTCACCCCACATTTACTCACTTCTCTTTTCCCTGCACATGTGCATGTATTCAAATCCTCTACCTTATTTTTAGTTTATTCGTTGCTGAATGTGTGTTATATATATTTATCTTTGTTTTCTTTTCACAGTCCTGTTGAAGCCTTCGTCTCTTTTTCTTGTTTAAGTTATCTTTACTTTACTTTTTGGAGAACCTCTTTGCTAAATGACAAAAACTGCTTTCAACAAACACCTTCCTTATACAAATATATATATATATATAATGCATTCTCTAGTCATCAATGGTTTGCAGGCTTTCTTTCCTTTTGGACGTCCCAACCCTCCCATATTATGACAAACATATTTTGTTCTATATATTAAAGCTTATGTACTATAGATAATTTTTATTTCTCAATTCCAACTAATATATAATTATTTCCATTTGAAAATTTATATGTGGTAGCTAGTAAATGTATATCTATATAATATTAATTCTTAAATGGTTGCTTGAGGCTTTAGAATAATTTTAGAGGAGTACTAGGGTAACTCAAGAGTAGTTTGGAGAAATATGTTAATAGATATCTATGTTTGTGATTTTGTAGACTCTCATTGAGAGCTTTGGTGTGACACTTGTGTGATTACCTGTGCACTAGAGAGCAACAGGTAACTCTGAATATTCTTCCATATACTTATAAATTGTGTGTGATCGTGAGTAACTATCTTTTTTTTTTGAAATTAAAGGACTGAATCATATGTATATGTGTATGTATTGTAAATTGATATTTTATATGAATTGAAGCATGATTTATTATACCTTGACCTTTAATTATATTATTGGTGATTTAATATATGTCTGACATGGCAGATGCATATGTGATGGGTTGGAGTAAGGAGGAATTTGTATGTTAAGATCTTTTACCACGTGGTATGTCATCACTCTGTGCACAGTGGATGACACTTGTCAGAGCCCCTTCTTCCATGTTTTCCTTTGGCCGGGATTGCATTGGAGCTGTGGGACATGTGACACCTCCTTAGTTGTGTTGTTTTAAGGAGGCGAGCCATAGTCCATACTTAAGCTCTATACCTTTGGCCGGGTGTATCTTAAGTTTTGGTGAGCTTGGGACAATCCAGTCAAATGGATGAGTTGCTATTGGACTATGTGTTAGCCTATGGCTCCAGTCAGTGGTTGAGGATGGACGGTGATATAAGGGAGGTTGCATATTGCATACTGTATAATTGTACGGTTCACATGGACATAGTGATAATTAATGTTGTATGAAATTATGGTATGTACAAATATATATGTAATCAGCTCCTGATTTTTGTCATGTGTGATTTGTTTGTGTATGGTAGAAATTTTCAGTAGTTTCTGAGATGTCAAATCTCACCCAATATTAACAAATTTTTAGGTGATTGATTAGTAGGGAGCAAGGGAAGGCATCTATGGAGTGAGTCTTGAAGACTCTTTTATACTCCTAGAGTATGTTATGCTATTTGTATTTGTTATGACAATAAGACTTCCGCATTTTGTAAACTCTGAACTGATTTTGGAAAACTAATTTGGCCAAATAAAAATGGGTTTTTATTGATTGACAACATTTCAAATACTTTGGTTAAGTATTCGGTTGATAAAAATGTGGGTGTTACATTGGAGTGCTTTACTGAACTCCATTGTTACCCTTTTCTCCCAAAGAAATCCACAGACAAGTCGGGTAGGTGGAGAAGGACGAGGTTGAGTAACATCAGGAGGTGAAGCCTGAGGAACTCGTTGAGCAGAATTTGGATTAGCAGAGCCTGAGGCACCTTTGGAGGTGTGGGCTGTGATGTCTTGGTCGCCTTGTGCACCCTTTGATCTCTTGGCCGGGGCTTCTTTGGTATCTGTCCTGACACCAGCCTTCCCAGATTCAAGGGCAGGTCGCTTCTTGGTTTTTTCCACGCTGGAAGCCGCCTTACCTTTCTTCAACATAGAAACGTAACGAGGCTGCTTCCTCATACTTGGATCTGCAGGTGAAGAAAATCAAAGGTTAAAAACTATGAATGGATCTTGCTCAAAGGCTATGACAGGCCCAAGTATGAAGAAGTGATTAGATTGTGTCATGAACATTAGAAGCTTGGTAATTCCTAACTGTTAGTAAAGAGGTGTCTTAGAGACAATCTGTTTTGACAAAGGAACACCTTTTTCTATTTAATATTTCATTATTAATAAAATTTAGCATCTTTTATCCTTATCATATTTGTGTCTCGCTTTTATTCAAAGCAAATATGTGTTTAAAGATAATAACCCTAGGAATAGAACATGTGTTTACTCGAGGATCTATGATAGGGATCATGATCATGAGGACTCGAGAATACTGAATGTCTATTGACTAAAACTTGTTCCTAGTCTTGAATCACCAAGAAAGGGTATTGATAATCTCAATAAGACTAGTACGACATCATCTACTTGTATAGAGATACAAGGTAGGGACCTCATGGAATGCAGGCATGTGATGCCTTAGCTGATGTCGTGGGTGGATATGTTGGAGAATAAATAGCATCGAACTGACCCGTCGAGAGACACCACAAAGATTTGTAGAATGTATCATTAGATATAAAAGTCTCTCAACGTTTGGTAGTGTAGATCGTCCTAGACTTGAGGATGTCATCGAGCACTGTGTACTAGGGTCATATTTTGACTATACAACTCTATCCGCTTGAGAATGGGGACAATAGTGTACTCTTGGACATGCCGAAAGGACTCATAGTCCCCTACAAGGGATTAGTGGTTCACAGGACCAATAGGGCTTGGATGACTTCCAGTGAACTCAGGAATCTATGCACAATAAGCGGTCATGAAGAGTCATGATCCATCTTAGAGTCAATAGAAGAAGATTCCTAGTTCTGTGAAAGCCTATATTTAGTCAACCAAGAAAGATAATACTCTATCTTTGCTCTCGACTAAATGTGAATGACGATGTGAGGGATGATGCCGTCACGGTATCCAAATTAGAAAAGGGTATATCACTTGATCAATTTAATTAATTCTAGGGCCACAGAGTATTGCTAGTGTCTTATGTGGTCATTAAATAACTTGGGCCCATTAAAGAAGTTTGATTGGTCCAAGGTTATTTATTTCAATGATTAATTGGACCTAATGAGTCACACACAAATATTATTCTTGATTGTTTAAAATTAGCAAACTTTGGCCAATAATTATTGTTGGGCTTTCTCAAGATAATAGGTGTATTTGGGTTAGAGTGAGACTTTAAGCCCAATATACAAAAATGGCGCTATATATGGTTCCTTAGTGGGAAATTAGTTTCTCCACTAATAGGCCCAAATATGTTACAAGACCAAATAAGGTCTTAAGTCAATTTGAATTTGGAATTCAAATTTTAATTTTGATATTTGAATTTGAATTTTAAATTCAAGAGATTAGGTTATAAAAAATAATTTTGAATTACCTATATATATATATATATATATATATATATATATATATATATATATATATATATATATATATATATATATATATATGTCCAATAAAGATTGGATAAATAAAGAATAGAGAAATTATTAAAGATATGAATGCGATCCATTATCTTGAATTATTAATTCAATAAATGGATGTGATCCATTATCTTGAATTTTTTAAATTCAAGAAATATTTAAAGATATGGATATGATCCATTATCTTGAATTTTGAATTCAATATATATTTCAAGATAATGATAAAATCCATGGGAAGTATTTGTGATCATGAATATCAAAAGAGCTATAGGTTATCATGATAACCTTATAGGAAGTAAAACCTAAAAGGGACAACTTTGTAAAGCCACGAGTTTAATTGATGGTCATGGGGATTTCTCATGATAACCTGAAAAGGAACCCATGAGTATTTACTTTATTGTTTAATTATGGGTTTTAACTTATGACCATAATTAAGAATTATGGATTCTCATGAGCTCCTATAAAAACTCACAAATGTGATAGAGTTTGTAAGTCATGATAACCGTAAAGAGTTACGGTTATTAATTAAAGTTTCTGTTGCAATTAAGGAAAGACAAAAAAATTTGTTTTTCCTACTCATGAGTTTGTGCTTGAACGTCAGGCTGCAACCAAATTTAACCAACACTAACCTGGTCATGGTTTTTTGTATATATATATGGATTGGTTGTATGTTAATTACCATTGGAACTGAATCTTTGGTTTCTTATTGCATTTTCCATTCCGGTCTATAGTTTAGATTATCTAACACATTCTGGCATGAAATTTAGATCTTTATTTTTGGAAACATGCTTTGAGGAAAGATAGAACTGATACAATTTTTATTTTATTTTTTGCTAAAAAAAAGTTTTGGAGGGGTTTGACATCGCCCCCACAAGCGCGCGTGACATCGCCCTGCGCTCTTTGAGAGCTTAATGGGGACTTACGAGATCGCCTACCAAAAGAGTCCCAACGACGGCAGCGGGGATCGAACACGCATCTCTTTGGGACTTGAACAAATCTCTTACCATCTATGCCAACTCTCTTTGGCAGAACTGATACAATTTTGCCTGACTCTAAGTGGTGGTCTACTAACATTTGCTTAATTTTGGTCCATTATTTTTTTTTTCCTTGCTAAAAAGTTTTGGCCCATTATCTGCTTGACCTGCTCTAGGATTACTACTACTTATACTGGGTGCTTTTGAAATGTTTGTACAACATGGGCCTTGTTACAGCATCCAATAGGAGTGTTCATCTGCTTGGTTTGGTCTTTCTTTTATTTTGGTTGAGTTAAGGGTTTAATTTGTACAAAAATAGACCCTGAAAAGGAAAATAAAATGGTCCTTTTTTTGCACAAATTATAGAAAGCTCGATAAGAATAGTTGTCGGTCCTACGTCAGCCGAAAGGTTCTTAATATTGAAAGCTATGGATTCCAACTCATGTGGTGATGAGCATTTCGGTTTATATTAGCTTTTTAGTAGTATTTTTAAGATTTATGATGTAAGTATGTTATAGAAGTTTTGTCTTAACTTATAGAAAAGAGCTTTTACATCTTCCCAAACGAGCACTAACCTTCCAAAATTAAACTTTAAATATGTTATTCACTTCAAGCATAATAGATGAGGATGATGCGCACAATAATTGGTTAGTTCAAATCATCAACGTTGGTGGGAAATGGATTTAACTAGAATGTTAAGTGAAAAATCATGAATTGTTTCGTCTGATTCATATATAAAAGAAATAAAAAAAAAATCAAATTGTTTAATGGGTTATGGATTTTCAAAAAAAAATCTTTACTGTAAAGTAATCCTGATCTTTTGAGACTTTTCTATCCATAACCAGTATTGCTTAGCTCAATTAACCTTTTTTTTTTGGCAGAAAGATGCATTTTGGCACTGAGTCTGATTCTAATTTTCATGTTGCTTAATTTACTAAATATCTTCTCATTTTCTTTCCGTTATATTATTTCTTCTTGCAACTTGTACATCATGGTCTTCCTCTACAATTCAAACTTCTTCAATCATTATTTTGATTCACTACTCTCTCTCATTTGGTCTTCAAAAGTAATTACAAATCAAGACTTCATAAGCAATTTTTTGCTCAAATGCTATGGCAAGCTCAGGTATGAAGAAGTAATTAGATCGTGTTGAGAAAATAGGAAGCCTGATAATTCCTAACCTGGTCATGATATATATATATATGGATTGGTATTGGAACTCAATCTTTAGTTTCTTTATGCATTTTTCTTCCTAGTCTATATTTTAGATTTTCTAACACACTCTATGCATGAAATTTAGATTTTATTATTATTTATATATATATATATATATATATATAATTTTTAGGAAATGGGTTGCCACCAGCCTGATCCTAAGAAGCGTGCGCTTGGAGCCCATTTCTGCAAAGGAATTCAAGATTAATTAAAGACACACGCTCCACCTTAGCTTGGGTTACCGTTGCTTTGTAGACCCCTAGGATACCTCCCCTAGCGCTTTGACCAACTTTAGGATCTAACCTCATCCCTTTTGGTGAGAGTGTCCAACCTCTTTACCAGTTGAACCCAAAGACAATTAGGAACATACTTTGAAGAAAGATAGAGCTTATACAATTTTGCCCAACTTTTAGTGGTGGTCTGCTAAGTGACATTTGCTTAGTTTGAGCCCATTACCTGCTTGATATGTTCTACGATTACTACTATTGGTATTGGTATGGGGTTGGCTGCGGTCCTCTTTCCTTCTTATCCTTTTCCCTATCTCAGCTTTTATATTGAAATCAAAACGGTTTAGATTTAATATTTTATAAAAAAATAATAAAATATTAAATTAATATATAAAAAAATTTAAAACGAATATTTATATAAAATATTAAATCTTCATATTTCAATCCAATAGCTGAGATTAGAAAAAAGATGGGAAGAAAAGAGGATCGTAGGCAAACCCTTATTGGTATTGGGTACTCTTGATTTTTTTTTTTTTTTACACATAAGATATCTTCTTATAAGAGACAATCATGTTCTGCGATTACTACTATTATTCTGGGCTTTGTTACATCACCCAAGAGGAGTGTTCATCTGCTTGGTTTGGTCTTTGTTCTTTATTTGGGTTGAAAGGGTCCATTTGGTACAAAAATAATTGAAAATGGGAATTTTTTTTTTGGCATAACATATAGAAAGCTCCCAAAGAATAGGCTTTAAGTTCGGTTTGGTTTAACCAGCGGGAGTTAGCTCAAGTGGAAGGGACTTGGGCGAACAAGCAAGGGTCTCGAGTTCGAGTCGCTGTGGATGCGAAAACTCCAGGAGAGGTCCCCGTATATTCGTCGACGTAACCTCGATCCGATTAGTCAAAAGAAAGCTGCAGTGAACCTGGATGCGAAGAAGAAAAAAGTTCGGTTTGGTTTAACAGGGCCTAGTTCTCTCCCTCACTGCCAATAGCCCAAAAGTCCAGTTGAAAGGTTCTTCATATGGAAGCTATGGGCTTCAACTCATGGGGTGAGCATTCCAAGCCATCCAATCAAACATATTAAACTTTAAATATGTTATCCAGTTCAAGCATAGTAAATGAAGATGATACACATAATAATTGGTTAGTTTGGATCATCAACGTTGGGGGAAAATGGATTTAACTACAATGTTCGAGTGAAGAATCGTGAATTGTTTCATCTGACTCATATTAAAAATTGAAAGAAAAAAAATCAAATGCTAATATTTTGACTTTTCTGTCCATATCCAAGTATTTCTTAGCACACTTGACATTTTTTCGGCAGCCAGCTGCTTTGCTGCACTGTGGGTTCCTAAAACTTATTGAACAGTACTCTGTTATTGAATAGAAATAATCCATGTTTATTTACATACACTAAGTCGCATATATATAGGACTCAACTACACTATAAACTATATGGGCCTACACCCTCCTGGCCCAATCAGTAACAAACAAGTTACAAAATACACCAAGTCTATCTTCCTACATTATGACTCCGTCCTTTATTTTCGTGTTGCTTAATTTACTAAATGTCTTCTCATTTTCTCCCTGTTATGTCATTTTTGTTATAACTTGTACTTCATGGTCTTCCTCTGCAATTCAAGCATCTTCATTCATTACTCTCTCATTTGATCCATTCAGAAGTAATTACAAATCAAGACTTCAGAAATCCATGGTGAAAAAGGCAGGACCATATTTTATTTGTGCCTTAAGTGTCTTCTGAACCAGCAGTTGCATTAGTCTGATAAGAAAGACAAGGTTATGATTGCACCTCAAAGAAAAGACAAGAATCACGAGAAGCATCCTATGCTCATATTCAAATTACTTATCCTTGTTACCTCACCTGAGGTTGAAGCAGGTACACCAATGTGCTCAGCTATCCCAGTGTGGGGCTTATCAAGATGAATTTTTTTTGCTGATATGATTCTCAAATGAGAGAGAAATTTAGAAGGGAAAACAAAGGAAACAATCCCATGATTTTTTATGATACAAAGTTTGAAACTTGAATCAATATACAGGTCTATTTTTCTGTTGGGTAATAGTGGGTCCTCTGTCTAGGATACTTCATGTTATGTGTTGCATATAAAAGGTACATTCCTGGACCAACTTGTGTACCATAGTGTGCCTTACTCTCTTCAAGTTAATAGGACCCAAACCCAAAGGCCATTCAAAATATTAACTGAGAGAGATTGATTTGATGGAGCACAATTTTAATGCACACTTGAAGAAGGGACCATTATGGTAGCTTTCTAGTGTTCAATCTACATAGTGTATTTAGCCAAACATGATAAACTAGTGTGTCTGCTACGTCCATTCATGACTACGCATGCCATTGATTCTTTCTTTTGTGAGAAGGGTTCTTCTTTCCCACTGACCATGTTCTTAGCAAAATGTCATTTTCCTTCAATTTGCAACAATTTGAGACGGTGACACCCTCTTAAAGTGCATTCACTTAAAACTATGGATGGAGAGAAAATTAGGAGGAAGAGAAAATATAAAGAAGAGAAGATAGAGGGAGGAGAAAAGTAAAGTGATAATATTATCCTTCATTATCTTTGGATAGAGGGGAGAAAAGAAGGAGGAGAAAAAATGCATGACATTTACAATGACAATAATTAACATCCTTTTTCAATTTTCAACAATTTATTTAAGTGACGACATGAAAAACAAAATTAAAATTTTATTAAAAAATTCAAGCTCTTTTTATTTCATTTATAATTTACAATTATAATGTTGTTATAATTTATTTGAGAATTTTATTAATATTTGTAAAAAAAAGATATAAGATCGATCACTTTACATTTGTAATAGATCTGTCATGTTAACGAAGCATTTTACATATGATGAGCAGATAAATGAGGATTCGTGGATTTTTTCTCCTCCAATCCCGACGAGGTAATATCCCCCCCCCTCCTCCTCTTTTTTTTCCATGCTCCTCTACTTTTCGGCTCTCTTTAATTTTCTCTCTATCTAAACACAATGTAAGGTATATACTTCTCTAGCCCTTAATATAAAACATATTAAAACTATCATAATATTAAAACTCCATGATCCAACGCAATTGTACACATTAATACAAGAGATTTAAAAACTCATCCAAAAAAAAAAAAAACTTACTATGATATTATTGAACTGGAAAGCATGTGATCTAGCTACATGTGAATAAGAGAAGGTTCCTTGAAAGTTACTTTTCATTCATAATTAAAGAAATGTGTGTGAGTGTGTTGATTGATGCCTTCCCCATGTGGGAATAGTCCAAAAGCACTTATTAAGAAATAGGAAGGTGTCTTTAATTTTCTTTATGGCTAACAATGGATACCTCATTTTGATAGCTAAGCCTAGGAATGGTGAAAGTTGCTTCAGCATTATACATCAGACTTTGATTATGAAAGTGTTGTGTTGTGTTAGGTTGTCCAAGGAGGTAGTTTTTGTGCTTTTATTTTCTTTCTCTTTATTTTCATTAGTGCTTGCTTTGCTTTCATACTCGTCTCATAATATTGGCTCTCTTATTATCCCCTTCAATCTTTTACTTTTTTTTTTAAAAAAAAAACATTATATACACTTATTAAAAAGAGGTTGAACCTTAGAGCAATGGCTATATTATTGTCATGTGACCTAAAGGTTACATGTTTAAATCCTACAAGTAGCATCTTCGCTTACAAGATAAGGCTACATACATATATCCCTCCCAAACCTGACCTGATGGAGCGTTATATACTAAATTGGCTTTTTACATACCTTACTAACACTGTGATTGATGACTCTTTAGGATTGAGTTCAAAGCTGTATGATATTTTGTACTTCACTTTACCAACACTTATCCACTATGTCCTTTCTTCTATACGTGTACCAGCTAGTTGTCACGGCCTTGGACTTGATCTCCCAAATACCGTGCCGGCCTTAGCTTGATCACCCCTCTCGATCTCTGCTAAGTCAGCCGAAACCTCACAAGTAGGCAAAGAACACAAAGACTAAGAGAACTTTTAGAGAGAGAAATAGAAATGTAGAGAGAGAAGCTCTTGAACACAAATGACTTGGATTCCCTGGATGGATTACAAGTGAGGAGGGCTCCCCTATTTATAGCCTAACACCTCCTCAATGAACGGCTAAGATTGATTACATCCTACGGTGGAGAATAGTTCTTCAGAACCTTCCCTAGAAATATCTAGATATTTACATAATTCCAAGAGTTCTCTAGAATTCTCTACACAACTCTACAACTATGTACACATATCTACAACATTCTAGGAGTTTCTAGACTTGTCCATATTGAAGTCTCAACCTCCTAGTTCAATGCAGAGTGTCTGTGCACGCGAATTATCCAGCGTTCCTTTCCGGGCGTGACATAGTGCTGCTAATGTCAGGCTAATTGGGCTCACACACTATCATTTAGTCGCTTAAGTTTCCTTTCGCCAAAAAGTTAGTCCCTATATTTTAATATAAAAAAGTTGGGTCATTTTGCTCCTCAATGACCAAAACCTATAGTTTGAAACTATAACGATTAAAACCAAAATGAGGATAAACTATAAAGACCACACATTATATTAACCATATTAGTCCGTTGTTCTATATATTAGAAGAGAGTTAACCCATACAAGGTAATTAGTATAAACATTATTGATAAATCATGGATAATGTGTATCAAAAGATTAATTTAATAATTTAACAGCTGTTAGGTTTTAAAAATATTTATAAAAAGATAAGTGATAAACATCAATTAAAATAAGAAAAAATTGAGAAAAAAATCTCCCCTTTAATAATTTATTGCTAAGAATGATCTAAATAAGAGTGTCAGTACTTTGAGTATATAAAATTTGTAGAGTACCGTTGCTTTCCTAATAGGGGGCTTTTTCCTAATTTTTCCTTTAAATAATTGCTAATATGAAAAATGAAGTATTTAAGTCTTCTAAAGCCACTTGCAGTGATTTGCAACTCACATTTACATTACAACTCACTTTTTTAGTAAAATATGCATGTTAGGACATAATTGTCATTTCTCTTATAATTTTTATATAATGCAGAAGGAAACATATTGTGTTAAATAATGACAAAAGTGAAAAGGAAGACCTAAAGGAGACAAATATTTGATTATGTTGACGTATAAGGATTTGGGATTATGAAGAAGATTGGTATTTTGGAAATGAAGTGGAGATGAATGTTTGTTGCCACACGTAATCACAACGTATGAAGAAGTTTAGAAAAACAACACAAACACCTAAAAGATACTAGTATTACTTTATTGTATATGAAATCTCTTTCGACCTTCCATATTGGCCTTTTTCACAAATGTCATGTCACATCTTCCCTTTGCTTGTATGTGTATCTAATTAATGTATTTCACACTTTATATATAGTACACACACATATATTATTGTTTTTTAAAAAAAAAAATTTATGCTTGTTTGATCATGAGTAACTACAAATATTATTTTGTCTTGTTTTGTTGTCTTCTTATGGAATTGGATGCGTGTTTAATTTGTGTATTTTCATCCGTTATATTTTTTCCAGAAAATAAATACGCAAGTTATTATAATTTTACTTTATTTTTAAATAGGTTGTATTAAGCCAATGAGCCTGGACTCACGTGACATATTCCTATCCCATGGTGAGACATTGTTAAAGAAATCGCGATACTTGATGGTTATTATCTATCAAACATCACGGTTCTGAATCGTCATATAAGCGGGTGCTATATATGCTCTGTGTAGATGCATTATGGTTCCGAACCGTGATTTATTAGTATATATTATAACAATTCTAATATAACACTCGTTCTATATTAGGGTGAGGTGAGGTCACATTGTGTGTAATGCTGTAATGATAATAAAACAGGCTCACATAAACAACCGTTATATATAGTAAAATAAATAACAATATCAAGTAAACAACCGTTATAGACTTTGTAACATATATATATTGGTTCTTTCACAATAACTATTATGGGCCCGTTTGGGTTAGCGGTGGAAACAATGACTTATTTTATAACTGACTTTTGCAGAAGCCCGATAAGAAAAAAGTTAAGTTGTAAATGTGATTTGTATTTGGATTGACGGTGGCGAAGTGAATTTTTTTCCAAACGGAGACGTGTTTGAGTTAGCAGTTGAAAAGTGAGTTGATATGAAAAATAACTAAAAAGGGTATAAATCTTATTGAATACTAAAATACTTAATTATAATAAATATTAAATAATTAATATATTGTAAATGTAGGCATAAAAAATATATATTATGAAGCATAAAAATATTAAATTTTTAACTAAATAATATTCCTATATAAATTGAAATTAAAAATCATTTTTTTTTATTTTAGAAATCAAAGACTTTTTGGGTGAGATAAGACAGTTTTAGGGATATTTGTGGGACTCGTGGAAAAAAAAAAATTCCCACTGCTGATCGCTTGGACTTGTGGTTTTTGATAAAAAGCCACTTTTTTTTTTTTGTAGAAGTCAAATGAAAAAGAAGCTGAACCCAAATAGAAAAAAATGATATGGTTTCTAGACTGAACTTTTTTTAAAAGTTCTTGGTTGAAATGCTTCCAAACGGGGACTCCAAAAAGGCCCTATATAAATTTTAGCATACATAATGGTCTTTATAATGCAACCATTATTTTTTTGCTATAAATGCTAATGAGTTTAATCAAACAACTGTTATATATAGTGTATACATATATAACAATTTTTATGTAAGAACCGTTAATTTTTTAGGCAATTTTTTTAAACAATGGGGATTCTCCTTTTGATATCCCTGCATGCAAACAAAACGAAATTGTACACAAATTTGTATGTGTGTGTGTGTGTATATATTAATAGAACATAAATTACAGCCATACAATTTAGGATGGATCAGGACATTCATAGCTTTGTGGTTAGACTCAATGGAACTCTCTACCCAGTATGTCGTTGCAGTATAGAGCAAGACTTAATAGAGAAGGAGGGATCATATATTACTATAGTACTTTATATGCTCATTCTCGTTTGGTAACATATGATATTCTATAGTAACATCTTATCCTCCTTCTCTATGAAGTCTTGCTCGAGTATGCATACCCCTTAAGCTCTTTACATTATGGAGTTTCATTAAGCATAGCCACAAAAGCAAGGAATCTATTGATGAATCCCATATTGCATAGCTATACAATCAAGTCCAAAAAACAAAGAAAAAGCATAAACTCTATCTAATGCATATATATTATACAATGACAGCATACATTTCTTGTCACAGATGGTATAACATTAAGGTAGTCAGGCCACACAAGAAAGCCAACCACAGCTCTTCCCACTAGCATATGTGCTGGCCACTAGAAGAGCATACTTGGGATCGATGGTAGCCTTTAGCTCTCTAGGATAACATGATTCTAAGGGAGAGACAAGTTGTGAATTGTGTTCTCTCTCTATAAGTTATACATGTGTTCTGTAGAGATAGTTGTGAATCGTGTTCTCCCCTGTATATTATACATATTGCCTGTAGCAACCATATGTTGCTTGTGGCTATATGCCACACACTCAACATTGTGAAAACATGAGCACAAGTACGACAAACGCAAGAGGAACAAACCAATTGATTTTTTCCTGTAACAAGAGAGGAACCATCAATTAAGGCAATTGATTATTTCCAAAAAGAAAAACATAAGCATGATTGAGGTCAACGAAGATGGAATATCACCTAGAGGGGGGGTGAATAGGTGATCTCAAAAATCTTTTGAGAATTAAAAGTAAATGGAAATAAAACAGAGACAGAGAAGGAAAGGTAGACCCAGAACGTTTTATAATGGTTCGGTCTAATGCTTCGACCTACGTCCAGTCCCCAAGCACACCTTGGGATCTCCACTAACTTTTAACAACAATTACACACTCTGTAAACAAAGGATGATCCTTTTACTCTCGGACTCACTCCCCCTTACAAGTTGTAATTGTACACCCTTACTTAAGGTCCCACTACCTTAAGATTTGACAACTAAACAAATGATCAAAAGGTGTTTAAACTCCTCACTAAGTAGATAAATGATAATCACTGAAGTACAGCAAAATATCCGAAGATATTAATGAAATAGTATAAACAACAAATTGTAATAAGCTTAAATTGAATGCACATCGTTTCGGTCGTTGGTGAATTCAATGCTTCGACTGTTTATATGTGTTGCAATAAGTGACCGTTGATGAAGCTTGAAGAATAACCGTTGTGAGTCTTTGAATGTATCTGTTAGACAGATGAAACCACGGTTAAGATTTTCGCCGTTTGAATTTTCCAGGTGGATTTGCACTTCTGACATTCCCTTCATTCCTTTTGATTCTTTCCATTGTGAAATGGCATTAAATGTGCAGTCGGAATGTAAGAGAAACTTTTATATCAATCAGAGTATTGGTAACTGAGATTATCACCGGTTTTGGTAAATGCATTTAATGCTCTTCTGACACAAATTGCTTTCTGTTAATTTGATGTTTAGCTCGTGCTTAAGTAACCTAAAACTCATTAACAAACAAGTTAAAAGCATTTTAGGATTAGTAATGAGTAACGTTTAGAAGTAATAAAATTATCATAGTGATTCCATGAATTGCGCAATCAGAGATTTCAAAAACAGAGGGGTCTTGCTCGAGCAATAGTTCATGCTTGCTCGGGAAAGCTTCTCTTGAATCAGTTAAAAGAACATCAACGTCACTGATGCTCGAGCAAGGATTCTTGTTTGCTCAAGCATGATAAAATCATGCTCGGGCAAGCTTTTTCACAGGAAGTTTAGAAGTGATCTGCTTCGCTGATGCTCGAGCATGACATTATGTTTGCTCGAGCAAGACATAGGCAAAGGCGAGAGATTGGTCATTCAGCGATGCTGCTCGAGCATGACTTCTTGTCTGCTCGAGCATGGTGCTCAAGCATGACATATTCATGCTCGGGCAAGAGACAGGTAGAGGCGAAGATTTGAGAGTTCAGAGATGCTGCTCGAGCAAGCTTTTGCCCTTGCTCGAGCATGGTGCTCGAGCATGGATTTTCTCATGCTCGGGCACAATTTGTTCCAAGAGGAGAATAGTGCAGAAGACGCATGCTACTCGAGCATGGTTTTCCTCCTGCTCTTTTCCTCCTGCTCGAGCAAGCGATTTGCTCTGCTCGAGCAAGGCACATTTGAAGACATTATTTTGCTTGTGCCTTGATGCTGCTCAAGCAAGGAATTTATCTTGCTCGAGCATGATTGTTCAATCATGCAACTCTCGTTTCTGACTTGATGTTGTTCGAGCAAAATCATTGTGCTGCTCGAGCATGGTCGATCAAACATTACTTCTTCTTTTCAGATAACCCCAATAATGCTCGGGCAAGCTCATAGTGATGCTCGAGCAAACCATGATCTAAACACATATGACTCAATACGAAAACTTAGAGTTTGAAATCATCAAAACAAACGCTGAGAACCAACAGTCAAAACCTAGCTACAAAACATGAAATGAATAACAATGAAGAATGTAAAATGGAAAAGCAAAACATACCTCTATATGATTAGAACAGACCACACAAAGAAATGCAACCTAGCTAGGGATGAAGAACAAAAATGTGAGTTAGGGCAAGCAAAGCAACTCGCGCAACTATTTCTAACAAGCACAGCGAAAGCCTTAGATTGTGTGGCTCCTCTAAAAACAACTAACAAATGCTAGAAGTCTTTGTGAATGGTTACATTAAACCCTAAGACAAGTGCATTAATGAACAAAAATGCGAGTTAGGGCTTGCGCAGCAACTCGTGCAGCTGTCGCTAAGAAGTATGAAGAATGCTTTCTGGATTGTATGGTTCAATTGAAAACGGCGGTCTCCAACCAAAAAAGACAACCGGAGTATTGGGGTTCCGAGATTGGTGGGTTTAGGGTTTACATTTGACCTAAGACAAGTGTGTCAATGACTGAAATAGAGAAGTGGATAGACATTTATATAGAGGTAAAAGTTTAACTTTATAACGGTTTAAATACAACATACTTATTGTATTGCTCTATTTTTACTTATATTATGGTTACTGTAAGAAACTGTTAGTTATTTTGGAAACATATATTACAGTTTCTAGCAAATAGCCGTTAAAAATCTACAACATTTTTTAAAAAATAGGGGGTATTTTTATCTATTTCCACATGCTTTCATAAACAACACATAAACAAACAACAATACAATAGACCATTTATTAAAAAAACAGAAATTAATCAAACAAAAAAATAGGAAAACAACAAGACATAGTCAAAATACAGAAATTAAGTCTCTCTTTTTCTTTTTCTAGTCTAGCTTTTCATAAGTTACTTTTTTTTAGCTTTAGTTCTTCTCTTCTTGTCAAGTTATAATTTTCCCCTCTTCGAAACCCAAATGCCTTCATTGTGATCATGTTGACATACAATGCATCTTCTTCATCCAAATTTAATCGCTCAAGTAACCTCCCATTGAATAGATCATCCTCAGCTCCATCACCCATCTCCTCATCAATCACTTTATTTGTCAACAAAATAATAGACCATTCATGTTTAGAAGGATCACGGATGTAGAACACTTGTTAAGCCTGAGAAGCCAAACTAAAAGGCTTTTCTTTATACCCTTCCTTGTTCAAATTCAATTATGTCAAGCCTAAGTCAACAATTCTCAAGTCATGATTATTGTCAACCCACTTGCAACCAAATATGGGAACCTAGACGCCAATATAATTCTAGTCCCAGATGTGCTCAATCACCCCAAAGTATATTATCTTCACATAGATAGGATTTCTATCATTGGAACTCGATACATACATGGTGTTAACTACAAGAGCTACACCACTGTTTTGTATTTTGCTTCATTCTTTTTGTTCTTTGGTGTAGAAGGTGAACCAATTAACGATGTAGCTTGCGGAAGACGTCACTTGATTGTTTAGACTGTATGCTAAGAACTTCAATTTGCTAGAAAAATGATTTAGGATAAGCTCTATCCTTGCCAAGGACTTGATCTTTAAACCATGTTGTAAAATGTTTATTGTGTTATTGAGCACATTATCTTTCTCCATTTATGGGTTTTCCCTCTAAATTTGATGCATATGGTTGCGCACATACTCATCAATCTCCTTGAAGTTATGCACCACATATATGTGTGTTTGCTCCAACTATTGATTTGAGATGGTTACAACTTTCCTAGCCATGATTCCTTTCCCATCAGCCCTACTTCCCTCATGCTGAGAGCCGAGAAGCTCAATATTGATTGCTAGTTTTAATTATGTGATAGAAACTTTTGTGGCTTCGTCACAGATATATCGTTCGATAATGCAACCCTCTAGACAACTCTAATTTTTCACAAACCCTTTCATCATCTTCATGAACCGTTCAACTGGGTACACCCACCTTAAATAGGCCAAGCCACAAAGTTGTACCTTTATAACCAAGTGAGTTGTTAGGCAAACCATGATGTCAAAGAAGTCTGGAAGAAAATACATCTCAAGCTTACACAATGTGTGTACGCTTCAATTTTGCAACCTCAATAGTTTTTAGGGTCTATCACTTTACTGCAAAAGTAACTTAGAAAGAAACATAACTTGGTGATTGCAGCTCACACCTCATGAGGCAAGATACCTCGTATAACCACCAGAATCAAATTCTCCACAAGACATAGTAGTCATGAGATTTTAATCCCATCAATTTCAAGTCCTTCACTGATACGAGTCTTCTAATGTTTAAAAATTAACCTTATAGCACCTTTACTGAAGCAAGCAACTGACAAAAACTAGTTTTATCTTTTTTTGATAGTGTGTGAGCCGTGGGACGAAGAAATGTACGGGCTCCCCTCTCCTATGGTGCTAATTATTCATGTATTCATATCTTAACCATGTCTAGTCAAGAATTTATGCCATCTTTGGTCTTCTTAGCATATAGAGTAATGTGTCAACAATAATTTCGCACACATTTTTCTCAATGTGCATAACATCAAAAAATTGTCTCACATCTAGGGTCTGCTAATAAGGCAAGTCAAAGATGACTTCTTCTTCCACCCATTTGTCCCAACATTCCTTGCAAAAAGTTTTCCAAATAGACATTTTATATCTTTCATCTTTTGATATACTTGTTTGCCAGTCAAAGGTTGAGGAACCATGCCCTCTTGTGATTTCCCATTGAAATATTTTTTTACGCGGTAGTAAGGATGCTCCTGAAGCAACCATGTAGGAAATCTTTATGCCATGCTTCAATCTAATTGAATGTGTAAACTCTTCACAAATTGGACATCCAACATGACCTTTAATGATGTATCCTGATAAATTACCATTTGTAGGAATGCCATTCATATTGCCAAAAAGCATGGGTCTCAAGTTGAATGTTTATTCCTTATGAGTATCATACACCATGACCCCATCATCCCACAAGTGCTTCAAGTCTTCAATTAGTGGAGCCATGTAGACACTATGTGTTGACACACACCACATGATTGGCATGAGTGATGTTTTTAAGAGCAGACACTAAAGTATACGTTACAAACAAAATGATGTTAGCTCTCGATGTTTTGATGATCACAAATTCTAAGTTATTGAATTTAGTAGTATGTGTCTAAGTTGTGGTTTGCTCGAGCAGAGGTTAACCCATGCCCGAGCATACTCAATCTAATAGCTTGTTCAAGTGTTTAAGAGAGTCATGCTCGAGCAGAGTATTTGTGATACCCGAGCATCATCGGGCTCAAAGCGAAGAAGTGCAAATTGGAGAGTCATGCTCGAGCAACGCATTTGGCATGCCCGAGCATCATCAAGCTAAACAAGGAGTTTGCAAAGTTGAAGAGTCATGCTCGAGCAGAGTAAAAGGCATGCTCGAGCAGAGGAAATGTCTTGCTTGAGCAGCAGCACTGCAACTGAATGTCTTCACCACTGTTTGCCTCTTGCTCGAGCAAAGTCTCAGTATTGCTCAAGCACTGGCAAATGATGCCCGAGCATGAAGTATGTCTTGCTCGAGCATCAGCGATAGAAATTGTTTTTCAAAAAACACCAGGAGAAGCTTGCCCAAGCAAGCTTAAGTTCTTGCTCGAGCATAGGGCAATTTCTAATCTCTCAATGAATTTTCTCAACTGATGCCCGAGCATATTGATAGTCATGCTCGAGCATGATCATGCCTATTTTCAAATCTCCATCTTCGTAAATCTTAAATCATCATGTGTGTTTTGATTTCTATTTATCATTACTCATTACTATTGCTAATTGCTTTTAATCAGTTTGCTAATGAGTTTCAGATGATTATATCATGGATTAACAACAAATTATGATAAAGCAATTTGTGTGTCAGAGAAGCATTTAATGCAGTTCCTAAATCGAGTCATGTACACAATAACCAACCCTCTGATCGTTCTAAAGCTTCTGCTGCAATTACATCCGCGCATTTAATGCTATTTCTCAACGGGCAAAACAAAAGGAATGAAGAGAATGTCGTGACTGCATATCCACCTAGATTATTAAACTGCGAAAATATTATCCGAGCTTCATCTGTCTAACGGATACATCCAAGAGTCTCAACGGTTAATCTTCAGGCTTCACCAACGGTCATTTATTGCAACATCTATAAATAGGTGAAGCATTAAATTCACCAACCACCGAAACGCTATGCATTCAATTCGAACTTATTGCAATTTGATGTTTCATCACCTCATTAATATCTTCGGATATTTATTCTTCAATGTTTATCAATCTGCTCTTTTAGAGAGTTTATTATTTGAAATCTTTCATTGTAAAAATCTCAAGTCATGAGACTTGGAGATTGGGTTATTTGATTGCAACTTGTAAGGGGGAGTAAGTTCTAGTGAGAGAATTACTCCGAGAGTTACAGAGTATGTAATCATTTGAGCTAGTGAAATCCTGGAGAGTCTAGGGACTGGACATAGGTTGAAGATTTAGACCGAACCAGTATAAATTACTCGTGTTCTACTTTCTTCTATTTCCTTCTTGTTTAGCTCTGCTTTACTGAGTCTGTTCCAAAGTATTTTCGAAGAAAATTTTATATCATCAATTCACCCCCTGGTGATATTCCTGCTTTCAAATGAAACCCACATGATCTCTCAATTACAAGAGAAATTTCTTGTAATTAATTTTATAACTTTATATTATAAACTAATAATATATTATATCTTGATTGTTGGCATAATATATTGATAGAGATTGATAAGAAAAAATAGTGTATGGGTTCATCATATTTCATAATTACCTTTTTCCAACTTTTTCCTTCTATTTCTTTTTCATAAATGGAAAGAATGATGTTAAAAGAAATAACAAGGTCTAAGTTGCTTTTTTTTAAAAAAAAAAATCTATTTATTTTTAAATATACTTTATATGTTATTTTTTAACCTGAATTTATGTTCTCTCTTATACATGTTGGTAGTCCATAATAATTTTCTTCATACTCCAAATTATTCCCATATCATTTTTATTTTTATTTTTATTTTTATTAATACACATAGTCCCTACATAGATACAAACAATTGGATTGCGTCCATTAAAAAAGTGGATCAAAATTAGTTAAAAACAATAAATATATAAAAATTGTCACTTATTTTTTAAAAAAACAGCCTTTTTTTTATAGAGAAATTGCTCGAATTAATTATTAATACATGGAGACAAATCAATAATTAGTGGAGGAAAATTGAAAAACGATACTAAAAATTTCAAACAAACTATTATGGTCTGTCTTATAAATAGAAACATGTCATTTCTAAAACAAATCTTATATATAGGGCTTCACACGTTATATTATTAAGTTATGAATAGTGTTATTTATTTTAAATTTCATATAATATTAAAACAAATGTCTTATGTCATGCACAAAAGATATTTTAAACGATGAAATCTTATTCATAAATTTAGGGTGGGGATAAGGTTGGAAAGGAAATGAATATGGGCCGATCATCAATCAACAATTGGTAAGCATGGAAGCACATGGAGGGGCCCAACATGGGTGACCCTATCCACCACACAAGCTGGAAAAACCAAAGTGGAAAATTAAGGGGGAAAAAAAAAAAGGTGCAATTTATATCATGTAAAGATTTCATAACGACATAACCACAAATAAATCAATTGAAGTGAACTAAAAAAAAAAGTTACATAAATTAAATATTTTGTTTATTCATAATAATCCCAGTAATAGTCATGGTTCCTTTCAGTAGAGTGTACTCAAAACTATAATTATTATAATTAAATTATGTTTTTTTCAGAAGAAATTATGTTTATTTAAATATTATAATAATATTAAATGCATATTTAATTAACATAGAAATTGTGTTATAATTTTTAGACTATGTGAATTTGAATATTTTATTCTTATATATATACACACACACATATATTTCCACAACTAATAAAATTTGATATTTATATATTTCCTGAATCTTGAACTCAAGACATTAGCTAAGTTAAAACAACCACCGCCAGTTAATTTAAATATTTGGTGGTCGTGCTGGCAACTCTTTGTTCTAATTAAAATGCCTCTATATGTTTCTCTCAGATGGACTCATAGTTTCGGTTTCTTTACAATACATTGAAGAAGCAAGTTAGAGCTTTTTCATCGCATAAAAAAACAATCTATTTGATAAGCTAAACTGTTTGACCAACGTTTCAGCAGATTTCATTAAATATGACACTCGCTCAGCTAATAACTTTCTCCAATATTCATATTGAACTTATGAAACCTTCTTTCTTTCATTATTTTAATTTTTTGTTTTTTTTTGTTTTTTTAATTTTGGGTGCTTGCCCAGTTTCTTTACATGAACTTTAAACTTTGTATGATTCCTTATAATATCATTTTATTTATTATTTAAAAGGAAAAAAAAAAAGCACTTACAAGAGAAACATAGGGTTTTCTTTTTTTCTTGGTAGGCTCAATAATTATGATGGATTCTAGTCAAGGGCGCATGTTATCAAATAGTGAAAAATGGTTCCTGCAAAACAAAGCATCATCAAATATTTCATTTTTATGGCAGACAATAGAATTTGGAGCTTTCATAGGTAGATTCATTCTCTAAAGGTTTTTTACTAAGGCTTCAACTATTTTTATCAAATATCTAACTATAAAATCCCTTATATATTGCATATGGGTATTTTAATTTCTTCTACAAAGTCTCAAAATAAATAAACGTCTGACAAAATAAATAAATACACTTAAATTAACGTTAAAGTTTATTCATAGGTATATTAATGGCTATGGATTCATAATACTCCTCCCCTACTTATAACTAAGAGCAAATACCCTTTTGGGTCCCTGGAAAAAAACACGAACCCCATTTTGGTCCCTCACACAAAGAAATGCTTTTTTTTAGTCCCTGAAAAAGACGAATAAGGGTCTATTGGTGAACATTTTGATCCCTCGCAAATTTCCATAAAGCCCTTTTTAGTCCATAAAAAAGTCTCATTGGGGTTCGTGTTTTTTGTCGGGGACCCAGAAGGGTATTTACTCTATAACTAAAGTTCTCTTATTCTATTTAAACACACTTAATCCTGAAATCTCTTAATCCTATTTTGTTATTATAAAAAACACAGAATGTAACATTATTGTCATAGTCTTTTTTTTTTTGCTCAGAATTGTCATAGTCTTCAAAGTTTACATTTAGTGCTCATTGTAACACACCAAAAATGTTGAATCCTAAGACTTAGTGGTAAACCGGCTTGGGCATGCATGAAATCCTAGTAATAAGGTAGTCCTCAATGAGAGATTGAGTTTTTAGAAGTACAATAAAAACTCAATTCTTATATACTAACTTATATCCTACTAAGGATTTTTATTATAAATTATAGTCTCTATTGTATTTTATTGTAATTACTCGGATCAAGTGTACTTACATTTTATTAGTGTTCATAAGCGGCAAAATCGTCAAGGTTGATTATTAATTATTGTTAATTGATTTCTAGGACGTTTTAGGCTTCTTCACACTGACTTCTACCGCTACAAAAAATAATTGTCAAGTTGTAGCGATTAATTTGCAACAGTGACAAAAAACCGCTACAAATGTCGATTTTATAGCGGTTTAGATCGAAACCGCTACAAATTTGTAACGGGATGACTCGTGCCAAGTGGAGTGCTGGTTAGAGAACGACCTTTGTAGCAGTTATTACAAAACAACTACTACAACAATTGGCGCGACTCTAGCGCCAATTTTGTAGCGGTTTCCTTTTAGAAATCACCACAAATGTGGTGCCAGCTAGGCGCCTTATGGTGCAAAAGTTGTGACGATTTATTTGTAGCGGTTTAAATGGAAAAACTACTACAAAATGCAAAAAGTTCGGCACATTTGTAGTGGTTTGTCCTAGAAACCATTACAGAATGCAAACAGTATTGCACAATTATCGTGGTTACTTATAGAATCGCTACAAAGTTTCACAGTGGTTCATATTTGTAGTGGTTTTATTTTAAAACCACTACAAAGTTGGAGCCCTTTACACGCGCCGCCACCAAACAATCAACCACGCAAATTTAATTCTCACACGCCTTGTAAAAGATTTTACAGAGAAGGATCAGATTTTATTATTGGTGAAGAACCTGCGGCATGAAGCTAAACATTAGTTTGAAAATAGTTGCCAACGCATGAAAAAATGCAAATGGCTTGTACTTGGTATCATGTTATGTATCACAAGCCATATAACCAAGAGAGCTCTAGCTAAGTTTTCCATAGAATTTATCTATAATAAAATGTCCCCTAAGATACATGGAAAACTCAGACAACTAGACCTCTCCTAGTTATATGGCCGATGATACATAACATGATACCAAGCACAGGACATTTTCATTTTTTTCATGTGGTTGGCAACTACTTTCAAATCAATGTTTAGCTTCATGCTGCAATTTCTTTTGATAATTGAAACGTTATAGCGGTTATATGTACAAACCACTACAAAAACAAAGAGTGTTGCACATTTATAGCGGTTACTCCTATAAACTGCTACAGAATGCAAAGAGTCTTGCACATTTGCAGCAATTACTCCTATAAACCACTACAGAATGCAAAGAGTCTTTCACATTCGTAGCAATTAGTCCTAGAAACCTCTACAGAAGGCAAAGAGTCTTACACATTTGTAGCAACTAATCATAGAAACCGCTACAGAATGCAAACGGTCATGCATAGTTGTAGCGATTATATAGAACCAGTACAAAGTTTCACTTTGTACAAGGTAGGGTTTCGTGTTTTGTAACGGTTAGTGTAGTGGTTTCGGTTCTACCACTACAATTGTCTACTCTTTTGATGAGTCATATTTATGTCATGTTTTCCTTATGTGCTTTGACTGTTTTGCATGCTGAATCTGAGCTTTATTGTGTGTTATCTGATGGAATGTCTAAGATTTCATGCACATAGGGAAATAAAGGACAGATCCTACAAAATGTTGCATTCATATCATTATCTTGCTCATGTGCATAAGAAAAGGACCACGTTATGGGTTACCGTGAAAGCGCATAACGAAGCTGATACAATGCTATAGCATATCGTATGCTCACACCTGCGCCAGTAATACAATGTGACCGCTATGTTGTAGCATCGTAAGTGAAGCAGAATTATGTGCTACATTACTCTAACCTTTCCTCACGAGTTTTCAAGAAATTAAGACAGGTCGTGCAGACGGAAGTTAAGACAATGATTGAATCAAGCTGAATCTAGAAGATGTGAAGAATCGAGAGAAAGATCTAAAGAATCCTGCGGTAGAGCTGTCAAAACAGGCCATCCCGGTCCGTTAAGCCCTAGCCCGTGCGAGCTAGGGCCAAAAAGCCCGCATGTTAAACAGCCTACACAGGCCAAAAAATTATATAATCCTAAGGGTTATGGCCAGCCCGCAGGCCAAAAAATCATTTTATCATGTTGAAATGCATGTCATGGCCGATAAACTCTAGAGTTCTTTTTTTATATGAAGAAGTGAAATTCAAACATCGTGGGATCCAAGTGAGTCTCGAGAATTCTATTCACGAAGTGAAGTAATATATACATAATAAAAGAAAAAACATACATGTATCAAAAAAAAGAAAAAACATACAAAAGAAGATTGAAGGAGCATATCAATCAAAGCAATAAATAATTCAAGTTACAAAGAATGAGAACAAAAAATTGAGGCGTTGCATGATCAAAAATGAGCATAGTTTGCTCTGTTTCACCAATCGCTCACTGGCCTTACACCGTTGCTTATATTGAGGCGAGCCCCACAAGAACAGCTGAAAATCTTTCTGAAGCAAGGCTTGTAGAAAATTGACTGACATGTTGTACACCTTTCAATCTCATCTTCCTGTTCAAATTTTGATTAGATTAGAGTAATTCCTTCCAATTAGACAATAACTCCACAAAAATAAAGACAATACTAAGGACCTGTTGTAAAGTATGGAACTGCATCTTCCTATAATACCAATATTTCGTACCTCTCTAGTCTTCAATTTGAAATTCTTGATGCCCCTTGGGATTTTGCTGTTAGAGCTTCATGATGAGTAATTTTACAATCATCTTCATCTAAAACTCACAATCAATTAAAATACAATCACCCAATTAGGCAATCAATTCCAACATAACCAATCAATATTACATGTACATATAAAACATTATGAAAATTAACACAACATTACCATTAGGATTGAAAGTAAAACCATGCAGCCAATTCCTAGTGCAAATCAACATCTGAAGATTTTTAGGAAGAGTAGAACTTCTATATTTGATAAGAACATGTCCACCAATACTAAAAGTAGATTCTGATGCCACTGTAGTAATAGGGATACTTAACATATCTCGTGCCATAATACTAAGTATGGGAAATCTACTTTCATTAAGCTTCCAATAGCTAAGCACATCAAAATCTTCACCTTGACCAAATATAACTTTTGGTTCATCCAAATAAAGTTCTAATTCACTCTTACCAGCAACATACATGCTCTCGTTCTCAAATCTTTCAAACTCCTGCAAAATATAATATATCAATTATCAAAATGAAACAATAATGAAGAAAATATTAATTTAGCATAAAAGAACATACCCTGATAGACAATTTTGATTTTTTAGGCCTACTCCCTTCTCCACTAGACTTGTGCAAGATATTGGATTTGTTGGATGATAAAGAATGAGAAGAACTTGATCCTTGGAGATTGCTTGCATATTCTTCATAAAGCTTCTCAATCTTTTCTCTCACATTTCTAACCTTATCATAAGAGGTTGAAGGATCCAGTTTTGTATAACAAAATTCTAAGAAAACAAGCTTCAAGCGTGGGTCAAGAATAGCTCCAAAAGCTAGGACTACAACTATACTGCTTCCAATATTTGTCAAACTTCTCTTTCATTCTCATTGACATATCCCTTATAACATCATCATCACTACAAAAATTTTCATTCAATATGCACTCAATCTTCCAAACTTGCATAAAATACAAGTTAGAGGTTGGATAAGATGAACCGGAAATCATGTTTGTAGTCTCATAAAAGGGTTCCGAAAATTCACATATTCCCTCCCCTCTTCTCCATTCTTCTTGTGACAAAATATATTTATAATTCCTATCTAACAATTGGAGAAAGTCAAATGCTTTTTCTAACATCAAATATGTTGAATTCCACCTGGTTGACACATCCATTCTCAAACCAATGCTTGTGTCTATGCCAGCTTGTTCCACGCAATCTTGAAATTTAATCATCCTCCCATTTGATGCTCTCACATACTTAACACTTTCTCTAATTTTATACAATGCTTCAGTAGCCACTTTCAAACCTTCTTGAACAATTAAATTAAGTATATGTTCAGAGCAACGTATATGAAAAAACTCACCATCACACAACAAATTGTTTTGCACACGAAGATGATTTATTAATATAAGCTGCATGTTATCATTCGCAGCAGCATTATCCAGTGTAATAGAAAATATCTTCTTCTCAATACCCCATTGCTTCAAGCAATCAAACAAAGTAGTTTCCAATTCAGCCCCAGTATGTGGAGGCTTCATTTGACAGAAGTTCAGAATCTTACTAATTAATCTCCAATTATCATCAACAAAGTGAGCTATTAAACAAATGTAACCCTCACTGGTAGTTGCTGTCCAAACATCTAAAGTTAGACACACTCTATTAGGAATCCTCGACATGATTTGCTTAAGTTTTTCTTTCTCTTTGACATACATTTTCCGAACATCTGACACAACGGTATTCCTAGAATGCATCACAACATCAGGACTAATATAATTTATCCAATCCCTAATCATCTCATACTCAACAAAATCATAAGGAAGATCATGATAAACTATGGCTCGTGTAAGCTTTTCTCGATGGACCTCTTGATTAATCTGTACTGTACTAGACTTTCCATGTTGTTCCTTTAATTCAGAGTTTGCAAGAATCTCACTACAACCAAGAATATGACGACCCAAATGTGAAGTTCCATAGCTACTTCGGGTCTTAGGATGTCTACCAACTACATATTCAGCAGCACAATAATTACACAGCCTTTTCAAAACCATCCTTATCCTACCAATTTTTGTAAAATACTTCCACATATTAGATATTTGTTTTTTATTTATCTTAAAACTTCCAGACACTTCAAGTGGAGTTTCATATTGAACTTCATCATCCATAATAAAAATTTGGCGTTGCTTCTTTACCTGATCTCTAATCCCTAATTTGTAGAGATGGCAGCAACAATGGATGTGGCTTCTCAGACCTCAACGCGTGTTCTGAGAAGGCTGTCACTTTTTTCTCTTAATATTAAGCTGATAAACTAGAAACAAGTCTTGAACTACCAACAATCCTAGTAGTTTACTTCTGAATTGTGCCCACTCTCATGTATCTATTTCCAAAGAATTTTACAATTTTGTGAGACAGAAAAAGTTAGAAGCCTAGACCCAAATCTTAAGCCAAGTAAATAATAATAAAGAGAATAAAGTTGCCATTTACCTCAAGTTATGCTATCAAATTCCTTGACCACTTCAGTAAATTTTGCAACATCTTTCTCATCAATTGCAGATGCCAAACCCTGAAATGTGACGACACTTCTCAAATGATATAGAACAATGAACGTTCAAATGGCTACAAAAGGTTAACAGGCTATGCAGATAACAATTACCGCAAAGCAACTTTTATTGTTAACTTCAATCTATGCAAGGTTGAGGTCATTTAAACTAGGTTTTGGAGTTTTCACCCTCGTGGAGTCAACATTAATAGCCAAATCGACACTTACAGCTAAAAATTTGTACTCACGAACTCTAGAGAAAGTTGGATCCAAGTCCTACATGATCAATCAAATAAGTGTTATAACTTATAACACGTGTTACAATAAAATATTAGCATCTCGTTTTAAAAGAAGTCACTTTAAAAGACCTGATATCGCTCCAAGCAGTTGGTAATTGCAACAATATGCCCTCGGCAAAGCTGGCAAAGGCCAACATTAAGAAGATGTCCTCTAACACCATATTTCAATAAATTATTGTTCACTGACTGTCAAGCAATATCTTCAAATATATCTATTGCCTTTTCAGTAAACAGTGATTAAAAGTTTAATTTTTCCTTTTTTTGAAGGAAATTTTTTTCCCTTTTAAATTTTTGAGAGGTTGAGGGATCCAATTTTGTTAATTGTAATGGAATCAGGCTCATTTCCTTTTAAAATCAAAGATCAGATGAGGAAAAAAGTACAGTAAATGGGCATAACCAAACCATCGGTTTAATTTGGTTGGGTTCGACACTGGGGAAAAAAATTGGAACGAAATTAGAGTATCATGGAAAAAAGCTTCTTTTGAAGCACAATGATACATTTACAGTTTGGTTTTGGTGTATTACCAATTCCAGAGAGTCAGAAGAAGAGAATCACTTACCCGTTCGAAATAATGAAACGAGGAAAGGTGGAGGGAGAAACAGTGCTTGAAGACAAAAATCGGCAGATGCTAATGAGCCTGGCGAAGCCAATTCCGCATCTTGTGAGAGATCGAGTGGGTGTTCCATGCATTTTTGATCGTGGTTTTGGGATCTCAAGAAAAGCAAACACAAGGCAGCTTCATGTTCAAACAGTGGTGGGTTCACGGTACTGGATCCATCTTAAATGTTATTTTTGGCCCGCGGTTGACCCTATTATAACCCAAGAAGAGTGGGGGTTATTTTGGGCTAGAGCCAAAAATAACTCCATCATATGGGGGCTAAAAATGGGGTTTAATGGGCTGGCCCGCAAGGTTCAGCCTAGGGATGTCCATGGACCAAACTGGACCGGGTTGGGGGTCAACCCGAGGTCTGGTCCAGGTAGGAGCTCGGGCTGGACAAGCCAGCCCGAGGTCTGGTCTGGTCCAGCACTAGCCCGAACTCGGGCTAGACTAAATCAGTCCATGGGACTGCCTAGATTGGTCCAAGCAGTCCAAGACCTTTTTTTTTCTAGATTCACGTGACTCCTCTTCCCTCACTCTTTTTTGTCTCTTCCCTCACCCTTATCTCTCACTTTCTCTATTTTCTCGTGGCTCTCACTCTCTCATCTCTTCCCTCACCAATTACCATCATCATCTCTTAATCAGTGGATCTGAAGTGGAAGCTCAAGGTCAAAACAATCCCAGGCCGGAGGTCGAGTATTTGACATTAGGGAGATGGAGGACGAGAGAAGAGACGGAGGTCGAACTGAATAGTGAAGAGGAAGTTGCGTATTTGGGACTAGGGAATAGGATGTCCTGACATTGGAACCCAATGATAAAAAAGAATCATGGAAAAAAATTTGGGGAGAGCCCCAAAATTGAGGGGCAGCTTGAGCCCCTTTTTTATTGGTACAAGTCAATGTAAATTTCTCGCTTTCTATTGCCCCTTGAGATTTGATATATTTGTGATCATGAACAAGCAGCTTGTAGATCCTAGCCTCCAGTGAAGGAAAATAAGCTTCCGAAGACACTTGGAATCAGCAAGGAAGAATCTTCGCTTCAAAGGTGCGTGATGACTCTCTTTACAACGATGGGCATGTTGCTGGATTTTGAAGCAAAGACCTGACTGAGTGGTGAATGCAGTGGTATTTTCCAAAAAAAAATTACTTTCGGGCTAGACCAGACCAGTCCAAGGGGTTTAAGCCCTTGGACCGAGGTTCAGTCCAGCCCGACCAGACCAGTTTGGTCTGATCTGTGTAATACTGTCTTAGACCATTTTTTCATCGAACCGGGTGAGGACGGACCACCTGGACTATCGGGTTTTTTGGACATCCCTAGTCCAGCCCATTTTGACAACTCTATCCTACGATATTAAAAGAAGGATCAATCAACCGAATCTAGGATTTGGACCTGACAGATTTGGAAGACCCGACTCACTGGACGTATGGCGCAAGGAGACCTAACTATAAGAGGAAAGCGGGGAAAAACCTAAAACGAGTTTAAGTTATGAGAGAAAAGCAGCCAATAAAATTCCTATCCGACTGAACTCACATCGAAGGAACGAGAGAGAAGATCGACCGAGAGGACAGTAGATCAGACCCAACTCTTCCCTAGAGCAAGACGGATCGTAGAAGACATAAAGACATCGCATGACAGGACGCCTATTACACCGTCAACCTTCCGACGAGCTTTCTTGTTTTTCTTTTGTTATTTATTTTCGTAATTCTGCCATGAGCTGTTCTATATTACTCTTGTGGTGATTCCCTCATCAGCCATGAACTAAACTTCTATTAGCTGAGCGAGGATGAATTTCGAAGTTGTAGAATGAACCCAGCTTACTAAGGTTTTAATTTAATGAATTCAATTTGTTTAGCAGTGCTTTAATTCATAGCCAGTTAGCGGACGTTAAGGGCTATCCTAGTGGTCTTGGCTTACCGGACGAGAGTCAAGGCTAAACCTCTGTTAGACAGTGTTGTTGGGCGAGCCCATGCACGACTCGATCTAAACTATAGATGCCAAGAATGGATTTACCATTCATAACCAGAACACCTTGGTTTAATTAGACATACTAAACTTGAAATCGTCATAAGAATATGGGAGAGTATAGCAAGGACTGTAGTTACAGAATGCAGAAACTTCTGTATAGAATAGTGGTGGGTTAACTGAATAACGTTGTAAAAGGCGGTTATGCTGTAGCATTGCGAAAGCTGTGCAGCATAGTTGTTATAGCAATGTGTTGTATGCAAACTTGGGGAATGACGTGACTTGGAATGAAATCCGAGTTCAGCCAACTTTTAAACTGATATCTTCCTTTGAGTTCCAATCACTTATTTATTTCTCGTCATTAGTAATAGTAAAAACAACCAAAATCAATTCTACTTTCACTTCACACAATTGTCATTAGAAACTGGAATCATCCTTGGTATCAACAGTCTCTATAGGATGATAACTCTACTTATTCTTTATTATTATTTTGACTGGTTCATTTGCCATAAGGGAATTCGACCAACAACTTTGTAGTGGTTTTCTTGTAAAACAAAGTTGAAGCCTTTATACACGCGCCGCCACCAAATAGTTAAACACGCAAATTTGATTTTCACATGGCTTCTGAAATTTCTCTAACGTTTAGCTCAACCATTAACAGAGTTATGGCTTTTGTGAGAGATTTAGATAAGGGGAAGGAGGTGAAGCGTCCCAGACCGACTCTACGAGGTGGTAGTAGTAGAGGAGGTGGTAAGGGTCATCAAGGGTAGCACGAGGGTAGAAATTTCACGATGCCATCTGTAATAACCTAAATACAGGGCCTACAAATTTGAGGATAAGCCTATGTCAAGAAAATAACTAAGCCAGTTCGGGAAGAGTCCCAAGAATGTCAAAAGATAGAAACACTCTCGAGGACTATGTGATTCGGCCCTACTAAGCATAAGACCTAGTATGCGTAGGCAGTAGGAGTAAAGTGTTAATGCAGAATGGCACATAACACATATACGGTGCCATTGGGTTGGTAGAAAGATGTCATCCATCTATGTCATTAGGTATGAGACGATTGGTCCAGCAAAAATGTGTCGGTATAAGTGTGTACATGACATTTCCAAGGTGGACATGTGTACCTTGCATCTTTAGGAAAAGACACCAGTATGTAGCGCCATGTGAAGGCCTACACATAGAGAATTGGACAAAGAATTCTACAAACAGATGCCAGTGAGCATTTCTGGGGAACAATGCTCATTGAAGAAATCCATGGGAAGCGCCATTATTGTGGACATGGAAGCGGACAATTCAAAGAGTCAGAAAAGCATTACCATGCTACCTACAAGAAGATTCTAGAGGTAAAAAGTGGAATTGAAAAAATCCGCTTTCATATAAGCTCTTACAACTTTACTGTTGAAATGGACAACACCTATTTCTCATCCATGCTAGAAGCCAAAAGAAATACTATCCTTGACTCTCAACTTCTTCGATGGAAGGACTATTTTTCACTCTATAAATTCACAGTAAGGCACATCAAAGGCAATCAGAATACCGTTGTTGGTTATCTCTCCAAGCCCCAAAAGATACAACTCATCACCCCTTCCAAACCACTTAGCATTCTTGGCATCAACACCATGTCTCTCCCAACGACGTCCAATTTCATCACCAAACACCATGAGTTCCCACTTGGTTTCAAATTAGAAAACCCTAAACAAGTCCAACAAGTAGCCAAAAGAAATTTGTTCTATTGGCTTCTCATCCTTATTGACTCCCTTCATATTTTACCTTCTTTTGAGCTTTTTAACATGGAAAACCTATATTTAACTATCCCTTTCATTAGAGGTTCTATTCCTGAAGAGATGAAGTGGTACATTTGGTCCTCTAGCCCTTTATGCTTGTTGCATAGTCTTTGAGCCTCTTCCTGTCTACCATAACCTCCATGATATAGAGTAAAATAAACACTCTCACTTGTGGAACATGCTTCAATGGTTCTCTCCTCTTCCAGTCTAGAGGAAAACACTTGGAACGATCATCAAAAGTCATGGACTCTGGCATATTCTTGAAGAATGTCAAACTACCCAATGTTTCTTTACACTTCACAAACCTTACAATTTAAACTTCCAAGAAAGACTTTACACCACTACTCAGTACAAACTTTGACTCAAAATGGAAGAGTTCGATGCAAGTTATAGAATTCATATAGATGAAGAATAGGCATGAACTTGAGTCGAAGTTAGATATAACTCAGGTTATGTGAACCCAGATATCACTCAAACACATATTTCTAAGTCACTTTCAAAGCATTATAGATAACCGGGTGACTATAGTTGAATGAAGATCTAACTAGAGTTAAGACACAAAATAGCATATATAGAATATATATCATCACATGTTTAGTTAATTTTATCATGTAAAACAACTCTTCTCTAACTTTGTTATCATCAAAATATTAAATCCAATACTACGCAAGTGGTAAAAAATGACGGCTTAAAATGATCTCTTATTAAATAGACCACAACAGTGCAAACAGGCAAAGATTGAGAGATTAAAGAAAATGAGAATGTGAGGCAAAATGGATTTATAAGAATCATCATAGGAGAGTTACCCATTTTAACAAGGTTCATACACTAGGAAACTTTAATTTATATGTACAGTAAAAAAATTAGTAGTTAATATATATATCCTATAAAGTTTTTTTAAAAAAAAACAAAAAAAAACATCAAATTCGTTTTGAAACTATGAAGTTGTTACAAGATATAAATTTCCAACAGATTGCTGGCGAAAAAAAAAAATTTATCCAACAGATTATTAAGTAAACAAATGTACATATCTTAGTTCAGATTTTATTCAAAGTACATACATCTATTTTTTTATGGACAAAACTTAAATTTTATTTTCTTATATCCCTTAGGTTTAATTTTTCAATCAAAACTTGCTAAGAGGATTTTCTTAATAATAAAAATTTTCGTTGATAAAATTTTAAAATTGTGTTGGACCATTATTATTAATAAAAAATCACATGCGGCAGGAGTTTTTTCCTCATAAAGTAAGATTTCAAAGAAACTTTGATTGATCGATCATCGATCTCATAAAAAAAATTGGTAAACCAAACTTAATTAGAAGCTAAATAAATTATGTTAATTTTAAGAGACTCTAAAGAAGACTCATTCCAGTTTTACATGTAAGAAAATATTTTAAAATTATTTTTTACTTTTGCCCCATTGATTATTTATTAGTTTTATTGCATTAATTATCCAAACTTTTTTTCTCAATCACTTCCACTCTTAGTAAATAAGAATGTTTTTAAAAAATAATTATATTTTTTATATATTTATTGTCTTTAATCAATTTTAACTAACATTTTTATCTACATAATTTTGTTATTTATATCTTATAAAAAAGACATGATAAAGGAATTGATTATATTAATCCCTAATTTTTTTCCCCCTTTAAAATATGACTTTCATTAAAACATATAACTTCCATACAACTAGTAGTCCCAGCATCTCAATCAAAAAAAAAAAAAAAAAAAAAAAAAAAAGTTGTCCGAGCATAAACTAAATACTAAACAACACAGAATTAACAAGTATCTAAAACATTTCCTTTCATATCATATGGCAAAATATTCAGTAGATCTGGTGGAGGTCTTGTAATCCAGTGAGCATGACACAACCCTTTCATTAAATTTTGACAACCCAATTAGCTACCTGATTACTTCCTAATCCCTAATTTTAAAAGCCAAGATCATTGAGTAAAAGAAACACAAAGAATCTTCACAAATCATTTTACCACTACTGTGTGTCGGCAACATCTACCTGTTCTTACTAACTTTCCATGTTCATGAAACACAAAAAGAATTAATAAATTAATGATCTTGACGACCCAAAAGAGTAATGGGTAAGTAATTGTTATTAATTTTATAATTATAAATTTATTATTTGCCCATCATGGAATCAATGACTCACTAACGGAAGTCTCCATTAATAATGCTTTTACACTTCTTTTACCACCTTATATCATACAATTTTTTCCTTTTAATTACTTTGTCTTTGGATTAATTTGTAATTGTAATGACTATGCCGCTTTCTATTTTGATTAAAAAAAATTATATTACATTGACGAAAAGAAATAACTTTATTAAAATAAGTGTGGAACGACTGAATAGAATCTGTGTAAGCTAACCTTAATAGTCTAGGAGTAATTATTATTATTATTATTCATTTCCAGTCTAGGAGTTTAATAACGAGGTCTAAAATAACGCAATCAGAAATATTTTCAAGTTTCTACCGCTTACTAAGAAAATTATATAACTCAATTGCATGAAAAGTATATAAATTAAGAAAAATATTATATCAAAATTTCAAGGAATTAATTTTTTAATACTATTTCATTGGTATGTGTATACAATTTAGCTTATGTCCCCAAAAAATGTATATAACTGTATATAATTTTGCTGTCTTATAAAAAGAATCGAAGGTAGTATCTCATAAAATAATTATTTTTACATTGTATCTACTGAAGTTCTAAGATGTTCACATCAAATTTTAATAATGCATATTATTTTTTTCATAATTTAATATTTAAATTTATAATTTTATAAAATATTAAATTTTAACCTTTAAAATTTAATCAAATGGTGATCGGAAGAGAATTGAGTGATGCTATATCAAATTAATACTGGGATCACTGGTAGTTAATTATATACTCCATCCACTCATTTTTATAAGATACAAGTAATTGAATTACATAAATTAAAAAGTTAATTAAAATTGAATATGTAAAAACAGTAACTCATTTCCCAAAAATACCCCAATTTATGTAGGGTGAGTGAGTAAGTAATTAATGCAATAAGAGTTACGAATAAATAATGGAGGAAAAATAAAAAATGAAACTAAAAATTTTAGATAATCTATGAGGGTCTCTTTTTTTTTTTTGCCAGAAAATAGTATTTCATTAAAACTAACGAACAAAATATACAAGTGCAAATTAAAAGGTTTGCAAAAAGAAAGCTTAAATACATAAAATGTAAAGAAGCCCTAAAAATAACATAACCCTAAAATAGATGAGAGGGAACCACTACCACAGTCAAAAATCCTATCGCCTTCATAATCCCTTCGTTGGAATCTGTGGGTAGAAAAACGTTGTCGCCAACAACAAAACCATTGTAAGAAGTTGTTGTTAGAAGAATCATCCCAAAGGATTCACCACTTTTATTAGCAATAAAGTAACTAGATCGGTTGTTAAAAAAACTCCATGAGAAGATCTTATAGAAGAAAAGCACCTACAAACACCGATAAAAAAGATTAAGACAAAAAAGCCGTCAACTGCACAACGAACCACATGGATGGTCTCGACCATGACATACGTTTCGGATTCGTGGTTGCTAACAACACATAATTAATAATCTTTTGAAAGATATAGAGCTAACAATATATAAGACCATAACTACCAAATCCCAACCCCAAAACCGTGAAACGTAACCACCGGGGTGAGACTAATTGCTACCATTAAATCTCTCAACTCGATTATTATTGCCGCAACAAAAGTCAACATTACCCTAAGAAGCCCAAAGAAATATAAAAATAAAGGGAGATCAATACAAAATACGGACGTCTCCACCCTCAACTAAAACTGGGGAGGGACATGACGTGAAAAAAGCTCGTCCAACAACGAGAGAAGAGCTCCCACCACCCAAGAAGTTGAAAAGAGGGGGAGAGAAAAAAGAGAGACCCCTACCAATTAGTGTCTCTTAAAAATAGCACCTGTTAAAATTCATGTACATAGGACGCAAAGGAGTACTTTGAAAAATGATTATTATTTCTATGAATCAAGAAGATAAATTGATGCCAATTAAGTAGTTATTATGTAGCTTGGCATCTAATTGTGTTATAAATTACACTTACGAGGGTTCCCACCAAACCTAATTTAATTTTGGGCATCATGGCTTGGTTTGCCCAAGGGAGACCATAAAACGGTAAGCATAATAATGCTTCTCATCTTTAACACCGGTTGCACAAATAATGATTATTTTAATATTTAGTTTATATTTATTTTCCTTTTCTCTTCTTTAAATTAGCAATTCTTGGAATTAAGGCTTCCTTTTCATGGCAACTTGTGAAACCAATTCAAATCCTGGGCATTATTCATAAAAATAATTTCGTTTGATTCAGTTGGAGAAAATTTTATAAAAGGGGGGAAAATGATGAGTATGAGATGTTAATTCCATGCACAGATCATTTTCCTTTTCAGTATCACTTTATGTTCAAATACAACAAAACTTACCAAAATTTAAAATATGGGTAAATTAAAGAATATATAAAATTTGTGTAATTAAATGTTATTAGTCATCACTTGAGTTCGCTGCGTCAGCGTTTTTTATTAGCAACATTAACGGTGTTAAAATTTTAAGACCAAAAGCATATTTTATAAAGTTAAAGAACCAAAAATATGCCTTATGTAAAACTTGAAGAATTAAAAGTATACTTTAGTCTAAAATATAATATAAAACGGTGTTAGAATTAATATAGTTGCTTAGTTGTTATTTTATTATTGATTAATACACAGTGATTAAAAGGGTAGTAAATTGTAATTATAAAAGCTCAACCAAACCCTGTTTAAAGTCTTCAACTACCATGTAGATGCAAATTGGGTAGTTAAAACTAAGGAGCTGCATAGGGTAAGTACCTCTAGAGCCATCCTATGCTTTACTAAATAAAAATGTTTGAAAAAAAAAATTATAAAACAAATAAATAATTAAATAGATGAAAAATGGGAAGTTTATTAGGTAGTTGGGTAGTTAGGTAGTTAGGTTTGAGATAATGGCCAGAAGGTCCCCCCCCCCCTCCCCCCAAAAGAAAGAAAGAAAGAAAGGGTGGTTAGTTTCAGGACATACAGAATAAATTCCAAGCAAACACGTTATTCCCCTTTTTTGAAACCAAACATTAGATAAATGCACGTACGAAAAGATGTTTGGAATTTGAAATTTGAATAAAATAAAAGGAAAGATAAGTTGTGGGTGGGAGTCACATGGAAAGGAAGAAGAGGGGTAAATGAGATTCCGAGAAAGCAGGAAACTTGAGGGAAAGGGAATCAAATTGAGTAACATTTACAATTGACAAGTAATATGTAATAATCACGCGCACTCCTTGCCGAACCAAACACAAGGAAAAAAAAAAAATAAACCAAGCACTTTTTATATACTCCCTCTGGTCCTTTGTATACTGAGTATTATAGGAAGAATTGATGATCCCCAAGTATAAGCCATTTGGTGTATTATTAATTATTATTATTTTCAAAAATATTACTCCTATCAGTACAAATTATTAGGAGACATGAAATCTAATGTAGTGATTTTATATACTCTTAAATTAGTGTAAATTTGGAAAAATATTTCGTTTTGAGACAAAGTTAATGAGTTAACTCTGATAATTAAAAAAGAAATATAATAAGCAAACAATGAACAACTTCTCTTTTAGATCCACTGAAGTGGTTAAATGTGATTTATAACAAAGATTAGAGGAAGGTAATCAACATTATTAGTATGAGATTTTTTTTCATAGTTTAAAAAAGAAGAAAACTATAATTTGCTTTATTTCCCTCTATCATTTTGTGGTGTTGAAAAAAAAATAGTGAAAAATTCTTGTTTAAAAAATTAATTGATAAGAAAGATTTGATATATTTTTATGCACATAAAATATGATGCTCTATAGGATTTCTCACACAACAGACAGTACTGGAATTCAAAATTTTGCAAAAAAGATTTTTCGATTATTATTTTCTTTTTTTAAAAAAAAAAGTACTAATTGAGTAGTGCAGGTTGTTCGTGTGCATGTGTGGTTCTTATTCCTTTTTTATTTTTTATTTTAAAAAATAAATTTGGAAAATGGATTCCAGAGGGCAAGTATGACTAGTCCTGTGTGTTGTGTGATTTGAATTTGGAGGCTTATTGGGCCTATAAGTTTTGTACGTTAGGGACAAATGTCATTATATCTCTTAGCGCTTTCTACAACATCCCACATGCCACTCTTCATTCTCCTCATTATCACTCTTAATCCCTTCTTTTTATTTTTCTTTTTACCTTTTTAATCCCCCTTTATTTACAACTTTTCCCCTCAAAATGCCTAACTCATTACATATCATCATCACCACAAACCAAGTTCACATAAATCCTCTCTTTTTTTCCCCCGCGCATGGCTTCTAATTCTTACTACGCCTTTTGACCACACAAATAAAAGTAGACACCATGCCGGCATAATATTTAATTTTTTTAATACACATAAGTATTTTTATTAAACATTTCCCTAATTCCCTTTATATTCTATTGTTATTTTATATTCCATTTTGATGGATAATCACATTTTTATAACCTTTAGTTTTAAATATAAGTCTCTGGCAGAAAGGAAAGTTTTAAGTATTAGTCATTTATTGAAGATTGAAGACTTTTCTAATTTCTCATCTAAAATATAACTCACTTTTTTAAATTTCTTGGATCATTAAATGATTTTCTTAAAAGAACCCTCTTTAACATTTGGAATTTTAAAAAAGGGTTAGATCTTTTTTTGCTTCGGAAATTGTCACAATCTCAATTTTCTCGTGAACGTTTTTTTGGAGCAATCTTACACTGAAGTTTTAAAACGATAGTAATTTCGCTCTAGTCGTTATTCATGTTAAGTTTGACTTTTTTGGTTGACCAAGTATCTTTGAAATTTGGTAAGTTCATATGTCATTCACACATTTTTGTTGAAGTACAAATTTGCTTTAAAAGTTTTCACTCATGAGCAATGTTGCCTTAAAAAAAAGTTTGAATCCAATATTGCCTTGGAAATTTTCAAATTGTAACAATGTCATCCTGACTATAATAAATATTAAATTTGACTGTTAGTTAACCAAATATTGTAAGTTGGCAATATGAATAACATTGAAAAAGAGGCCATACATGGAGGAGATCACGTTCCCAAGAGAAAATGATTTAATGATCATATTCAAGCACGCTAAGCAAGATTACCTAGAACAAGGTCATTGTTAACCCTCTATCATTGTGTCCCAGCCAATGTTGTCAAATTCAAGTTTCTACGTAGAAATGGAAGAGGGTGGTAGAGGCATAAATTATAGAAACTTTGTAGAAACGACACAAAACGTAAAGTTTCTACTACTTAAAGTCATGATACAAAAATTTTCATACATACATACATGTGTGTGTGTAAAAACATAAATTGCTACTTAAACTTTAATGAACAACTTCATATTTAAAATATATAAGTCACATAACTATATAAAACATAAATCAAAAAACACAGAGTTTAACAACTCCTACAACCAAATTTCAAAACATCAAAATAATAAAATTTAACAATTCCTAAATTATATCAATTAATTCAAATCAAACACACATTAACTTGCATGTCTTCAATGTGCTCTTCTCTTGCTCTTATAACAAGTTCATTTGCAAAACTTGGAATGTTCAAAGCATGAACATTTATAGGTTTCCTCACTTCAACTTCAATCAAGTTTTTCTCATCATGGGCATTAACATCTAAGTTGTCTACATCTTCCCAATCTTCTTCATTTTCTACTATCCAATCATCATCGAATAAAAGATCATCAAAATTATATGCATGAGAGTTTTGAGCATTCTCTTTCTTGCCTAATCTTGAATTGGCCATCATAAAAATAACATCATTTATAGTCTTTTGATTTTGGGAAATGAAAATATGTTTTTTGTTTTAAGTAAAAACAGTAAAAACGTAATTTTTTTTACCGTTTTTAAGTTTTTAAGCGTAGTTTTTACCAATTTTTACTTGCGTCTTAACACGTATCACTCTAATAAAAATGTATGTTTTTACGTTTTTACGTTAGTTTTTGACAACAATGAGCCCCCAGCGATGTTGAGATAAATAGGTACCTGTTCAATCTTCTTTTAAACACATAAGATGCTTCCATCTCTTTGATTCTCTCCAACCATTCAAATTCGGTGCATTTTTTTTTAAAAAAATCTTTATTTATAAATCTAGCTTGGAAAAAATGAAATAGATGATATATGTACTGACAGATAAGCATATTTGACCAACTAACGGGTAAATTTAGCTTGGATAATAACCAAAGTAAAATAGTTACGATTTGAAAATTTATAAGGCCATATAGCTCTTGAGTGAAAACTTCTGAGGCAACTTTGCACCTAAACTCAAAATAAGAATGACATGGATGACATATAGACCTATCAGCTGAGCATATTTGGTCAACTAACTGTCAATCTTAACTTGGATAACCACTAGGGTGAAATTGCTACAATTTAGAAACTTATAGGACAAAATTGAGATCTTATGACAGCTTCCAAGAAAAATCATAAGATAATTAGATAATATATTAAGAATAATTCAATAATATGGACACTAAGAATTTAATAAACCATCTAATAAGTGGAAAATATGAAAAATATGTTTGCTTGAATAAGAATTTAATAAATAATGCTCACTAAATAATTATCTTATTAGATAACTTATATTTAAGCTATTAAAAAGAATATTTGAAATCGATTCTTTACATGGATTGTTTGCTATGTGGGATTTGGTAGGGAGGGAAAATTCTTGTGAGTTATATTTTAAAGGGTTAAGGTGCGATTTGACAATAAAGCTATTGGCTTTCGGGAAAGCGTCCTAACACAATTAACTATTAAGTGGACCAAAAATACCAACAAACTTTTAAAAAGGAGCGCGTCAAAGACAACATCGATTAGAAAAAGTTAACGTCGTTATCTAAGGTACAGATTGGCTAACTAACTTTTACTCCAGGAGCGCCCAAAGATAATTTTTTTTTACTCGGGAGCTCGCCAAAGACAAAATTCTAAATTTTACTAAATTAAATAATTTTTTTCTCAATTGTCATTATTCAAAACTACTTGTATAGATATCTATGGACAAAATTTACTCATTCTTCACTTTTGTCAAAATTATAATTTGCTAAAATAAACAAAAGTTTTAATTAAAAATATAATTATATGATTTAAATAAAACTCAAGGTGTTTTATAGTTTATTATATATGTTAAACAAAAAAAAATATATATGATTTATTTTTATTTTTGAAGAAAGTTATGTGATTTAAAAAAATCATTTAATGTTAATAAAATTTTAAAAATCTATTATATTCTGAAAGAAATGAAATGAGTTTAATTTTTATTTTTATAAAAAGAGCTTAATGGATATCAATGTTGATACTTAATAATATAAATCAAAGAACTTGATGATATATTTGTTAATTAAACGATCTATTGATTATATGAAATGGGACTTGTTGAAAAAAAAAAAAGAAGATAACTTAAGAGGCTTGAGGAATGACAATTTAATAATAGGTTAAGGAGCAATTTGGCCTACGAAAGTCCCATATTCATATAAGCAATAGATCATTTAATTAACGAATATATAATCAAGTTGCCGAATTTATATTATTAAATATCAACGTTGATATCCATTAAGCTCTTTTTATAAAAATAAAAATAAAACTTATTTCATTTCTTTCAGAATATAATAGATTTTTTAGATTTTTTAAATTTTATTAACATTAAATGAATTTTTTAACTCACATAAATTTCTTCTAAAATAAAAATAAATAATTTTTTTTTTGTTTAACATATATAATAAACTATAAAACACATTGAGTTTTATTTAAATAATATAATTATATTTTTAATTAAAACTTTTTTTATTTTAGCAAATTATAATTTTGACAAAATTGAAGAATGAGTAATTTTTGTCCATAAATATCTATACAAATAGTTTTGAATAATGAAAATTGAGAAAAAAATTATTTAATCTAGTAAAATTTAGAATTTTTGTCTTTGAAGCGCTTACGGAGTAAAAGTTCGTTACTAATCTGCATCTTAGATAATGACGTTAACTTTTTCTAATAAGCGTTGTCTTAGCGCACCTTTTTAAAAGTTTGTTGGTATTTTTAGTCTACTTAATAGTTAATTGTGTTGAACGCTCCTGAGCCTATAGTTTATTGGTCAAATCACACCTTAACCCTATTTTAAAACATTGAAGAAGTGAGGTTATAGAATGTTAAGAAAGATAATATATAAGATAAAAGAATAAAAAATAAAAAATTAATTAAAAGCTCTTAACCCTACTTCTCTAACTTTAACCCCTCACGCTACTATATACTCCCTCCGGTCCTAATTATAGGAGCAAATTACCAGAATTTGGAAGAATTAAGGAGGGAAGTTAAATTAGTTAATTATATGTATTTTCCTAAAATACCCTAAATGAGGAAATGCATGACCAAATGTATTTGAGGACTTACATATATTTCTGAAACGTCCTTTTCTAAGTGAAATGTTTAAAATGTATATTTGTGAAATCCATGTTTATTGTCCGATTGTGAGGGTAAATATTTTTTAAATTTTGCTTCACCAAATGAAAAAGGTTTGAAACTTGTATTTTTGTGTGTTTATCATATTGTGTATTTTGAATCAAACTGTTTACTTATTCTCTTTCCTCAATAAATTACATATACGTCCTCAAATACATTTGGTCATACATTTGTTAAGGAAGTTCTAAAATATATTAGTATATTATTAAATTGTTATTGTCTTTAATTATTATTGAGAAAATATAGATAGAGGTATTATAGAAAAAAATTGACAAAACTTAAAACTTGCTCTTATAATTAGGACCAAAACCAATTCCAAAATTTACTCCTATAATTAGGACCGGAGGGAGTAATAATTAGCTAATGATGAGTTCCATCCTATTTAATCATGTCATGCCTTCTAATTTAATAAAAAAGTATACTTTTTTTATAACATGATTTGGTATCTTTTTTAGGGTTTGTGACTACTATTTCTACCTTATGTGTCCTTCTCTGATATTTGAACTCAAGATTTAGAGGGATCTAACAGTGTTTTACATCAATAAACCAACTTTATGTTAGATAAAAAAGGGGAAAAGATAGAAAAAAAAAAGACTCTAAATTTGTAAAATCTCAAATTAGATTTGTCACTAAAAGTTAATAAAGAAATAATAAAATTTAATAAGTAATTCACAACCCATTTTTTTTAAAAAAAATACCTTATTTAAAATTTTTCAAATTCAAAGCCTTTTCTAATATATATATATATATATATATATATATATATATATATATATTAAAACACAAGGTAAAAAAGTACACTAACAATTGCTGCTAAACTAAAAAAATATAGGAATGTGAGAGGATGTGATGGGAAATGGGATTTGACGGAGGAGAAGGTGAGAAAAGGTGAATGAGAATTTTAAAATTACAGAAGCACTAGGGAAGGGAAGTGGGGTCCATTGGGAAGAGTAAAAAAAAGTATGGACAGCATCAAAAGCAGCAAAAATAAAGCGCGGAATCTGCATGTGACCTCTGACTCTGAGGTGACCTACACACCTGGACGGTCCAGATTGCTTCTTCTCATTATCAAATAATTATAATAATAATAAAAAAAAAAGCACACTAAAGGAGACAAAACTGAAAGAAATAGTAGTCGTTTTAGCAGTTTAAGATGTTTGGAGGTTTACAAACGACAAGTTGGTTAATGGTCGTTAATACATTATCTTCCCTCGTTTCTAATGAATGGTCAAACTTCCCTCCGGTTTTCGCGCCCTCCTCTCTCTTGCTTATTTCCCTTTTTACCCATTTTCTTTACTTTATTTTCCCTTATTACCCCTACTATTTTCACTTATTTAATTCTCTTCCAAATAGTATTTAAAATTTAAATTTAATCAGATTGTCTTGGACATTGCCCTAATGGCAACAGCATATCATAAATATTGACTTGTATGATACTATGATTCTACACAAACTATTAAAATATTATTTAAAAAAATTCCTGCTAAAATATTAAAATTTACCACTCTGGTCCTATTTATAAGTCCTTTTTTTACCAAATCACATATACCAAGAAGAGGTAAATAGCTCAATGATTATGAGATGAATTTTTAACTTTACCCTCATTTATGATTGGGTATCTTTCAATTCTTGTTTCTCTCTCTATTTTCATTGGTACAATTAATATGAGCAAAATTGTCATAATCTCATTTATTGGGTCAAAAATGACTTATAAATAGGATCGAGTGGTATGTGGTATATAAAAATTATTTTTAACCTTCAATTAAATTAAAGTTTATAATAAAATATGCATTTTAAAATATCAAGATTCAGATATGCATTTTAGATTTTTTATAAGGAGAATTTTAAAAAATATGCACTAATTACACCTAAAATTTTATATTGAGACTTATACTTAAAGAAACTAAAAATTGAGGCCTGCATTAAAAATGGAGAAATAATTATCAATAAAATTAACACTTCAAAAAACTAATATAAACCGACAAAACATGTATCCATCAAATTTCACAATTGTTCATCAGACATCAGCCAATAACTTGTTTTTGTAAAAAGATAAGAAAATACTATTTCAATATTAAAATTTTTAAATAAGTGATTTTCTCCTAAAATAAGTTATTGTTATACTCTTTAATTAATTAAATTTTATATAAAAATAAAATTTAGTTTCTGTTTCTATTTTACCCTTAATTGTAAATCGCTAATTTTACTTGACAGTTTGTTTGTAGATTTCAAAGGATAAAACACACGAGCTGCAAGAACAGTCATGGAAAAGATAACAGCAAGTATGCAACGAACCATGGGAACAAAAATATACAACTTTTATGAAGTTTTTATTTAAACTCATTAAACAATATGTATCGCATATCCCGTAGTCTTTTATTCCTCATAAAACAAAGCACTGCGTGATATATAAATATACGAGTACAATTTTCCAATGTAAATGTCACTTGAAAAAGGTATTTATCGTTTTTTTTTTTTTTTGAAAAAATTGTTCTTTGATTGGGATTATTGATTCAATGGGATTATTAGTTCAATTATATCTAGAAGAAATATATATTTTTAATCATTCAAGAAACTAAAAATAAATAAATTTCAATTTGTTCGACGAGAAATTAATCTTACAAATTTTATAATCTCAAAATTAATAATTTTTTAATATATTTGAAATTTATAAAATCTATTATGTGTACATTTTTATTAGCACATATGTATGTCACTTTATATAATTCTAATATTGAAGAGGGGTATATTGGTAAAAATATTTAAAAGTTAAACTTAAAAGTCAAATAACAATTTAAATGATGGAAATCTAAAAATATAAAAAAGATTCATGTAACATACGAGTACATTTTAATTTTAAGAGAAATTTATATAAAATTTTAAAACAAAGGGGCAATCTATATAATTAAAAAAAGTATAGAGGTAGTTAGAGTATTTTTTTTTTCTTTTTAAAAAAACAAATAGGGAGTAGTACCGTCAACAAGAAACAGAGAGGTTTATGGTGAAAAAGAAATATATATATATATATGTGGCTAAAAATGAAGCATTTATTAATTAGTAAAATAGACGTAACATAGAAAAAGAACACATCACGAGGTAGCATGCAAGAGAAGAAAAATAAATAAGGGGATGCGAATTTTGGTGCATATCTGACACAAAATCAGATATGGCTTTGAATTGTGTCGTCCCTATGCTGTGTTTCTTTCACTGTGTGGAGCCAAGCTGAACATTTCAGAAACCAAATCACATAAAGCAATTCAATTTGATTTTGATTTTAAACCACCCAACAAAATTCCAAACCCCCCATGTGCTCCTTATGAATACATACTGGTACATCATAAACCCAACAAGATGATTCCTTTTTTCGAAAAAAAATCCTGACTTTTTAATTTATAGTTTTATTTCTGTATTTTTTTTTTCTTTTTTATTGAGCTTCTTCAATTATAGGGATTAGTTTCTATACTCATAATATGATAATTATGACTTAGTGGACGCTGTGACAAAATACAAAATAAATACTTTTATTTAGGGTTAAGGTGTAAAAATGAGCGTGTCTTTTGTTAGAGGAGCAAAGCCAAGTATGATCTTTTTTAGGTGCAAAGTGCTTGTGCACACGCGTGGTTCAAATTAGGTGCAAAAATATCGTTTGATTGTTAAGTTTGACTTTGACCGTTAAATTTAACTTTTTTTTCTCGATCGGCGATGACGACGTGGCATTTTCAAAGATGCAAAAATAGACGTGTCTTTGGTCGGAGGAGTTTCAAGAAGAAAAGATCTTTTTTTGCACGTGAATTTTGACAAACCGTACGCTACATTTTTTCGCACCTTTGAAATGCCACGTCATCGTCCAGGTTAGAAAGAAAGTCAAACTTAACGGTCCAAATGATATTTTTTGCACCTAATTTGAACCACGCGTGCACTTTTTTGCACCCAAAAAAGCACTTCTTCTTGGGTCTTTTCCGACAAAAAACACACGTATACATTTTCGCACCTTAACCCAATAAAATAATGTAATAAAATTTATTTATTATTAACATAAAAATGAAAAAATATGTATGCTTATAATCATGCCTCTGCATCTATGTATAATTTGTCCTTTGATTGATTTTGATTTTATTTCGTCCTATGTTGCAAAATCAAGTCTAAGAGCATATTGAGTGAAATTCACGCCGTCAGCTAGACGGCTTCAATAATGTCATTTCTCTCTTCTAGCGTCAATAATATCATTTCTCCTAAAAATTAACTAATCATGAATATATAGATCGCGACATATAATTTTTTTAAGAAAAAAACTATAAAGTCTCAAAAATGAGGAAAAAATTACAAGGAATTAATAAAAATGAGGTAAAATTATAGAAACTTAGATATTAATTTTATATTTTTCTAATTTTTGTGCTAGTAAATAATTGTGGTTAATTTGAAAGAAAATAAAGTAGTAAAAAAGGGGAGAATAAGATTTCTCTTTGAAAGTTACAGCTCACAGCCTGAGAGTTAATTCGAAAGTTAAATGACCCAGAGAGAATTAGAATTATCACTAATAATGCTTGTGCTGCAAAACAGCCTTTTTAGTTAAGGTTTGTGTTAAATGTTTGTTCTGAAACGGTGGGAGGGAACAAGTTGCAGGGGAAGGAATTAATGTCACACTGCTCACTGGCCATTCCCTCCAAAATTGGTTAGCCAACCCCTTTGCCTTATTTCATTTATGCTTCCCCATTGCTTCTCTATTAGTAATAAATACACCTACCCATGCATTGCACACACAAAAAAAAAAAAAACTCAATTCACTACTATATATTTGTTTATATATAACGTTTTTTTTTTTTAACCATTGAGCATCAAATATTTATATATAATGGCTTTAAACCGTTAAATATTGAACACTATATTTTATGATTTTTCAAATACAACCATTATATATAGGGGACTACATTTAATGGTTGTACAACAGTGACTATTAAATATAACAATATATATTTAATACTTTTTAGTAACAACTATGATATATTTTGTACAACACTTAATGGTTAAAATGATTAAAGATAAAGTAAATGAAAAAATTGTTATATATTTAGAATATATTGTGGTTATTGGCGAATAACTGTTAAATATGTGTGACAATTTTTTTAAAAAAAATGGGGGGCTCACTTTTGATCAGCCTCCTACAAAATAACTTACAAAATCAATATATATACACCAGACAGCCAAATAAATCCAGTTCTGACTAGATATATCCAAATACACACACACATACACACAAAATAACCAAGCCAACAAGTGCCAACAAATTTAAACAAATCATCGAATTCTATCTATATAATAATTATGAATACATCAAAGCTAGCTAAGGGAATATACATGTGATCAAGTGTCACTTTTTCTTTTCCTAGTCATAGTAATTTTAATGATGTTTTTAGTTACAATTGTTTTCTTTAAGGGTTAAGGTGCAAAAATAGACATGTGCTTTTGTCAAAAAAGCGCCCAGTAGCAAGTGCTTTTTTTGGGTGCAAAAGTGTACACGTGGTTTACAAATTATGTGCAAAAATATCGTTTTGACCGTTAAGTTTGACTTTGACCGTTAAGTTTGACTTTTTTTTTGCGATTTGGACGATGACGTGGCATTTCAAAGGTGCAAAAATAGACATGTGCTTTGTCAAAAATTCACATGTGCAAAAAAGTACTTGCTACTGAGCGCTCCTTTGACCAAAACACATGTCTATTTTTGCAGCTTCGAAAATGCCACGTCATTGTGCAGTCAGCAATCAAAGTCAAACTTAACGGTCAAACGATATTTTTGCACTTAATTTGTAACCACGTGTACACTTTTGCACCCAAAAAAAGCACTTGCTACTGGGCGCTCCTCTGACAAAAGCACATGTCTATTTTTGCACCTTAACCCTTTCTTTAATTTGCAAAACAACTTCCCCCTCTTTGATATCCAAATTCCTTATTGTGGTCATGCCTAACATATAAAGCATCACCTCATTGAATAGTGTTCTAAGTGACGACCCCTAGAAAGGATCATCCTCACTGAATTCACCTCCTGCACCCTCATTTATTTTGTTTGATAGCAAAATGATAGATCATTCTTTATCCACAGGATCAAGAACATAAAAAACTTGTTTAGATTGAGAAGCCAAAATGAAATCTCTACTTTATACATTTGCTTGCTCAAATTCAATTGTATCAACTTCAACTCATCCACTTTCAAAGTATTATTATTGTCAACCCGCTTGCACTCAAACATCAGAACATGAAATCCTACGTATGCAACTCCTAAATGTGCTCAACCACGTTAAAGTATAACATATTTCATAGATAAGATTCTTACCTTTTGCACTTGATACATGCATGGTGTTAGCAATAACAGTTACCCCACTATTTTGCATTTTGCTTCGGGCATCATGCTCTTTAGTGTAGAAGGTGTATCTATTAATAACGTAGCTTGAAAAATAAAGCACATGTCTGTTTAGACCACGTGCCAAGAACATTACTTTATCTAGAACTGAATTATGATCAACATTGTACTTGTTATCCATGTGCTGCTTCAACCATGTTGTAAATTATTTATTATGTTCTTTGGCATACTAACTTCGTACTCTATTGGGGTTTCCCTCTTAAGCTCATCAATATGAATACCTACATACTCGTCAATCTCTTCAGAGTTGTGAAGTTTGTATAGGTGTGCTCCCACTGTTGGTTTGAGATAGTGATAACTTTCTTTTCGATCAACTCTTGTCCATATGTCCTTCCTTCATGCCGAGACACGAAAGGCCAATATCACATGCATATTTCAAATAATCGGTACAAATTTCATCTGCCTCTTCACAAATGTACTGTTCAATAATGCAACCCTCTAGCTGGATACGGTTTTTCACATACCCTTTTAGGTCCTTCATCTTGTGCTTGACTGAGTATATCCATCTCATACAGACTGGGCCACATAGTTGTACCTCTCTAACCAAGTGAACAGTTAAGTGTACCATTATGTCAAAGAAAGCTGGAGAGAAAAACATATCCAGCTCACACTAAATAGTCACGTTTGGGTTTGTAGCCTTGACAATTTCTTAGGGCCAATCACCCTAGTACACAGTGACTTGAAGAAGAAACAGAACTTCATGATCGTAACTCGCACCTTATCAGGTAAAATACCTCATATTGCTACCAGAATAAAGTTTTCCATCAACACATAGCCATGAGTGATTTCAGACCCTTCGGCTTCAAGTCCTTCATTGATACAACGTTGCTCATGTTTGACAAGTAACCTCTGCCACTTTCATGGAAGTAAGAAACTCACAAAAACTTTTTTTTTCCTTGTTTAGATAGTGTAAAAGCCACTGGGCGAAGGAATGTACAAGATCCTATCTTCTCCGGAGTTGGCTTACCTCCTTTGCGGTAATGGTTCACTGCCATCCGCTGTGCCAGAAGCGACGTCGTTTTTTTGCCAAAAAGATGACCTGGTCCCTTTAAAAAAAAATTAAGGTACTGTTGCTAGGTATTAAAAAGATAATTCAGGATACGAAATGATACAAAAAAAATTATTCATGATCTTAAAAAATTATTTTAGGATTTTAAAAAATATATTCAAACAGATCTTTGGCGGGTATTAAAAGGATACTTATTGGTACTGAAAAAATAATTCATAATCTTAAAAAAATTATTTTAGGATCTTGAAAAAACATTTTAAAGTATATTTTTAGTAGCAGTAAGTACCTGAAATATTTTTTCAAGATCCTAAAATAATTTTTTTAAGATCATAAATTATTTTTTCAGTACTAGTTAGTATCCTAAGCTATCCTTTTAATACTAGCCAGTACGTTGAAATATTTTGTTAAGATCATGAAAAAAAAAATGTATCATTTAGTATCATGAATTATCTTTTTAATACCCGGTAGTACCTTGATTTTTTTTAAAGGGACCAGATCATCTTTTTGGCAAAAAACGACGTCGCTTCTGGCGCAGCGGACCATTACCGCAAAGGAGGTAAGCCTGCTCCATCTTCTCCAGTGCCAATTCTCCCTTATTCTCATCTCAACCATGTCTAGTCTTGTATTAATGCCATCCTTTATCTTCCCAGGAATATGGAGTAATGTTCCAAAAAGATTTTATTTTACACACATTTTTCTTAATGTACATGACATCAAGAAAATGTCTAACATTAAGGGAATTCCAATATGACAAATCAAAGAAAATAGACATTTTCTTCCACCCCCTTGTCCCAATGTGTTTCCCAAATGGCTGTCTAAATTTACAGTCCATATCATTTTAATAAATTTATTATGATTTGTACTATTATTTGTCAATTAAAATAATTTTTTGAATGGCAAAAACTAGAAGAATAATGTTTACAAAATATAAAAATAAACATTGAACCTTTGAACCTTTGAATCAAGAAAAACTATATATTACTAATAAATAATTAAAGAGGACAAAAGCTATCCTCTAACACAAATGTAATATTTAAACTATCAATTTTCAATTACCCCAAGAAAATATTCAAATGTTATAAAAATGATGACATTTTTATATTTTTTAAGTATTATTCTTCTAAGGTTTTCCATACAAAAAGATATTTTAATTGAAAAATCATAGTAAAAATCCTAATAAATTTATTAAAATGATAAAATAGATGATAATGAGTTTAATATTATAAATTATTAAGGGAATTAAATTTTAATTTTGAAATGTCGGGGTTCTTTGCAACAAATGAAAGTTTAAAGGGGTTATTTATAATTGGTTAAAGTTCAGGGGTATTTTATAAAATTAATAATTTATGTAGGATGCCACGTATAATCTATTAAGCTGATGTGACGATTCCGCTTAAAAGATAACGGTCAGTTAACATCAGAGTGTTAATAATAAAAAAGTAAAAGGTTTGAGGGTTAGATTTAAACTTTGAAATGTCAGGGAGTTTGAAAGACGAAATATCACCAAGAGGGAGGTGAATTGGGGGTATAAAATTTTCTTCACAAAAATTCTCTGTTCACAGTCAACGAAACAGAGATGAACAGAGTAGGATAGGGAGAGATTGAACACAAGTGATTTATACTGGTTCGGTCTAAATTCTCAACCCACGTCCAGTCCCCATACTCTCAAGGATTTTACTAACTCAAATGATTACACACTCTGTAACTCTTGAAGTAATTCTCTCACTAGAACTTACTCCCTCTTACAAGTTGTAATCAAATAACCCAATCTCCAAGTCCCACGACTTGAGATTCTTACAATTAAATGATTTCAATAAATGATACTCTCTCTAAGAGTGGATAATGATAATCACTAAAGCACAAAATATCCGAGGATATTGTTTGTGGGAGTAGAAACACTAAATGTTCAAGTTGCTAATTGAATGCGCCGAGTTTTTTTTTTTGGTAGGTGATGAATTGAATGCTTCTGCTATTAATTATACTAGTTCAAAATTGTCCATATTTAAAATTTTGATGAAATTTTCATTCACAAAATTTATAATTATGATTAGAATAATTTTTTATTCTTAAACTAACTTAATGTATTAACTCTTAACCATCTCTCCTTGATTCTTTTGATGAAGTAATTAGAGATGTCTTATGTCAACGCCTAGTTGTACCAGTAGCAACACCACTTGCTACGTTTGGATGAGGTCCTAAATTTTAGCCCAATGTTGGCATGTTAGAAGGCATGCATGGGTTTAAATTATTAAATCAAAAAAAAGTAGAGATGTCTTATAATAGGATGGTTGTCATACCATTTAGTAATGATTTTATATAATTGAATAAGGTTTTTTTAATAAGCTCAATAATTCAAAAAAAAGAAAAATCACCTCAATAAAACTACTACTATTTCAGTAAAATTTGATAATATTCAAACAGTATGTTGATCAAAGTAAATAGAGTTATAACAAGATCTCATGTTTGATTTTGTGCACATATTAAAAAAAGATGTCTCTCTCCGATACTGATACTGATTATGCTTGGATATAAATCAATCAATAATAGTATACTCCACCGGATAGTTATATATAAGAAATTAAATTTGATAATATTTTTTGGGTGAATTATATTTGATAATATTATACATGTGTGTATTGATTGCTTTTGGTGAAAATAGGCCTACCAGTTTGCCTCAAAGCAGAAGAGCTGCGCCTAATCGGCCAAGGCTGCCTGATATGGACAATCACTGCCAAATATTGTTCTGACACATCATCTTATCTTTTCATAAAAACTGTCACCTGCATGTATCTTCCTACTTTGTGTCTCGACAAATAAATCATATACTATCATTTATTCAATAATATTTTATATTAGTTTCGAGCCATGTAAAAAGACAAGCAGTGCACGTAACTGAAACTAAGCTGTCTTAATTAAAATGATTAGGAAACACTAATGGCGAGAATCCCGCTTTGTACATACTTTCCAATCACATGGCTTCCACGTATATGATAATAACAACTTCAAATCGTTTCCCATGCACACCTTATCTCTACAATCCTATCATCACAGCTCAACTGTGTTTAAGTCAGGTGAAAAAGACTTGATTCATCTTAAATGATATTGATGATTCAAAACTTCTACATAAAAATTTCGGTTCAGGTCCAACTTTTCTTGGAAGTCTTTTTAAGTTTAATGATGTTTTGAAAATTTTCAAATCATAACAATGTCGGCCTAAATATTATCTAAATTAATTTTGATTGTTAGTTAATTAAATATATTAAGTTGTCCACATGTCATTTACATCATTTAATTTGTTTTGGATTAAGGTGATAATTTGGCTTAGAAGTTTTCACTTTAAGAGTGTTGGGTATGAAGTTTTCAAATTGTGCCAATTTCATCTTCGATGTTATCTTGATTAAATTTGACTTTTAATTGACCCAATATGTTAATATGTTAGGTCTACATGTCATCTATTTCATTTTTCCAAGTTAAATTCATAAATAAGAGAAATTTTTAAAAATATGCATCCCATCTGAACAATTAGAGGAAAAAAAAGAAGTATAAAATCTTGGCATTGCTGAGGCATAGCCGCAAAAAAGAATTTATAGCGGCCTTATTCTTGATAATATCCCCTCAGTGTGTCATGTATCCAGTAATCGAATTTTCCTCTTCATTACTCTCAAGCAAATATAAACTGCTCCTCTATACGTGGCTTCTTTTTCTTAATTGCTGGTTAATTAATAGTCAAACTTAAATTAGATAACTATCAAAGTGGTTGCACATTAACACAAATGACGTGGAAGATATGTGGACCTCCCAGTTTATTATATTTGATCAGGTAATGGTCAGATTTAACCTAAGGTGAAATTTCAATGATTTGAAAACTTTTGAGTTGATATTGAACTCAAAAAGCTTATAGGGTAATATTACTTATATGTTGACAACTTTCAGGACAAAATTAAACTTTAACTCTAGAAATTTTATATAGGGGGAATGTTTCTTATTAGACTTGAAGATAATAAAATCTCATTTGTTACAAAACCAAAGAGAATAAAAAGGAGTACTACTTCAGTGCTAATTATAAGTCTATTTCAGCTAATTCTCACATACTAAAGCAATGACAATTAAGTCATTAATTATGCTTTTAAAATATTTTTTAAAAGTTTGCCCTTATTAAAGAATGTGTGTTGAAAACATATATAGCTACTTCCAGTTCCTAATATAAAAACTAATTAGGAGTTGTATCTTTTTTTGTGGCCAAACAATTTTGAGTTGTATCTTCTTCGAAATATAAGACATGAATCCATTTTATACCTTATGTTTATTATTTTTTCTAAGCCTTCTCTATTATTGATTGCATATGAGAGTTTGCATCAAGGGGTTTCAATGTAAATAATTTAAGATGATATTTTAGGCAAATCGATATACATTTTTTTTACTAATAACTAATTTAATTAATTTCCTTAATTTACTTGAATTAGTTTAGTTGACATTATATTAAGGACTAAAGGTAGTATATATTTCCTCCTTTCTATTTTTTCATTCAATAGGGATAAATTTGAAAAATAATCATCAGTAACTCTCAAGGTAGATTTATATTTTTAAGACATTTTTTTTCCCACGATGAACTTAAAATAAGGACTTAAATTGGTATATGAATATAATTAACACCGTGTCTTAACTCAAAATCTTCAACTTACATTTGATTTCCTAACAGGTAATAGTAGTAGATAAGCATCATTAATACATTTGAATCCTTATCAAAAAGATACATTTGAAAAGGAGATGCTAATAGCTGGAGGGATAATCACAGCTGAGCAATATGAGCTGGGAAGGGGAAGACTTGATTTTCGTTGGCTGTATAAGAAAAGAAATTAAGAAAATAAAGAAGCAAATGTCTACGTCAAGATTGAAACCTTGAATAAAGAATATATATAAAAATAAAAATAAATAAAGAAATGAAAAAGAAGATATTGTTGGGTTGCAGCCATGTGCTGAGGGATGCTTTTAGCTAGGCTTCTTTTTGTGGGGTAACTTTGGGAGAGTCATCAGCAAACAGTAAAAGAGGACGATGATGCTAAGTTGCATTAGAGACCGTCCATGAGAAACAGAGGAGGGCCCCACTTGCTCAGATCTGGTTGGGAGGCTATTTGTGTCTTGTTTCTTAGCCTCTCCAACCTCATATATTCATTGCCTTTTTCATGTTAAGTTTTTTAGGGCAAAATAACCATTTTTTTTTTAATTACCAAAATCAAAAGTTGGGGGAAGCAACATCCTAGCAGTTAAATGGCTTTCACGTAAAACATGTTCACCTATAAAACAAAGCATGCACCTATCGAAGTTGATAGGCTTAGTTTGAATGAACGTTGTAAATTGAGTTAAAACTCCTCTTATTTACTTACCTCTCATATTCTCTTTGGTTCTTATTATAAGACACAAATTAGTAAATGTATTGGGTCCTTTTTATAAGGCATTTGTTTGTTCCCAATGCATTAATTATTATTTTTCATGTATGCCCATAATTAATAAGGGCAGTGGATGAAAGTAATAATTAATATAATATTAGAGTTTAGTGCAATTAGTAAGGATAATATTGAAAGTTATTTAAATTGTAGGACAACTTTATTGACTTTAACTGTTTTTATTGATTTGTGAGAACTGTTAGTCGGTGCCGTATAATAAAGATCAGATGGAGTATACTATAAATCACGTTGGAAAAACAACTTGTACTTCTAATCCAAACAGACATTTAGTTAGCCGAGGTTTGACTTATTTACTACAAGAAATGTAAATTGCAGTTTACTAGCAGTTATACAAATGTCTATTGAAAAGTTGGGATAATTAATATGTAATTCCTTATAGTTTTAACTTATTTTTATCAAGTAATTCTACTTTTTTTTCTTTTATCAAATCCTTATAGTTTTATTTGTTTCTAATCAGACGGTCTTTATAGTTTTTTCTCCCTTTTTATTACATTATTATAGTAGTTTTACATGATTTTTAATGAGTTTCCTATAGCTTCCAGTGGCTGATAAAAAAAAAATTAAAAATACTATAAGGAACTAATTTAAAATCATGTGGAATTATAAGGACCCAATAAAAAACAAGTGAAAGGATCTGTTATAAAATAAAAAAACAAAACTACATGGATTTGATTAAAAATAAGGTAAAACTAAGACACCTGCGGATTAATGTTCTCTTGAAAAACTGTCGTTTAGAAAGTTCCAAGCAAAGGCAAACTTCTACCGGGGGGGGGACAAAAGATTTAAGGAGCAAGACCCAATTTAGCAAAAAGCAGCAAAACAAGCCTTCAATGAAAACAATGTTTAAATTTGCACACTGATATCCAGACCAGACACAGTTAAACTTTAAGATTATTAAAAAATTGTAATTTTGAAGTTATTACTCCATCTAGTTTTTATTATAAGACATCCACTAATAAATGTATTTGGTCATTTTTATAAGACAATTTCTTGTTTCCAAAGAACATTAAATATTTCTTTTCATGTATACCCATAATTAATAAGGGTAGTAGGTGAAAGTAATAATTAATATAATATTAGAGTTCAGTGTTTTTCTGTTGTAGAACAAGATATATCATATTTGACCTAGGAACAATGCCTAGGGCCTACGTACCCTTAAGAATGATCAAAGTCCACGTAGTTCGATACATAAATAGGCGTTTAACCAAAGGGGGTGATGTGTGTGCTCTGTGACAGCTGAATTGTAAATAGCCAGAGAGAGTGTACGTACCTTTAGGGTTTACCTCTTATTTATAGAGTGTACCTTAGGGTTAGGGTTTGGACTTGTGGGCCTCTGTGCCTCTAAGCCCAAGTGATGTGCCATCATATTTGTGCCACGTGGATTGCCCTTTGTTGGGCCATATATTGAATATGGGCGGATGGGCCTTATACAGGCCCGTAACAGTTGCCCCCCGCTCGGTAGTCCAGGTCTCTGGGCTGCCAGGGGTGCATTTATTGTTTGATCCTACCGAGGTGCGTTTATTGTTTAACCCAGATTTCGTATTCGAGTTGTTCCAGCTTAATTTGCTTTGTTCGAGTCTTGATGAATTCAGATTCATTCGTATTCTGCTATTGATTTGCCCAAACATAAAATCCGGGTTACTTCGCTTTGAAATTTTTTTGCGCCAGGCATCCCGGTTTTCGAGTTTACCTATTTGGGCAACAGGAACCATTCAGGGATTTATTTGTCTTTCACTCATTCTTTGTTCTCGTTTGCTTTGATCCCGGTTGATGGCAAACATGCTTTTTCACTAGCAACGTTCAAGCAACCGGGATAGTATTTGAAAATTCAAATAACCCCATGGGGGCTCCCGCTTGTTCTTCTCACACCATTGACAACTGTCCAATAGTTGCCCCCAGCCCGGTAGTCCAGGTCTCTGGGCTGCTGGAGTGGATTTATTATTTGTATTTTGATAAAGTTTCTATCTGAGTTTCAACGAACCCCGAATTTACTTGTATTCTGATTGAATTGCCCGACATGTAGTCCGAGTTAATTCGCTTTGAAACTTTGTCTCTTGAATTTTCATGATTGTCAGGATCTCTTCTTCATCAATCATCTGGGTTTCTAGGTTTGTTTGCTGCAACACCGAATTCCCCCAATCCGAATTATTTGAAAGAGGAACAGACCGAGCTTCTGGGTTTGTTTGTTGTAGCACTGGGTTCCCCCAATCCGAGTTATCCTGAAGAGGAACGAATTGGATTTGCTTATGTAGCTGACATCTTTACAGTGCCGCACTTGTTGCCCCCCCCAGCCTGGCAGTTAAGGGCTCTGGGCTACCAGGGTGCATCTATTATATAACCTGGACTTTATATCTGAGTTTTATCCGGGTTCCATGTTCTAGCAGTGGGTATCCCCCAGTCTGAGTTGTCGTGAAGAGGGACATACTCCATTTGTTTACATCGCTGACAAGTTGTGCACTTATTGCTCCCCAGCCTGGTAGTTCAGGTCTCTGAGCTGACGGGGTGCATTGACTTTTTAACCCGGATCTCATGTCCGAGTTTAACCATCATTTCCACAATAAGTTGATTATATGAACTCAAACATATGTTCAAAGTTCTATTGATTGACTGGGCCAAGGTCAAATATGAATTAAGCAGAATCTACTCGTGGTGTTCTTCCGGCATTAAAGACCGGGTATGTGAGTGGAGATTTTCAGTTGAACCTCCATACTGCGTTCCGGATCCGTTGTTCGGGATTTAATCCAAGATAAGGGCAAATTGTCACATGTTCAACCTTGGTGTGGAAATGCGACACTCAAACATTTTGACCTGATCAGGGTCTGGATGACAATTCACCTTCTTATCTAGGAGCGATTTTTGATGCATCAACATTGTGAATGTTTATAATAGCGGCTTTGCTTTGTCAAAGACCGGGTTTAACTACCCCGGTTTCCTTTATTCAGTTTATCTGGGGTCCAATTAAGGAGCGCGGATTTAACTGTATAACTTTCAGTTTGTCCGGGGTCCAATTAAGGAGTGCGGACTTAACTATATAACTTTCAGTTTATCCGGGTTCCAATCACGGAACACGGTCAGTTTATCTGAGTTCCAATTAAGGAGTACGGTCAGTTTATCCGGGTTCCAATTATGGAACGCAGATTCAACTGTATAACTCGGATTTATTCGACAAAACTTTACACGGAGCCCAGATTTTAATTGTATTAATTGTAATTGGGGTCCGCCTTCTTTTCGCTTCCTGCAAAACTTTACACGGAGCCCGAATTTTAACTAGAATGCAGTGTAACTAGGGTCCGACTTCTTTTCGCTTCTCAAAAAAATTTACACGGAGCCCAAATTTTAACTGGAATGCAGTGTAACCGGGGTCCGTATTCTTTTCGTTTTTGGGGGTGGACTCCTCCGCAAAACTTTACATGGAGCCCAGATTTTAACTGAAATCAGTGTAACCGGGTCCGCCTTCTTTTTCTTTTGGAGGTTTGTAATAGTCTCTGTGGCACATTGAAATTCCTCAAGTCGAATAACAAATATTATTATCTACGAAGATTAAATATATGATCCATTTAATTTGATACATGGAAGCACATGATTAAATTGGAATGATCCAAATCTGAATTCGCCAAATTGCTTGACATAGTAGAACTGCTCATTCACTGCTAAGAAACAGTATCCTTCATCTCTTCTGAGACAAACTGCGTCAAGGTGTTTTCTGAATGACGGAAACCGAAACGATTGCCAACTGCTGTGTCTTTTACAAGAGCAATAGCATTGTGTGGGAAACAATTCAATGATGCATCCTGGGGCATAGTTTTTGCAAAATTGTTGACAAAACTGATTAAGAAAGTTAACAACCTCCACCCACTCAGAAAAATGTAGTCAGATACTAAGTGATGGAAGACAAACAAAGAGTTCATTGTCATCCTCAATTGATTTGGAGAAAGTGATGCGAAGCACCATCGTGGATGAGCGAGTGGATGTGCATTTTGCTAACACCTGCGAATTCTGCAAAGAACGTAATGCTAGAGAAGAGAAACCCAAGTGTAGCCTCACTAGATCATCATTCATTAATGACGCAGAGCAATTAAATTGCATATCAGTTTTGAATATCGACTCCACATAATCTTCTTTTTGTATGATAGAAGTTTATCAACAAAGATTTAACGCACTACTTCATTTCTGTATATGTAATGGAAGAAGCTGTTGGAGAAACTGCTATGATCTTGTTTGTAGGAGGTAGATAATCAGGAAAGCTTGGGAACACTGTACACAGACCAGGCTTTCGCCAAAGGGGTGGTGTGTGTGCACAATGTGACAGTATGTAAATAGTTTAGAGTTAGAACGTGTGTACCTTAAGTTTTGACCTCTGTATTTATAGAATATACCTTAGGTTGAGACTTATGAGCCCTGTGATTTGTGACCCTAATATCATAACTGCTAGATCTAGATTTAGATCTTCCTGAATTATAGATAAGATACGATTCCCCTTTATTATAAGCAGATCCCGATATGCAGTATATTCCTTGCTGGGCTATCCCGTTATTGGGCCTGACATAGGTCCGTAATAGTTGCCCCCCAGCCCGGTAGTTCAAGTTTTTTGAGTTGCCGGGATGTATTTTTCCCCCAGCCGAATTATCCTGGCTAGGTTGCCGTGAACCTTTTCTTCGTCAAGTTGGGTTATGGTGATCCCGGCTACCGAAGTCATTTGCTCCAAGATCCGAGGTAATGTCTCAAAGATCTGAGGTAATGTTAAGGAGTTCGCTTGATTTCGAGGTCGAGATCGTTCTGCATTTGCCAACATTGCTAATTGACACCTGGCAACCCTGGATTCGTGAAGGGTTTTAACCGCCACGCCTAGCCGCCTTTGATTTCTGTGCGCATTTATTGTCCCATCGCGTCGCGTATGTCATTTCTATTTTTTGGGCGAATAGACTTTTTTACCCCTGACGCTTCGGTATCATAACGTTTATTATTTGTATTTCCCTCCATTCTTCACACTCCATCGACTCTCTACATCTTCTTTTTCCTCCGAAAGCTCTCGCTCCTTTTCCCCTATCGTCTCTCTGCAACCCTCGGATCTTGCCCACTTGCCGCTGCATCTCTTATTCGATCAGGTATATTCACCACTTCTCACCATTTCTCAGCTTTTATTTTAAAGTTCATCTGTTCTGTGATTTTTGTTTCTCGCTTTTTCATCCATACATTGTCGAGAGGTATTTTTTTGGGTTTTCTGGGGAAGTTTTGGTGGGAATTTCTGGGTAACCTTTGAGTTCTGGCTGCATTCACATGGCCGTATATACTCGTCTGTCGTCTAGCTTTGTTTTGGTCCCCCCTCCTTATCAAGCCTTTTATGCCTCTTTGAGTTTCCATTTCTAGTATCGATGGGTAGGGTTAACCGTTTTCCCTCTTCGAGTCAGAACATAACTCCAGAAGAGGAAGAGTCAGTTCGTGCACTTTATCCTAGAACCAGATTTTGGTTATTTGGTTCTCCCCTTACCGAAGAGCAAAGGCTAGCCACCTTACTCTGCGGAGGATTCTGTAGAGAGAGTTTTGGGGGACCTCGACTTGCCATTGCTAGGCCCCAGGGTGTAAATGCCGCCAACATTTTGCCACGCACCAGGAGCCGGGGGTGAACCCGATGCTATTCTAGCACTGCCCCTCAACTTTTATGAGGTCCCCCATCGCGTGAGGTCGGAACCCCTTCCGGATGGATATCTCAGCTCATGCTGGGATTGTATCGCCTCAAGCTCCCATTACATCGCGAGCGGCCAAGATTCCCTGGCCAACGCCACTCTAGGTTCCTGTTGCCATAGATCTTCCTTTGGCCCTATTCCGGCCCCAAGGAGTCAGTGTCATCCCGGTCCAGCTATTTCTCCTTCTCCACGCCAAATTTTACATAGTTCAGGTATGACACTCGTATTCTGATTCCACCCTTTTTTTTGTTATATGTGTAAATGGAGTCGTCTTCTTCACCCCATAGAGAAGCTGTTGGAGAAACTGCTATGATTTTGTATCGACTCCCCACGGTCGGCGCCAATGTTCTGTTGTAGAACAAGATATATCGAACTTGACCTAGGAACAATGCTTAGGGCCTACGTACCCTTAAGAGGGATCAAAGTCCACGTAGTTCGATACACAAATAGGCGTTTAGCCAAAGGGGGTGATGTGTGTGCTTTGTGATGGCTGAATTGTAAATAGCCAGAGAGAGTGTGCGTATTTTTAGGGTTTACCTCTTATTTATAGAGTGTACCTTAGGGTTAGGGTTTGGACTTGTGGGCCTCTGTGCCTCTAAACCCAAGTGATGTGCCATCATATTTGTGTCACGTGGATTGCCCCTTGTTGGACCATATATTGAATATGGGCCTTATACAGGTCCGTAACAAGTGTAATTAGTATGAGTAATATTAAAAATTACTTAAATTTTAGGATAAATTTAATGACTTTAACTGTCTTTATTTATTTGTGAAAATTGTTAGTTGGTATTTTGTAATAAGGATTAGATGGAATAACAATTAATAACATGCTTGATGATAGTAATAAATTGGGTTCACCGGAAAGAATTTTGTGACAATAAATTCACGTCCACCTAATCTTTAAATTCTGCTGGCTCCATGTGACTGAAAGTGTGAATTTTATTGAATTAGGGGGAGTGCGGAGGGTAATAAATGAAAAGACAAAGCCCAGGTCGCCAAAATTGAATTCTTTTTGACGGCAATTTAATGAAAACTGAAAAAGCAGAGAGAGAGAGAGAGAGAGTTGTGTGGGGACACAGAGAAATAAGAGAGGAAAAGGGGCATTTGCGGCAAAATGACGAAGCTTGCATGTGCCTTTGGAAGCTTGTGAGCTCCTTTTACCTAAATTCGCTATGCACCACTTGAAAAGCTACCCTTCCACGCGCTTTCTAACGCCTCGAACCAGAAAACCATTTATTTACTTGCATCTCCTTCAAAAATCAAGACTTAGCTAGTTGGATGAAAGTAGGATGAATTTGAATCCTCCTGATAAAGTCAAGATTTTAAAAATTGTAGTAGATTGAAAAAATAAAAAATAAAAAATTGAATTGGGATGCTTATTTGTTATATATTTAGTATTTGATGTTGTTGGATAAAATTTTGAGTATTACTTGTTTCATCTTAAATTGGAGCATAAAGTTTTTTTATGCAACACATAACTCTTTAGAGTAAGTGATTAGCATTTAAATAGTTATTATTTATTTATTTCAAATTTACCACTTTTTTTAATGGAGGGAGCCATTTTGATAAAGGGAGGTGAATAATTTTGATATACTCTTATGGGCATTAAAAAATGGAAATTAATTGCTCCTTCAAATATGCAAAACTCCTTAAATATTGAAAAAAATGAGATTTTTTTTTAAATTCCTTATATTTTAAAAATGCATTATTATTTTTGATTAATTTTGATAAATTTGAAATTTAACCCCATAATATCAAATATCATATGGTTTGAGTAAAAATGGATCATCTTTTTTGTTTTGCCAACTGGATCACCTATATTTTATACTTTAGATTATGTTAAATTATTAGTTTATTCGTGAAATCAAATCCTCTTTATTTATATAATTTTGCATTTAAAACTAGAACAATATATACTTGTCTAATAAGCTAGTCCTAGTATAGGGAGGATTTGAAGTGAACAGCCTTGGTCCTGAAGTAAACTGAGAATTTGTGATATTTTTTGTGACCCTTCCTCTTAATATGAATTGTTAAAATATTAATTTATTGGATAAATATAGGCAAGCCGAAGCTTGAAAAGGTGAAATAAGGATTAGACTAAAAAGCCAAACCCTAGAAACAACAAACTAGAAAAAACTAGTTATGACAGGCCAGTTGGTCCTTCAAAACCATGTACAAACATCCTGTAGGAACTATTGGGATCAGAACCATGTCAACGTCAGCTGGAGCATCGTGGCCTTCCTTGGCCATATATTAATTTAAAGTTTCCCAATTCAAACCAGAATACAAATTCTATAATAATGTAATGGTTAAAGTTTAAGAATTAAGATGCTGTCCCTCCCTTTGTAGGCTTTTCATTTTAGTATTTTTATATTTTATATGCAACAAAATGTTCAAAATTTGATTTTTTTGATGATCTGACACGTAAATCCTGACCGTTAGATCAAGACCACATGCAATGTAGAAATTCTTAATTTATTACCAGTTATCACTCTGCTTTTAGTTTGCAGTTTATGGTCCCAACATTTTAAAAGTGATAGTTAGTTGTGTAAGTTGTGAGTGTGTGTTGTGGCCCGAGCAACCCTCTCACTTCTCAGCCCAATTTCACACTTTCCTCGCCCTAAAAGGTCTATAAATTAGGTCACAACTCCACGCATTCTTCTTCACACCACTTCCTCACAACTTCCCTCTTCTTCTCCGACTTGTTGCTCTGCCTCTGTGTCAAAGTAACCATCTTTTCGCTTTAGTTTGAATTCTTCTGAGCTCCCAGGAAGAAGTAAGCTGATGGTTTCTTTGTCTCTGTGTTGTTTGTTCAGGAATATCAAAATGGCTCACATGGGGTTGCTTTTCGCCACAATGGCTTTTCTCACGGTGGTTTCCTCCGCCCATGGCTACGGCGGAGGGTGGACCAACGCCCACGCCACCTTCTATGGGGGAAGTGATGCGTCAGGGACAATGGGTAAGCACGAAAAAGTCAATTTACACAAAATATTTCACATTTTTCTCATAAAGTTTGGATCTTTAAGCTGTTTGAGCATAACCCATTTGGCTAATTTGTTTTTTTTCCTCCAGGTGGTGCTTGTGGGTATGGGAATTTGTACAGCCAGGGTTATGGAACAAACACAGCTGCTCTGAGCACAGCTCTGTTCAACAATGGCCTGAGCTGTGGTTCTTGCTTTGAGATTAAGTGTGCCAGTGATGCTAAATGGTGCCTCCCTGGCTCCATTGTGGTCACAGCCACCAATTTCTGTCCTCCAAACAATGCCTTACCCAACAATGCTGGTGGTTGGTGCAACCCTCCCCTCCAACACTTTGACCTCGCCCAGCCCGTCTTCCTCCGCATTGCCCAGTACCGAGCCGGAATCGTCCCGGTGGCCTACCGGAGGTAACTTTTTGTTTGTATGTGCAAGTATCTCTAGAATTTGACATAAAACCCAAAAACGGAGAGAACTTAACATGGTTTTGTGTTTTTGGTTTGTGTAGGGTGCCCTGTAGGAGAAAGGGAGGTATCAGGTTCACAGTCAATGGACACTCCTACTTCAACCTGGTCCTCATCACCAACGTGGGCGGCGCTGGAGATGTTAATGCGGTGGCTGTGAAAGGGTCAAGAACCGGCTGGATGCCCATGTCAAGGAACTGGGGACAGAATTGGCAGAGCAACAACTACCTTAACGGACAAAGCCTGTCGTTTAAGGTCACAACCAGTGATGGTCGCACTGTGGTGTCTAATAACGTTGCTCCGGCAGGCTGGTCCTTTGGCCAAACCTTCACTGGGGCTCAGTTTCACTAACCTCCTCAAATATGATTAGGATCTTGAATTGAATATTTTCACTTCAATTCAAGTTTTAGTAATCAAGGTGACTCACTAGTATACTAAGATATTAGATAGTATGCTATTGTATGGGAAAGTTGGGGTTTTTTTCTTGGGTACTTTTTGTTGGGTCAGAAAATGAGAAGGGCTTATTTTAAAATGGCTCTTCATTATTTTGGGGTATGAGTTAGGGTTGTGTCAGTTTAGGGTTCTAGAAGATTCATGGGATCTTCTTGTTTTTTTTTTGAGCTTGTGCTGCTGAAAGAGAATTAGTAGCAGAAGTGATTTGGGGTAAAGATCTAACTGGAAGAGGTGGAATCTGGGAACTACCCGCCAGTTAGTATTTGAAGGTATGAAAGAGCAAGTTTTTTTTTTTTTTTTTTTTTTTTTTTTCCTCTTTTGGTTGGGGTTTTAATTTTCTCCTTTTGGTGGAGAGTTTGTGTATGTGAAGCATTGTTTGCTTCCTCTAATCAAAATTATGTATCTCTGGATTGTGGTATTGGAGAGACTCATCAAGTTGTAACTTCTTATTTCGGCTTGTAATTCAAAGTCTAGTTTATTTTACTACCTGGCTTTCCTTCTATTTTATACTTCAAAAGCTCCACTTACTACTCTCCATTTAACTTGGTTTCTAAGGGCAAAAGACTCAAGAAAGTGAACAATTGCTAAAAAAAGAGAAAAAAAGAAAGAAAGGAGGAGGGCAAAAGACTCAAGACAGTGAACAATTGCTAAAAAAAGAGAAAAAAAAGAAAGAAAGGAGGAAGAGATAAATATGTTGGGGTTATTTTTGTAGTGATCTTGGTTCTTTCTTTGGTTTTTGTCGTGAAGAGGATGTTAAAGACCTAACTTGGCCCAGATATCACGAAGAACAATCGCTATTTGGGCTACTTCCTTTTTATTTTTTTTATAAAAAATTGCCTGGCCCAATGTAAATTTGTAGATATTGATCCAAACTTAAAAAATTGTTGATTTCTCTGAATGATTTCAACTCTAAAAATTTCAAATTTATTATTTTATCAAACCCACCTTATGTAATTATTTGAGTCAATGAAATCCAGAATTTATTTTAAAAAAGTGTCACTTTCAAAGTGTTACAGAAGGAACATGTTTTTTCGGATGGCCCATGTTAATTAAGGAGAAATGTTGGATAAAATAAAATATAATGACTTTAGCTTTGAAAATAAATCGTTAGTTTATGCTCAGATGTATAATATATTATTTTGCATTTGGAATAAGAATTTTAGCCAAAAGCAAAAAAATGCAATGCGAATGGATTTAGATTTGGGAAAAATCCCAAAATAATACTTTTGAAATTGACAAAAGACATTTGAGGGTGCCTAATATACAAAATCCCATGTCAGACCAAAAAGAGCAACTTGGGATAATGAAATATTGTAAATTTATTTAGATGTCCTTTCTTGTTTTGTCTCGTCTTTCCTCCCCTTGAATTAGTACGAACCCACAAAGGAAAGATACACGAACTCACAAGGGAAAAATCCCAAGAACCCACAACCAATGAGATATTCTTAATTCAAGAAAGTTAAACAAAGATCTAGTGATCCACTTGAACCATTGAGCATGAAAGAACAAGGATCTGGAGTGTTGGAAGACGTCTCAAGATACAAAGTGCAAAAATGTAATTTTTCATTCCAAGAGTCAAGTCGGATTACAAATGATGAGGCATAATGTATTTAAAGGCCACAAATCTAACCTAATTGTAATTTTCATACAAATAAAATAAACAAAGCATAATCTGTTCATAAAGCCCAAAATGTGATTATCTAGGCCCTAAATGAGTCCTCCCATGTATAGTACTTGGTCCAAGCTCTTTAGTTTGAAATCTTCAAGCCCAAAATTTGATCAACAGGTCAATTTTCAGTCCAAATGAAATTAGTGATGTTTTCATCATTTTTGTTCGGATTTGGTCCAATTGCCATATGCCTGGTCCGTGCCTCTTACATTAGCCCATTTAATGCTTCCTTAATTTTGTTGGCTCTTGCTCTTTTGATTGGTAAATTTGGAATTGGCATATGGTATCCTAAGGAGGCAACTACCATCTGATTGCATACTTTGATTTAGACCATAGAGGGTACAAAATTGATAGGAAGAGCACAAGTGGTCAATGTTAATTTCTTGGTCGCTTTATATTATCATGGTTCAATAAGAAGCAGAACATAGTGCCCTTATCATCTACGAAGCTGAATAAATCGCTGTCTCAAGTTGTTGTACACAAGTTCTGTGGCTAAAGTAACAACTTTAAGATCTAAGCATTCACTTAAAGGAGATTCTAATTTATTGTGACAAACAATAAACCTTGCTAAGAATCCAGTTCAATATTAAAAAACTAAGCACATTAATGTGAGACATCACTTCATCAGATATCATGTCCAAAAGAAGGATGTCAAAGTGGTTTTTATCCCTACACATCTCCAAATAGCTAACATCTTCACAAAACCACTTGCAAATGATCAATTCCTGTATATACGAAGAGAATTGGGAATGATAAATCCCAATGAGTTGTAAGTTGATCTTGTTAAATTTTATGTTTTAAATGTATTTTATACTTGTTTTGATGATCATACTACTAATTTAAGCATCAAAGTATCTAGAAAGTTGTTTTGTTGGATTTGTATAAAATGCTCGGTGCTCGGTTACATGATAGAAGGAACAAAGATAAACAGAGTAACTCATCACCATGACATTACTTGAGTGATGTCTACCAATGATGAAGTACATCACTCGAGTGACTACTCGAGTGATGAGATGGAGAGACACGACTTTAGAAACAACTGCAACAATCAGAAATGAAGAGGTGGAAGTTAAAAGAGTTGGGGAGTAAGTCAATTAGGAATCACTCAAGTGGTCATCCTAGAATCACTGGAGTGCTCTATTGAGTGATCATCAGTGCCAAAAGAAAAGTCAAATAATTTATGATCGAACGAGCAAACAAAGGTTGGAATGCATCATTTATCTCATAAGGGACCAATTCTCGAATAATTACAAGATTATTCGATTCAATTATCAAATTTTTCAACTTTTTAAAAATTTCTGGGTATGATCACTCGAGTGATCACACAAGATCACTAAAGTGATGTCGAGAAACAGTCTATACTTTTACGAAAGTAGTGTCATTTTCATAAAATCACTTCAAGTACAACTCCTAATGCCCTAACAAAAATTTCCACATTTTATTCCCCACTCATTTTCAATCATAACCCCTCAATTTTCACCTCCAAAATACTCTCAAATCCCATTCCTTAGAATTTTTGACACGCCGACAGTCAAATTTTTGGTCTCTAAATTTGAGTGCCAAGACTACTGTTTTGGAAGAAAAAGAGTCATCCGAGTCTCCACCACCACCTCCAACCAAAAAGCAAAAGAAATCGTCAACTTTGAAGGCCAAATCAAAGAAGTACTCTCGGCCAAAGGTTCGAGATCAAGCCCTCCCAAACCACAACCGAAGGCCAAAGGAATTGTAATCCAAGAACCGAGAAAAACCTGGTTGAAGACCAAAGCTACCACTCCAGAGGGAAAGGGAAAATCAATGGCTCCTCTTAGTCCACCAAGTTTGGATTCTGACTTGAACATTCCTTTGTAGACCAAAAGAGATCAAGAAGAGGCCAAATACAATGCCAGGACCTCTAAGATAATGGCCAAAATGCTCAAGGAAGAAATGAGCACTAAAATTCCTATCAAGCTGAGGTAAGGACACAGAGGCCGAGAGGGACAATCTTTGGTACCCACTCAACCTAAAGCTTCTCATGAAGTAGAGGGAAGATGAGAAAATTGAAGACGGAATATCACCTAAAGGGGGTGAATTGGGTGATTTCACAAACTTTTGCGATTAAGACCCCAAATAGAAAAACAGAGGAAAGGTTAGAGAAGAAATGAAAACAGAGGATTTATACTGGTTCAGTCCATACTCTTGACCTACGTCCATTCCCCATACATTCTGGGTTTTCACTAACACTTTTACACGATTACACACTCTGTAACTAGAGTAATCCTCTATCTAGGATTCACTCCCCCTTACAAGTTTTAATCAATACACCCACAATCAAGGTCCCTCTACCTTGAGATTCTTACAAAAATAATGATCAGATAATAACTCTCTTACAGAGTAGATAAATAATCACTGAAGTACAAAATATCCAAAGATATTACAGAGTATTGAATGAAACAGTAATTGACAATAAATTTGATTGAGCGTAAATGTTTCGGTAGTTGATTCGTATTGAATGCTTATGCTTATATTTGGTGGTTGTAATTTATGATTGTTAAGAGGCTTCAATGAACTCGTTGTGAGTAATAAATATAGCTGTTAAACTGTTGAGTTTGTTCGTTACTCGTAACTTCGATTCTGCAGAATAATCATTATCATTCTGTCGCTTTGACATTCTCTTTGTTTTGCCCATTGTGTTGCAGCAATTCATGCGAAATAGGAATAGCAGAAAAGTCTTTTTGATTGCTAAGAGAATGTTTGCCTTGTTGGTGCTTGGTTTCTGTAGCCGCATTTAATGCCTTCTGACACAAAAGCTGCTTTATGATAATTTGCTGATAATCCTTGATCTAATAATCTAAAACTCATTAATACACTGGTTAAATAAAGTTAAGGATAGTAATGGGTGAAGATAAGAAGATTATAAATCACAAGCAAAGATTTAAGCATTTACGGACACAGTGATTTACTTAGACATATATGAAACACTCGAATCATCGTTAAAAGACTCGAGTTGGTTCTTTCAGTACTCGAATGAAGATGATTTTCTTCTAAAAACAAAGCTTGTTTGAAACAAAATTTTAGACAAAGAAGATATTTTCGCAAAGCATAACTCAAGGCTAAAAGTACTGACTGGAGTGGTTCACTTGAGTCAATTTTTTATTACTCGAGTCATGAAGTTTTGTTCACAAATTGAAGACTGCGAGTTATATTGAAAAAGAGTTTAAACAAAGGACACTCAAGTCTTAAATTGTTGACTCTAACGGATGACTCGAGTGCACAAAATTGTAACTCGAGTTCCCAAAATTTGTTCACAGAGATAAAGGTTGAGAAATACATTGAAATTGATTGTGAACAAAAGACACTCAAGTGCTGAAATGCTAACTCTAACAAGTGACTCGAGTGCGTACATATTAATTCGAGTCTGAAGATTTTGACTCTTGAAAGAGGATAGCTGAGCGCGGGAGTTAAAGTTTGAAAAGATAAATTTTAGCACTCACCAAGGCTACTCAAGTTATATGCATGTAACTCGAGTTGTTAGCTTTGATTCAAAAATCACACAAAGCCTTTCACTCAAGATAAGGACAATTAACTCGAGTCAGTCAAAACTTAAAACTATTTTGACTAAGGTTTTAAAGCACTGACTCGAGTTCTTGAACCAAAATTCGAGTGTGTCTTTGGCAGACACATGAAAATACTTTTTGATTCAAGATTTGAATGACATGAAAGTTATAACTTAAGTGCCATTAATCATACACTTAAGTGACTTGAATCATAAAGTCTATATTCTTTTACAAGTGTTTGATATCATCAAAAGATATTGATTTGAGAACTAACATTCTCCACCTTTTTGTTGATGACAACACTTGTGAATTTTTGAAAGATTCTTTGAGATTGCAAAATGACAAAATTATATAATTGAAAAGCTCAAAGAAATAAAAACATATGCATTTCATTAAAGAGTGTTCAAAATACATGAAAGCATAAGCAACAGGAACAAACTTTGAAATGAAATACATAGGAAATAGGATAAGCATAGTGAAATACAAAATAAACTAGCTAACTATACAATCACTTCTCTCTACTTCTCTCCCTCTATGTCATCAGGAAAAATGGGAAAGGAGATATTAGATGAAGAGGAAGTAGGGGCAACTGATTGGATAGGCAGAGGAGCATGGATCAGAGATGGATCCAGGGTAGGAGATGGAGAGGCAATAGAGGATGGTGAGTCTGGTTTGAGTGAAAGAGAGTGGGAAGGAAGGATTTCTGTGGAAGATGAGGGTGATAGTCTGGCAATGGATGGTTGGGAAGTAGGAACAGGTATGGTAGCAGGGGTAGAAGATATAATAGGGGTAGTGAAACTAGGAATGGGAGAGGTGAAGGTGGTAGGAGAGTGAGTAGGAGGTGAGGAAGGTCTAGAGAAGGAAGGAGAAGGGGAGGTTCCAGAGGGCCCAGCTCTAGTAGCAGTAGTAACTGAAGAATCCCTAAGCTTGGTAAGTTTGGAATCAATACTGTGAAGTAGAAACTCTAGACTGTGAAACTTCATAGAATGCTCGGCTAGAATATCCTCAATAGCCTGTAACCTCTCCTCCCGAGCATCTTGGACCTCAACTAGCTTATTGTGACTAGTAGTAACCTCAGAGACCAATTTTCCAACTTGAGTCTCAGTCTGCTCAACCAATTCATAATGATTGGCAATAGAAGAGGACTGTAGGGAATTGATAGCAGATGTCACAGCCTTCTCTACCATTGTCTGAAGAGATGAACCATAAAATGAAGGAGGAGGCTGAGATAATACAGAGGGACCACCAGTAGCAGGGGATGATTGAGCTTCATTAGCTCTAGAAGTAGTAGCTTTGGTCTTGGTGGGAACCCTGGACTGTCCTTAACCTTATCTAAAGGAGATCCTTATATGATTGAGATGAAAGTAGCAAAAAATATGAGGCTTCTCATTCAACTCAAGACACCATATCTTGTGTTGAGAAAGAATGAGAGAAACAAAATTGGGAAAATGAATTGTGGCCTTCTTCTGAGACTCAAACTTGAATCTCTTGATCTCATTATACACCCATTGACCTATATTATGAGGGATTTTTGCAATGATAGAGGCAAAAAGAAAGTAGTCTCTTTTTGTAAAATGAGTGAAATTTTTGCCCTTCTGAACCAAATTCCTGGAATAGATATACTAGAGGGCTCTATGGATTGGTGGCATCTCAACAGGAGCAAAGGTCAGTGACCCTAATGGTTCACCTAGCCTGAGGATTTTAAAGATATCCTCTTCAGACATAGTATTTTCAGGCACAGGGGGAGAATCAATGATCCTTAAGAGAGAATTTAAGAATTATGTAGTGATAATTACTCTCTTTCCCCTTACAAAAGTAGTCATTCTATCTTCCAATAACTCACCATTATCATCAAGGCTATTAGTGATTCTCATATTAAAATGATTTGACTATAGAGGGACAATAAGAAGTGCGAATGACCAACAAATTTTCAAAAGGTTTAAGCCACAGGGATAAATCAAGATTACATTCATCCCTTAGCTTAGCAAGATCAACATAAATTGTGGGACAACAGCCACGGTTATCTTAATGATCTCTATATTGAATTAGGTCAGACTCTGAATAAGAAATTGGATTGCAAATAAATCTAGTGGATGGAACAAGAGATCTAGAGATGTCTAGGAGAGAGTGAGAGCCAGATACTTTAGAGGATTGACCCTGAGTAGAGGATGAAGTTATAGGGGATTTTTTGGTATAGCAGTTATAGGCACTTTGTTCTTCAATTTCTCAGCAGCTTCAGATCTTGAACGAGTGTGTGGAGATGATTGTGATGGTTTCTTGATCACAACCGCTTTAGCTTGGGGTCTCAGAGGCTCTACTTCAGTCACAACCTTTGGCTGACAACGTTTTGGAGTCTTTTTATCACGTCTAGGTCATTTTGATGGAGGTGGAGATGAGGAAGAGGTTTTATCAAGATCAGAGGAAGAACTGTTTTCAGAATCGAGAGATTTCCTGGGATTTTTGGTTCTCATTTTGCAAGATTGTTCGAGTTAGGGTTGCGGGTTTAGAGAGTTTCAGAGAAAGAACTCGAGGGATTTGGGAAAGTGAAGAGAAAAATACTGTGCAGGTATATCTAGTAGAGTGCTACACTTGAGTTATCACCTAATGACTCGAGTTACCTCATCACGACCCGAGTGTTCATATAAAATTCACTTACCTGGACTTCAAGTGTGTGTTGTGAACACTTGAAAAATGTCTTTTACTCGAGTTCCTTAAGAACACACTCGAGTGTCCCACTCGAGTTCTTCATTCTCCACTCGAGTTCCAAGTTCATTTCAGCATTTGAGCTCTTTGACCTCCGTTGACTCAAGTTCTCCATGTGCATCTCGAGTGTTTAACTCACTCTAAACTTGTGTGCTTTCTGACCTTGTTTGACTCGAGTCCTTTATATGTTCACTTGAGTATGAATTTTCACACTTCCAGTGCAGAAGACGCCTGCAAAATGGAGACAAGGGTTATACACTTGATTTGGGGAAAACTGGAGTCATTTACCTTGAACTTGAGTTGCCAACTTGAGTTAGAGTTTCTTCACTTTCAGTGAGGCATTCTGAGTAGGTTATCTTTGAACTCTAAAGAAGAACAAGATTATAGTTGCTCGAGTTCTTGTAGAGTCACTTAAGTTATTGACTTGAGTTACCATTCTTGCACTCTAGTTGATGTGAGATCTGCACTGATAAACATGAGACCATAGTGTATTCAAGGCATATTTTAGCATTAACACTAGTGCAAATTCCTTGACTCGAGTTAGGGAATACAAACTCGAGTTATCTTAAGAGTTTAGCAATTGAACACAAGTATAAAATACATAAAATAGACCATACTCAAGTTAAGAAACACAAACTCGAGTTACCTACTCGAGTTACCACTTAATCATTTGAAGTGTTACTGATTTTCTTCTGGATTTCAACAATTTCTTTGAAATGACTCGAGTCTTCTCTCAAAAACTTGAGTTACTGAGACTGTTAGACTTTGTTTCTTTTCTTCTTCACAGAGGTCCTGCAAAAATAAAGTCTAGACACTTTGAAGCTTAAGTTAGTGATTATTTATCAAACAATAATCAAAATGAATAAAAAGAGATGATTCACAGCTCATTGGGATTTACCATTCCCAATTCTCTTCTGATGAATATGAAATGCTCCTTGGCCAATGGTTTGGTAAAAATGTTAACAGGTTTAAGATGAGTAGAAATGAACAACACCTTGACATCCTTTTGTACATGATCTCTGATGAAGTGATGTCTAACGTCAATATGCTTGGTTCTTATAAGATGAATTGGATTCTTGGCCAAGCTTATTGTATTGGTGTCGTCACATAGGATTGAGATTTCTTTAAGGTGCATTTCCAAGTCTTGAAACCGTTGCTTAAGCCACAATACTTGAGCATAGCAGCTTGATGCAACGATATACTCAACTTCGGTTGAAGATAATAAGACAGTGGTTTGCTTCTTGCTGAACCAAGAGATAAATGATCCTCCAAGGAACTCACATTGACCACTTGTGCTCTTTCTGTCTGTCTTATAGCCAGCATGATCTGAATCTGATTAAGCCACTAAATATTTAGATTGACCCTTATGAATCCATAATCCAAGTTCATCGGTGTCTACAAGATATCTGAAGATTCTCTTCACATGTTAGCATGAGATTCCTTTGGAGTAGATTGGTATCTTGCACACATTCCCACACTGAATTGGAGGTCTGGTCGACTTGCTGTCAAGTATAGAAATGATCTGATCATTCCTCTATACTTGGTTATATTGAAGTCCTTGCTCTTTTCATCAGCATCAGGAGAAGTAGTTGAACTCATTGGAGTATCAGCTCCATTGTACTGATCCATCCCATACTTCTTTAGAAGATCTCAGAGATATTTTGTTTGGGAGATGAAGATTCCATTCTTTCGTTGTTTGATTTGAAGACCAAGGAAATAATTCAATTCTCCCATCATAGACATTTCAAATTCTCCTTGCATAATATTAGAGAAATCTTTACACAAAGCATCATTAGTAGTGCTAAATATAATATCATCAACATATATTTGTGTTAGATATGATTAGTTTTGATGATGTCTTATATAGATGCCATTCTTAAGAGCAAAAAGGTTGCATATTACATTTACATTATGCTTTGACTAATTCTTATATTGAATGTAGATGCAAAGTTTAATAATGGAGATTGATCAAGAAAGTAGATTGAAGAAAGAAGTTCTTGCACACAATATAATGAGAATATCAGATTGTCAAGGAAGCCAGATGTTATCAATGGATTTTGGGGGATAATCCAGAAGAAGAGAAGTTTTTGAAGAAGGTAGAACTTGTTGAGAATGATGAGTACAAGTTGAATGACAGAGAATGATCAAGAGAAGAGAAGAAAGAAAGAGTTGGATTAAGAGGAATGATCAAGATGGAATATTAAAGAAGGAAGAACTTGCAAAATGGAATGAGATATCATTATTCAAGTCTCTAGATTGATGCTAGAAGCCTCCAAGATCATATGGAAGTTGGAATGGCTAGATTAGGAATTAAAGTTAGCAAAAATCAGCTTCAGGATGAGAAAACTCAAGTTTCCAAGTGAAAACTCGAGTTTCAGTACTTTCAACAACTCTGTTGCACTTTGTTTCACGTTTCAGCTCGGGCAACCTCTGGTAATTTGATGATATCTCCCAAACCAGAGATCCGCTTGAGGTGAAACTAGTGGCATATGAAACTAGACTTCCAATGCGTCATTTTGGATATAAAATCCAATCCCAAAGGAGTTCAAATAAAGTAGTTATGAATTGTATAAGTTGACACTGAAATTCACGCCACACAGCAAACCAAGCTTCAATGTTTTGACTGTAACTCACAAAATACAAATCTGATTGAGTTGAAATTTGTGGCATATGAAAGTAGACTCACCGAGAGTTCCATCAAGAGTTGAACGAACCAAACCGGAGTTCATACCAAGGAGATATGACCTTCGAAAGTTGACAGTCAGTTCAAGACGTTTCAAAAACGCTGGTCAAGAATAGTCTTCATTCATCGGATCATAACGGACATAATACAATGAGTCTGGAGCTGATTCTTCTTGCATCGGATTCTTACCTCAAGATTGGACATGTAAACTTGAGTTTGAGATTAGCCAAGAGTTTTGATCTTACATAGAAGAACTCAAGGTTTCTGGACTGAGAAAACCTCAAGGTTTTCAGAGAAACCTCATGGTTTCTTCATACAGAGACTTCTCAACATTTTCTAGAAAATGGAAAAACTCGAGGTTTCTGTTCAAACCTCGAGGTTTTGACTTACAGAGAGTCTCCTAAGTTTTGACCACTTGAAAACCTCCAGTTTTTGTTTAAAACCTCAAGGTTATGTTTTAACATGAAAATTCCAGGTTTCACAAGTTTTGTGAAACCTCGAGGTTTGATAAGAAACCTCGAGGTTTTGACCTACCAGAGAAAACCCAAGTTTTGGCCAGTTTTTCAAAACCTCCAGTTTTTGTGAAAAACCTCCAGGTTTGAGTCATGTGCAATTTTTTCAAAACCTGTCGTTTAAGCCAAAACTCGAGGTTTGAGGACAAACCTCGAGGTTTGTCCAGACAGAGAGGATCTGTGTTTTTCCAAGTTACAAAACCTCCAGTTTTACTCTCAAACCTCCAGGTTTATGTTTTGGTACAAAAAACTGAGAATTCCCAGATTTAAGTGAAACCTCGAGGTTTCTGCCATCTAGAGAGCAAACGACTTTTCTGATTTTGAAAACCTCCAGGTTTACAGAAAACCTCCAGGTTTGTTCTTGGCGCGATTTTTTCAAAGGTTTCATATTCAAGTGAAACCTCAAGGTTTCTGATAAAACCTCAAAGTTTCAACGCGTCTTCAGAATTTCAAATTCTACGATTTTGTAAAACCTTTTTGTTTGATCTTAATACTTCCTATCATTATTCTCTAATGTTCCTAGATATGTTTAACCACTTTTTTAGTGAGTTTTAGATGAATTAGAGAGTGTTTATTGAAGGTTTAAAGCAAAAGCAAAAAGCATGTCAGAACATTAAATGCAAAACCCAGAAAGTTGCATACTTTTGGGTAATCCATCTGCACACGCTTACAAAGAATTAAAGAATGATTTCCACATCCAGAAATTTGCTACTCCAACAGATTAATTTGCAGAGAGTCAACTCTGAACTTCTGCACAGCTGGATTAAGTGGAGATTAGAGAGAGAAGAAAACCCAAAACTGAACCAGAACCTTGTCTAATAAAGGCAACGGTTATATTGAAGATTACAACAGTCATATATTGATCTCTACCTATAAAAGAAGACAGATTCAAGACAGAAGTGGCAAGACACTAGCCTACATCTTCAGAATGCTCATACTCTGATCTTCATATCATTTACTCTCTGTTTTTCAATGTTTACATAGTTTATCATAGAGAGAGTGAAATTATTTGTAATGCACTTCAATGTTTATCTTATTCACTTCTGAGAGAGAAGATTCATTATAAACATTATATTCGAGAGTTACTCAAGATTGGGTGATCTTGAGTGGAAAGCATTGTAACCTTACATTGTGTAAGGGGGAGTATCTCGGTGAGAGATTTGGCTTCACAAGTGCCTGGGTGAACTTGTGGGTTTGTAAAGGCTTCTCTTGTGCCGGATTAAACAAGAGGATAGTGGATTGAAAATCTCAAGTGGAGCTTGGGGGACCTGGACGTAGGTCAAGGATTGGGCCGAACCAGTATAAATCTCAGTTTGCATATTCTCTTCCTTAATCTCCTTTATTTCTAGCATATATGTTTGAATGACTGTCTATAGCTTTATAACTCTTTACTGTCATACAAACTAATTTTACTGAGTTACAAAAAGATTTTCAAAGTTGCTAAGTTTTTATCATCCTAGTTCATCTCTGTTTTTAGTGTTAAAAAACAGAGCATTTCTAAAAATATTTTTAAAATCCCCAATTCACCCCCCTCTTGGGTTCAGCCGGTTCTTACAATTTGCACAATTAGTAAATCATTTTTCTTATTGCTTTTTGTAACACCCCTACTTTTGTAACCAATGTATCTATGCTTTATGAATTAATGAGAAGCTTTAATTTCAATTATTGTTATTATGTTAGTATTATTTTATTGTGACAATTTAATTGGTAAAATATTCGAAAATGGGAAGAAAGGTCCAAATGGAGATACCCCGTTGACCAGCGGGACCCACGTGGACCGGTAGTCGGAGATTGGACCGGATGACGTGGAAAGGTCTGGGAAAAGTTGGGGGACGGATTTGGTGGGCCTAAAGTGGCGCCACCCAGCTCCCTTAAATGACTTGGAGAGCAAGAAAGAGAAAAGTAAAAAAAAGTCAACTACGGGCCCCACCGTCTAGACAAAAAGGGAATAAATCAGATAAAATTGGAGAAATGGAATATGGACTAGGGGATCTGATTTGTGCGGCCTAGGAGGCGCCATCTAGGCTTGAGAAAAGTCTAGAAGGCTTGGGGAAAAGTCAAGGGAGTTAATGGGTCCTGGGCCAGAATAGGTAATTTTCATAAATTACGTGCCAAAGTAAGTAATTTCTCCCAAATGTGTAGAAAATATCCAAAATTTTTGGAGGAGTGAGGCGCCATGTGTCAACACCCCAGAAGCCCCTGGAAACCTCTAGATTTACTTGGAAAGAAAGAAAAGAAAAATCAGTACAAAAGTCAAACCGCGGGTCCCACGTCTTGGACAAAAGGGCAAAATAGGAATAAATGGACAAAAGTTGATTAGGGCAGAAAAGTGGGCCCCAAATGGCGCCATAAAGGTCCTTGTGGGCAGGTGAAATGATGGGGAAAAGTTGATAATTATTAAAAAGTTCCGGGCCAAAAGTGTAATTTCTAAAAGTTTCAGGCAAAAACGGGTACTTTACCCCAAAAGCAGATAAAAATCAGCTCTCTTTTGATGGGGATGTGCCACATGTCAGCAGCTGGACTCCCCTGGAATTTTCTAGAATTACTTTGGAATTAAATCAAAATTTTAGATCCAAATTACTCCCTACCAGCCAGAAATTTACATCGGTTAATTCCAAAATCTACTGGGTCAATTCCACCTTTATTAAAAGGTGTTTTACCTCTTCCTTTTCACTTTGTGGGGCGAAAATTTCAGAAAACCAGAGAGGACCAGTCAGCCACCATTGTTAGGGTTTCAAGCTCAAGATCTCAAGTTCCTTCATCAACTCTCCGATTCTAAGGTAACACCGACAACTTCATTTCTTGAGTTCTTGAGAGGTATTTTCGTGCATGAAGTAGGAGCTGGGTGTTATGGTTAGATTTCTGTATTTTTAAGGTTTTCAATGGTTCTGAAACATGTTTTTGTATAGGGTATGGTTATGGTCTAAGTTTCCGAAATCAAAACACCGAAAAACCCCAAAGAACAAGGTCACCACTGATTCTGGAATTTCTGGCAATATGCTTTCAACTAGGTTCTAAAAATAGTAAATGAACTTGAAATAATCTAAAATTTTACAGACATAAAGTACACATTTTGAGGTCCACTTGATGTATAAATTTGTAAGATTTGGAATTTTCTTCTAGGAGATAAAAATTGTTAACGTTGATACATAAGCAACAGGGGTGAATTTGGACCAGAGGGCAGAAAAAGTGGCTCTACGCCAAAATACATGTACTTTTGGCTTCTGGAAATATTTTTCCTATGAAATAGACATATTAAAGGTTCAGATAGTGCTGGTTTCACACAAAAATTATTTTTTTGGAATTTATTAAAAATCTGGGAAGTTGGGTCAGAAACACTGGAATTCTGTATTGAGCTCGGTTTTGACCAAAATTGTAAGGGTATTTTTGGAAAATACTCAAATAAATTATTTTATGATTTTTAGGGTCAAACAACATATTGGAGAGCTATAGGACTCCCTAAAAATATAAGACGGTATTTTTACCACCAGGTAGTAACCTCTGTACTCCGACACTTTTATGTGTTTGTTGTATGTGTTTTTGCCATGTGTGTGTTTTAGTATATACTGTTGCCAAATATGCATACAGAGCATATTAATGTTTGTGTTCCCATGCGCGGTGGCCTGGTCCGGGGTCTGCCTTGAGGGGCGACTCAACGGAGACAGGGTTATGATTCCGGTAAATCCGGGGCCGGCCAGGCGGCCCAACGGTACGAAGACATGTTTGTTTGTGTATCTGTTTGAATATATGGTGTATTTGGCATGTTATTCGTGCTCTCTTTTATTTTACATGGTTGCATACATACACATCACACATTTAGTGCACGAGTACTGACGGTTACTCTGAGGGCCAATACTGGACTCCAGAAGCTTGTGTTGATCCAGCCGGGCTTGCTTGACGGAGAAAGACCTTTTCGGAGAAGTAGGATGGCAATGCAGTTGAAGGATAGGGGATGCCCTATCGTATTTTGTATTTCATCTTTTGGGATGACTGTATATTTTATTTTCATTATTTACTACCGGATGATTGTACCCTAACCCTTCGAGGACTTTACTTTACTTTTGGTACATTTATGCTTTTACCAGTACAATGGTCGTCTGAACCGATCTTGTGCTCTGTTGCGCGTACTCTGATATATATATACATACAATTAAGTGGATTAATAACCAAGGGAAGGTAAATTATAAAAGGAATCCCTCTAACCCACCACCCGAAAGGGCGAGGCCGATAGGGGTGTAACACTTTTAATGAAGAGAGTTGTGTCTACTTTGCCTCTGACAAATCCTTGATCAAAAAAGAATTTGCTTAATCTCTCATACCAAGCTCTAGGAGCTTGTTTAAGACCATATAAAGCCTTTTTGAGACGAAACACATGATTTGGATGAGAGTTATCTTCAAATCCAGGAGGTTGTTCAAATAAAATGCCTCTTAAATAAAACCATTTAGAAAAGCACTTTTCATATCCATTTGATATAATTTGAATCATTTAATGCAAGCAAAGGCTAAAAGAACTCGTATAGCTTCCAATCTTGCCACTGGAGCATACGTTTTTTCATAATCAATTCATTCTTCTTGATTATAGCCTTTTGCCACTAATCTTACCTTGTTATGGACAATGATTGCAGATTCATCCCGTTTGTTCTTGAATACCCACTTAGTGTCAAATTGATGTAAATCCTCTTGCATTGCTATAACCCAATCATTGTCTGAGAGGGCTTCGTCAATCTTAGAGGGTTGAATTTCAGAAATGAAACCAGAGAAAGTAACTTCATTCAGATTACTTTTTCTGGTTCGATGTCACGACTTGACTCGAGTCAAACCTGATGCAACTCGAGTCAAGTCGAGACAGAGAGCAATCTGGAGTAAAGTAACCTCTTAACTTGAATCAATAAGTTGTACACTCGAGTCAGAGGTGTTTTTAAGTGTATAGTTCAAACTCACTTTCGATCATCTTCTGAGAAGAAAGGACATCAAGGCTCGAGTCGTTAAGTGACATACTCGAGTCAGTTAATGCAAACTCGAGTTAACATCTTTGCTTTAGAAAATCACCGTGTCCGAAATCTTGTTTCTCATCAAGATCATCCAGATGAATACCAAAAGGAATTCAACGAAGCATTCGATGGAAGGAGAAAGATGAAGCAATAGCTCTCTCTCCAAGAGACCGAAACACAATGCTCCAACGGTAATATTCTCTAACGGTTGAAAGGTTCCAACGGTCATATACGCTCACAACGGTAATATTCCAATGGTCAATATTGTGAATGCTCCAAACGCACAAATTCTCTCTTACAGACATCCAACGGTCATATTCAAAACTGGAAGAATTTATCAATACTCTTTATTGACTATAGAAGGAGAAGCATTCAAAATAGACACTGAGACATGAGATTACTGCTTCATTGTCAAAATGCCAATACTCTGACGTCTATATCACTTACTCTCCGATTATCTCAATGATCATATGACTTACCATAGAGAGTGAGATTATTTGTAATGTACTTTAGTGTTTATCTTATTCACTTCTAAGAGAGAAGATTCATTGTAATCATTTTATCTGAGTGTTACTCAAGATTGGGTGATGTTGAGTGGAAACAGATTGTAACCTTACGATGTGTAAGGGGGAGTATCTCGGTAAGAGATTTAGCTTTACAAGTGCCTGGGTGAGCTTGTGGGATTGTATAGGCTTCTCTTGTGCCTGGATTAAACAATAGGATAGTCGATTGAAAACCTCAAGTGAAGCTTGGGGACTGGACGTATGTCAAGGATTGGGCCGAACTAGTATAAATCACAGTTTGCATATTCTCTTCCCTTATCTCTTATATTTCCAGTATATGTTTATTTGAATATCTAACTATTGATTTAGAAGATGCGAAAAGATTTTCTAAGTTCCAAGTTTTTAATCTTATACCCAATTCACCCCTTCTTGGATTCAGCCGGTTCTTACATCTGGTATCAGAGCAGGTCTCTCGTTTAAAGGACTTAACCGTCTCAAGAGTTTCAAATGGCTGGTTTTGGGTGTTGCTTGTTTTCAAAAGGTTTCGATTATACTGTTCCACCATTTTTCAAAGATATTGATTTTTGGTTTTGGAAAACTAGAATGACTTCTTTTATTAAAGCATCTGATTTTGACATGTGGAATGTTTTTACTAATGCTTTTGATTTCAAACCGAGAAAGGATTGGACTGAAAATGAAAAGAAAATGTTTTTGTTGAACATTAGAGCAATGAAAATTTTATATAGTGCATTGACAGAAAATAATTTCGAGAAAATAAAATTTTGCTCTTGTGCTAAAGATATTTGGCATACTCTTGATTTTATTTATACTTTTGACAATTGTGTTGAAGTTGAAAGTGTTGATAGTTCAGCAGAAATTATAAACTGCACATTTACGACTGATGAACAACTAGAGAATGAAGAAGGAGAAATCATAGAATACTTCCATAATTTAGTTAACACAAAACAACAAGAGGAAGAGGATTTTCAGGAAGAGCTCATGGACAATTAGGATCAATCATTATCTGGAGCTCAAGATGCACATGTGGTAAAAAGTTCCAATTCTTCTTGTGTATTTAAGAAAAATGATTTTGAAAGTTTGCATAAAAGTGTTTTTCAACCAATCATTGATTCTAGTTTGAAAAGCAAAAAATGTTTTCAAAAATAATGATGGAAAATTTTGTTGGGAAGAAAGAATGTTCAAATAAAGTTTATTCGAATATTTATCCTCATGACTGACACAATAATTGCATAAAATCTCATAATACATATCATCATATTATTTGCAATTATTGTGGAAAGTTTGGCCATATTTCTCACACATGCTACATTGAAGAAATACTAACGTGAGAAATAAATATGTTTGGGTTCCGAAAGGACAAGTAAGGTGCAATACTAATAGTGAAGGACCCAAGTGTAAGTGGGTACCCAAATGTCCATCTAGTACTTTATATGTGTAGGATGATTCCAGAAAGAATGGACATAAGAGTACAGAGAAGATGAACAAGAAGCCAAGATTTTCTCATGCACCAATGAAAAGGAGCATAGCGCCTATATCAAATAGGAGAACTCTCAGAGCACCCATTGTTGGAATTACAAAGTCAAATCATAGGATGCAATGGACACCTGTAAGAGGAATACATTATGCCTTAAGAATGGACTACCATAGAGTACCATTCAATTATCTTGAAGAGAACATGAAGAGGAGAATCTCTTAGATATCAATTAGAAGACTATTGAAGTCTATATTCTTTAAGAGAGCTTTGCCGACAACCACAAGAAAATATATGAAGAATCAGTGGGTAAGCAAAGCTAATCCTCCAAGCGCCTAAGGTAAAGGTATCCATTGGTAAAACCTCTTATACTATCATCTGTAATATTTATTGAGGTTTTATATTTTGTAACCTTAGGAATGAGCATTGCAAACTATTTTGAAATTGATTTTTCACATCCCTTAAAAATCCACTTAATAAATTTATAAAGGGATTACAATGTTCAATAGTTTAGTTCTTTATGCATACATGATGGTTTGAAAAGAAAGTATCTCTTTTATGCATAAAGTCATGTTTAATTCACTGTGCTAAGTTGTTATGAATTGATTATATTCTTAAGAGCATGTGAATTTTGTTCCTACACGCTAACAATGATTGGATCCAAGCAAGGTTGGATACCAAGAAAGAAAAATATTTATATGGTTATGTAGGATGAGAAAAAGCTTATCAAAAGTGCAACTTCGTAGAGAAATAATTCAAGTCTTGAGGAAGCTAAACAAATTAAGCTTGATTTCGATGGTGAACGATGATGAGACATCTATATCAATCCATCTTAACCAAGCAAGCTAGTATAAGGACAAGAGGAATTACGGTGATATCTAATTCTTACCCTATTTTGCACTTAAATGAATTACATATGTGGGTCATGAATACTTGTCTATTATTGTATTCCTTTAGCAATCAATCATTTTTTCTAAATGCTTTCAGATTTCTAAATGGACTGTAAGTGAATTTGTGCATAACTTTATGAGTTTATGTTTTTGAAATGCACAATTCTAAAATTTATTTGGATTTCAATTCACACTGTTTTATAAAAATGTATACAAATGTTTTGAAAAATATTCATACTTTGATTGCATTCAAATGGTGTTTCAAAATTGGAAGTTAATATTATTGTATACTGAATGTCAGATATGCTTCAAATCTGTCCACTAGAGTTTTCCCTATCATTCACATATTGATCTTTAGAATTCAATGTGATGCTTGAACTCTTTGGTCTCATTTTCTAACTAGTTGGACCTCATATCTAACAAGTTGATCATCTATGAGTTTCAAGTTTATTTCCTTAAAGAATTCAATTTGTGAGTGTTATTCCTAATGCATAAATCCTTATTGGTCAAGTTATTCCAAGCATTATGAATGTTCATTAATGCATTAACCATTAGTGGAATAACTTACTAGGATAATATTATGGAACTCTAGTCATTTGGACTAATGAGTATGTCCTTCATCATCCATGAATCCTAGTAGTAATTTTGTTACTCAAATATATCAACTTTGTCTTCATCCATTTTTGAGTAACAATATTCAAATTCTTGCCTTGAATGTTCATATATTTCAAGACTCTATTCTAAGAGGCAAGATTATCTCTTGGTCAATAGCAAAGTCATTATACATACATACATATATATATATCTATCTATCTATTGTGCTAAGTATGTCTTGTTAATGCTTTATTCTTATGACCTTTGGTTTTGGGAAAATTCTTCTACATGTAATCTTCAATGATCCACATGTTCTCCAAAACTTGAAGTATTCTGATAAATTCTTTAACATGTTGACTTCCACCATGTTTAGAGTGAGCATTGATTTTAAACATGTTTCAAAAATGTAGCTAATGATTCAACTGAAAATATTGTTATCTTGATTAAAGTTGAATCAAAAACTGTCTTCAAGTTGCTGTCAAATTGACTCGAGTTTTGGGTTTATGACTCGAGTCAAGTGTTTTTAAAACTCAGTCAAAATGTGCTTGTACTGTGACTGACTCAAGTTACACTCTGGTGACTTGAGTTGAAAGACTTTAGAAAATATTTTATGAAATACTCCAACTCGAGTTGGTCTTGGTTGACTCGAGTGGAACTTTGTGAACTTAAGTTTATTTTTCAAAGTACTGTTATACTAACTCGAGTGCATAAGGTTTGACTCGAGTGCAGCTTTTGAACGTTATTGACTCGAGTGCATATGGTTTGACTTGAGTGCAGCTTTTGAACGTTATTTTCAAAATGCATTTTGTCAACTTGAGTTGTCACTTAATGACTCGAGTGTGACATGTTTTCAAAGGTTTTCTTTCACACTTAACTCGACAACATTTATGAAAATACTGTTGACTCAAGTTGAGGAAGAAATGACTCGAGTTAAACACTGCCAGTGAACTTTTTAAACTCGAGTTATTATTTGGTATCTTTAAAGGGATCTTCATATTTTGTTTAGTCTTGCATTCATTAAGGGGGAGCTTCACATTCACATGTGTTTTCTATCTTAAAAGCTTATCTCCTTTATTTGAAGAAAACTCTTTTTAAGTTTACTCATCTGCATTCACTATCTTGTATTAGTTTTGATGATGAGTTAATCTTATATTTGAACATATCATATAGAAAGAGATAGTTTGATATTTGGTTACACTAACAAATCTCTTTTGCAAAGAAAGTTTTCAATTTGTATAAGGAGATTTCGTTTTGTGCAAGGATATTCCTTGAAAGTGGAGCTTAATCACCAAGAGGGGGGGTGAATTGGGGATTATTAAAAATTCTTCCAAAAAAGCTCTGTTTTTCGAAGACTAAAACAGAGTAGACTATGGAGTAGAGAAGAATAGCAAGACACAAGGAATTATACTGGTTCGGTCCAATCTCTTGACCTACGTCCAGTCCCCAGACTCTCGGGATTTTCACTATCACAATTGATTACACACTCGCACTCAAGAGTAATTCTCTCACTAGAACTTACTCCCCCTTACAAGTTGTAATCAATGAACCCAATCACCAAGTCCCCGACTTGTGATTCTTTACAATAAATGATATTCAAGATGAAAAACTCTCTCTAAGAGTGGATAATGATAAACACCGAAGATTGAATGTATCACAGATACTTAGTACAGAAAGACTCAAGAGTAGATGAAGACTTTAATGATTTTCGCTTTCTGAGGTCTTAGTTGTTGAGAGGAATTGAATGCTCTTCTATTTATAATGAGAAGGCATTAAATGACCGTTGTAATTCTTCATATAACCGTTGGTGACATTAACCTAGGTTCTGGTTCAGTTTTGGTCTTCTTCTCTCTCTAATCTTCACTTAATCCAGCTGGGCAGAAGTTCAGAGTTGACTTCTAGTAAAATAAATCTGTTGGAATAGCAGCTGCTAGATGTGGTAGGTAGGCATTAATCCTTTGTATGCGTGTGCAGAAGGATTTCCCAAAAGTATGCAACTTTCTGGGTTTAGCATTTAATGTTCTGACAGCTTTTTTCTTTTGCTTTAGATCTTCATTTAATCTCTTCTAAACAAGCTGAAACTCACTAACAAAGTGGTTAAACATAGCTGGGAATATTAGAGAATAATAATGACAAGTATTGAGATCAAACAAAGAAGTTTTCACAAATTCATTCAATTTGATTTTCGAACTCGCGACCAATACTTGAATATGTTCTTCAATACTTGAGTATTGCATTTGTGCACTAATGTGAATACTTGAGTATTCAGATGAATACTTGAGTATTCGTCTTCCAGAGAAGGCACTACATGATTTGAGCGTTTGGACAATTTCTTTGAGTAGGACCAATACTCGAGTATTGAAACCAATACTTGAGTATTGAACTTTTTGAAAACTTTGTGAAAACTTTTCCAAGTCAATACTTGAGTATTCAAATCACTTGGAAATAGCGAAACTTTCTGTCTGGTCAATACTCGAGTAATCATATCAATACTCGAGTATTGAACTATTTTCAATACTTGTGAAGTCTCTGCCATTCCAATACTTGAGTATTCATTTCAATACTTGAGTATTGATAAACATGTGAAAAACTTTGAAAACTTTTGTTTGCCCAATACTCGAGTATTCAAACCAATACTCGAGTATTCACATGTTGAATACTTTAATGATTTTTCGTATGACCAATACTTGAGTATCCATATGGATACTTGAGTATTGGAAAATTTGCCTTTCAGCGAAAGAGTCTCTGTATAATCAATACTTGAGTATTGAAACCAATACTTGAGTATTGACTTATAGTGAAAAACTTGAATTGCTCTCTGTAAGCTCAATACTTGAGTATTGAAACCAATACTTGAGTATTGCGCATTTTCGAAAGAATGCACCATTCACTGTCAACTTCAATACTTGAGTATTGAAACCAATACTTGAGTATTGACTTATAGTGAAAAACTTAGAAGGCTCTCTGTAACTCCAATACTTGAGTATTGAGACCAATACTTGAGTATTGTGTGACTTTGTGGAAACAAGCCATTCTTTGTCAACTCAATACTTGAGTATTGAAACCAATACTCGAGTATTCACTTGACAGTGAGTTTTTTAACTTATCAAAACAACTTTTAACTTGTGTTTACAATTGCTAGTTATCATCAAAACACATAGAGAACTAACATTCCTTAATGCACTACAAGGAGAAACTATCAAATTGAGGAATAATGCTTTCACGTTCCATCATTGAAGTTGAGATATGCTCTTAAGAAGAGCTCTATGAAGAAAAGGCAAAGGATGGAAGCTGCGTACTGACCATATTCATTCATATGAGATAGCCTTTAAAAAGTCAGTACTTTCATCCTATTCGAATCGTACAAGATATTCATGATTCTTCTATTGAGCACACTTCAGAGGATCTTATACAAACAAGAAAGCAAGCAAATGGACTTTATCGATCATTCATCAGTTTGCAGAACCTACATGAGCATTTCTAATCTCTATCTTTTTATATTCAGTGAATATTTTGCACATGTTTGGTATCAATTTGTCTTAATTATGAAAGATTTCTTGAAAATCTCTCCAAATTCTCTCAAATTTGTTTTCATAAAAACATTCCAAATCGCATCACATTAAAAATCAAAATACTTTCAAAAAGGGGGAGAGAAAATTGTTTTCTTGACATATGATTAAGGAAAGACAGTCATTTCTAGCTTGTTTTCATATTTGCCTCTCTACAAGTATTTCTTCTTGACTTCAACTTTTTGCTAATGACAAATAAGGGGGAGAGAATGGTAAGAAAAATATGTCGGATCTAATAATCATATTCATACATATTTTTCTTAAAGTATTTGTCATTATCAAAAAGGGGGAGAATGTTCGATATGATTAGTTTTGATTATGTCTTATATGGATGCCATTATTAAGAGCAAAAAACTTGTATAATATATTTATCTCCTACATTGACTAACTACTATATTTAATGTAGATTAGTCCAAATTGAATTGTGGAGAATGATCAAGAGAAGAGAATAAAGAAAGAGTTGAATTATGGAGACTAATCAAGAAGGAGGAAAGAGATTACAGAAAGAAGAAATTGTAGAGAATGTCAATGAAGCAAGAAGTTATCAAAAGATTTTAGGAATAATCAAGAAGAAGAGGAGAGATTGAAGAAGGAAGAACTTACTAAATTGAATGAAAATATCATTATACAAGTTCTTAGATTGATACTAGAATTCTTCACGATCAAATGGAAGTTGGAATGGCTCAATTCGGAGTTAAAATAAGCAAAACCAAGTTTCAAGATGATCAAACTCGAGTTAAGAAGTCACAACTTGAGTTTTGCTACTTTGCTAAATGATTTGCTTCTTGGATACGAGAAAACTCGAGTTAAAAACTATTGACTCAAGTAATTGAGTTATTGACTCGAGTTGGCCACTAAATGACTCGAGTTAATAGTGTTTTCAGCACCTCTGTTCACCTCTGTTTCACGTTCAGCATGTACGAGCTCTGGTTATTCAATGATATCTCCCAAACTAGAGATCTGATTAAGGTGAAACCAATTTTTTATGAAACTAGACTCCCAATATATCATTTCACATAAAATTCAAGCAAAAATGAGTTTATATGAAGGAGCTATGAATTGTAGAAGTTGAAACTGAAATTCACGCCTCATAGCAAACCCCAGCTTTGGTATTTTGGGTATATCTCCCAAACTACAAATCCGATTGAACTGAAACGAGTGGCATATGAAATTAGACTCAAAATGCGTTCAACGAAAATTTGAACCAACTCAAACGGAGTTAAGACCAGGGAGGTATGGCCTTTAAAAGTTGACATTGGAAATTCTAGAACCATTTCAGCATAAGCTCAGTTTTTTTTGGATATAGCTCACATTATACACAATCAAATGAAGTGAAAACAATTCCATATAAATCTAGACTCAACAAGTGTTTCATAGAATTTGGAAGCAACCTGATGAAGAGCAAATCTGATGTGCAAACTCATGTTTTCAAATGCATCATCGAGTCAAGGCTTGTTTGACTCGAATGGAAGTCAGATAGAGAACAAGACATTTTGAGAAGAGTTTTTAACTCGAGCCAAGGAGTGGATAACTTGAGAGTCAACCTCAGGTAGAGAGTAAATAAGTTTAAGAAGAGTATTTAACTCGAGTCAAACCTGATGCAACTCGAGTCAAGTCGAGACAGAGAGCAATCTGAAGTAAAGTAAACTCTTAACTCAAGTTAACAAGTTGTACACTCGAGTCAGATGCGTTTTCAAGTGTACAGTTCAAACTCACTTTTGATCATCTTCTAAGAAGAAAGGACATCAAGACTCGAGTCATTAACTTGAGCCAGTTAGTGCAAACTCGAGTTAACATCTCTGCTTTAGAAAATCACCGTGTCCAAAATCTTGTTTCTCATCAAGATCATCCAGATGAATACCAAAAGGAATTCAACGAAGCATTTGATGGAATGAGAAAGATGAAGCAATAGCTATCTCTCCAAGAGACTGAAACACAATGCTCCAACGGTAATATTCTCTAAAGGTCGAAAGGTTCCAACGGTCATATACGCTCACAACGGTAATATTCCAACGGTCAATATTGTGAATGCTCCAAACGCATAAATTCTCTCTTACGGACACCCAACGGTCATATTCAAAACTGGAAGAATTTATCAATACTCTTCATTGACTATAAAAGGAGAAGCATTCAAAATAGACACTGAGAAATGAGATTACTGCTTCATTGTCAAAATGCCAATACTCTGACGTCTATATCACTTACTCTCTGATTATCTCAATGATCATATGACTTACTTTAGAGAGTGAGATTATTTGTAATGTACTTTAGTGTTTATCTTATTCACTTCTAAGAGAGAAGATTCATTGTAATCATTTTATCTGAGTGTTACTCAAGATTGGGTGATGTTGAGTGGAAACAGATTGTAACCTTACGATGTGTAAGGGGGAGTATCTCGGTAAGAGATTTGGCTTTACAAGTGCCTGGGTGAGCTTGTGGGATTGTATAGGCTTCTCTTGTGCCTGGATTAAACAATAGGATAGTCGATTGAAAATCTCAAGTGAAGCTTGGGGACTGGACGTAGGTCAAGGATTGGGCCGAATTAGTATAAATCACAGTTTGCATATTCTCTTCCCTTATCTCTTATATTTTCAGTATATGTTTATTTGAATATCTAACTATTGATTTAGAAGATGCGAAAAGATTTTCTAAGTTCCAAGTTTTTAATCTTACACCTAATTCACCCCCTTCTTGGGTTCAGCCGGTTCTTACAAAAATATTGTCCATGAAAATCTTGAGAAATCATCAACAATGACCAGAGTATATAAATTGCCACCAAGGCTTTTTACTCTAGCGGGTCCAACTAAATCCATATGAAGTAGTTGGAGAGGTTGATTAGTTGAGATTTCATTTTTTGATTTGAAAGATGACTTTGTTTGTTTACCTTTTTTACAAGCATCACAGATAATGTCATTTTGAAAACGAAGCTTTGGTAAACCAAGAACCAAATCTTTTCTTAGCAATTTGTCTAGTTGAAATTTGTTGACATGAGCTAATCGCTTATGGCAAAACCAACTTTCATCTAGATTTCTAATAAAACAATTTTTAGAAACAATATTATTGCCAGAAGGTTTAATGTATAATAATTACCTTATCTAGGAGCCTTGAATAAGGCTTTCAAATTACCTTTGTCTAACGGAAGATAATTCTTTCTAACAATAAGGCACTCCTCTGAATGAAAGATAACCCAGTTATCCTAGTCAGTACTTTGACTAACGCTGAGGAGGTTGTGGCAGAGTCCTTTCACAAGGTAGACATTTTTGAGTTGGGATCCATCTTTGCTTCTAACTTCGTCAATTCCAGCAATTCTTCCAGATTGGTTTCCCGTCATATGTCTAGAGCATCCACTGTCAATATACCACTTGTTGGACCTTAATGTTCTTAGACAGACTTGAAATTCAGTAAGGATCAAGTCGTAGGTTCCCATCTTTTCTTAGGTTCTTTTGGGTTAGTTTGTGTCTTAGGAACCTCATTTGATCCCTTCGGCACCTATTGGTTGAATTCCCTTATGGCAAGTGAACTAGTCAAACAAGTAATAAAGAGTGAGTAGAGTATCGTCCCACAGAGACTGTGATACTGCAGATGAGTTTAGTTTCTAACGAGAGTTGTGTAGAACAAACGTTGATTTTGGTTCTTTTTGCTATTACTAATAATAGCAAAAAAAAAACAAATGATCGGGAGTCGAAGGAAGGTATCAGTTTAAAAACAGGCTGAGCTCAGATTTCATCCGAAGTCGTGTCATTCCCCCAGTTCGCCTATGACGCAATGATATAGCAATTATGCTGCACAGCTTCCACAATACTATTGCATAACCACTTTTCACAACATTATCCAGCTAACCCACCACCATCCTATACAGAAACTTTCGCGATCCTATAAATATAGTCCTTGCTCTACTTTCCTATATTCCTATGGCGGTTTCAAGTTTAGTTTATTTGATTAGCTCTAGGTGTTCTAGTTATGAGCGGTAAATCTATTCCTGGCATCTACAATTTAGGTTGACTGTGCACGGGTTCGCCCAACAAGCACTGCTTAATAGAGGTCTAACCCTGACTCCCTTCCGGGCAGCCAATGTTAGTTCTCTATGTGTTTTGATGATAATTGACAATTGTAAACTCAAGATGAAGTTTGTCTTTGGTAAGTTGAAAAACTTACTGTCAAAGGCAAACTCAAGTTTTGATTGGAAAACTCGAGTTTGGACTTGATAGAGAGTAGCTCAATTTTTATGAACTAAGGAAAACTCCAATTTGCGTAGGCAAACTCGAGTTTGTGAGATACATAGAGCACTCCAAGTTTTTCACAATAAGACAAACTCGAGTTTGCACCATACAGAGACTCTTCAATATTTTCTAAAGAAAACAAAACTTCAGTTTGCGAGAGTAAACTCAAGTTTTGGTCATACAGAGAGCCTCCAATATTTTGAACTTAAGCAAACTCCAGTTTTGATATGGAAACTCCAGTTTTTTCTAAATGAAGAGTTTTGTCAAGTGTTTGTGAACTTGACCAAACTCGAGTTAATGTTTTCAAAACTCAAGTTTGTGCTTGGCCGAGAGTCTTAATGCTTTTTATCCTGAGCAAACTTTAGTGTTTTATGACAAACTCTAGTTTGCACTTGGCCAAGAGTTTTTTAAGTTTTCGAAAGTTCTGAGAAAACTCGAGTTTGTGTTTGACAGAGAGCTTTCATGTTTTACCTACTTTGAGAAAACTCTAGTTTGTTTAGAAAACTCCAGTTTTCACTTGGCAAAGATTTTTCAAAGCTTTTCTAATTCAAAGAAAACTCGAGTTTGGATTTGTTAACTCTAGTTTGTGCCAAGCAGAGAGCTTTTAATCTTTTCAGTGATTTTGAAAACTCCAGTTAAGATTTGGAAACTCCAGTTTTGAGCTTTTGGACTTAAACATGTTTTCACTATAAAAGTCCAAAACTCGAGTTAGTCATTAATGGACTCGAGTTTTGGCTACTATCCAAAAATATGTTCCAAAGCTCAATTCGCGACAATCCTCTCTGGAAGAAGGAAACTCGAGTTAGGATTTGGAAACTCGAGTTTGGCTTCTGAAGCAAAGTTACAAACTCCAGTTTGGATAAACAAACTCGAGTTTGTGTCGCTAAGTTTGAAAATCAAATTGCACGAATTTGTGAAATCTTCATGTTTGATCTTAATACTTCTTATCATCACTCATTACTATTCCTAACTATGTTTAATTAGTTTGTTAGTGAGTTTCAGATGATTTAGAGGATATTAAATGAGGATTTGAACAAAAGCAAAAAGTGACATCATCATATTAAATGCAATGTCCAGAAAGCTTGCACCCTTTTGGACAATCATTCCACACACGTTGCAAAGGGATTAATGTTTCCTTTCCCTATCCAGTAGCTGCTCTTCCAACGGATTAATTTGAAGGGAAGTCAAATCTAAAACTCTGAGCAACTGGATTAACTGAAGAGTAGAGAGAGAAGAAGACCAAAGTGTTCCTAACAGCTACAGCAATGTGTCCAACGGCTACATTGATTAATCCAACGGTCATTTAATGCTCTCTTCATATATATAGAGTTGCATTATAGTCTTCTCAACAACCAACACACAGAAAACGAATTGCATTCAAGTTTTCCAACTACTCTTTCAGTTTTCTACTGTAAAGTATCTTTTGATACATTTGTACTTCAGTGATTATCATTATCCACTCTTAGAGAGAGTATCATTTATTGAAATCATTCATTGTAAGTATCTCAAGTCGTGGGACTTGGAGATTGGGTTATTTGATTACAACTTGTAAGGGGGGGTAAGTTCTAGTGAGAGAATTACTCTAAGAGTTACAGAGTGTGTAATCATTTGAGTTAGTGAAATCCTAGAGTGTCTGGGGACTGGACGTAGGTCAAGAGGTTGGACCGAACTAGTATAAATTTGCTGCATCTTGCTTCTTCTTTCCTTACTTTATTCTGCTCTATTTTCCATTAAAATAACATAGCACTTTGAAAAGAATTTTTAAAATCCCCAATTCACCCCCTCTTGGTGATTTGCTCCACTTTCAACTAAGACCACTGAGATAACCGTTAGCGTCCGCTAATTGGCTATGAACTAAAACACTGTTAAAATAACTGGATTTATTAAATGAAAATCTAACAGACTAGGTTCATTCTACAACTTAGATATCCATCCTCGCTCAGCCAAAGGGAATTTAGTTCATGACTGATGAGGGACACATAACGCAAAGTACTGTAGAACAGCCCATAACAGAATTATGAAAATAAAAATAACAAAGAAAACAAGAAGCTCATCAAAAGGTTGATGGCGTAAGAGGCGTCCTATCACGCGATGTCTCCACATCTTCTACGATCCGTCTTACTCCAAGAAAGAGCTCGGTTTAGTCTACTGTCCTCTCGGTTTGTCTTCTCTCTTGTTCCTTCAGCGTGAGTTCCAGTTGGATAGGAATTGGTTGACTGCCTCCTCTCATGGCTTTCGACTTCTTTTAGGTTTTGTCGCACTTTGCTCTTATAGTTAGGTTTTCTCGACTGCAAGTCCAGTGAGTTAGGCCTTCCAAATTTTTCAGGTCCAAGATCCTAGATTCGGTTGATTGATCTTTCTTTAATATCATGGGATTCCTCATATTTTTCTTTCGATTCTCCGCTAGATTTGGCTTGAGTCAATCACCGTCTTCACGTGTGCCTGGATGACCTGTCTTAATTTCTTGAAAACTCGCTAGGAAAGGTTAGCATAACTTAGTGCATAATTCTGCATCATTTACGATGCTACAGCACAATGGTCGAATTGTATTGGTGGTGCAGATGTGGGCATTCACTATGCTATAGGATTATATCAGCTTCATTACGCGCTCTTACTAGAAAGCCATAAAGTGGTCCTTTTCTTATGCACATGAGTTGGATAATGACATGAATGCAACAATTTATACGATCCATCCCCTATTTTCCTATGTGTATGAATTCTTAAGTATTCTATCATATAGGAAACAAAAAAGCTCAGATTCAACATTCAAAACAGTCAAAACACATAGGGAAAATAAGACATAAATATCACTCATCAAACTTCCTCACACTTAGCTTTTTGCACTTTTGGGCAAAACAAAGAGAAAAGTTATAGAGTAGAAGGCAACCTCCGAGATTGTGCGCTTGTCTTAGGAACCTTGTATCCTGTTATTGTCTTAAGTTCAGCTTTCACGTGTAAACAATCCCACTACCCAGTATTGGTGAATGACAGAGATTTGCCGTGATCTCCCAAAATAACCACGATCAATATAATTTTGCAGTATAATAAAAACCTAGATCATTTTCCCAACGAATTTGCAGTGGGTCTAAATCAGTAACAGCAAAACAGAACAGTAACAAATTGGGGGGAGTTGTTTTCAATGCAGTAAAGATTAAAACATAACTAAATAAAACAAGATTAAATCAGATTAACAGAGGATCAACCCAAGATTTCGAATTTCATTAATTTCCTTCCTTGGACGAAAAATAGATTTATAACTGAACTCGCGATTGATTCTGGACGAACCAAAATCTCTTTGTTCGTCCAGAAAATCCCTCGACTAGATGATCGCCTAGCATTTGTCCAAACAACGACATCTCACTATGAAATCACACAACAATACTTTAACCTAGTTCGAACTCAGTCCTTGGGATATCTCAATCTGGGCGTTAAATCTAACACCCAATCCGAAAGTAAAATGAATCCGAAATTACAAAACAGAAATGAGTTTGTTACCATTTAAGAACAAGTCCTCTGGATAATGGAATCCTTAATCCATGGGTCAATCATTGAAGCCTAGCCTATCATAGCTATGCAGAACGAAAATGGGAAAGAAATGAAGAAGTTCATCATGAACACGAAGAACAGTTGAGAGAAAATGAAATTTCTGTATTTAATCCATAACTGAGTAAAAACGTGAATAAATAATTGTTTGTGGCTGCTGCCTCACTTAAAGTTAACCTAGAATGGAAATGGGCTCTTTTGCCCAAAACGGAAATAAAATAAAAGTGGGCTTTAATTACAAAATTCGAACCCAAATAAAATCCAAAAATATACATCTGACTTCGGCTCCAAAATCGATCACCCTCTTGTCTGAATGTGCCCTTCATGTCTTCATAACAATTGTAGCTCTATGAATAATCTGAAATATGAAACAAAAATGAGGCAAATTCGATGTCTGGTTCAAGAGTTATGGTAAAAATAGTGAAGGAATGTAAAACTGGAATTTTATTATTAAAATAGCTAAAATATAATCAAAGGCCCAAAGCCCAAATAAGTATAAAAGCCATGATTTATTAACTAAAGAGTCCTAAATTATTAATAAAGAGATAAAAATAAGTGTATAAAATATTCAATTATCAAATTCCCCCACACTTATCTTTTTGCACTCCTGAGCAAAATTCAAAGAAAAAGACCTAAAGGAGAAACTCTTCTTTTCTAACAATTGCTAACAATGCAAAAATTGAACAAGGGATACAAAGCTCCAAAAGACCAATCAATCAAGACCAAAACCCCTTCATCTCAAATTACAATTAATGGTAATCTCAATCAATGATGCTAATCACAAATGATGGTCTCTCAAATGATGCGGTCAATCTATCAATCTCTCAAGTGTTTAAGGTAAATAAGTGTATCGCTCAAATTCTACTCAAGAAAATTGTTCTACCATAAGCTTGCTCTGAAAGTGGAACTAAATCACCAAGAGCCGTGAATTGGGGATTTTAAAAATCTTTTCAGAAATGCTCTGTTTTTGAACACTAAAAACAGAGATGAACTAGGATGAGAGTAGAAGAGCAAGACACAAGGATTTATACTGGTTCGGTCCAATCTCTTGACCTACGTCCAGTCCCTAGACTCTCTGGGCTTTTCACTATCTCAATTGATTAAACACTCTGTACTCAAGAGTAATTCTCTCACTATAACTTACTCCCCCTTACAAGTTGCAATCAATGAACCCAATCACCAAGTCCCCTGACTTGTGATTCCTTACAATAATTGATTTACAGAAAATAAACTCTCTCTAAGAGTGGATGATGATAAACACTGAAGCTTAATGTATCAACAGATACTTTACAAGTGAAAATTGAAAAAGTAGTTGGAAACTTGAATGTATTTCATTTTCAGTAGATGTGTTGTGAAAGACGGAATATCACCAAGAGGGGGGGGTTGAATTGGGGATATAAAATTTTCTCGCGTAAATACTCTGTTAACCGAATGTGAAACAGAGATAAACAGAGTAAGGGTAAGGGAGATTGAACACAATGAATTTATACTGGTTCGGTCCAAATCCTTGACCTACGTCCAGTCCCTAGACTTTCCGGGATTTCACTAATCCAAATGATTACACACTCTGTAACTCACGGAGTAATTCTCTCTCTCTAGAACTTACTCCCCCTTACAAGTTGTAATCAAATAACTACACACTCTGTAACTCACGGAGTAATTCTCTCTCTCTAGAACTTACTCCCCCTTACAAGTTGTAATCAAATAACCCAATCCCAAAGTCCCAATACTTTGAGATTCTTACAAGAATGGATAATCAATAAAGAACTCTCTAAAAGAGCAGATTGATAAACACTGAAGATTGATATATCCGAAGATATTAACTTTGTGAGTAGAAACAATAAATGATCTTAATTGCTAATTGAATGCACAGCGTTTCGGTGGTTGGAGACTTGAATGCTTCTCCGATTTATAGATTGGCAGCATTGATGACCGTTGAGAAGACCGTTGTGGGTAATCAATATATCCGTTGTAATTACGTTGCTCTGTTTCCTCGTATGCTTCGACATTCGACCGTTATTCTCCGTTGACATTCTTTATTCAAATTGTCCGTTGAGAACCAGTGGGAATGTTGTCTGGGAAGAGGCTGAAATGCTTTTTGTTTGTCCAGAGGTTCATTTCTTCTTTCAGCTTTGAAATCTGTCACAACATTTAATGCTTCTGACACAATTTCTTACTTTATGGTAGTTTAGAATTTAAACCTGTTAATCATGTCTGAAACTCACTAGCAAACTGATTAAACTTGGTTAGTAATGATGAGAAACAATAATATGAAGTACCCAAGGTATAATCTGGGAGTTACAGATTTCGATGACACTAAAATTCAGAACTGATACAAGTAACTCGAGTTGTACAAGAGTAACTTGAGTTATAAACATGTGCAGTGGATATTTGCAATGAAGCTCAACTCGAGGTATTAATAGTAACTCGAGTTATTTTCAAATCAGTTTCGAATAGATTCGTTTCAAGTAACTTGAGTTAGATATGGTAACTCGAGTTATGTTTAAATCAATTTCAAATAGAGACCAAAAGTTGTTTTAAGTAACTTGAGTTATATTTCACAACTTGAGTTAGGTCAGTAATAAAATCAGACAGAAAGTTTTTGCTAAAAACATAACTTGAGTTACATTCCACAACTCGAGTTAGGTCATCAATAAATCAATAAGAAAGATTGTGCCAGAAACATAACTTGAGTTACTCCCAGTAACTCGAGTTATACCAGATGCTTTAAATTCTGTTATCGTGAAGAGCTTTTGAAATAGAAAAGTACAGTTCATAACTTGAGTTACTAAGTGGTAACTCGAGTTATGATCTATGCCAAAATGATTTTTCTTAAGCTTATAACTTGAGTTACATTTGGGAACTTGAGTTATGTTCTAAGGAAGAGATGAATAGTAACTTGAGTTGTATTTCATAACTTGAGTTACCAATTTTCGAAATCATTTTTCAAGAAGCTCAAATGTAATTTGACTGAACTTATAGCTTAGCAATTTAGTCCATTGATTATTACAATTGTTAGACATCATCAAAACACATTGAGAACTAACATGTTGTTTTAGAAGACTTGGATGCTGCTCATTTATACTAAGAGAGCATTAAAGATCCGTTGCATGCTCCATTATGACCGTTGTAATATTAATCTGGTTGTTGGAGGCACTTTGGGGTCTTCTCTCTCTACTCTTCACTTAATCCAGTTGAACGAGAAGATCGAGTTGACTTCTTGAATATTAATCCGTTGGAATAGCGCCCACTCTTGGATGTGGTAGGTAGACATTAATCCTTTGTAAGCGTGTGCAGAAGGATTACCCAAAAGTATGCAACTTTCTGGGTTTTGCATTTAATGTTCTGACATGATTTTTTCTTTTGCTTTAAACCTTCAATAAGTATTCTCTAATTTATCTGAAACTCACTAACAAAGTGGTTAAACATAGCTGTGAATATAAGAGAATAATAATGACAAGTATTAAGATCAAACAGGAAGGTTTTACAAAATCGTAGAATTTGAAATTCTGAAGACGCGTTGAAACCTCGAGTTTTGGACTGTAGCATGTAAAGTTGATTTAAGTCCAAAACATCAAAACTGGAGATTTCCACCCAAAACCGGAGGTTTTCAAAACTGCAAAAAGCATCAGCCTCTCTGTTTGACAAAACCTCGAGGTTTTATCAGAAACCTCGAGGTTTCATTTGAATATGAAACCTTTGAAAAATCGTGCCGAGGCAAACCTGGAGGTTTTCTGGGAAACTGGAGGTTTTCTAAATCAAAGGAAAGCAAGAGTGCTCTCGGGTTGGCAAAACCTCGAGGTTTCTCACCAAACCTCGAGTTTTGGTTCAAGTGTGAAAGGTTTGAGTTTTTTGCGCCAAAACAGAAAACTAGAGGTTTCCAAAACTGGGAAAGCGCAGATGCTCTCTGCCTGGACAAACCTCGAGGTTTGTCCTCAAACCTCGAGTTTTCACAATTTTGAGAAAAGCTGGACTAGACTCAAACACTGGAGGTTTTTCACAAAACCGGAGGTTTTGAAAAGCGGCCAAAACATGAGCTTTCTACGCGGGTCAAAACCTCGAGGTTTCTTACCAAACCTCGAGGTTTCACAAAACTTGTGAAACCTGGAATCTTCATGTTAAAACAGAAGCTCGAGGTTTTGGATCACAACTGGAGGTTTTCAAGTGTTCAAAACTTAGGAGACTCTCTATAAGTCAAAACCTCGAGGTTTACCAGAAGCCTCGAGTTTTGCGTTTTCCAGAAAATGCTGAGAAGTCTCTGTGTTATGAAACCTCGAGTTTTCTACGAAAACCTCGAGTTTTGCTCGATCCGAAACCTTGAGTTCTTCTACGTAAGGCCAAACCTCGAGGTTTCTGTGCAAACCTCGAGTTTTGCTCTGACAGTGAGTTTTACAACATTTGAAAGCAAAACTTCATGATTTGTTTACAATTATTGGAGATCATCAAAACCCTTAGAGAACTAACATGCTCAATTTCTATGTCTCCACTACTCATAACACATGCATGCACAAATCAATAGAGCTTATTATTAAAGGTTGTAATGGGGTTAGGGAGAAGGTAGGTAATAGTATGGAATGAGAAGCTAAGCACCAAAGAAATTAAAAAGAGCATTGATTAACACAATCATTCTCTATGTATGAAAACTTTTATTTTACTCATACATCTCCTTTCTTTCTATGTATTTTTTTTCCCTTTCTTTCTTTCTTTCTTTCCTTTCTTTCCTTTTTTTCTTTTCTTTTCTATTTTTTTATTTTGTTTTTGTTTTTTTCTTTTGTTGTTTTTTTTGAAGAACTATATGCATAATCACAATGACAAAATCAAATATCTCCCCCCACACTTAAACTGTTGCACTCCTGAGCAACCCCCACACTTAAACACAAAACCAAGGTGAAACCAATGCTCAATAAATTTCCAAGGTGCGGAATAAAATGGTTTTACGCTTAGGCTTGTAATGTGGCTTAGAAAAGAATGAGTGGGGAATAATATGGCACAAATGGGCTAGCAAAGGAAACATAATGCAAGGGAAAGCTATTTGGCCAAAGTGGGGAAAATAAAAGAAAGAAAACAAGCTTATATCATATTTATGCATGTAAGTGAAAAATGTAGTTTCAAAAAGAAAAGGAGCAAGTTCTAGAGAACACAAATTAGGAGCAGATGCACAAATGAAAGAAAGAATGGTAAAAGACGAATTCCATTCAAGCAGGCCCAAAACCTCACAAGGTCAATACCAACTTTGGCAATTAACAACATCAAATCAACTACCAAGACATGTAATCGAAGAATCAAGAATTGCAGACCAAACAGAATGATCCATTAAAACCACAATGTCCTAGTTCATGATATGTAGCAATCATAGAAAGAGAGACAATATTTATTTTTGAAAGCAAAGTGGAAAATGAAAACAAATAAAAGAGGAAGAGGGAGAAGAAAGAAGAATACTCCCCAAGGGTTTAAGGAGGATAAGTGGCATCAATGAGGAGAATCTCTGCTTCCTTAGGCTGTTGCTGGGATCCCTCATGAAATTGCTTGAGGCGATGCCCATTTACCTTAAAGGTTCTTCCTGTGGGTGGATCACATAGCTCAACATCATCGAATGGAAAGATGTTAGTGATCTCAAAAGGGCCATCCCATTTAGATCGAAGCTTACCAGGCATAAGCTTCAGACGGGAGTTAAACAGAAGAACTTTCTGGCCCACAGAAAATTCTTTCCTCAGAATATGCTTATCATGGAATGCCTTAGTCTTTTCCTTGTACAACCGCGAACTCTCATAGGCATCCAATCTAAGCTCATCAAACTCTTGCAACTGCAGCTTCCGTTCCATCCCAGACTTAGCTAAATCCATGTTACACTGCTTAATGGCCCAATAGGCTTGATGTTCCAACTCAACCGGAAGATGACATGCCTTACCAAAGACAATCCGATAGGGAGACATCCCAATTGGCGTCTTGTAGGCGGTGCGATATGCCCACAAAGCATCCTCTAATCGCTTACTCCAATCCTTCCGGGTAGAGTTAACAGTCTTCTGAAGGATTTTCTTAATCTCTCTATTTGAGATTTCAGCTTGACCGTTGGTCTGAGGATGGTATGCTGTGGAGACCTTGTGGAGCACTCCATACTTGCGTAATAAGGCACCCATGCTTCGGTTGCAAAAATGAGAACCCTGATCACTGATAATGGCTCTAGGAATACCAAAACTACAGAAAATGTTAGACCTAACAAAATCCACCACCACAGAAGAATCATTAGTCCGGGTGGCTTTCGCCTCAACCCATTTCGAGACATAATCAACAGCCAGCAGTATGTAAGTATAACCATGAGAAATAGGAAATGGACCCATAAAATCAATACCCCAGACATCAAATACCTCACAAAACAATATAGGGTTCTGGGGCATCTCATGCATACGAGAAATACTCTCTGCCCTCTAACAATTATCACATTACTTACAAAACAAATGGGAATCATGAAATAGGGAAGGCCAAAATAATCCACTATCTAACACTTTCCTAGCAGTTCTTTGGGGTCAAAAGTGACCACCACAGGCAGAAGCATGAGCAAAATGCAATATAGAGTGAAACTCATGATCAGGCACACATCTCCTAACTACTTGGTCACTACAAAATTTCCATAGATAAGGGTCATCCCAAACATAATATTTAGACTCACTCTTTAATTTAAAGGTTTGGGCCCTAGTAGAGTCTACAGGAAAAACACCAGCTACCAAGTAGTTAACTAGATCAGTATACCATGGAAGCTTACCTTGCAGCTGTAGAAGCTGCTCATCAGGGAAATCATCCCGAATAGAAGAGGGGTGAGAGGGAGAATGGGTGATACGACTCAAGTGGTCAGCTACCCAGTTTTGTGCTCCACTTCTGTCTCGAATCTCAACATCAAACTCTTGGAGCAATAACATCCACCGGATGAGTCGTGGCTTAGCATATGCCTTTTTCAAAAGGAACTTTAAAGCAGCATGGTCAGAGAAAACAATTACTCTACTAGCTAGCAGATATGACCTAAACTTATCAAAAGCAAATACAATAGCCAACAACTCCTTTTCAGTCGTGGTGTAGGCGGGCGGGATCCAAAGTCTTGGAGGCATATGCAATCACATGAGATGCTTTGTGGACTCGTTGTGCCAAGATAGCACCAACCGCATAGTTGGAAGCATCGCACATCAACTCGAAGGGGAGGTACCAATTAGGTGGTTAGATCACCAGAGTTGTAGTCAGGCAATGCTTCAAGTGATCGAAGGCCGCCTTGTACTCATCATCAAATACAAAGTCAGTGTCCTTATGCAGAAGGTTGGACAAGGGTCTAGCAGTCTTGCTTAAATCCTGAATGAATCGCCGATAGAAACCTGAATGACCAAGAAAAGAGCGAACTTCCCACACAGATACGGGGTAAGGCAAAGCAGTAATGACATATATCTTAGCAGGGTCTACCTCAATCCCTTTCCTAGATACTATGTGTCCCAAGACTATACCCGACTCAACCATAAAGTGACACTTCTCATAATTCAGCACAAGATTAGACTCAATGCACCTATGTAAAACTCTAGACAGAATAGCTAAGCATGCATCAAAATCAGACCCATATACAGTGAAATCATCCATAAAGACCTCCATGCAGTCCTCTAGAAACTCAGAGAAAATGCTTACCATACAACGCTGAAAGGTGCCAGGTGCGTTGCAGAGGCCAAAAGGCATCCTTCGGTAGGCATATATTCCAAAGAGGAATGTGAAGGTCGTCTTCTCCTGATCCTCAGGAGCAATATGGATCTGGAAGTATCCGGAGTAGCCATCCAGAAAGCAGTAATGAGACTTGCCATCCAATCGCTCTAACATCTGATCAATGAAAGGTAAAGGGTAATGATCCTTGCGAGTGGCTTGGTTGAGTTTCCTATAGTCAATGCAAACTCTCCAACTATTCTGAACTCGTGTAGGAATGAGCTCATTCTTCTGATTGGCTACCACAGTGACTCCGGATTTCTTAGGAACCACCTGGACCAGGGCTAACCCATCGGCTATCGAAATGGGATAGATGATACCAGCTTGTAGAAGCTTAGTGACCTCATTCTTTACCACATCAAGGATAAGGGGATTAAGGCGTCTCTGGGGTTGCCTCACTGGCTTAGAGTCCTCTTCCAACAGAATTCGATGCATGCACATGGAAGGGCTAATGCCAACGATATCAGCTAATGTCCACCCAATGGCTTTCTTGTTCACCCTCAATAAGCTTAGCAGCTTCTCTTCTTGGTCAGGAAGAAGATTATTTTCCACAATGATTGGAAACTATTAATCCACCTCCAGAAATGCATATTTCAAGTGATCTGGAAGGGATTTCAACTCAAGTTTGGGTGGTTGCTCAGTAGATGGGAGAAGCTTGGGTGGTTGTTGCAACAACTCTGATGTCATCACACTTGGAAATGCACGAAACCATATTCAAAGAAGCGGAAAGAAGCGTGTCTATACAGCTCAATGTTAACATCAGAATTCAGCTCATCAAAATCAGAGTTAAGTTCATCAAAATCAGAATCAGGGTTCACATTACGATTAGGATGAAGCTCAAACTCAGAATCGAAATCAGAATCCACAAGTAATGCAGAATCACCCAGCAAGTCAGAATCACCAAATAATGCAGCATTAACCAAATGAGTGCAAACATAGCACCATTCATTATCAGCACATGCACAAATGGCAGAATCACTCTCAGATGAAAAATCAGGATAATCAGCACACCAATCAGCAAGAACATCATCCACAGCATCATCAATCACATCAATACAGAAAATAGAATGCTCTTCCCTAGGATGTTTCATGGCATCAAAGATATTAAAATTTACAAAAATATCACCAAACTCCATGGAAAGAGTACCAGAATGCACATCTATCTTAGTCCTAGCTGTTTTCATGAAAGGCCTCCCTAGAATGATTGGTGACCAACTGATAGAAGACTCATCCTCCATATCTAAGATGTAAAAATTAGCAGGGAATGTCAATTCATTAACTTTGACTAATACATCTTCAACTAAACCAGAAGGATGGGCATTACTCCTATTAGCTAATTGAACAATAACACCAGTTAGACGCAAGGGACCAAGACCAAGAGATCTATAAACAGATGCAGGCATGACATTAATAGAAGCACCTAAATCTAGCATACAATCATCCAATCTATAGTTACCAATAATGCAAGGGATATAAAACGTCCCTGGATCCTTGCACTTGCGAGGCATGGTAGAATTTGGATGAGGGGCGATACATTCAGTTCAAACTCACTCGTTCATTCCCTTTCAGTCGCCTCTTGTTGGTGCATAACTCCTTCAGAAACTTGGCATATTTAGGAATTTGTTTGACTGCATCTAAGAGAGGAATGTTGATCTCTACTCTTCTGAATGTCTCAAGTATATCCTTCTCTTGTGCTTTTTCTGCCAACTTCTTGGATAGAGGGGCTCTGTGAGGGAAAGGAAGAGGAATGTGAATGTCTTCCTCTTCACATTGCTGCATTGCCTTTTTATTTTTAGAGTCAATCTTCACATTTTCTGACTCTCTTTCTGATGTGGAAGTCACATCAGAAGCTGGTTTAGGCTCCTCCAATTGCTTGCCAGATCGAAGGGAGATAGCACTCACATTCCCCTTAGGATTAGGAATTGATTATGAAGGAAGAGTGTTGGATCCCTGAGGTTGAAGTTGGTTCAATGATGTTGCCAACTGCCCAATCTGTGTTTGCAAACTTTGAATGGAAGTGTCAGTTTGCTGTTGGAACTGCATATTAGCTGTGACAAATTGCTTCATCATATCTTCAAGTGAGGAACCACCACCACTACTACTAGCCTGTTGTTGTGCCGCCTGTGGAGGTGCACATATGGCTGGTCGAGGAGGTGGTGCTGGCAAAGGCAAAGGAGGTGCAGACTGTTGTTGGAGATTTTGATTCTGGTTCCAACGGAAATTGGGGTGATTTCTCCAACCAGGATTGTAGGTATTAGAGAAGGCATTATTCTGCTGGTATTGTGGCTTTCCTGAAAAAACACCCACTGCAGCTACAGACTGGTCTTGATAGGCAGGATCATGCAAAGTAGGGCAAGAATAAGTAGAATGACAAGGGTCAGAACAGAACCCACATGAGTACCCAATCTGAGGAGGGGAAGATTTGTACGTGTCGCTTAATGTTGCCTCACAAGGAAGTCGGATCATCAAGTCTATTCTCTAATCTCGAGAATCATCTTTGATAGGAGGTGTTTGAATGCAGTAAACGGGAGTACTAATGGCCTGGTGCCAAATTGCGAGAATTAGCGGCCATAGTAGATATCAACTCTCGGGCCTCTTCAGGTGTCTTGCTATCTAAGGCCCCACCACTGGATGCATCCACGAAACTTTTATCCATCGGTAACAAACCGGAATAGAAATATGTAATTAGGAGTTGGTCTCAAATCTGGTGGTGTGGACAGCTAGCACACAATCGCTTGAACCTCTCCCAATACTCATACATGGTCTCACCATTGATTTGTTTAACACTAGTGATCTCCTTCTGAATAGCAATGGCTTTTGAGGAAGGAAAGAACCTCACTAGGAATAACTTCGCATATCATCCCAACTCCCCAACGAGATATTGGTTGCAAATTGTATAGCAAATCCTTAGCCACGCCATCTAGGGAAAATGGAAAAGCTCTCAGCTTAATGTGGTCCTCATCAATTGCTTGAGGTTTCATTGTGCTGCATACCACATGGAACTCCTTTAGATGTATGTGAGGACATTCACCTGCAAGACCATGAAACTTAGACAACAAATGGATAAGACCAGATTTTAGTTCAAAGTTAGCAGCAAGTTCAGGATATTGAATACACAAATTTTGATTGCCCACATCTAGGGTAGCTAATTCTTTCAAAGTGGGACGAGCTGCTTGCTCTGCCATAATTTCTGAGTTAGCAAAATTGCTACTAGAATCAGTGAAAACAACAAGACTATCAGAAGTACTATCAGAGTCAAGATCAACAAAATGGACACAATCAGACTCAAGTTCAATGTCGATTCGGTATTAATCCCACGACTTAGCCTAACAACTCTTATAGCAAGTAAGAATTGTTCTTTCTATTTCAGGATCAAATGGCAACAAGTCTTACGGATTAATAGTACTCCTAGTACTCATGCAGCATAAACACAAGGCAGAATTTGCAGAAAATCAGAATTACGAAAATGCCACTAAAAGTGGTAAAAATAGGAAACACTAAGATGACACACAAACAAAAACACAAAAAGCAAAAACCTATGTTGGAATTTGACCAAAACAAGTCCAAAACACTATCAAATGATTTTTAAAATTTATGGGACTTGGACAGGGCAACTCCTAGACCATTGGGGAACCCAAAAATGGAATAAAAAAAACTTCAAAAAAATTGAAAAAGTGGTCTAAACGATGGAATTTGGCTAAAATCTGAAGACCACATGACAAATCAAAGATTTGCATGTGTCCTGTGAGTTAGGCCATTTCCTATCACCTAGCAAAATTTCAGACCATTCGGAGATACTCCGAAAAAAATGCTCTAGTAGAAATGACAAAATCGAAACTTAAAACAGCGAAAAGTGGTCTAAACGATGGAATTTGGGGAAAATAGGTCAGACCTCAGTCATAAGCAGAGTGACTCTTGTTTAGAATGCCCAATTCCTTGTGAATAAGACCTGGTTTGAGTGATCAGGGTTAGAAAAATTTCTGTCCAGCCACCCGAACCATCGAAAACTACTGTTACGAATGAAACCGATGCAAATTCCCCGGCAGCGGCGCCATATTTTGACATAGATTTGCCGTGATCTCCCAAAATAACCAGGATCAATATAATTTTGTAGTATAATAGAAACCTGGATCGTTTTCCCAATGAATTTGCAGTGGGTCTAAATCGATAATAAATGACGATAACAAATTGGGGGGAGTTGTTTTCAATGCAGTAAAGATTAAAACAGAACTAAATAAATCGAGATTAAATCAGATTAACAGAGGATCAACCCAAGATTTCGAATTCCATTAATTTCCTTCCTTGGATGAAAAACAGATTTATAACTGAACTCACGATTGATTCTGGACGAACCGAAATCTTTGCGTTCGTCCAGAAAATCCCTCGACTAGACGATCGCCTAGCATTTGTCTGAATAGCGGCGTCTCACTGTGCAATCGCACAACAATACTTTAACCTAGTTCAAACTTAGTCCTTGGGATATCTCAATCTGGGCGTTAAATCTAACACCCAATCCGAAAGTAAAATGAATCCGAAATTACAAAACAGAAACGAGTTTGTTACTATTTAAGAACGAGTCCTCTGGATAATGGAATCCTTAATCCGTGGGTCAATCACCGATCGAAGCCTAGCCTATCATAGCTATGCGAGCGAAAATGGGAAAGAAATGAAGAAGTTCATCATGAACACGAAGAACAGAGATGAAGAGCAGTTGAGAGAAAATGAAATTTACGTATTTAATCCATAAGCGAGTAAAAACGTGAATGAATAATTGTTTGTGGCTGCTGCCTCACTTAAAGTTAACCTAGAATGGAAATGGGCTCTTCTGCCCAAAACGGAAATAAAATAAAAGTGGGCTTTAATTACAAAATTCGAACCCAAATAAAATCCAAAAATATACATCTGACTTCGGCTCCAAAATCGACTGCCCTCTTGTCTGAATTTCCCCTTCATGTCTTCATAACAATTGTAGCTCTTTGAATAATCTGAAATATGAAACAAAAATGAGGCAAATCCGATGTCTGGTTCAAGAGTTATGGTAAAAATAGTGAAGGAATGTAAAACTGGAATTTTATTATTAAAATGGCTAAAATATAATCAAAGGTCCAAAGCCCAAATAAGTATAAAAGCCATGATTTATTAACTAAAGAGTCCTAAATTATTAATCAAGAGATAAAAAGAAGTGTATAAAATATTCAATTATCAGTGTATTGAAGGCAGGGCATTACTCTAGCAAGGGAGTGCTAAGAGACTCTCGGATGATGTGTATATTCGCTCTCTCACATAGGGGATATGTTTCTCTCTGCCGTGCTAACCTAGAAGTTCTATAGGTTTGTAAAATTTCTAGGGCTGTTTTCCAGTGGCTGAACTCAACTGCATCAAAAGGACTTTTCAGGTTGTAATGCGTGTAGTGGCAATGTGTGGGTGGCTTATATGATGATAAAAATATGCTATAGCAAGGTGCTAGACATGTCTTTACAACTTGTAGTCATGATGCTGAGTCCTAACATGCCCTATTCAGTGGTGATGCCTTATGATGTCAAACAGATTTTTTTTGCATCACCTTGTCACGATTTTGGCATTATGGGCCATATGCTACAACATTTGCACACGCATCTCTTTATCAACCACTTGTCTGGCATATGCTATAACATTATGTATGTGGCTCAAGGGGGTGACAATGGGAGTATGATCACAGTAGCTTGTGTATGGATTCAATGGGTGAAAATTGAATGCCTTTGTGCTATGCAGTTTGATTCATATGCAAGATATCAAAACAAGAGAAATAAGACAAACTAAAGAAAGTTCCTAATACTAGCAGGCATGCTCATAGAATTATGAAAAATTAGGCACAGAGTTTCCTTCCATGTGGCTTAACTCTATTCTCTCCCTCACTATCACTTTGCTCTATACTGATTAATCCAGTACTGTTAGTTTCCCAAACCTACATGGTTTATTTTCCTTAAGACAGATCTATTCTACCAATTCATTCAGACAGTTGCTCTACTGCTGTAGGTGTCTGTTCATGCTCTAACTACGAGTTTAGAAAGTTCAAAATTTTTGTGTTGCCTGAAATTTTAGTATGCTAAGTTTGTGACGCACATTTATACACATACATCATACATTCCCCCCCCCCACACTTAAAATTTTCAATGTCCCCATTGCAACAAATAAGCGAAGCGATGACGGAGAACGATAGAAACCCCAGGCAAAGAACATGGTGCAAATGAAGTAAAAGAGAAGTGTAATTGGGGGTGGCAAAGATAATGGAGCAGGGAGACAGAGATATGCAAAAAGGATATTATACCATAGACAAAAGGTCCCGCCGCTGGCGGTAACGGGCAAGTCAGCGCAACCGAGAAATAAGAAATAAAATAAAATAAAAAAAGAGAAAACAAGGAGAAGAACTAGGGGGCGGGTGGGCCACGAGGAGTAGGGCTGGGGCTGGTGGCAGTATCACCCGTGGAAGGAAACATCACGGCCGGATTCATAAACGAAATGTCTGTATGTGAGTCGGAGAGGGCTACGGTAGTCGGCCATCCACGATGGTGAGCAGCAACGAAGGCATCAAAATTTTTCTGCTGGGTTTTCAGTTCAGTGCGGAGGGCGACGAGGATATGGGCATGTTTCTGGTATAGGTGGCCATATGTCTGGAGGTAGGAGTGGCAATACGAAGTAGTGTCGCCGGAGGAGGGAGCGTTAGAGGAAATGTAGATAAGGGAGTCAGGAGGGGAGGGTGATGGGGAAGGAGGTGGTGGTAGGGGTGGAGATTGTAGGAGTAGTGCAGGTGGTGGGAGTTGGTGGAGAGGCCGGGTGTAGACAGCCACGCCAGGCAGTCTGCTTGTCTCGCGGCATGGGGGCGATGGGTCTAGAGAGTAGGTGGCGTGTAGGTTAGGGTTGGAAGGTGAGCGGCATGGTGAGGTGAGTGATAAAGGAGGGAGTGGTCTGGGGAAAGAAAACTGAGGAATAATGAGGGGGTGGTGGGTGGGAAGATAAGGGGTGCAGGGCAGGGGAAGAGTCACATGGTGATGGGAGGGTGCGGGAAAGGTGAGGTTGCATGGTATTGTGTTGTGGGGATTTTGGTGGGCGAGCCTGATGAGGATTTTAACAGGATTAAAATTTCCAAATCCACGGGAAAACATATATTAGAGTTTGGATGCTAATCTGGTTAGAACATAGTACTGGGGCGACATGGAGGAATTGCGTTGCTGGCCAAGTGTCCGAGTTCCTGTTGGGCCTTGCAATGTTGTTGTTGTTGTGTATTTGGGCTGCCTCCCAATGGCGCTTGGTTTAGAGTCTTTAGCTCGACTTGGTTGTGATTTGAATTTTAGGGCCAAGCAGGGTCACTTACCATCCTCTTGGTTCCATTCCTATCCCAGCACATTCTAACTTCGCCCTTATATGGGGATGTTGCCATTCGAGTCTGATGTGTCATGCTGGATCTAAGATCTTCTTCTTGGATCGTGTTAGCAGGGGGCCCGCTGGTGCTTGGTCTTATGTTGAGGAAAGAGCATTCTTCCGGAGCTTTTGGTTACTGTAGGGTTTTGAGAATTGAGAATGTCACTTGGTCTCCTTTGACTCGCATAGTGATTTTGCCTCTTTCAACATCGATCAATGTTCTGCCTGTTGCCATAAAGGGCCTTCCTAGAATAATTGGGACTTCTAGATCTGCTTCGAAGTCCAGCACAATGAAATCTACCGAGAATATGAACTTGTCCACCTTGACCAATACATCTTCAATTTTGCCTTCTAGTTGGACAATTGATCTGTCTGCCAGTTGCAGAGTTACTGTGGTAGGCCTTGCCTCTCTGACTGCTAGCCTCTTGAATAAAGACTTTAGCATTAAATTAATGCTAGCGCCCAAATCATATAGTGCCTTTCCACAGTAGTTAGGGCCAATTGCACCAGGGATTGTAAAGCTGCCTAGGTCTTTTAGTTTCGGGGGCAGTTTGTTCAACAGTAGTGTACTGCTTTCCTTGGTCATGGCTACTATCTCAAATTCACCCAGCTGCCGTTTCTTAGATAGAATGTCCTTCATAAACTTCACATAGCTGGGCATCTGTTCTAGTGCTTCTACTAGAGGGATGTTGATGTGAAGCTGCTTTAACATGCCCAGGAACTTCCAGAACTGTTTCTCTTGATTGTGCTTTTGAAGCCTCTAGGGAAATGGTGGAGGTTGCTTTGTAGTTCGTGAAGGTCCTAGGTCAGGGGCCTGTTGAGATGTTGATGCTGTAGTATCATGCCTTATTTCCATTACATGGACGTCTGGCGTGACCTTTGTTGGGAATGTCATAGCATAGAGTATATCATCGTTTTGCTGTAGCATTGATGAGGTCAGGTTTGATATTGGTTCAACATCCTCGATAGGCATTTTTGAGACCTTCATTGGTTCTACATTCTTGCCGCTTCTTAGTTCAATGGCCTTAACTTGTTCTTTTCCATGGTTCTTAGGGACTTCAGTGTCGCTAGGCAAGGAGCCTGATGGTTTGTTATTGAGTGTTGCGATAAGCTGTCCGACTTGATTTTCAAGATTGCGAAGGGAAACTTGCTGGCTTTGTATAATGGTGTCGTTCTTGGCCATATACTCCTTGAGTAGGCTTTCCATGGATGATGGAGGGGCTAAATCAACGCCTTGTTGCCTTGCTTGCTGGTTGAACCCTGGTGGATTCAATGATCTGTTAGAGTACGAAGGGCCTGCTGAGGGGCCAGCAGGTGGCTGATTCTGTGATGTCCATGACAAATTTGGATGTTGCCTCCATCCTGGGTTGTAAGTGTTGGAGTACGAGTTGTTGTTGTTGCCCCTGTTGTAGTTGTTCACATAATTGACAGATTCAGGGTTAGCAAAACACTAAGTGTAAGGATGCTTTCCACCACAGTACATACAGGCTACTTTAGCAGGTTGCGTTGATGGGTGACTGGCGGGTAGGCTCATTGACTTGATCATGTTGGTTAGTGAAGACACCTATGCTGTGAGGGTTGTCATAGCATCAAGTTCATGAATTGCTACTATTGGTCTGGAAAGAGGGAATTTATCTGCTGGTTACTGATGACTGTTCATAGCTATATGTTCCAAGAGCTAGTGAGCTTCATTATAGGATTTCATCAAGAGTGAGTCATCTGTAGATGTATTAACTATGGATTGCGTTTGTCTATCCAAACCTTTATAGAAAGTCTCTAGTTGCACCCATTCCACTAGACCATGTTGTGGGCATCTTCTGAGTAGGTCCTTGAATTGTTCCCAGGCTTCATAGGTGGATTCGCTAGGTTGCTGTCGGAAGCTAGTGATGTCTTCTCTCAGCTGGGCACTCTTGGTTGGTGGGAAGCATTTCAACAGGAATTTTCTACCTAGGTTGTTCGAGGAGGTGATAGAGTTAGCCGGTAGAGTGTTTAGCCACGTTCGAGCCTTGTCCCTGAGTGAAAATGGAAACAATTTGATTCTGAGGGCGTCGACTGTCACTCCTGGAAGAACAAAAGAATTATAGACCTCTATGAATGACTTGAAATGCAGATGAGGACCTTTTGATGGGAGTGCCCCAAATTATCCGGCTGAATTGAGGATTTGGAACATGACACTTTTGATTTCAAAATGTCCAGTAGTCAAGTTTGGAGGGGTGATGGCTGAGTTGAGTCTGGTTAGGTTAGGCACTCCAAACTCCATAATAGCTTGGTTTAGATTAGCATCGCGGTTTGGTTAGGGATTCTGGTTATGCCTATTTAAAAGTTTTCGCTCTTCTCAATCTTGGTCTTGATTATCCTGCATATCTGCCATGTGTGCATAGTCACTCAGGCGACTCCTTCACCGCTGCCTTATACGCCTTTGTTTATAGGTTCGTTTAATCTCCAGATCATACGGCTCGAGGTTAGTAGCGGGCGAGTCACGTATGCACTACAGAATGTACCTGAAAATCAGAGATAGAGAGAGTAAGCGTAGTGAGGTAAAACACAACTTATTGAAAAGAAAATTACAATCATAAAAGGTATCTTAAGTCCCTGGCAACGGCGCCAAAAACTTTTTGGTCGAATTCCCTTATGGCAAGTGAACCAGTTGAACAACTAATAAAGAGTGAGTAGAGTATCGTCCCAAAGAGACTGTGATACTGCAGATGAGTTTAGTTTCTAACGAGAGTTTTGTAGAAGTAATGTTGATTGTGGTTGTTTTTGCTATTACTAATAATAAGAAATAAACAAGTGATCGGGAGTCGAAGGAAGGTATCAGTTTAAAAACAGGCTTAGCTCAGATTTCATCCTAAGTCGTGTCATTCCCCCAGTTCGCCTACAACGCATTGCTATAGAAATTATGCTGCACAGCTTCCTCAATGCTACAACATAACCACCTTTCACAACGTTATCCAGCTAACCCACCACCACCCTATACAGAAGCTTCTGTAATCCTGTAAATACAGTCCTCACTCTACTATCCCATATTCCTATGACAATTTCAAGTGTAGTATATCTGATTAGCTCTAGGTGTTATGGTTATAAACGGTAAATCCATTCTTGACATCTACAATTTAGGTCGAGCCGTGCACGGGTTTGCCTATTAAGCACTGCTTAACAGAGGTTTAACCTTGACTCTCTTCTGAGAAGCCAAGACCACTAAGATAACCCTTAGTGGCCGCTAATCGACTATGAACTAAAACACTGTTAAACAAACTGGATTTATTAAATGAAAAACTAACAAACTGGGTTCATTCTACAACTTACAAATCCATTCTCGCTCAGCCAAAGGGAATTTAGTTCATGATTGATGAGGGACACATAACGCAGAGTATTGTAGAACAACCCATAACAGAATTACGAAAATAAAAATAACAAAGAAAACAAGAAGCTCGTTGAAAGGTTAACGGCGTAAGAGGCGTCCTGTCATGCGACGTCTCCATCGATCCGTCTTGCTCCTAGGAAGAACTCGGTCTGGTCTACTGTCCTTACAATCTGTCTTCTCTCTTGTTCCTTCAGCGTGAGTTCCAGTCAGATAGGAATTGGTTGACTGCTTCCTCTCGTGGCTTCCGACTTATTTTAGGTTTTGCCGCGCTTTCCTATTCTAGTAAGGTTTTCTCGGCTGCACGTACGGTGAGTTGGGCCTTCCAAATTTGTCAGGTCCAAGATCCTAGATTCGGTTGATTGATCTTTCTTTTATATCACGGGATTCCTCAGATTTTTCTTTTGATTCTCCGCATCTTCTGGATTCGGCTTGAGTCAATCACTGTCTTCACGTTCGCTTGGATGACCTGTCTTAATTTCCAAAAAACTCGCGAGGAAAGGTTAGCATAACTTAGCACATAATTCTGCATCATTTACGATGCTATAGCACAGTGGCCGCATTGTATTGCTCGCGCAGATGTGGGCATTCACTATGTTATAGCATTATATCAGCTTCATTACTCGTTCTCACTACAAAACCATAAAGTGGTCCTTTTCTTATGCACATGCGCATGATAATGACATGAATGCAACAATTTATAGGATCCATCCCTTATTTCCCTATATGTATGAATTCTCAACTATTCTATCAGATAGGAAACAATAAAGCTCAGATTTAGCGTTCAAAACAGTCAAAATACATAGGGAAAACATGGCATAAATATCACTTATTAGCACCGATCTTTACTTTCCTACTGGTTTAACTTTTCTTTCTTTCTGGTGAAAACAAGAAGAAGTACTATGACTCTTTTAGTTGCAATTGTTACAGTGAGCAAAAGGATTGGAAAAATGTACTAATTTTTGAAAATAGTTCAGGTATGTTCTTTACCCAATTTTCTTCTTTCCTTTCTTTTTATCAAGATTAGGATTATAACCAATTCTTGATTTGTTTTTGTAAATCTTTGTTGCTTCAAAATCACATTCAGCATTTCACTGCGTTGGGTGAACTTCTCAAGAGTTTTGTTGAGATACACATTCTTCTTTTTCCAAAATCAATCAGTTTTCGCAAGCCTTTTCGCAAACTTGGGGAACATCCTGAACTTGTTGCTTAAGAGTTTTCATTTTTGTTTTTGAGGAAATAAGCTCTTTAGCAAGGTTTCAAAATTCAGAATGAAGAGAACCGTATTCAGATAAAAGTTCATCAAAGGAAGGATCAGAATCACATACCTTATCATTTTTGGGTTCTTCTTGAGCCACAAGGCTTATGTTGGCTACCTCTTCTTCATCAGAAGAACTATCTTTCTAGATAGCTGATATATAGGAATTCTTTCTGAATTTGTTGAACTTCTTGTTTTCTTTTTCTTTATTCATCAATTGAGGACACTCAGATTTGATATGTCCTGGCTTCTCACATTTATAGCAGATGATGGGTTTTTTAGGTTTGTTGCTGGAGATACCTTTGTGAAGTCTCTAGAGTCCTTGATCCCTCTTGTAAAATCTTTTGAATTTTTGGACCATCATTCCAAGCTCTTTAACTTCATCATCATCGTCATCGCCATCCTCCTCTTTTTCTTCTTTGACAACATTATGGGAATAAACTCCCTTGTGGTTGCTGCTAATCTTGTCCAGACCTTTCTTGAACTTTATCTTTCCTTCATACTCAGACATACTTTTGAATAGGGTTACGACAGATCTCATAGACTCTCCATGAGCTTCTTCTTTGATTGTGACTTTGGCTTCCCATTCCTTGGTTAGGATATTCAGAATTTTCTTGACATGGGAGTTTTGATCATACTCCTTTCCCAAGGTTGAAATTTGATTTATCAGGTGAGAGAACCTGATTTGAAACTCACCAATGGACTCTCCTGATTTCATACAAAACAAATCATATTATGTCATTAGAGTATTGATACGATTTTCTTTTATGCTCATAGTTCCTTCATGAGAAATTTCAAGGGCCTTCCACATCTCCATGGTTGAAGGCAAAGTGCATATATGAAAGTATTCTTTTTGGCTAAGTGCACTTTGTAGCATCAGGATGGCCTTTCTATTTAGAGTGATAAGTCTTTTATCATTCTCATCAAATTCATCCTCTACTTTGGGCATACGAACTCCACCTTCTAACTTTGATGGAAAAGAGTCTTGGTTCTCAAATACATTCCAAAGCCCATAATCAGAAGCCATGACAAAGACTTTAAATTTGGCTTTTTACAATAAGTAGTGTTCTCCATCAAAACCAATAGGTCTGTTGTAACACCCCTACTTTTGTAAATAATGTGATTGTATGCACTGATGAATTAATGAGAAGTTTCAACTGTTAATTTAATTATTATTATTTTCTGTAATATTTTTTTTAACAATAATTATAAAGAGGATGTCAGACTTTTGGGAGACAAGATATTAAGTTTAAAAAGGCCTAAAATGTCGCTTAGTATAGTAAGAGAAAAAGAGATTATGATGGTGCCTAGATTTGAAAAAGAGCGTGCCCAAGGAAAAACACCGGTGTAATTGATGAGTACTATTTATGCCATGTTTTCCCTATACTGTGTGACTGTTTTGTGAGTTGAATATGAGCCTAAAAGCATGATTATCTGAGCAATTATGTCATAATTCACGCATATAGGGAAATATAGGATACATCTCATAAGTTACGACGAAAGCATAAATATCCTGTACATGTGCATAAGAAGAAGGCAAGCTTAAGGGTTTATTATGAACGCACATAGCACTGTTAATACAATGCTATAGCATCGGGTTAGCCATATCAAGCTGCAATACAATCCAACTCATACGCTATAACAGAGTAAAGGAAGCAATGTTGTGCGCCGTATGTTCTAACTTTTCCTCGAGGCTTTTTCAGGTATTAAGTGTAGGTTGATGGACGGACGTTAGTTCACAATTAGATTGTCAACGGATTGGAATAGAAGATGCGGAGGATCGAAGATTTAGATTTGGAGAATCTCGCAGAATCAACAGAAGCAATCTATCGAATTTGGAAAGTAAATTAGTTGGACCTGACAGATTTGAAAAGGCCCAGATCACTGAACTTACACCGCAAGTAAACCTGACTATATATAAAAAAAGATGGTCAACCCTAAAAGCGGTCGAGTCGTCGAGAGCCATAGGACATTCTTATTCGGCTAGGCTCGAAAGAAAAGGGAGAGAAGCACTAAGCACGAGAACTCCAAGAGAACCCAATTCCTTACTTGCAGCAAGACGGAGACAAGAAGACGTGGAGTTGTCAAGTGACAGGCCTCTCCTACGCCATCGAAACCTTTGCCAAGCTTTCTATTTTTCTTTTCTTGATTCTAGTTAATCTTTTGTCATGGGCTATTCTGTTGTGGTCTATTTAGTGATTCTCTCGTCAGTCATGAACTAAACCTCCTGTGGCTGAGCGAGGATGAATTCTTGAGTGTAGAATGAACCCAGTTTGCTAGTACTTAATTTTATAAATTCAGTTTGTTTACCAGTATTCTTAATTTCTGTTGGTTAGCGGAAGCTAAGGGCTAGATCAGTGGCCTCGGCTTGCTGGAAAGGAGTCGAGGTTAGACATCTGATAAGCAGTGTTTGCTGGGCAAGTTGGTGCAAGGCTTGATCTATCATTGTAGGCTTCAGGCATGGGTCTACCGCTCATAACCTTAACACCTTGATTTTAAAAGATAATCTTAACTAGAAAATCGCCATAGGCATATGGGAGAAGTATAGTTTAGGTTGTACGTATAAGACGCGGAAGCTTTTGTATAGCTTAGTGGTGGGTTAATTGGATAACGTTGTGAAAGGAGGCTATGCTGTAGCATTGCTGAAGCTGTGCAACATAATTTCTATAGTAATGCGTTAAGGCAACTGGGGGATTAATGCACTTGGGATTAAATCTGATGTTCAGCTTATCTTTTACTGATATCTTTTTACGACTACGATCATCTTTTATTTTCTGTCTTATTAATAATAATCACAAAAAATCCCAACTCAATCATATCTATTTTACCTTCTTTACACAACTATTTGCGTGAATCTGTGTCATAATCGGTATCTCAGTCTCTGTGGGACGATACTTTACTTACTCTTTATTACTTGTTCGATTGGTTCACTTGCCAATAAGGAAATCGACCAACAGTAATATAAGCCGGTACAATAAAGTGGGACCTGGGGATATTTACAAAACAAAGATTCCTACCCTTGGTCAGTGTCCATGCGCCATCCATGGTCAGGGAAGAGGAAGAGACACTGAAAAAGACACATGCCAAAAAGCAAAAGTCAGTGTAATCATTACTTAGGGACACGTGTCACCACAGGGTTAAAAGAGGTAAAGTAGGGGAAAAAAGGTCAAATCCATACCCCTTCAGGATTCATTTTCGTCCACATATGGAGAGAGAAGGAAAATCAGATGACTTTATCTATACTCGGGCCCAAACATAAATTATGGGTCCCACGGGAAGTTAACTAGTGAAAAGGAGACTGATGGGGACCAATTAGGGGCTTCTTTTTGGATTAAATGAGACAAATGTGGGGCCATATAGAAGAGTAAAATGGTGCCACATATGTATGACTAATCAGGGGAAAATATATGAAAAGTTGAAGAAAAGTGCAAAAGGGAGCACCCTTTTAACCAGCAGTGCACTACAAGGACCAGTGGATAAAGGAGTGGACCGGATAAAGTGGATAAAGTAGATAAAATCAAGGAATCAGATTTTTTGGGGCCCAGGAGGCGCCACATACACCCCTAAAATATCTCTAGAATTATCTAGAATTTTGGAGAGAAAATAAGCCAATAATAAGGGTACAAGCTTTTAACCAATGGACAAAAGGGTGTTTCGGGCCAAAACAGGTAATTTTCACAATTTGAAAAGTAAAAATCTGCCACTTTTGGATAGGGATGCGCCCCAACTCCATGCTCTGGAATTCTATGGAAATTCTTGGAGGTTAAGTCAAAAGCCTGATCCAAGATTATTAATCAGTGGACAAAAACATACACTAGATAATTCAGGCTGCCCATATCATTATAGCTATTACTAAAAGGACTTAAACTCAACATTTTTGGACCCTAAGTGGCGTGTCCAGCTGAAGCAAGGACAGATTCCAGCAAGCCTTCTACACTTAGAGAAAGAGCCAAATCACCAAGAAAACCAAGCAAATCTTCGATTTCAGGTAAAAACCGAAAACTCAACTCTTTGAAGTTCAAGTTAAGGTTTTCGTCCAAACACTTAGGGCTTGGTGTTGTGATATGATTTTTGTGTTTTTAAGGGTTACAATGAGCTTAAAAAGTGATTTTTCATGGGGTTAGGTTAAGGTTAAGCTGAACTCAAAAACACCGAAAACTTAAGAAAAGAGCTTGCTGCTAGTTCCTAGAAATTCTGGGCAGCAAAGCTTCAGCCATGTTTTAAAAATAGTAAATGAAGTCGGTTTGAGCTGAAATTTTACAGGAAGAAATTAGACACCCTTAAATCCACCTTGATGTATACTTTTATGTATTTTTGATTTTTCTACTAAGAAATAAATTGGTAAATATTGCTCAAAAAGCTGCAGGATTTTTCTGACCAAAGGCTAAAGTTTTGGCTATACACCAAAATATGAAACCTTTTGAACTTTGGAAATATTTTTACTAAACGGTAGCCATCCTAGTGGTTCAAATGGAACAAATTTCATGTCAATTTATTTTTTTAGGAATTTATTAAAAATGTTTGAAGTTGGGCCAAAAACACTAGATTTTCTGGAATTTTCTGCCCAGGCTAGGATTTTGTGATAAATGTAAGGGTATTTTCGTCAATACTAAAAATAAGGTATTTTGGTGTTATTTAGGGTAAAGGCATATTTTGAGAAGCTATGAACTCTAAAATTTTTAAGCGGTACACATCCCTCAGGTAGTAACTACTTTACCCAAGTACTTTTATGTGTTTGCTGTATGTTTGTTTTGCCATGTGTGTTTGTGTATATTTTTGCCAAATATGTATACAGAGTATGTTGGGGTTCGAGTCCCTAACTATTGTGTTCCTAGCACTGAGGAGAGGTCTGGGGTTGGCCTTGACTGGCAACTCTACGGGTCGATAGGTCTAGGGCTGGCCTGGTGCAGGCGGCTTTACGAGTCGTGACTCCGGTAAGTCCGGGGCTTGCCTTGATAAGGCAGCCTGACGGTGTGTGGTAGTCTGATGTTGTGTATGTTTCTGTTTGCATATATGGAATATTTGGAATTTTATCTGTGATTTAAATGTGACATGGTTGCATGCATACACTATACACATATAGTACATGAGTATTGACAGTTACTTTGGGGTTCACTTTCGGACTCCAAACACTTTTGTAGATACAGGAGGACGTGCATGAAGTGGAAGAACCTTTTTGGAAAGGTAGGACATATCAGTGCAGTTGAAGAATAGGGGATGCCCTATTGTATTTTGTACTTATATTTTGAGGATGGCTGTATTTATATTTTTGGTGTTTATTTTGGATGATTGTACCCTTAACCCTCCGGGGACTTTTACCTTCTTTTAATTTTACTTTTACCAGTACAGTAGATAGTCCAAACTGGTTAAATGCTTTGTTGCGCTCACTCTGATATAAGTTAAATGGGCTAAGTAATGATCCTCTAACCCACCACCCGAAAGGGCGAGGCTGGTAAGGGTGTAACATCTGTTGATTAAAGTTCCGTCGGGTAGAATTTTGTCCATTAGGATGTTTCTCAGATATTAATCCTTACAAAGAATACCTTGCTCTGATACCAAATGAAGACGGAATATCACTTAGGGGGTGAATTGGGTGATTACAAAAACTTTTGTGATTAAGACCTCGAATAGAAAAAATAGAGGAAAGGTTAGAGAAGAAATGAACACAGAGGATTTATATTAGTTCTGTTTAAACCCTTGAAATACATCTAGTCCCTAGATACTCTAGGTTTTCACTAACACTTTCACACGATTACACACTCTGTAACTCGAGTAATCCTCTCTCTAGGATTCACTCCCCCTACAAGTTGTAATCAATACACCCACACTTAACGGCCCTCTACCTTAAGATTCTTACTGAAATATTGATCAGATAATAACTCTCTTACAGAGTAGATAAAGAATCACTGATGTACAAAATATCCAAAGATATTATAGAGTATTGAATGAAACAGTAATTGACAATGAATTTGATTGAGCGTAAATGTTTCGGTAGTTGATCCATATTGAATGCTTCTCCTTATATTTGGTGGTTGTAATTTATGACCATTGAGAGGCTTCAATGAATCCGTTGTGAGTAATAAATATAGCAGTTAGACCTTGAGTTTGTTCATTACTAGTAACTTTGATTTTGCAGAATAATCGCCATTATTCTGCCGCTTTGATATTCTCTTTGTATTGCCCTTTGTGTTGTAGCAATTAATGCGAAATAGGAATAGCAGAAAAATCTTTTTGATACTTAAGAGAATGTTTGCCTTGTTGGTGCTTGGTTTCTGCAGTAGCATTTAATGCCTTTTGACACAAAATCTGCTTTATGATAATTTGCTGATAATCCTTGATCTAATCATCTAAAAGTCATTAATACATTGGTTAAATATAGTTAAGAATAGTAATGAGTGAAGATAAGAAGATTATAAATCACAAGCAAAGATTTAAGCATTTATGGACACGGTGATTTACGGAGACATATATGATACACTCGAGTTATCATTAACTGACTCAATTTAATGACTCAAGTTGGTTCTTTCAGTACTCGAGTGAAGATGATTTTCTTCTAAAAACAAAGCTTGTTTTAAACAAAAGTTTTGACGAAAAAGATAATTTCGCAAAGTATAACTCGAGGCTAAAAGTACTAACTTGAGTGGTTCACTTGAGACAAGTTTTTATAACTTGATGTAGGAATTCTTACAACGCAGCGGATTAAAATTTTAAGAATCTCGTCCCGAGGATCACTCAGGTGCGTTTAAATCAAGACTAAGGGAATCCGAAATTACCTTTGATGAATCCGTTCGTGTCTCGTTGCCTTTGTTACGGTGGGCTACCTCCTCGATCAATAGAAGACGACTCGTTGAATCGGCTTCTCTACCGGTATCCACACGAACAATTTCCGAACACGGCTACGCGGTGTGCTAGCGCTTCTTGTGTCTCTCTAGGTTCTTTTTCTCTCTAGGAGTCTTTCTCTCGTTTTTGGCTTATACAAGCAGAACCTATTCAAAAGCCTCAACAGCCTCTAACGTTTTTTCTATGCATTAATACGTATTAATGCGTATTAATACGTATTAATGTACAATTAATCCGTATTAATACGTATTAATGTACAATCAATATGCATCAAGAATTTGAATTTCGAATTTCAAAAACAGCTTTTTGAAATCTGAATTTCGAATTCTTGAATCAAAAAAATATTAATTAAATCTATCGATAGATCTAATCTAATGTATTTATTTAATGCAAAATAAAAGCCTTCCGATTTAATTTATCTCTATAAATCAAATCCGAGAAATAATATTCATCTATTTAATTAATTATGAGATACCATATCTCAATTTAATCTAAACGAGATATCGATATTCTTATTCGAATATTAAACGAGATACATTATCTCTATTTGTTTTAGATATTTAATTTATCAAATAAATTAAATACAAAACAAACATTATATATATACAATAATATTATAATCTCCATTAATAATATTGATATATATATATATATACATTAATTTCGAATTTTAATAAATATATATATATAAATATATATTTATCCTAGATTAAATTTAGTATTCATTAATTCCAGATCAATCTGAGATTCAATGAACCTGGACACAAATGCTCGTGTTGGATTATTCTTGTGTGCGACCTCGCAGCCCATATGAGATTGGCGGTGGGCCAAAAGCGATCGAGCCCACAAGTCGCAAGCGGCGGCCTCTAGCAAGACATTGCGACTACCCAACTCACATGGGGATCGATATCACGATACAACCTTATCATACAACCATGTCACGTCCCTTTTGTCACGCGATAATTCGGTCAAGGATGAAGCATGGACAATGTCAACTTCCTATTCTTGTCCATTACTTTCTCGATTCTCGAGTAGTCTAATAAGTGAAATGGAAACTCCTTTCCAACATAGTATGGCCATACATTTCTTAGACTCACTCATCGAGGGGCCTAGTACTATCTCTCTACAAATGTGAGGGACAAATTCCATCTTGACCATTCATATTCCTCCGCATGAAAACCACTGATCCCGATCCCAGCCTTTATCATCACCCGGTCAAAGGTGAATTTTGACTAGGTCAAAGATTAATGATTCATCATGTAGGAATCCATGATGATCTCAGGTCATAGGGCGTTGTGACGCGGTTATATATGAGACAAGCTAATGACTAGATCCATGCAGCTTTCTCATAGTGGGTGGTCCCAAAGACCTTGTACTCTTACAAGTGCCCATGACTCGATTGTATCTCCATATCTCATCAAAGTCATCTTGGTCTTAACTCATCTTCGCTCCCGCGTAGATGATCGACCGAGGACATTTAGGATAATCTATAAGATATATCCAGGGATGCAGTTATCAATACAAACATGCAAATGAAAATGATAACAAAAGGAGAATACTATAAATATCCTAAACGTTCATTGTACAATGACTTGCCCCTAGGGCATAATTTCCAACACTTGAGTCATGAAGTTTTGTTCACAAACTAAAGATTGCAAGTTATATTGAAAAAGAGTTTTAACAAAGGACACTTGAGTCTTAAATTGCTGACTCTAACGGATAACTGATGAGCACAAATTATACCATATTTTCCCTGTATTTCATGACTGAATTGTATGGTAAATGAAAGCTTAAACTGCAAATAATCCAAGCAAAAAGGCATATATTCATGATATAGGGAACTGAAGGATGAAAACCATTTACACCCTGAACATGTGCTAAGAAGGAGCAAATTACACTGTTTTTAGAGAACGTATAGCAAAGCTGATACGATGCTATAGCATTCTGACCGCAACTCGAACTGCAATAAAAAGCATCACGAAAGCTATAGCAAAGTAAAGGACACAATGCTATGCGGCATATTTTCTGACCTTTTTATCTAGCTGATTTCAAGAATAAATATAAAAGATCGAGATCGACAGGTAGATTGCTGACATAATGAAATAGAAGATGCGGAGGATCGAAACGGAAAGATTTGAAGAATCCCACAGTATCAGCAGAATCAATCTACAAGATGCGATATATCTTGACAAATTTGGAAAGCCCAGCTGGCCGAAACTTGCGTCACACGGAAGACTAAATATAAAAGGGAACAAAAGGTCAACCCTAAAAGAGAGTCGCACAGAGCCAACATAAGATTACACATTCGGCCGACTCAAAAGAAGAGTGAGAGACTTCACTAGCACGAGAATTCCAGGATAACCCAGCATCTTTCCTTGCAGTAAGACGGAGGGAAGAAGATGTGGAGTGGTGACGTGACAGGGCTTCTTCCACGCCGTCGGAACACCGTCAAGCTTTTTATTTCATTTATTTTATTTTATTAGTTAGATCATGGGTCATTCTGCTACTATCTGTTTTGTGTTTCCCTTGTCAGTCATGAACATGAACCAACTTTCTGATGGCTGAACGAGGATGAATTCGTAAGTGTTATATGAACCCAGTTGGAAGTTCTTAATTTAATAGATTCGGTTTGCGTATCGGTGAATTAATTACTAGTCGATTAGAGGAATCTAAGGGCGAGATTTGTGGTCTCGACTTACTGGCAAGGAGTCGAGGCTAGACCTATGAGAAACAGTGTTTGCTAGGCAGTCGGTGCAAGGCTTGACCTATTTATTGTAGGCTTCAGGAATGGGTCTACCTCTCATAACCAAGACACCAAGAGTATAATGCAGATAAAAACTAGAAAGTTGCCATAGGAATATGGAAGGAGTATAGTTAATATCATATGTATCGGACGCAGAAGCTTTGGTAGATTACAGAGGTGGGTTAATCGAATAGCTTTGTAGTTAGTAGCCATGTTGTAGCATTGCGGAAGCTGTGCAGTATGGATGCTATAGCAATGGGTAGAACAACTGGGGAATTTATACGCTTAAGGATGATTCCGAGTTCAGCCTGACCTTTCACTAATATCTTCTTAAATTTCTTTTGTTTACTTCTGTTATTAGTATAGTTACAAAAACCTCTCAACCCAATTACATTTACTTTTAATTTACAACTGTCATAGCAATTGAGCGTCACTCTTCGGTATCTCAGTCTCTGTGGGACGATACTCTACTTACACTTTATTACTTGTTCGACTGGTTCACTTGCCATCAAGGAAATCGACCAACAATGACTCGAGTGCACAAAATTATAACACGGTTCCCAAAATGTTTTTAGAGAGATAAAGGTTGAGAAATACATTGAAATTGATTTTGAACAAACGACACTCGAGTGCTAAAAGTTTCATTATAACGAGTGACTCGAGTGCCTAAATATTAACTCGAGTATGAAGATTTTGACTTTTGAAAGAGGATAGCTGAGACCAGGAGTTAAAGTTTAAAAAGATAAGTTTTAGCACTCACCAAGCCAACTTGAGTTATATACAGGTAACTAGTTGTTACCTTTGATTCAAAAATTACACAAAGGCTTTCACTCGAGTTAAGGACAATTAACCCGAGTCAGTCAAAACTGAAAACTGTTTTGACTAAGGTTTTAAAGAACTGACTCATGTTCTTGAACCGGAACTCGAGTGTGTCTTTGGCAAACACATGAAAATACTTTGTAATTCAAGATTTGATTGAAATGAAAGTTATTTACTTTAGTGCCATTAATCATGCACTTAAGTGACTTGAATCATAAAGTCTATATTCTTTTAGAAGTGCCTGTTATCATCAAAACATATTGAAATGAGAACTAACAAAAATGAATAAGAAGAAGAAGTGGAAGAAGACATCATATTAGCACCTTATGGCTTCATAGCAACTAAAGTAGTAGACTCCAAGAAGTTCAGTGACCACTTTTCCAGACATAAACTTTGTACATTGTTCTATGTGAACTTGATTACTCTATTTGAAGCGATTAAATTAGGTTTATCTAAGTATCTCAGACACTACATGCCTTGGCTCTCTTTGCACCTACCTTACTGTCTAAAGGTAGTTAAGAATTTCTACTGCAATATGGAATCGGTTGAAGACTTCTTGGATGGTGGTTCTGTAGTGGAAGAAGATGAAAGACAGAATATCACCAAGAGGGGGGGTGAATTGGGGATATAAAATTTTCTCGCGAAAATGCTCTGTTGGGATAGTGCAAAACAGGGATAAACGAGTAAGGGTAAGAGAGATTTAACACAATGGATTTATACTTGGTTCGGTCCAACTCTTGACCTACATCCGGTCCCCGAAACACTCGAGATTTCACTATCTAGAAACTTGATTACACACTCGTAACTCTCGAGTAATCCTCTCACTAGGACTTACTCCTCTTTACAAGCCGTAACCAAATAACCCCGAGACACAATTACACACTCGTAAACGAAGGATGATCCTCACGAGACTCCACTCCCCTTACAAGTTGTAATTGATACACCTCTCTTAAGGTTCCTCAACCTTAAGATTCAACCGATAAACAAATATTCAAATAGTGTTTAACCCGATCGAGTAGATAAATGATAAACACTGAAGTACAAGAATATCCGAAGATATTAAATGAAACTAATGAAACGGAGGATTGCAATAATATCAAATTGAATGCACCGCGTTTCCCTCTCACGGTTGTAGATTTGAATGCTTCTAACATTTATAGTTGGTGGCATTTATGACCGTTGTTGAAGCTTGAAGTTATCCGTTGAGACTCTTTGAATTAGCCGTTGAGTGAATAAATATTTCCGTTGAAGAACGTTGCTCGTTTCTTCCTTCGTATGCCTCGACATGACATTCATCTGTTATTCTCCGTTGACATTCTTTATTCAAATTGTCCGTTGAGATTAGGTGAGAATGTATCAAGGAAATAGCCGTTGTTGTTGTCGAAGGTCATCCGCCAAAATGGTGAATATCTCGCTTTGCATTAAATGCTTCGACACATTGTTGCTTTATTTCAAATTAGCGTTAATCCCCATAAAACTCTTCGAAACTCATTAACAAACTTGTTAAACATGATTAGGAACAATAATGAGTGAAGATATAAAATAAGTAAACCATACTCAGAGATTTAGCAAGGTTTAGAAATCTGGTTTTTTTTCAAACTGATAAATTTGGCTAGAGTCAGGTTCGTTTGGCTAGAGTCAAGTTCTTTTGGCTAGAGTCAGGTTCTCTTGGCTAGAGTCAAATTGCTTTGGTGGAACACACTAGGCTAGAGTCTCAATATTCGGCTAGAGTTTTGGTCAAGACTCAAGGTATATTGTGTAGGCTAGAGTCAAATAGTTCAAATGTAACATGCTAGGCTTGAGTCCGAATATTCAGCTAGAGTCTGATTGTTCTGATGAAACGCGCTAGGCTAGAGTCAGAATATTCAGGCTAGAGTCAGGGTCTTGGCTAGAGGCAAAGAAATTGGCTAGAGCCAAAATTTGCATTCGACAAATATAGATAGGATATAGGCTCGAGTCGGATGAAGTTGGCTAGAGTTCGGGCTTGGCTCGAGTCGAATAAATTGGCTAGAGGTAAAAATGATATTTGAAAAGTAACGGTCGAAACTTGGTGGAGCCAATGTTCTTTGGCTAGAGTTCGAGCTTGGCTCGAGTCGCCCGAAATTGGCTAGAGCCAACGATTGTATTTTTTCAAATGAAGAGAGGATATTGGCTCGAGTCAGATAACTTTGGCTGGAGTCAAGGGCTTGGCTCGAGTCAGCCAGAATTGGCTAGAGCCAAGATTTGTACTCTGTCAAATTTAGCTAAGGACTTGGTGGAGCCACCGAGGTTAGGTGGAGCCAATCCGAGATAAAATTGCAGATTAATTTTCACAATGGTAAATGAACCTTGTTGATCAAGTTCCTTTTACAATGGTTAGTTATCATCAAAACAATCATTGGGAGTCAACAGTAATCAAAGGAAATCATTTTTTAATTCATAGAATGAACTTTATGACTAGAGGCACATAATCAATTAACTTAAGGTGATATTTGAAACTTCGAATTTTCATAGTATATCAAAGATCAATTACATTATAATTGTTATCATCAAAACATCAAAAAACTATGAGAACTAACAGAAGAGCTTGAGATGACTTTTAAAGGAAAGAAATTTCTGATCTCAGCCTCAAGGATCAACAAGTGGCTTGGGATTAAGAAGCCACTGAATGATTCTCCAGTAAAGTTCAACCCCAATAAGATGTTTAGCATTATGAGGCTTGGTGAATGATTAGGACCATTGACCTTTAACCTAAGTGATATGTGTGATCTACATAGGGTTCTTTGGTAAATTTAATCAAGAGCCATCGTTACCAAGTCCAAAAATTTCACCTACTTCATTGACAGAGATTATAGACTTATGGCCTCGTTGCTCAGCAAATAAGAAAGGAATTTGGGGGCCTTGATCTTCTTTGAGATTAAGAGGTATAGGTATTTAGGCACCAAGACTATAACTATGCCCTATCCTCAATTGATCTCACTTATCTACATAGCCAACAAGATTTGGTGCTTGGAGCAGAATGAGCCTATGGAGAGCCTGCTACTAGTTGGAAGGAATCAGATTAGGAAGCTTGGATTTGATCTTCCATTGAGGCATCCGTTGGTCAGTACTCCCAAGAAGAGGAAGGCGCAAGACTTTGAGGCTACAAAAATGGTTAATACTCAGTCCTTAGCTTCGACCACATCCAATGCACCTTCCTTGCTCGGTTATACTATTTAGATGTATATGAAGGAAGTGCTTTTGGGATTTCATGTGGATTTGGCAATCAAGAATGCTTAGTTTGTGTCTCATATCGATGACAAGATGGGTTAGATTTGCATTGTCATAAATGAGCATCACAAAGCTATGCTAGCACATTTAGATGTCCATACCAATATGATATTTGAGATTGCCAATATTCTTCGATCTCTCCATGAGAATATTGATACTTTGGTACCTAGATCATCCACTCTTATTCGACCCACTTTTGTGTTTTATTGCCCCTTATCTATCACTTAGCCCTCTCCAAACACCTGTCCACATTATTATGGATGAGTTTATACTACCTTAGCAAGCCACTTGCCATTTCATCTCAGATCCCATACCTTCTGGCTCCCTTCCTCATGATGAGCCTATCCTTCAAGCCCAATCTCTTTATCTCATCACTTTGATAATTCTAAAACTCAAGTCACTAAGAATATTGATGAAGACATTGAAGTATTTGGTCCTTCTACCGACCTTCTCACCACCATCATTGCAATATATCCCTCCATATGTATCCGAACCTTGGGATCTTGTTAGGATTCCTGCTCTTTACTTGCTAGAGCATGGACCATATAATTCCCTAGGAGGGTGATGCAATTGATGGTGCCTCTTCTCCTATACAAGAAACCCCTTTTTTACCACCATATACACATTCTCTCAGCTACCAAATACTCCACTTCGATCTAGACCATCTTCTCCAATCCTATTTTCTCTTTCTAATGATGCCAAAAAGGGGGAGAAGACTTAGGGTGATACTGATGATGATGACATTACTATTGCATCGTAGCATCATTTGTTATCTATGTCTTGATACTACTGCTGCATCATAGAATCATTTGTTATCTAGTGTCTTGATATCTAGTTTTTTTTTTTAAATTTTTTTTTTGTAAATTTTATGTTCATAAGTTATTTTGTTGTGACTAACCTTATCAGTTTATGTATCAACATATTGCTAGTATAGATGAAATGTTATGCTATTTTGATTTGTGTTTTCTATCTTATATTATTTCTGTCCAAAACACTGTTCTAGAAGCTAGCTTTCAAAATACATAAGTTTTGTCATCATCAAAAAGGAGGAGAATGTTAGATTCTATGTTTTGATAATAACAAAGCTTAGAAATGTTTTGCAAAGGATTTGAAAGATGAACAAAGTATTTTGAACATGATAAATCTCTTTCTTACAACATCTGTTGGATCAATCAGTGACCACTTGAGTGATATGAATTCATCACTACAAGTAATCACTGGAATTTGAGAAATTGATCACTTGAGTTATGTGATTGATCCTAGATAAATCATCATGGTGCTATCTCTGGTGAAATGATTTTACAAAAGATGAATACTTGAGTAGCCACTCAAGTGATATGTTAAAATCCATCACCAACAAATCACCATAGTAATTCATCCAGTGATTAGTGTTGCAAAATTTTGCAAGGGAAAAGCGCTTGAGTCACCACAAGAGTGATATTCCAAGTTCACTTGAGTGACCACTCGTGATGGGTTAAAATTCATCACTAGCCCACCACTCAAGTGATTTGTTCTAGTGATGTTGCTTTGAAGTAATTTAAAGAAAATTTCACGCTAGTGACCACTCGAGTGATGAATTGATATCACTCAAGTGTCTACTCAAGTGATGAGGCAAATAGTATCACTAGTACAACACTGCAGTGATCATGGATGTGTTCTAAAATCAATTCTTTTTCTAAAGTATAAAATCACTCGATTGATGTGTTAAAACAAAATCACTAGCATAATACTCCATTGATGTGATCAAGTGACATATTTTTCTGAAAATCAGTCGAGTGAACACTCAAATGAACCTGTAATTCTTCATCACTAGTTGATCACTCAAGTGATGCACCAAGTGATATGAAAAAGATCACTCAAGTGACTACTCAAGTAATCCCATTTTGTGCATCATTAGCTCATTACTCCAGTGACCTATCTAGTGCTTTGAAATATTTTCAAAATAGCCAAGAGAAGATTATGAAATCACTGGAATGATTATGAAATTTTCTCTTCTTGTTTCTAATAATTCTAACTCTTTAATATACTAGTAATTTAGTGTTTTTCAAGCAATCAAATAAGGATTAACTCACAAATTGGAAAAAGAACCTTTGTGTCAGAAGCATTAAATGCGAAGGACATTCAAATTTCGATAATTCTCTCTGCTCCAATGGCTAATTCCTTAGACATAATGAATGTTCAGAGACTTCAATAGATATATATTAAAGACTTAGGAAACTTCAACAGATAATTCACTTTACCTATAAATAGCCAGGGCATTGAAGACGAAGCAACGAACTTGTACAAGATCTTTTTGTTACATTCATTGCAAAATCTTAAAGTTCTTAAATTCAAGTTTGTACTTCAATGATCATAAATATAATCTTGTGAGAGACATTTATTGATTCATCTATTATCTTAGAGACATAAGATTTTGGGACCTTGATGGGCATTAAATTACAAAACCTTTCCTTGATTTTTCTCAAATTCTCTCTCCTTTTTTCTCCTGGACGAAATTTAACTGTCTTGGAAGGACTAAATGATCTTTAATTTCATGTAATTGGACTCTTGTGTTGACACGTGTCTAAGTGATTAAATCTCATGATGCCAAGTGTCCTTGAAGCATCTTCTTTCCCTTTTCTCTCTCTTATAAGGTGCCACTTTATGTCAGGGAAAGGGAGGTCTGATGAATTCCCCTGACTCTCGGGTTCTGTATTCGGAAAAGTCAAGTGCCCCATTGATCCGGAGACTAGTGGACTCCCTGGACTCAAACACTAGGTGGCATGTACTAGAGATGCCAACACAAAAGTGATCTCATACTTTTTCATGATGAGAGGACACTTGTCAGATCCCTATAGAGCCAACACAAAAGTTGTGTCATCATTAGCTATCATGACTTACTTAATTAAAGCTACCTTATTGGTGCTTACTTAGGATTGGGACACACATGTTGGAAATTATACCCTAGGGGCAAGTCATTCTCAATTTAGTTATCACTTCATTTGCATGTTTATAGTGATAGCTGATCCCTGGATATATCTTATAGATTATCCTAAATGTCCGTGGTCGGTCATCTACGCGGGAGCGAAGATGAAATAAGACCAGTATGACTTTGATGAGTATGGAGATACGAGTCAAAGTCATGGGCACTTGTAAGAGTACCATGTGCTGGACCGACCCACTATGAGAAAGCTGCATGGACTAAGTCATAAGCTTTTCTCATGTATAACCGCGTCACAACGCCCTATGACCTGAGATCATCATGGATTCCTACATGATGAGTCACTGTTCTTTGACCTAGTCAAAAGTCACCTTTGACCGGGTGATGATAAAGGCTTGGATCGAGATCAATGGTTCTCATGGAGAGGAATGTGAATGGTCAAGATGGAATTTGTCCCTTACATTTGTAGAGAGATAATACTGGGCCCCTCGATGAGTGAGTCTAAGAAATGTACGGCCGTACTGTGATGGAAAGGAGTTTTCCATCTCACTTATTAGACTACTCGAGAATCGAGAAAGTAATGATCAAGAAAAGGAAGTTGACATTATCCATGCCTCATCCTTGACCAAATTATCGCATGACAAAAGGGACGTGACATGGTTGTACGATAGGTAGTATCGTATCATCGATCCCCATAAGAATTGGGTAGTCGCAATGTCTTGCTAGAGGCCGCTTGCGACTTGTGGGCTAGTACAGTATTGGCTCACTGCCAATCTCATGTGGGCTGCAGGTCGCACACAAGAATAGCCCCAACACGAGCAAAAGTGTCCGATTCATTGAATCTAGGAAAAGTGTCCAGATTCATTGAATCTTAGATACGTCTAAGATTTAATGAATACTGAATTTATTTGGGGTGAATATTATGTATATTAATATAATATAGTATAATATATATTATATTAATTTGAAATTAAATAATATAATAATATTAAATAATGATTATTATATTATTCTATAATATTTGTTTAGTATTTAATTTATTTGATAAATTAAATATCTAAGACAAGTAGAGATATTGTATCTCATGTTTTAATTTTCGAATAAAGATATCATATATCTATTTAATTTAAATTGAGATATAGTATCTCGTGTTTAATTAAATAGATGGATATCATTTCTTGGATTTAATTTATAGAGATAAATTAAATTAGAAGGCTTTTGATTCGGATTAAATAAATATATTAAATTAGATCTATTAGATAGATTTAATTAATATATATTTAATCAAAGATTCAAAACTCGAATTTCAGATATGGCTTTTAATTCGGATTAAATAAATAAATTACATTAGATCTATTAGATAGATTTAATTAAAATATTTTAATCCAGATTTGAAATTTGAAATTCAAAATTAATGAGGATTAATTTCGAATATAATACGCTGATCGGGTTTGAGAAAACCTATGGGACTTTTTGTTGAGCGTATTACAAAAAGCCGCGATAAACCCTAGAGTGAAATTGAGAGAGACGTAAAACTCAAAAGGCGCTAGCACGCTGCCGCTATCGGGTTCGAGATTATTCGTGTGGATACGATGAGAGGAAGCCGATTCGAGGAGTCGACTTGGCGATCGAGAAGGTAGCCCACCGTTAAAAGAGAACAAGACGCGAACGTTTCGATCGTAGGTAATATTCGGTTCCTTAGCCTTGATTTAGACGATGGTTGAGCGATCCTCGGGATGGGATTCGTAGAATTTTTTAATCTGCTGCGTGTACGGATCCCAACATTAGGATGTTCTAAATTAAGTAAATAATGACCAACATAAAAAATGTTATTACGATAAATAGAGCATTTACCATTCCTTGTAATGGAAACGTAACCTTCCTTATCCAAATAAGAAAGTGAAACAATGTTACCACTCAAAGCAGGAACATAAAAGCAATTGTTCAAAATTAACAAAAGCCCACTGGGCAGAACTAATTCATAAAAGCAATTGTTCCAAATCGTAGGTCTACTTCTCTGTTCTTCAATTTTCTCCTATCCTTGAGACCCTGCACATTTGTGCAAATGTGAGAACCACATGCAGTATCCAATACCCATGTTGAGGAAGTAGAAAAGTGAATGTCTATGACAAAGATACCTGAAGTGATAGTTTTGGTGTCTTCAAATCTTCAAGTATTTATGCTAGTTGAAGCTTATGACCGTTATAGATCCGTTTAGACTTGAACCCATTCGAAAAACTAGCTGTTGTAGGCAGTTTTGGTGTATTCTCTCACTAATCTTCACTTAATCCATTTGTGCGAAGTTCGAGTTGACTCTCGCAAATTAATCCATTGGAGTAGAAATTGACTGGATGTGGAAATCATTCTTTAATGCTTTGCAAGTGTGTGCAGATGGATTACCCAAAAGTATGCAACTTTCGGGTTTTGCATTTAATGTCGGGCATCACTTTTTGCTTTTGCTTTAATCCTTCAATAAGCATTCTCTAATTCATCCGAAACTCACTAAAAAAGTGGTTAAACATATCTAGGAACATTAGAGAATAATCATAGAAAGTATTAAGATCAAACAAGAAGGTATTGCAAATTCGTCAGATTTGAAATTCTGAAGTCGCGTTGAAACCTTGAGGTTTTATCAGAAACCTTGAGGTTTCACTTGAATATGAAACCTTTGAAAAAATCGTGCCAAGAGCAAACCTGGAGGTTTTCTAGAAACCTGGAGGTTTTCAAAATTAGTGAAAAGTCGTTTGCTCTCTGGATGCCAAAACCTGGAGGTTTTGTATCAAAACTCGAGGTTTCACTTTGAATATGAAACCTTGCAAAATCGCGCCAAGAGAAAACCTGGAGGTTTTCCAGAAACCTGGAGGTTTTCAAAATCAGTGAAAAGTCGTTTGCTCTTTGGATGCCAAAACCTGGAGGTTTTGTATCAAAACTCGAGGTTTCTCTTAAATGTGAAAATTTTGAGTTTTTGCGCCAGAACAGAAACCTAGAGGTTTGAAGGTAAAACTAGAGGTTTTGTAAGTTTGAAAATCATAGATACTTTCTGTTTGGACAAACCTCGAGGTTTGCCCACAAAACTCGAGTTTTCTCTTAATTTTGGAAAACTTTGAGAAAACCTCATTTAGTTCAAACCTGGAGGTTTCTCATGAACCGGAGGTTTTGAAAAATTGGCCAAAACATGAATTTTCTTAGGTAGGTTGAAACCGGAGGTTTATTCACAAACCTAGAGTTTTTCATTTTCCGAGAAAATTGATGAGAAGTCTCGTATGACGAAACACGGAGGTTTTCTCGGAAACCTGGAGGTTTTTCCGGAAACCTGGAGTTTTGCTCGGTCCGAAAACCGGAGTCCTTTCTCGTAAGGCCAAACCTCGAGGTTTGAACAAGTAACCTCGAGTTTTGCTCTTACGGTGGGTTTTACACATTTGAGAGCAAAACTTTATGCTTTGTTTACAATTATTGGAGATCATCAAAACCCTTAGAGAACTAACAGAATCTGTGCACAGAAAGTGATCATGAAGAGTCATGATTCGTCTTAGAGTCAATATAAGAAGATTCCTAGTTTTGTGAAAAGCTAGATTTAATCAACAAAGAGAGATGATACTGAAAAACCAGGCTATTTCCCAAGAGGGGGGGGGGGTGAATTGGGTGTATGATAAAACTTTTGTAAGTTTGAAAATCTTTTCGCAATTTACTGAAAGTAGTTTGTATGACAATAATAATTCATAAAGCGATAATCACCCATTCAAACTTATATGCTAGAAATGTAAGAGTTAAGGGAAGAGAATATGCAAACAGAGATTTATACTGGTTCGGCCCAATCCTTGAACTACGTCCAGTCCCCAAGCAACACTTGAGATTTTCCACTATCCTCTTGTTTAACCAGGCACAAGAGAAAGGCCTTTACAACCTCACAAGTTTAGCTGGGCACTTGTGCTGCCGAATCTCTCTCTGAGATACTCCTTCCAATCAGTTACACACTCTATACTCGAAGCTATCCTCTCACTAGGATACACTCCCCCTTACAAGTTGTAAACTGATAACCCAATCTCCAAGTCCCACGACTTGAGATTCTTACAATGATTTAAGAATCGAAATGTTCTCTCCGAAAGAGAAGATGAATAAACACCGAAGAACATTACAAATAATTTCACTCTCTATGAAGAACTATGTGAGCATTGAAAAAGAGAGTAAATGTTATGAAAAAAAGCAGTATAAGCATGTTGAAGATGTAATCTTGTGTCTACGCATTTTTACGCTTGAATCTGTCCTCTTTTATAGGTAGAGATCAATATATGACCGTTTGAAGATTTAATGACTGTTGGATAAAGAAATATAGCCATTAGACTCAGATGGAACTAGCCGTTAGAACTTCGTTTTTTGAACCAGCTATGACATCAGCATTTACTTTCCCTTTGATCTTCAGTTTAACAACCTTTGATCATCTGAAACATGTCCACAAATGATATAAATAATGTTAAGAAGTGTTATAAATCATTTGGGTAATCTTCTGGATGTTTATCAAAGGAATCAAGATTTTCGAAACAATGATTTTCTGAAACGGAGATGAAAACTCGAGGTTTCATTTGCAAAACTCGAGTTTTGAGGTTGCATTACCCTAGATTGCTCTCTGTCTGACCAAAACTTGAGGTTTTGGTTCCAAACCTCGAGGTTTGAAGATACTCAGAAGTTTGTTGCTCTCTGTCTGATGAAAACTCGAGGTTTCCATTGAAAACTCGAGGTTTTGACTTTGTTCAGCTTTCTTGAAATAACTGTCAACTTTTGAAGACCATATCTCCCTGGTCTGAACTCCGTTTTGGTCCGTTAAATTCTTGATGGACAGCTCTGTGAGTCTACTTTCATATGCCACCAATTTCAACTCAATCCGATTTGTAGTTTGTGAGTTACACTTAAAACATTGAAGCTTGGTTTGCTGTGTGGCGTGGATTTATCCGTCAACTTCCACAATTCATATCTCCTTGATCTGAACTCCTTTGGGCTTGAATTGTATATCAAAATGACGCATTGGGAGTCTATTTTCATATGCCACTGGTTTCACCTCAATCCGATCTATGGTTTGGGAGATATCATCAAATTACCAGAGTTCGCCCGAGCTGAACGTGATATCAAGATAATGAAAGGAGAATATAAATCATTTTCAAATATGAAATTAACTCATCATCAAAACTTAATAAAACATAGTGAATGCAGATGAGTATGCTTAAAAGGGGTTTCTTCAAATAAAGGAGATGAGCTTTTAAGATATCAAACACATGTGAATGTGAAGCTCCCCCTTAATGAATGCATGATTAAAACAGCTATAGCTCCCTTTAATGATACCAAATAATGATGTGATACCAAGTGTTATGAGGTCTAGAATTCATCTAACTCCAATGGACATAACATGATATCTTAGAATTAAGAACTTTCAAGTACACATGGGTCGACTTGAAATTGGTATGAAGAAATCACTTATGCTTTTTATGATGATAGAAGAGTTTAAAGCAAAAGAATCATTTTAAAAAAAATGAGTATGCTCAGGCTAAATTTCATGAAATAAAATTTGAGGGAATAAAATCAAGTTAGCCTGAAGAGTGATGCGAGAGTAGAGAAATGATTATGATATCTGGACATTATTTCAAAATACAATACCTCACTCAAGTAATATCGTAATTACTTGAGTCATAATCATTTATAGTCCATAGATGCATCATTGGCTAGCCATTATCTGATGATGTGATCAATACTGAGGTTCTCCCAGATTTGAACGAGCTTCAAGAGAATGAGATTATAACCACCAATTGCTCTTAATGCATCTTATAAGCAGAAATCCCAAATGAGCTTTGAATAGAATCTTGAAATTAGTTTCTGCTCATAGCTTCTCATCATCTTGGTCTAAGCCTCTTGCTAGTGATGGGATGTCACTCGGGTATTGTCACATAATTTGCGACATAGCCACTGAAATGGTCTATTCTTTTTGCCTATGTTCTTTGTATTTGACAATAGAACATTTTGGTTAACTCCTGCAAAAATATGTGTCCTTTGGTACTCAATGATTCTTGAGTCCACACAAGATTAGACATAACTCTTAAGCTCTTATATAATTTAACAATATGATAGTGGAGCAAAGAGTATAACAATCAAGTATCGAAACATAGTTTTACCCAATCAAATAAATTCAAGCCAATGAATCATATAGGGTAACAACTAAATGATACCAAGAATGTTATTCTCAATGACAAGTTGGAGATATACTTTATGTAGAAAAGATGTCATTGATAAAATACATGTAAGTTTGAGCATAGAAAATCTTATCCATAAAGATAAGCATTTATCAACTAATAATTTATGAATGAGATCAGATTTTTCAAGAATGATAATGAAATATGCATACAGTTTCAAATCTCAAATTTTCTTTCAAACATTGATGAAGTATTAAGAATTTCTATGAAAGGTTCATTTTTGAAACATGTTTAAATACAATGCTCACTTTAAACATGGTGGAAGTTAACAGTTTAAAGAATATATCAGAATGCTTCATATTTGGAGAACATGTCGAACATTGAATCCCAAAAGCAAAAGTCATAAGGAGAATGAATTAGTCAACAAGACTACGTAGGATATAAGCAAAATGACTTTGCTATTGACCAAGAGGTAATCTTGCCTTTTAGAATTGTGTCTTGGAAACATATGAATGGTCAAGGCAAGTATTTGAATATAGTTACTCAAAAGAATGGATGAAGACAATGTTGATGTATATGAGTAACAAGATAATTACTAGGATTCATAGATAATGAAACACATACTCATTAGTCCAAATGACTTAGAGTTTCAGAATGTTATCCTAGTAAGTTATTCCACTAATGGTTAATGCATTAAGATTTAATGCATTAATGAACATTCATAATGCTTGGAGTAACTTGACCAATAAGAATTTATCCAATAAGCATGAGATTTTCACAAATTGAATTCTCTTCTTGAGATAAACTTGAAACTCATATGTGATTAACTTGTTAGACGTAAGATCCAACTAGTTATATAATGAAACTAAAGAGTTCAAGCAAAAACATTGAATTCCAAAAAAAATCAATGTGTGAATGATAGGGAAAACTCAATTGGACAAATTTGAAGCATATCCAACATTCAATATACAATATTAACTTCCAATTTGAAACATTATTTGAATGCAATCAAAGTATGGATATGTTTTCAAAGCATTTGTATGCATTTTCTCAAAACAATGTGAGTTGAAATCCAAACAGATTTTACGCTTGTGCATTTCAAAAATATAAAATCAACAAAGTTAAGCACAAGTTCACTTGTTTGATTATCAAAAATTCTCTAACAAATTGATTAAACATAGTTAGGAATGATGATAGGAAGTATTAAGATCAAACAAGAAGGTTTTACAAAATCGTTAAATTTGAATTTCAGATCCAGCGATGAAACCTCGAGGTTTGCTTCTCAAACCTCGAGTTTTGGACTGTAGCATGTAAAATCGATTTAAGTCCAAAACATCGAAACTGGAGATTTTCATCCAAAACCAGAGGTTTTCAACACTATGAAAGGCATCAGACTCTCTGCTTGGCCAAACCTCGAGGTTTTACCAGAAACCTCGAGTCTTCATTTAAATATGAAAGCTTTGTGACATCACGCCAAGTCAAAAACTGGAGGTTTTCTTGGAAAAATGGAGGTTTTCAAAATCAGAGAAAAGACGTGTGCTCTCTAGTTGTCAAAACCTGGAGGTTTTGTGTCAAAACTCGAGGTTTCGCTTAAACATGGAAATCCTGAGTTTTTGCGCCAAAACAAAAACCTGGAGGTTTGAGAATAAAACTGGAGGTTTTGAAAAATTGGAAAAACACAGATCCTTTATGCCTGGACAAACCTTGAGGTTTGTCCAGAAACCTCGAGTTTTCTCATAATTTTGAAAAACTTTGAGAAAACTTCATTTAGCTCAAACCTGGTGTTTTTTCACAAAACTGGAGGTTTTCAAGAGTTCAAAACTTAGGAGACTCTCGTAAGTCAAAACCTCGAGGTTTGAACAAGAACCTCGAATTTTTCATTTTCCGAGAAAATTGATGAGAAGTCTCGTATGACGAAACCGGAGTTTTGCTTTGTGAAAATTCTTTGATTGAAGTTGAATAAGTTTCAAAACCTTTTAACTTAACCAAAGGCAAAACAAAAATAAATTTCATATAATCATACTATGAGGTAAGAATTAGATATAACCGTAATTCCTCTTGTCCTCATAGAAGCTTGCTTGGTTGAAATGGATTGATGTAGATAACTCCTTTTCCAACAATCACCATCAACATTAAGCATAGCTTGTCTAACTTTCTCAAGAGTTGGATCATTTCTCTATGTTGCATTCTTGAGAAGCTTTCTTTGACCCTACAAAACCATATAAATCTTTTTCTTTCTTGGTATCCAACCTTACTTGGATCCAATCATTGTTAGCTTGTAGGAACCACAATTCACATGCTCTTATGAATATAATTAATTCAGAACAACTGAGCATAGTGAATTAAACATGACTTTATGCATAAAGAAATACTTTCTTTTCAAATCATCATGTATGCATAAAGAGTTCAACCTATTGAACATTACAATCTGTTTAAAAAATAAGTCAAGATGCGAAAACCCAATTTAAGACAAATAGTTTGCAATGCTCATTCCTAAGGCTACAAGATATAAAACCTCAATGAATATTTCAGATAATAGCGTCGAAGGTTTTACCATTGTTTACCTTTGCCTTAGGTACTTGGAGGATTGACTTTGCTTACCCATTGATTCTTCATATGTTTTCCCATGGGTGTTGGCAAAGCTCTCTCAAGGGATATAGACTTCAAGAATCTTCTGTATGATCTTTGAGAGATTCTTCTCTTCATGTTCTCCTCAAGATAGTTGAATGGTACTCTATGGTAGTTTGTTCTTGAGGTGAAACATACTCCTCTTGCTTGTATCCTTTGCTTCTTTTGATTTGAGGAGAAGGTTGTAGCAATGGCTTCTCCTCGAGTTCTCCGAAATGATGTGAATCTTCTTTTAGATTCATGTGAAACTCTTGGACTCTCCTTCTTCTCTGTACCTTTATGTCCATTGATTTTCAAATCATCCTGTACACATAAAGCACTAGATGGACATTTTGGTACCCACTTATACTTGGGTCCTTGACTGTTAGTATTGGACCTTGATTGTCCTTTAGGAACCCAAACAAGTTTATTTCTCACATCAGAATTTCTCCTAATATAGCATGTATGAGAAATATGACCAGACTTTCCACAATAATTGCAAATAATAGAATGATATACACCATGAGATTTTATGCAAGCATTTTGTTGGTGATGAGAGTAAGACTTCAAATAATCTTCATTTGAACATTCATTCTTCCCACATGATTTTCCAGCATCATTTTTGAAAATATGTTTGTTTTTCAAAATAGAATCAGTAAATGGTTGAAAAACAATTTTATGTAAACTTTCAAAATCGATTTTCGTATCTACAGAGGAAGGGTTGGAGTTGTTTACCACATGTGCATTTTGAGCTCCAAATAATGATTGATCACAATTGTCCATGAGCTCTTCCTGGGAATCCTCTTCCTTTTGTTCTTTTGTGTTGACTGGATCATGGAGGTATTCAATGATTTCTCCTTCTTCAATCTCTAGTTGTTCATCAGTCATAGGTATGCAATTTATAATTTCTGATGAACTATTAACACTATCAACTTCAACACAATTGTTAGAAGCATAAATAGAATCAAGAGTATACCAAATATCTTTAGCACAAGAGCAAGATTTTATTTTCTCAAAATCATTTTCTGTCAATGCACTATATAAAATTTTCATTGCTCTAATTTTCCACGAAAACATTTTCTTTTCCTTTTCATTCAATCCTTTCTTGGTTTAAAATCAAAAACATTTGTAACAACATTCCACATATGAAAATCAGTTGCTTTAATAAAACTAGTCATTCTAGCTTTCCAAAACCAAAAATCAATATCTTTGAAGAACGGTGGAATGATATAATCAAAACCTTCTGAAAACGAGCAACACCCAAAATCAGCCATTGATAACTCTTGAGACGGTTAAGTCCTTTAAACAAGAGCCTGGCTCTGATACCAAATGAAAAACCAGGCTATCATCCAAGAGGGGGGGTGAATTGGGTGTATGATAAAACTTTTGTAAGTTTGAAAATCTTTTCGCAATTTACTGAAAGTAGTTTGTATGACAATAATAATTCATAAAGCGATAATCACCCATTCAAACTTATATGCTTTGGAAATGTAAGAGTAAAGGGAAGAGAATATGCAAACAGAGATTTATCTTGGTTCGGCCCAATCCTTGACCTACGTCCGGTCCCAAGCAACACTTGAGATTTTCCACTATCCTCTTGTTTAACCAGGCACAAGAGAAAGGCCTTTACAACCTCACAAGTTTAGTGGGCACTTGTGCAGCCGAATCTCTCACCGAGATACTCCTTCCAATCGATTACACACTCTGTACTCAAAGCTATCCTCTCACTAGGATACACTGAGATGAAAACTCGAGGTTTCATTTGCAAAACTCAAGTTTTGAGGTTGCATTACTCCAGATTGCTCTCTGTCTGACCAAAACTCGAGGTTTTGGTTCCAAACCTCGAAGTTTGAAGATACTTAGAAGTTCGTTGCTCTCTGTCTGATGAAAACTCGAGGTTTCCATTGAAAACTCGAGGTTTTGACTTTGTTCAGCTTTCTTGAAATAACTGTCAACTTTTGAAGACCATATCTCCCTGGTCTGAACTCCGTCTTGGTCCGTTCAACTCTTGATGGAAAGCTCTGTGAGTCTACTTTCATATGCCACCAATTTCAGCTCAATCTGATTTGTATTTTGTGAGTTACACTTAACACATTGAAGATTGGTTTGCTGTGTGGCGTGTATTTATCCATCAACTTCCACAATTCATATCTTCTTGATCTGAACTTCTTTGGGCTTGAATTTTATATCAAAATGACGCATTGGGAGTCTAGTTTCATATTCCACTGGTTTCACCTCAATCAGATCTCTGGTTTGGAAGATATCATCAAATTACCAGAGTTCGCCCGAGCTGAACGTGAAAAAGTGTGGAGCTGAAGAGCTGATGATAGCTGGAAACTCAAGGTTTTGACTGAAACCTCGAGGTTTGCTAGTCCAGTTCTTCTAAACTCGATTTTTGAGTTCCAAAACTCGAGGTTTGAGTTCCAAACTCGAGTTTTGTGTCCTAAACTCGAGTTTTCTCATCTTGAACCTCATATTTGCTTGATTTAACACTGAATTGAGCCATTCCAACTTCCATATAATCTTGGAGACTTCTAGCATCAATATAAGAACTTGAATAATGATATCTTCATTCCATATAGCAAGTTCTTCCTTCTTTCATCTCCAAACTTGATCATTCTTCATCATTTAACTTGGACTCATCATTCTTTACTGACTTCTACCTTATTCAATATCTCTTCTTCTTCGATTATTCCCAAAATCCTTTGATAGCTTCTTGCTTCCTTGACATTCTCGATATTCCCATTATATTATGTGCAAGAACTTCTTTCTTCAATCTACTTCCTTGATCAATCTCCATTATTAAACTTGGCATCTACATTCAATATAAGAATTAGTCAAAGCATAATGTAAATGTAGTGTGCAACCTTTTTGCTCTTAAGAATGGCATCTATATAAGACATCATCAAAACTAATCATAACCAACATTCTCCCCCTTTTTGATGATGGCAAATATTTTAAGAAAAATATGTATGAATATGAAATTCCATTAAACCCAGCATATTTTTCTTGCCATTTCTCTCCCCCTTATTTGTCATTAACAAAAAGTTGAGGTTAAGAAGAGATGCTTGGAGAGGCAAATATGAAAACAAGTTAGAATGAATCAAGAAACTGATTTTCTCTTTCTAATTTGAAATTGCTTTCATTTTAAATATGAAGTAATCTGGAATGTTTTTATGAAAAACAATTTTGACAGAATTTGAAGAGGTTTTCAAAACATCTTTCACAATTAAAGCATATAGACACCAAACATGTGCAAAATTTCTACTGAATATAAAAAGATAGAGATTAGAAATGCTCATGTTGGTTCGGAAAATTGATGAATGATTGATGAAGTCCATTTGCTTGCTTTCTTGTTGCATGAGATTTCGTGATGTGCTCTGAATAGAAGGATCATGAATATTCTTTAAGATGTGAGTAGGATAGAAGTACTGGCTTCCTTGAATGAATATGATCAATACTCAGCTTCCATTTTTTGCCTTTTCTTCATAGATCATCTATGTAGAGCATATCTCAGCTTCAATGATTGATCGCCAAAGCATCTTTCCTTAATGTGATATTTTCTTCTTGTAGTGCATTAAGGAAGACTTTTGAACATATTTAAGTTTGGAATGAACCCAGCTGCTAGTTCTTAATTCAATAAATTCAGTTTGCTTATCAGTAAATTAAATTCTTGTCGATTAGTGGAAGCTAAGGGCTAGATTAGTGGCCTCGACTTACTGGAAAGGAGTTGGGGTTAGACTTCTGAGAAACAGTGATTGCTAGGTAGGCTGGTGCAAGGCTTGACCTATTATTGTAGGCTTCAGGAATGGGTATACCGCTCATAACCATAACACCTTGCTTTGTAATGTTAATCTAACTAGAAAATTGTCGTAGGCATATGGGAGAAGTAAAGTTAGTATCACATGTATCGGACGCGGAAGCTTCGGTAGACTCTAGTAGTGGGTTAGCTGAATAGCATTGTAAATAGTATCTATGCTGTAGCATTGCGAAAGCTGTGCAGTGTAAATGCTATAGCAATGTGTGAAGCAACTGGGGGATTGATATGCTGAAGAATGATTCCGAGTTCAACCTATTTTCCTACTGATATCTTCTTATGACTATGACACTCTGTTTACTTTCTTGTTATTTAGCGTAATCACAAAATCCCCTAAGTCAATAAGATTTTACCTTCTGTTCACACAACTATTACAGCAGTTGAGCGTCACTTTTTGGTATCTCAGTCTCTGTGGGACGATACTCTACTTATACTTTATTACTTGTTCGACTGGTTCACTTGCCATCAAGGAAATCGACCAACAGTCATATATCAGAGAATTATGGCATAGCGTAGTGGCAAAGGTTTGGGGGTAATATACTGATAATATATTACAAATCTTGGTCACAAACTTTCAACATAATCACATAAATGTTCTATAAATATTCCCCGTTCAATAATCTAAAACTAGTCTGGGACCTCTATTTGCTAACATCCGCCACTTTGTCTTAGGAGCTACATCGAACAAGCTGTATAATTCATAGGTAGCAACAGGAGCTGGAATCCGAAGGATGCCAGATTAACAAGTTAATCTCATATACAAAGTATATGTAGAGTGTGAAGCAACCACAATTAGGAAAATAACATACCACAAACATTCAATACAATCACAAATCATCACGTGCAGTAACATAAAATAGCATACCACATATGCAATGTTAACTGTGGAAGGACCAATAAGTCCTAAAGAAACCCAGGATTGCCCAACAAGGCAAGCCTTGGATCCATAACGCTTGGAAAATCAAAGTTAGGACTCGAACGCAACATAACTGAATGCATAATAAGGACAGTAGTGATCCAAGGACTTCCAGTCCCTAGGCCCTACAGCCACAAATGCATGTCCCCCTCACGTGACAGGGGTCCACAATCATGGCAAACATACATACAATGATACACAATGCATATGAGATGAGAGTTACTGCCTGATGGATTTAAAATTGACAATTACTCCCAAATCCTTTTAAAAGCTCTCAGCGATGACACTACCTATAATTATAAATAACACTCCTCACTTTTGCAAATTCTCCATAATTCAACTAATACTTGAATTAATTATCATTTGGTCCAACTTTTGATTACAAATCCTTTATTAATTGGAAAAATTTCAAAATCATCAATCTTGACTTTTACATCTTTCATTTTCGGATTTACTTCAAAAATTCTAGAATTTTCACCCAATTTTGGAAATTCATAACTAATTATTCACATGTCCAAATTAAGTGATTCAAAAGGCTAAATAACCTTTGACATGTCTATTTTAAAGTAAAAATATCTCCTTCAGCCAAAAAAATTCGTACTATTCCAGATTCACTTAAATTTCTCTACTGTCCAGACTGAAGGTCCAGAATTAAGTGTCAACTTCAAAAATCCTTAACTTTGTATGTTTAACTCCAAAAATTACAAATTACATATCAAATTAAAGCTCTATGAATGTTCTTTGAATTTGGAAAATTTTGAAGCCATTGGACATCATTTACTTATTCAGACATTGTCCACAACTGCGCTGCCACGCAACAACCACCAAAGCAGTTTTAGAGTTTTTGGCCAATCTTGTGTTTTTATACTCCCAACGGCTTCTAACTTCACTTTTAATTTTAATACACCTTTTCAATCCATATTATAAATCTTTGGGCAGATCTCCTTTCAAATTTAAGTTTTTCAAATCTACAAGGAGGATAAGAAGATTAATCCAAGATCAACCAATAACACAAACAAGTGCAAGAGACTATTACTTACTTAACTTAGGTTTGCACTTGTTGAAGTCTTCCTCCTTCTTGATTCATCCAGGGTTTCGTCCCTTCTCCATAAAAAAGCATTGAAGAGGGATTTGAGAGGCTAGAAATTATTACAAGAAGAGGATCAAAAGAGATGAAGACTTAAATATCACAACTCACCTCTTTGATTCTTGTTCTTGAAACTTTTGGCAACTTCTTCCTTTTTGCTTCCTAAAACTTTCAGCCTTCCTCATCAAAAACACCTAAGTAAAGGATCTCATTAGAGCTAGTGAGTTATTCAAGAGTATGAGAAGAAGAGTTACAAGATTACACAAGAACCTTGCCTTGGCTCCTTGAACTTTCTCTTCTCTCCTTTCTTCTTCATATTTTTGTCCTCTCTTTGTCTTTTATGGGAAGATGAGTTTTGTCGATTAGAACATCCAAAAAGAGGCGTTAGGATGCTTTATAATTAGTGACTGAGTCACCAAAAGATCCTTCTTGCAAATTGACCAAAGTAACCTTACAAAATATCTCCTTGAAGGAGTCTTATTTTTCGAGTTTCTTGATTTTTCTTCCCTTTTCTATATTTGGACGAAATTTAACCTTAATTGGGCATCCAAAATTTGTCTTGGGCAAGTGTCATTTTCCTATGGTTCAAGCTTCCTCCTTGACCCTTCCTTTTGTTCAAGAAATTTGAAGATGCTTGTACTTGTTTTGGTTGACTTTCTTGACCTTATCCTTATCTTGTTGGCCAAGAATATAACTCATCAATATGCCATAAATGATTAAGCTTAGGTGTCCCTTTGAGTCATTATCTTGTCATTAATGTCCAAGCTTAGGTGTCCATTTGACTAGTCAATATTTTTCCCCCTAATGTGACACATGGCAACTTGGAGGAATATGAATTAATTGCATAGTCCCTTCATCCTCCAAATTATGACAAGTGGCAATTGTGTATTAAATGCTTATCAAATCCATTTGACTTCTTAAACAAGCTTGATATGCTTTGAGAGCAAGCTAGACATGTTTCACCTTTCTATTTGGTCAATACAAAAGTAGCTTTTTTACTTGGCATGATGAGAGGACACGTATCATGATCTCATTGCACCAATGCAAAAGAAGTGTCATAATGGGTCATCATCACCTACTTTGTTCAAGTTGCTTTATCAGTGCTTCCCGGGATCCTTCTCAGGTTTTACTCAGGATTGCAGCACACATACCACATACCCGCCAAATGATACTCATGTTGAACGTATGTGTGAGTCTCCACATACCGGTGTCATGTCCTAAAAAATGCAGGGTACACACGTTTGCCCCGAAAATGTCATATGTATACTTATATCGGTATATTTCGCTCGACCAATCGTGCCACACCTTATAACATAGCTAGGTCACATCTTCCACAACCTAATGACACCGTATAAGTATTTTGTTCCCTGCTGCACCGACAATTTATTGCTACATCCTACACAACCTAGGACCTCTGCCCATTATGGTCGTACAAAAAGTCATTGAGAGGCCTTCTGTCTATTGACATTCTTCGGACTCTTCCCAAACTAGGCTTAGTCGTCTTCTTGGTACAAGATTTTCCTCAAGTCTTTAGGCCTAAGATTTAGGATATTACATTGGGCCCATTAAAGGAGTTTGATTGGTCCAAGGTTATTTATGTAAGTGATTAACTGGGCCTAATGGGTCACACACAATGATTATTCTTGATTGCTTAAAATAAGCAAGCTTGAGCCAATAATTATTATTGGGCTTGTTCGAGAGAATATGTGTATTTGGGTTGGAGTGAGAATCTAAGCCCAATAGCAAAATGACACCATATTTGAGCCCTTAGTGGAAATCAGTTTATCCACTAAAAGGCCTAAATGTGTTAAAAGGCCAAATAGGGTCTTGGGCCAATAAAGATGTGATGGATATCTAATAAAGATTGGATAAAGATCCAATAAATATTGGATAAGGATTGGGCTTCTTGGATTGGGCCTTTCTAGTTGGACAAGACCTTTCTAGTTAGACTGTGTCTTCCTTGTAAGTGCTAAAATTAGGGTTAAACCCTAATTTTGGTGGCTGATTTTGGCATATGTTTTTTTTGAAAACAAGGTACAACTATTGAAGGGTTCAAGAAGGCAAAAAGGTGCCACTTTTGAACATGCATGCCGCCAATACAAGAAAGGTCAATCTATCTTGTCCCATACTTAACCTCAAGAAACCATTACATTCTTGAGGAAAAGAAAACCCAAGAACTTGAATCATCAACCTTGTACACCTAGCAAGCATCCAAGGAAAAGGAGGAATCAATGCAATCAGGAAATAGCCGTATGGATCAGCGGTAGAGGACATCATACACTTTGAGTTCTTCAGTGATCTAATGGTAATCCTAAATGTTAGTTCTCAATGTGTTTTGATGATTAATAACAATTGTAAACATGAGAGAATGTTTTTGTTGTTATAGTCTTGGTAAAGCTTGATGATTCCAATTGAAAAACATTCTGTCAGCTCCAAACTCGAGCTTGCCCCTTACAGAAAGCAAACCAAGCTATTTTGCATTTTCTAAACTTGAGCTTGGTCCATAAACTTGAGCTTGAAGGTTTTCAAAAGTTTACTCATATTCGAGTAAGCTCGAGCTTGCACTGTAAGCTTGAGCTTACGAAGGTTTGAGGATTTTATCAAGTTACTCAAATTGCAAACTCAAGCTTATTAGTTTTAAGCTCAAGCTTGCCTCTTCCAGAGACTATTCTCACTAAGTTTACAAATATGTAAACTCGAGCTTGGAGTTACAAGCTCGAGCTTGCCTCTGGCAAAATCCTTTAAACTTGAGCTTATCATTTTACTGTAGAGTTTGTGAGTTTACAAAAGTTGTAAACTCGAGCTTGGAGTTACAAGCTCGAGCTTGCCTCTGGCAAAATCCTTTAAACTTGAGCTTATCATTTTACTGTAGAGTTTGTGAGTTTACAAAAGTTGTAAACTCGAGCTTGGCATACCAAGCTCGAGCTTGCACCTGAAGCGAGAAAGTTTTCAAGTTTTTCCTTCAAAGAGTAAACTCAAGTTTAAGGTTGTAAACTCAAGCTTGCTCCGACAAAAATCTTTCAAAGTTTTTAAAACCATTGCCAAACTCGAGCTTGCCCTTGCAAGCTCAAGCTTGGGTCGACAGAGAGCAATGTCATATTTTGAGCTTAGCAAACTCAAGCTTACTCCTCTAAGCTCAAGCTTGCATTTTGTGAACTAAAATTATTTTTGACATGAATAGTGCCAAACTCGAGCTTACTCACTAATAAGCTCGAGCTTGCGTTTTTCCATTTTGGCTCTCAAAATGATTTCAAACATCTTTCCCCGACAAATGCTAAACTCGAGCTTGCACACTTACAAGCTCGAGCTTGAGGCTTCCGTGAGGCAAAACTCAAGTTTTAAATGAAGAGCAAACTCGAGCTTACATAGGTAAACTCGAGCTTGGAACTTCGCAACGATGAACGCATCCGGGTGTATTTTGTTCGATTTGATTTATGCTTTAACTTGATTCGCGAATTGGTTGTATATGATTTATATGATTCATATCAATATTTCCTAACCAGATTTAACCGTTTGCTTATGAGATTACAGAAGATCTAGGTTTGTTTTAAAGAAGACTTTAAGACAAACAACTTGACAACTTGCAATATTATATTATATCTTCTTCTCCAAAAGCAATGGGTTACAACCTGGATAGCAACACAACCATTCTCCAAGAAAGAAAGCTAGCCTCCAAACAAAGTGGACAACATTATACAACCGCCTCCACTAAACATAACAAGCATGGGAACACATTCATGAGGAGCCAAATTTCAAATATTCAAATCTGCAACAACCATATTCAAACAGATTTGTTCACAACAGCTAGATTCATGGAGACACACTCACAACATGACTATATTTTCGAATCGAGATCAAGTCTCAACGGATCTACAACGTTCACAAGCTTCAAACCTGTATAAATACATGAGGATTTGAAGTCTGAAAGCAGAGAAGACATACACAGAAAACTCACACAAGGACATCAGTCTTTCACTGCTTATATTTCTCATATGTATCTTTGATACATTGTGCTTCAGTGCTTATATTTATTCACTCTTTGAGAGAGTTCATTTCTGTAAATCATTCTTTGTAAGAATCTCAAAGTTGTGGGACTTTGAGGTCGGGTTATCAGATTACAACTTGTAAGGGGGAGTGTATCCTAGAGAGAGGATAACTTTCGAGTACGAGTGTGTATCCGATTTGAGTGATAGTAGAAAAACCCGGAGAGTCCGGGACTGGACGTAGGTCAAGAGTTAAGACCGAACCAAGTATAAATCTTCCGTGTCAAGCTCTTCTTCTCTAACTCCATTTACCTTGGTTAAGCATCTGTAGTGTGGGTGATCTGAAAAGAATTTTTAAAATCCCCAATTCACCCCCCCTCTTGGTGATTTCCTTCACTTTCACTAAAACCCATACGTATTTTAAAGAGTAGATCCTGGGAATATCACGTGAGCTCCTGTAAAGTGTTATAGGAATCACATGATCAATATTTCTGAAAGAGCCCATGATTATTTCTTTATCGTTTAATTTGGGATAACACATGGGCACCCGTAAAGAGTTACGGGTTCTCATATATAACTCATTAGAAATACATACATACATACATACATACATATATATATGCAATGATAACTCATGAGTACTGTAAATAGTTACGGGTTCTCATGAGTACCATAAAAGTTATAGGTTCTCATGAGCGCCCATAAAGAGTCATGGGTTTGATAATGATTATATTAATATTAATATTTAGATCCATTCTCTCTCGTAAAAGTTACGGGTTTTCATATATTAAGTTATGAGTTAAACAATTAAAGTTTTAAGTAACCTATGAGTACCGTAAAGAGTTACAGGTTCTCTACTGTAAAGGTTACATGTTATAAATTTTGTTGCGATAAGTGAAGAACATTTTTTTTTTGTTTTTCCACCGCATGAGTTTATGCTTGAACGTCAAGCAACACCCAAAATTTACCAAAACAATCAACCGAATCTATGGATTTGGACTCAATAGATTTGGAAGGCCCAGCTCATTGAATGTACGACATGAAAGGACATGACTATAAGAAGATAACACGGCTAAACCTAAGAGGTCGTCAAAGTCGAGAGAGTCAGAGCAGTCAATACAATTCCAATTCGACTGGACTCACACCGAAGGAACGAGAGAATTATCGAGAGAGAGAGAGAGAGAGCTGCAGAAGAGACCCGATTCTTCCCTGAAGTTAGATAGACTATAGAAGACGTAGAGACGTCACCTGAAAGGATGCTCCCTACGTCGTCAATCATTCTGAAGAGCTTCTTTGTTTTCCTTATTTTGTTTTTAACCTTTCTAGGGGTTATTTTGCTGTAACTGTTTTGTGTTTCTCTCATCAACCATGAACTAAATTTTCATTGGTTGAGTGAGGATAGATTTCTAAGTTGTAGAATGAACCCAATTTGCTAAGATTTTAATTCAATATATTTTTTTGTTTAACAGTAATTTTTACGTCTTGTCTGTTAGTGGCTGCTAACGGGCAAGACCAGTGGCCTCAGCTTACTAGAAGGGAGTCAAGTTTAAACCTCTGTTAAATTACTGGGCAAGCTTGTGCAGGGCTTGACCTAAATTATAGGCTACAGGAATGGGTCTACCCCTCGTAACCGAAACATCTAGGTTAAATTGACATTCTAAACTGGAAAATTGCCATAGGAATGTGGGAGAAGTAGAGCAAGGATTGTACTTACAGAATACAGACATTTCTGTATAGGATAACTGTGGGTTGGCTAAATAACATTGTGAAAGGCATTTTGCCGTAGCATTGCAAAAGATGTGCAGCAAAATGCTATAGCAATGTGTCATGTGCAAACTGGGGGAATAAGGCGACTGAGGATGAAATGCGAACTCAACCTTTTTTTAAACTGATATCTCCCTTCTGACTTTCATTCAGTTATTTACTTATTTGTCATTGGCAATAGAAAAACAAACAAACAAACCAACTTTACTCTCATCACAAAAGTTTTATGAGAAACCGATATCATCCTTGCTATTAACAGTCTCTGTAGGATGATAACTCTACTAAATCTTTTTTACTTGTTGACTGGTTCACTTACCACAAGGAATTTGACCAAAAAGTTTTAGGCTCCATTGCCGGGGACTGAAGATACCTTTTATGATTGTAAGTTTCTTTTTTGATAAGTTGTATTTTACCTCACCAAACTTACTCTCTCTATCTTTGATTTTCAAGTACCTTCTTTAGACTATGTGCAACTCACCATTTGTAGATCTTGAGCCATACGATCCTGAAATCGAACAAACTTACAAAAAAAAGGCGCAGAAAGCAGAGGCGAAGGAGTCGCCTTAGTGATTCTGCACACTTGGCAGAGGCACAAGTTAATCGAGAACTAGATGGAGAGGAGTGACACCGACTCAATGGGGATAACCTGATCCCTTAACAACAACCAAACCACAATGCTGATCTGGATCGATCCATTATGGAGTTTGGAGTTCCTGACTTGGATAGGCTCAACTCTGCCATCACGCCCCCAGACCTTACTGCAGAACACTTTGAAATCAAAGGTGTCATGTTCCAGATGCTCAACTTCGCTGGACAGTTTGGCGGAGTCCCATCTGAAGACCCTCATCTGCATCTCAAATTGTTCATGGAGGTCTGTGACGCTTTTGTCATTCCGGGGGTGACAACCGACGCCCTTAGAATCATATTGTTCCTATTCTTACTCAAAGGTAAGGCTCGAACATGGCTGAACACTTTGCTTGCTCATTCGATCACTTCCTGGAATGGTCTATGTAGCAAGTTCTTGCTAAAATTCTTCCCACCAACCAAGAATGCCCAGCTGAGAGAATACATCACCAGGTTTCGACAGCGTCCTAGCGAATCCATTTATGAAGCTTGGGAACGATTTAAAGACTTTATCAGAAAGTGTTCACAATATGGACTGGTTGAATGGGTGCAACTAGAAACATTCTATAAAGGTTTGGATGGACAAACATGGTCCATAGTCAATGCCTCAGCTAGTGGTTCTATACTGATGAAATCTTACAATGAGGCATACGAACTCCTAGAACGTATAGCCATGAATAGTCACTATTGGCCAGTAGATCGACTTCCTTCATCTAGAACTGTAGTTGGAATTCATGAATTTGATGTGATGACAGCCTTTACCACCCAAGTGTCTTAATCGACCAATATGATCAAGTCAATGAGTCTCCCCACTAAGACCTCGACAATATAACCCACCCAAGTAGCCTGTGTGTAGTGTGGTAAAGAGAATTCATACTCTCAGTGCTCTGCTAATTTTGAATCCGTTAATTACGTGAATAACTACAACAGGGGAAGTAGCACCAACAACCCATACTCCAACATGTATAACCCAGGCTGGCGACAATACCAAAATTTCTTCTGAAATTCTGAAGGCCAACAAGCTGCCGGTCCTTCAGTAGGCCTGTCGTACTCCAATGGATCTTCAAACCCATCGGGGTTCAACTAGCAAGCATGTTAGCAGGGTGTTGACTGAACCCTTCAATCTTCCATGGAAGGCCTACTCAAGGAGCATATGGCTACGGACGACACCATTATACAGAGCCAGCAAGTGTCCATTCGGAATCTCAAAAATCAAGTTGGATAACTTGCTACAGCACTCAATAGTAGACCATCAGGCTCTCTGCTTAGTGACACTGATGTCCCAAGGACACATGGCAAAGAACAAGTCAAGGCCATTGAACTAAGAAGTGGCAAAAATGTGGAGCCAATAAAGTTCTTAAAAGCGCCTTTTGAGGACGTTGAACTAATATCAGGCCAGACAAAGAAGGGACAAGAAGCCGCAGCGGATGTCGAAGAAACAAAGCAGTACCTGGTTGTGCTACAGCATAGTGCTACTGGTACAACGCTACATCATTCCTAACTTATGCTACGTCAAACGTTCAAGTACCTGAAACGATAAGGATTGCTACAACATCACTATCACAACATACCACCAACCCAGGGCCATCATGAGTCTTGAAGCAGCCCCCATCTTTCCTACAAAGGCTACAGAAATAGAGCCAAGAGAAGCAGTTCCAGAAATTTTCTGGACATGGTCAAGGAACTACATATCAACATCCCCTTGGTGGAAGCTCTAGAACAGATGCCTAACTATGTTAAGTTCATGAAGGACGTTCTGTTCAAGAAAAAGAGGCTGGATGAATTTGAAACCGTAGCCATGGCTGAAGAGAGCAGTGCTTTACCGTTAAATAAGCTACCTCCAAAGTTGAAAGATCTAGACAGTTTCACGATACCTGGTACTATTGGTCCCAATTACTGCGGATAGGCATTCTGTGATCTGGGTGCTAGCATTAATTTAATGCCAATGTCTGTATTTAAGAAGCTGGCAGTCAAAAAAGCATGACCTACTATGGTAACTCTGCAATTGGAAGACCGATCTATCATTTACCTAGAAGGCAAAATTGAAGATGTGTTGGTACATGTGGACAAATTCATCTTTGTAGTTGATTTCAGTGTGATGGATTTTGAAGCTGATCGAGAAGTCTCAATCATCCTAGGGAGACCATTCATAGCAACTGGTAGGACATTGATTGACGTTCAAAGAGATGAGCTCACTATGCGAGTTAATGATGAGAAGGTCAGGTTCAACGTTCTGAGAGCAATACAGTACTCTGACGACATTGAAGAATGCTCAGTCGTTGACATTGTAGACGACCTGGCGCAGGAAACATTTCTGGAATCCTACACCCAAGACTCCGTCGAAGCATAACTAATAGATGCCGAAGACAAGAAGGATGTCGCAACCGAACTAAGCTTCATCGACGGTAACCATTTTTACAAAGCAAGGAGAACAATGTTTGATTCATTGGAACTTGACCAGAATCGCAAGCAAGCAGTGCAGCCCTCCATAGAAGGTCCACCAGTACTAGATCTTATACCTCTACCAGAACACTTGAAATACGCCTATCTAGGGGATAACAAACCGCTCCCAGTTTTTGTCTTCGCTCATCTTACAAGCGGACAAGAAGCCAAGCTCCTTACAGTACTGACAATGTTCAAAAAAGCCTTCGGATGGACCATTGTTGACATAAAGGGAATCAGCCCTTTTTTATGGATGCACAAAATCCGCCTGGAAGATGGGTGTCAAAATTCTATAGATCAGCAGAGGAGGTTGAAACCTATAATGAAGGAAGCGGTCCGAAAGGAGATCATTAAATGGCTGGATGCGGGTATTATATACCCTATCTTGGACAGTGAGTGGGTCAGCCCCATCCAATGTGTACTAAAAATGGGAGCCATCATTGTAATGAAGAATTAAGAGAATGAATTGATCCCTACACGAACAATCACCGGTTAGAGGATATGCATGGATTATGGAAAGCTCAATAAGGCTACCCTAAAGGATCTTTTTCCATTACCATTCATTGATCAGTTGCTGGATTGACTGGCAAGAAAAGAATATTACTGTTTGTTGGATGATTACTCTGGCTAAAAACAGATTGCTACAGCACCGCAAGATCAGCACAAAACCACCTTTACATGACCCTATAGGACTTTCACCTTCAGACGGATGCCTTTCAGATTATTGTTGGTCGAATTCCTTGATGGCAAGTGAACCAGTTGAACAAGTAATAAGGAGTAAGTAGAGAATCGTCCCACAGAGACTGAGATGTCGAATGATAACGTCGAATTGTAGAAGTAGTTGTGCTTAATAAGAAAATAAGAATCTGATTGGTTTGAGAGTTTTTAAAGTTATGCTACTAAACAAAAAAATAACCAAGTGATCGATGTCGTGAAAAGATATCAGTAAAACATTGGCTGAGCTCAGAATCCTTCCTAAGCATAATACTCCCTCAGTTGCCTATACGCATTGCTATAGCATTGATGCTGCACAGCTCTCGCAAATGCTACAACATAACACTTTTTACAATGTTATTCAGTTAACCCACCACTTTAATATACCAAAGCTCTCACGTCCGATACATACAATCCTAACTTACTTCTCCTATATGCCTATGGTGATTTTCTAATTAGATTGTCATTACAGGTCAGGGTGTTATGGTTATGAGCGGTAGACTCATTCCTAAGGCCTACAATAGTAGGTCAAGCCTTGCACAAGCCTGCCTAGCAATCATTGTTTCTAAGATGTTTAACCCCGACTCCCTCTCAGTAAGTCGAGACCACTGATCTAGCCCTTAGCTCTCGCTAATCGACAAGAAATTAAATCACTGATAAGCAAACTGAATGTATTAGATTAAAAACTAACAACTGAGTTCATTCAACTTAAGAAATCATCCTCGCTCAGCCACAGGAAATTTAGTTCATTTCTGACAAGGGAATAACTAAATAGAGCACTACAGAATCGCCCATGACAAAGATATTAACTAAAATCAAATAAGAAGAAAAACAAAAAGCTTGATGGAGGTTTCGACGGTGTGGAAGAAGCCCTGTCACGTCACGACTCCACGTCTTCTTATCTCCGTCTCACTGCTTGGAAAGATGCTGGGTTCTCTAGAGCTCTCGTGCTTCGTACTTCTCTCACTTTTCTCTCAAGTCTAGTCGTATGGGATTGGTCTTTGACTCACGACGACTTTCGACACCCCTTAGGGTTGGCTGTTGTTTCCTTATATATTTAGGTCTACTTGCGGTGTACGTCCAACGAACTAGGTTTTTCCTAATCTGTCGAGGTCTAGTCGTATCTTTCTTTCCAATGTTGATAGATTGATTCTGCTAATCTTGCGGGATTCTTCGAATCTTAGTTTCGATCCTCCGCATCTTCTATTCCAATACGTCAGCAATCTAACCGTTGTCCTCTTCCGCTTAACGACCTGTACTATTTTTTTGAAACAACCTTGACAAAAGATCAGATCATATGAATTCTTGGTCAAAATACTCATGCAAATAGGAGTGAAAAATGTCTTAAAATATGTCAAGAAGGTACTTAAAAATGCCCCAAATCAAATGACTAAAGTGCCCTTACAAAATATCCTTTTAACTTGGCTTATTTTGCTAGTTTCATGCCTTTTCTCTCTCCCTTACCTTTTTGGTCGAATTTAAGGCTTATTAAAGAAGCTTTTGAGTCATCATTTCATATTAATTGCATGCACATGTATCCCTTATAGCAATTGACCAAAATGCCCTCACAATATCACCCAAGCTACTTCTTGATTAAGTAATTGTTGGCTTATCCAAGAAGCCAACTTTGCTTCTTGATTAAACTTCTTCCTTCTTGATTTTTGCTTGGCTTCTTCAACAAGCTTCTTGTATAACTTCCTATGTAAGCTTCTTTGACTTATGTATGAATCTTCTTCATAGCTTCCTTCACAAGCTAACTTTTCAAACAAGCTTCTTGATTTCGTGAAGATTCCATACAATGTTTCCAAATTTTTATATCACCCTTCCTAAACTGGGTCTAGTTGTTTGCCTGATACAGGCTTATTCTCAAGTCTCTAGGCCTAAAATTTAAGATATTACACTCAAGTTGATTTTAAGCAAACTGGAGTGTATGACTCGAGTTAAGCATTCTAAGCATGAGTCACATGATCATCTTGTTTGAAAATAGATTTGAAGTTTAAGTGAAGATGTCTCTGTATGATTGAAACTCGAGTTTAAAACATTTAAGTCCAGGTGCATGACTCGAGTTTAATAAGGTGCACTCGAGTCAAGTCCTTTGATCAGAAATGAGCTTCGAAATAGCATTTTGGAAATGGTTGGAAATCGCGTCAACTCGAGTCATTAATTGACTAACTCAAGTTAACTAATTCATTTCAAAATGAGTTCCAAAATCTACACTCGAGTTAGTAGAAATAGGCTCGAGTTTACTCTGAGTTAAAAATACTTTGAAAGCTCTCAGCCTTGCACTAACTCAAGTTTAACAACCCGTAACTCGAGTCAAGTTAAGTTCAAATATTTTGTTAGCTCTCTGTCTTGAGTAAACTCGAGTTTTACAACTCTAAACTCGAGTCAAGCGACAGAGCTTTGACAATAAGTTTCTGGTTTAAAAATTGATCAAGTTACAAACATTTTGACTTAAACCATTAACTCCATTTTGTTTACAATTGTCAGTTATCATAAAAAAAAACCTAGAGAACTAACAGCTTGCTTGGAGGCCTTTAACATTTTAAAAAAGAAACTCACTACTGCTCCAATAATAATTGTGCGCAACTGGCAGCTGCCATTCGAACTCATGTGCGATGCTAGTGACATTGCTGTCGGAGCAGTACTAGGTCAAAGGCACGACAAAGTGTTTCATTCAATCACCTATGCTAGTAAGACTCTGACGAATGATCGAGATTTGCCAACTCTTATAACATAACCAAGTTCGATATATATTTGCAGTATAATGTAACTGGGTCGTTTCTCAAAGGAATCCATAGTAGGTCTAATTTAACAGTAATAGAGACATAAAAAATAGTAATGAAAAATCTTGGTTTCCTTGTCCAACAATGAGGGGTATTTATGTCAATTAGCAAGGAGAGTTCCTAACCAATTATAAGCCATGCTTTTCCCTATATTGCGTAACTGTTTTGCGTATTGAATATGAGCTTAAAAGCATTTAATCTGAGCAAATATGTCATAATTCACGCATATAGGGAAATGTAGGATAGATCTTATAAATCATGGTAAATGCATAATTATCCTATACATGTGCATAAGAAGAAGGCAAGTTCAAGAGTTTATTATGAACGCACATAGCACAGCTGATACAATGCTATAGCATCGGGTCAGTCATATCAAGTGCAATACAATGCAACCTATATGCTATAGCAGCGTAAGTGAAGCAACGCTATGCGCCATATGTTCTGACTTTTCCTCAAGGCTTTTTTAGGAAATAAGTGCAGGTTAATGGATGGACGTTAAATCACAGTTAGATTGCTGACGTATTGGATTAGAAGATGCGAAGGATCGAAGATTAAGATTTGGAGAATCCCACAATATCAGCAGAATCAATCTACTGAACTTGGAAAGTTGGACCTGACAGATTTGGAAAGGCCCAGCTCACTGAACTTACGCCGTAAGTAAACCTGATTAGAAAAGAAAAAGATGGCCAACCCTAAAGGGGATCGAGTTGTTGAGAGCCAAATAAATTCCTATTCTGCTAGGCTCGAAAGAAGAGTGAGAGAAGTTGTAAAGCACGAGAACTCCAGAAGAACCCAACATCCTTCCTTGCAGTGAGATGGAGACGAGAAGACGTGGAGTCATCAAGTAACAGGCTTCTTCCACGCCGTCGAAACCTCTGACAAACTTTCTGTGTACTTCTGTTTATTTTTAGTTTATCTTTTGTCATGGGCTAATCTGCTATGATTTGTTTTGTGATTCCCCCATCAGTCATGAACTAAATTTCTCGTGGCTAAGTGAGGATGGATTTTTAAGTGTAGAATGAACCCAGTTTGCTAGTTCTTTAATTTAATAAATTCAGTTTGTTTATCAGTATTTTTATCTCCTGTCGGTTAGCGGAAGCTAAGGGTTAGATCAGTGGCCTCGGCTTACTAGAAGGGATTGGGGTTAGACATATGATAGGCAGTGTTTGCTAGGCAGGCTGGTTCAAGGCTTGACCTATCATTGTAGGCTTCAAGAATGGGTCCACCGCTCATAACCATAACACCTTGATTTGAATAGATAATCTGAACTAGAAAATCGCCATAAGCATATGGGAGAAGTATAGTTGAGGTTGTACGTATAAGACGCGGAAGCTTCTATAGAATATAGTGGTGGGTTAACTGAATAACATTGTGAAAGGCAGTTATGTTGTAGCATTGTGAAAGCTGTGCAGTATAATTGCTATAACAGTGCGTTAAGGCAAACTGGGGGATTGACATGCTTAGGATGAAATCCGATGCTTAGCCTATCTTTTAACTGATATCTTCTTATGATTACGATCATTTGTTTGTTTTCTTCCTTATAGTTATAACCACAAAAATCCCAAACCAATCATACTTTTCTTATAATTTTGTACACAACTGTTTGCATAAATCACTATCATCATTTGTATCTCAGTCTCTGTGGGACGATACTCTACTTACTCTTTATTACTTGTTCGATTGGTTCACTTGCCATCAAGAAAATCAACCAACACTCATGCAAGTTTCTAACCCTAACAACTCCTTTGCATGGAGATTCAAGAGACTAGGCCAAAACACTAGCGAATCAAGGAAGAAGAGGAAGTAACAAGAAGATCAAGAACAATACAAGTAAGGCACATCTCTTGTCATCTCACACTTGTTTTTAGAGTTGTTGGCTATGTAACCACTTTGTTCTTGATTTCTTGTGAATTTGAAAGCACGGAACCCTAGGGCGAGGTGCTGTCCAAATGGCTAAAGATGGGTTAGGTTATGTTAAAGGCTTAAATAATAAGCTAGAAGATCATTTAGGGCTAAATTCTAGGAGTATGTGAAGTAAACTTGGGAAAACCATGTATTCCTTTGTCCATGTTTAATTTCGATCAAAACAGGTAATATAGAAGCCATGAGATTTTGGTCATTTTGATGCTTCCAATATGTTTAAAATGAAAAATTGTGTAAGATAAAGGTTTGGTAGTAATTTTGAAAGCTTTAGAATTAAAATGGTCAAAAACCCTAAAACTGCCTTTGATGGTTCTTATGTAGTAGCGAAATTGCAACAAGTGTTTGAGATGGTAAATGATGTCCAATGATTATGAAATTTTCAAAAAATAAATTAGACATCACAAGATTTAATTTGATAGGTCATTTGCTTATTTTGGATTTGTGTACCAGGAGATATGAATTTTTGAAAATGACCTATGATTTTGAAACTTAAATTTGGACAATGGTATTGTTTAATTATTCTGGAAACAATACGCATATGCCCGGTTGTTAATGGTATTTTTCCTTGAAAATAGACTCAATAATGATTGTATAGGCTTTGGGACCATCCCTTTTGGACACTTGTGTAATGAGATTTGATTTTTCAAATTTTTGGTTAAATTTGGAAATTTCGTACAAAGGGCGAAAATGACTTTTATTAAGGCCAATGATAAATAAATTAACCTTCAAGGGTTAAAATGAACTCTTGGGGTTGTTGTAGGCCTTTATCTTTATGTTGGGCTTAATGTGATACCCAATATTAGTTTTTGGATAAGTTGTAATCCTTGACCGTGAATATGTGATTATAGGCTTCGGTATTTACTGAAACGACGGAAGGATCGGGAGCCAATTTGTGAAGTGATAAAATGTTCAGGTAGTAACTCTAATATCCTATGTTATGTGTACCTGTTATGCTTGATTTTACCATCATTATGGATTCGTGTCTGGGACACGTATTTGGTTGCATTTAGTTGTTGTGGATTATTCTTATAATCTGCTTGTTTTTCCTAGCGCTGTGAATTCGAGACTTGTAAGGTCCTACATTTCGCAGTCAATGATGCATGTGTTAGTATGCTTTTTACGTTGCTACTTGGGTTGCTGAATGTTGTGTTATTTTTTCCTAATTGTGGTTAGCTATCATATACTAATTAATCAATGCATAATAGATTAACTTGTGACTCTGGAAACCTTTAGGATCCTAGCCTTTATTACTATCTGTGAGATGAACAGTGTAATGGACGCGGCTCAAAGGGCAAGGCTGCGGACGCCGGCAAATGAAGGTGCGGTCGATTTCAGATTGGTCGAGGGACATTTGTAGTAAAATTTTTGTAGCTATGTCTAAAATTCGTAATTTGATGTATAACACTTTGATGGGAATCCTGTTTACAATCAAGATCTTTAATTCAGTATATGGTGCTATTTCTGTTTTGCCACACAACTGCATATGACTTTGGTAATGAATGCCAGTACCCTGGTAGGGTGTTAGTAGGGTGTTACACGCTCCCGCTTACACTATGTAATTCTATAACCACACTCAAGGGCCCACTAGCTCCAAATTTTACAAATTTGAATACAGTTGGTAAGATTGTTTCAGAGAGTAAATAAATAAACATTGAAGTGCAAATTGAATATCAGAAGATATTACAAAGAATGAACTGAGCAATAAATAAGCAGCTGGTTTGTAGTTGGCTTTGTTGGTTCCTTTATATTGAATGCTTGGCTATTTATAGGCATTCACCATTAAGAGCATTCAAATTTGTCTGTTAGAGATAGATTGGAGTTGTTGAAGAAATTTAATGTTTAGTCGCTTTCGTCTTTGCTTCAATAAAGGCTTCAGACGTAATCCCTCTGGTCTGCTCTGTTTTCTGCTTTGCATTTAATGTTCAGATAGGAAATTTTGCTTTTGTTGCCTTTGGAGTTAATCCATGTTTTAATCATCTTAAACTTATACATAAACATGATTAATAACATTTAGAAGTTGTATAAGTAAGAATCAATCTTAAATAGATGTTCATCACAAGGTTCAAATTTATTGAACATTCATTTTCAAGGTGATATCTGAAGGTAGAGGAGGAGTGATCCAGAGAGGAGTAGGTGGTGGAATAGAATCATCTAAGGAAGTGGGAGGTAGAGTGTAGACGACCATAGTGATCATAGGATTAAAATCTGGAGAGATGGTTTCTGAGAAAGAAGCGGAGTGAGAACCTAAGTATGGATTGAGGATAGGTTTTGGCTCGACAATTATCACCTTATCAAAACTGGATGTGGATTGGTGAGTTTGACTAGGGGAAGTAAGAGAGGCAGGCTTAAGGGTAGAATCCTCAAATTGCAAGTCGCCAACTTGGATGGGCTCAAATATAGGAGTAGTGGTAGTTCGAGGATGGTGGTGGTAGTAGTGTCAACAGATTCAAGGACAATGGGGTCGGGAATGGGATCAGAATTAGGGATAGGAACAAAAGTATTAGTAGGAAGCTCTGGAACAATGGGTGTATCAGAGGAAGCTGAGATAGGGACACCCAGAGGAGCCAAAGTAGTAGTAGTAGGTGGATCTGGGAATGGAATGCCCAGGTGAGTTCACAGAATTTCCTCCTTTCGCTGAATCCTAGTAGTTTGGTCTTCTTGGTGATCAAAGAAGATCTTGAAATGGTGACTGACTCTTTCTTCTAGAGTCTTTATCTAATCATCCGTCTTCTCGACCAAAGAGTCATTGAATTGCTCCATTTTGTTGAGGAAGGATTCCTTGGATATCTGAATGGTGGCGATGGCAATTTGTAAAGCGTCTTGGATGCACGTCTGAATGGTAGCCCAGAGGAAGGAAGGAGACACAAGGGACCCTACTTGTGAGGACTGTGCCTCGTCTACTTTTGAAGTGGAGGGACCTATTCTCTTGACCTTCTTGGGCTAGACTATCTACTGGCTTTTCCGAAGGTAATTTTCATTATGGCAAAGTGAACTTTCCCAAATCTCTCAAACCTTACAGTCTTATCCCCTGGAGTCAAATACCATATGTTGTTTAAGTAAAGAACATAGGATACCAGCTGAGGGAAGGGAATAGTGGTGGTTGTGATAGAATGAAAGTGAAACCTCCTCATCTCCTGGAGGATGATGTCACCAACATTCCTCAGCTCTTGAGATAATATTGAAGCCATCATTAACTGGTATGAGTAGGTGAAATGAGAGAAGTTATTCGCCGGGTTGACCATGGTGTGGGAGTAGATATACTAGACTACTCTGAACAAGTCACACATAGACTTGGGAGAAAAGTTAAGAGGACCCAACTCTTCTCCTAGCTTCAATATCTGATATATCTCATGGGATGAGTACTAACGAAAAGGTCCAGAAGGGGCATTCTCAATTCCCAGATACGTGTTCAGTAAATCAGTAGGATGTCGAATCTTCTTAGCCCTCACAGACATCTCAAGAACCTCCTGTATGATATTGTCATCTTTGTCAAATTCATCGGCTATTTTCATGTGAAAGTAAAACACTTTGACAATGGTCGGGCAATAGACAGTCCTAATTCTTAAGTAGGAGGCATACTGGCCTAGATATGGAGTCAAGTCTATATTGCATTCTGATTTTAAAGCATCCAAATCCACATAGACAGTAGGACATAAAGTTCTGTTACCATAGTTAGTGTTGAATGTAGCCTGATCAGCGATATGTAAATCACTCATAATGAAATTTGAAGGAGGAACCAAAGATTGGGCTTCTTTTGCTAACTGTAATGGAGTAGGACTTACTGAACCAGAGGCACCCAGGGTTGTTTGACTAGCAGTGACATCCTTAGATGTTGTACTACATCTTGATTTTTGAGGAACAGAGCTTTGAGAGGCGAACCTTTGATATGAAGTATTGAGTTTGGCCATAAGTTGTCAGGCTTAAAGATCAGCGTCTCGAACTGGGACCTCCTTCTCTTTACCTTTCCCCAGAGGAATTGGCGTTGAGGTGGCTTGAGACTCAGTAGGTTCCTTAATCACTACACCCTTTGCCTTTGGTCAAGGCTCAGAGGTTTGAACCTTAGGCCGATACTTCTGGCTCTTCGAAGGTTTTGAAGATTCCTAAACCTTTGATTTCTTCAGAGGAGGAGGAGGAGAAGAATCTTTGTCCACGAGTGGTCTCTTTGTCCATGTCATTTTTTATTGAGAATTTTGATGAGGTTGAAGGAGAAAGAAATTTGAAAAGCATGAAGCTTTTAGAAGTTAGGGCTTTGTCATGAGTGAAAGGAAGTTGAAGGGGCTTTATCTGGAGAAAATGGAGGTGGTGGATGGAGGTGACTGTCGATTGGAGGGAAATGAAGAGTTCGAAGATTTTAATCAGAAAGTAAGGGCTTATTGATTTTGAATTTGGAAGTTGAGGAGTTTGAGAGGGAATGCCGAGAGTATGTAAGAGCAGGAAGTAAGAAAGTGAGAAATCAAGTGAAGTATTGATATAATCTGACTTCTTATAAGTTTGCTCTTAAGTGATGTTTTAGAACACTCGAGTGATCATGTTAAAAGTCACTATCACTTGAGTGGCTTAAGCATCACTCGAGTTTTTTGAGTTCACTCTAGTGATTTAGCCTGGCACTCGAGTGTCTACTCAGATGCAACAAATCAAAAACACATAAGGCCTCACTCAAGTGATGCTTAGCTCACTCAAGAGTGTAATGTGAACACTTGATCCCATTTGAGAGTTAGCAGTAAGTATCACTTGAGTACCATCCTCCTCACTCGAGTTCCTATGAGCTCCACTCAAGTTTAAAAGTGTAAAATTAAAATATTTGATAAGGAGAAAAAAACATACATAGTTAAAAGTTTAGTGAAACTACAAGTACCTCAAGAATGGCTTTCCCATTTTTTAATAATGATTTTTTTTTTTGTATTTTTAATTCAATTTTTGTTTATTATATATATATATGAGGCCGCCATTTACAACTTTAATATTGCTATTAACAACTTTTACTTTAGATTTTTTTTTTTTTTTTAAAGTTACTAGGTTACCCATGCTACGGTTACGACCATCGGTAAGGGCACCAGAGCTCCGATGACGAGCGCCGCCATCGGTCACCGGCGCCAGAGCTCTAGTGGCCAGCAAGGGGTTTAAGGATTTTTTATTTAAAAAAACTAAGGGTAGTTAGGTAATTTCATAAATTTTGCAACATTTCAAAATTCCAAATCAGTCCCTGTGGAATTATTGAGATTCAACAAACTTATTTATCTTTTATCAATTTTGATGGTATATTCTTCCCTTAAAAATTAGCCCAGCTCATTTAGGTTGAATTTTCAATTCTTAAAAGTGGTAAAAATGGAAATAAGCTTTGTAAAATTGAGTGAGAAGGAAAGACACATCCGTGGAGCAAAGCTCTAAAATGGTTTAAAAGGGGTTTAGTTTTGTTGTATCATACTACTATTGTCTTAGATAATTCCAAGACTAGATAAAAACCCTCTCAATACATGAGATCAATTGGGATAAATTTGAAAAGGGAGTTATAAATTTGAGACAAACAAGATTAAGATATTACATTTATGATCAAAGAAAACCTCCTAACCAACTCCTACATTTAGGACAAGAGAGAGTATCTATTTGCAAATTGAAAAAAGAGTGAAGGTGCAAAAATACACATGTGCTTTCGTCAGAAGAGCGCCTAGTAACAAGTGCTTCTTTGAGGTGCAAAAGTGCACACGTGGTTACAAATTAGGTGCAAAAATACCGTTTGACTGTTAAGCTTTACTTTTTGTTGCTGACTAAACAATGACGTGGCATGTCAAAGGTGCAAAAATACACATGTGGTTTGTCAAAAAGAGCACCTAACACCAAATATTTTTTTTAAATTTTAATTAAAAATTTTATTATTTCCCCGGACACCGAACAAGCTTGTTCTGCAAACTTTCGTCGCTTCTGACTGTTGTTAACAAATTGTCGTTCGCCACGGTTTGTGAACAAGTATTAAAAAGCTCCATTTCCCAAAATCGATGCACCCATGGCTTTTTCTTCATCATTCCACAACACAACTCCCAAGCCCAACTCAAGCTTCATATCTGCATATCTAGTCTCACCAAAATCACCAAGGAAAGAAAAAAAAAATCTCAAACTTTTCACCCATCATTCAAATCTCCACTTATCAGTGAAATTTTTCATTGGCTCCTTAAATTCAATAAAATTATATCCACAAAAGAAAATCCAAGCGAAAAATTGCACAACACCTCTAGTTTCAGTTTCAAATCTTGCAAGTTATAACTCTCGGTTCCAAAGAGAAAACCGGTACATGGAGGAAATGGAAGAGAAGGAGAAGATAGTGAAGTGATGCAAGCAGGTGGAGATACTGTTGTACAACTTGGTAGGGTGTTTTGTGTCCCACTGTGGCTGGAATTTGAGTTTGGAGAGTCTTGTGGTGGAGATTCCACTGTGGGTAGATCAGGCAACAAATGCCAGGTTGATAGCGGAGGTTTGGAAAACAAGGGTGAAGGTGACGATGGAGGAGGGCGGCGAGAGAATCGCGAGAGGGGAAGAAATAAGCGAGAAAAATTAGCAATTACTAATTAGAAAATTTAATAAGGATTTCTTTAAAGAAAATAAGTTATGGAAATAAAATTTTTACCGTTTTTACTCATTGAATAAATCCCCCTTCCCAAAATGATAACTTAGAAGAAAAAAATTGGCCTCCAAGAAAAATACCTAGAAAAATAATAATTTTCCTTTAATTAAAATAAAATTATTGAATAAAAAAAAGAATTTGGGGTTAAGTGCTCTTTTTGACAAATTACATGTGTATTTTTGCAACTTTGAAATGCCACGTCATCGTCTAGTCAGCAAAAAAAAGTCAAACTTAATAATCAAATGGTATTTTTGCACCTAATTTGTAACCACATGTGCACTTTTGCACCTCAAAATAGCAATTGCTTCTTTGGACGCTCCTCGACGAAAGCACATGTGTATTTTTGTACCTTAACCCTTGAAAAAAAATTAACAAAATGGTGTATTATGGTTCGTACCAATCAAAATGTATCAAGTATATGTAGTTTCTCAATAGCATCACAAAATGGGTTAGATTGTTTCAAACACACACATAGTTCGTTAACTAAACTATATACTACCTCCGGTCCCAATTATAGGAACACTTTCGTAGTGCAAATTGCACTACGAAAGTGTTCCTATAATTAGAACCGGAGGTAGTACTTTTTATGTTTCAATTTGAAAATCATACAACAAACTAAAGAGAAAACATGTCAAAGAAAACTTGCATCTATGCCTAATTTTTTTGGGGGGAATCCAATAAAAATGTGGTACTTTTTTTTTTTTTTGGTCAAAATAATTATGTGGTACTTCACTATGTAAAATATCCACTTGTTACACTTATAAAACGTTGGGGGGGGGGGGGGGGGGCAAGCACCTACTAGTAAAACCTAAGAATTTTGTTTTTTTTTTTTGGGGGGGGGGGGGGGGTGGGGTTGACGAAGTGTAGGCTTCATAATCACAAGCATGACTGAAGTTCTAAAACAACATCACTAGCTGATGTCTGGAGTGACCAGTTTGGTTGCTGCAACCAGAAAAATGAATTGTTTATAGCAAGAGAAAGGGAAAATCCCAGAAAAAATGATTCATATAAAATGAAAAATTATATAACGAGTCACATTGTTCAAAATAAAGCCTATTTATCAGCTAAGCATAATGGAAAAACACATGAAAAAAACAGGGGAAAAGAAAACATTCAGAATATCGCTACTTGTGTTACTAAACCTCTAAGACTTTAAGGTACGTGATACAAAGAAAACTCCTCCAAATACTGATGATGTTCAGTTTACAAAAACAATATTTTTGTCGCGATGTAAGGTTCAATAATACTGACATTGGACATGAAGAACTATTTTTAGAAACAAAATAAGCTTTACTTATTAACTATCAGTAACTGTTTGCTCACTCTAGCAGTCCCATAATCAAGTAGTAATAATAATAATAAAAAAGCTAGTACAATGTTCAGTCTTTATAGTTGTCTTCATTTGAGTTTTGGTCTCTTTAGTTTCTTTCCATCTAAAATGCTAGTTCCTATATTTTAATAAAAACTTGGACCATTTTGCGACTTGAGGGACTAAAATATATGGTTTGAAACTATCAAGGAATGCTCCTGTAGCGGATGTTCCACAATAAGTTGGAGGTCACTGTTCTATCCCACTTGTAACCTCAGACTATTAGTATATGTCCCTTTAAGTCAAATATAGGAACCAAAACTAAAATAAGAGCAAACTATAAGGATCGAATATTGTATTAACCCTAAAAAAAGAGAAACACTTTCAAGTAGTCTAAAAATAATCCATAAGAAGGTTTTTAACTTGCTATAAAAATATGAATTCAACAGAGATAGATCATGTACACTCTATGTATCTTCCAAAAGGAAATTGAGAAATCAATACAAAGCTTGAAAAACATGTAAACAACTCTTGACATATTATAGTGACACATCCATATTTGATGTTTTTGGAGACTTGGCAAGTGGCAACACATAAAAACAAATTACTCAAATTTCCAGTAGACTACCAATGCAAAAGGGATAAGGGAACTTGTGCAAGCCAAAGGAAAGAGGGAAAAAGGGTAATTCTATGAGAAGCCAAAGTGAAGTTGAGGGGAACTTGCCTGGGCATACAAATGCTCATCAAACAAAGTTGCGGCACCGGACCCTGATGTGGAAGCCCATCCATGGTGGTTATCGTCATCACCAGGTTGAGGGGCTTCAAAGCTTCCATTAATGCGATAATCTAAGGGATTTTCATGAGGGTTCATCTCCACAGCTGGTTGGAACCTTGTGTCATTCAGTAAATTGTAATTGTATGGTGGTAGTCCATATTGAAACTGCCCGAACTCTAGTCTCACAGGAGCATTATTGGTCAAATCACCGAGGACACCATTTTCTTGTCCAGAACTAGACATTTCTGTTTTTGTACTTGAGCCAAGATAACTAGCATAACTCCCAAAAGAAGAGCTTGCAGAGCACTTAAGTTCTCTGTGGTACAGACAAACCAATTGGTATGTTACAAATGTTTAACCAAATTATCTATAATGGATTACCTATAAGTTGACTAATGAAATCTCAGAGTCAGAGATATAATCTTTTTGAATCCTCTGCAATAGAACTGTATGGAGTCCAATTCATTTATTCACACCCATGTCAATTTCTTCTTTCTATCGCTTTCTTACAACACCATCTTTCAAAAAAAAAAAATCTAATAAACAAAAAAGAGGGGCTTGACCAGAAGGATATGCTTGACATGAAATGGATATATCCATATCTCTAACTTATATTTATGAGATAATAAAATATGGGAAAACCTATACCAAAAATTGGTTCACATAGAAATGGACGTATTGGTCCGTGTAAGAATGCGCGTAAAATGCCAAAGGGAGTTATTCATGTTCTATGGTTATAAAATTGTTCTCACAAAACAATATTTAGATTTTGTTCTAGTCAAACCGTTGAGATTTACAGTACGTTAGTATGTAGGCATTCATATCATGTTATTCTCGTAATAAAAGATGACTCAAAATAACTTATGATGCAAATAGGTTAAACTAACTCAATGAAGATCACAGAAGAACAAGGTTTAAACCATTGGATAAATTCACTTCAAGAAAAACACTCACTTGTGAAGAAGCAAGTCTGAGTCCTCAGGTAAAACTATATGTTGACCGTCATTATTAGGAACCCATGAAATTGATTGAAGATGTTGATCAGTATTCATTCTGTAGGGGATCTGCATCTCATTGAACTGAAAGATAATATGCCAGTTAAACATTTTATAGAAACCAGCCTTAAAAAACATATTAAATTCCAGTCAAACAGTTCTTATGATTAGAGTACCGAATTAGTGGGAGATAATAGAAGTTTCGGAAAGTTAGAGATTTTAGGAATAAATATTTAATGAATTGAGTATGTTTTTATTATTATCTTTAGAAAATCAAGAAGTAAGTGGAATATCTCACTAGATAGATTTAGTTGCTAGAATCTAGGATTAGGAGTTATCTAAATTTCATATTTGGATATATTTTGGATTTCACATTTGAATTTTGAATTAGAGTCTCTCTCTGTAAACTATTATATATAGGCATAGTGCCTCATCAATAAAAGCATGGAATATTTCAGAAATTAAATTGGTACGGGAGATTCTCCTTAGACTTTAATAATCCGATGAGTTACAGATTTTGGCTCATTTTTCCATTAAGGATTTGGGCTGTTCTCATAGAATTAGTGAGATACTTGCTTATACTTTGAAACAGAGATTGTTCTTAAAGAACTAGTGAGATACTTATTTTCTCTTTAGATCAGAGTAATTTTATAGCTTACTATCAACTTTATTATCTCTCTTTACATTCTCATTCTCATTTAACCTCCCCATCAGCTTAACCAAATCAGTATCTCATCATGTGGTATGATATGTAAGGTGTAGAAAAAGAGTTAAAAAGAGTTAGTTAGTTAGTAGGTAGTTGTTATTACTGTTGGGAATTAGTTAGGAATAGCTTATGGAAGTCTAAGGCCATATCCAATCTGATATGCTTATTATATCAAGAATAGAGAATAGGACAGAAAGACACAAGAATAGGAGTAGAAGGACACAATGAAAGGGATTAGAAGAGAGCTCGTATGGCTCTCTCACAATGTATTCACACTCATAACAAAACTGATCTCTTGACTTCATGTACAATAGGAGGATGGGCTATTTATAACATAATAGCCTCCCTCAAGTCCTAAATCTAGTTTACAATTATTGACTAATTACCCTACTACTTATCTAGTTTACACTTAGGTCCCTAGGTTCATGTTACATTTAGGTCCCAAAATGCATATTATTATCTTTATATATCAATACCCCCTCCCCAAAAACATCCTTGCCTTCAAGGATGCTGAACAACAAAAACAAATATGAAATCAAAAAAAACATAGGCTTGATAATTTTGAAGAACTTCTTGACAGTGTATAGTTCTCGGTCTTGTATGCTGCTACCCACGAGTACAATTCACTTGTTTGATGCTGGAACAAATAGAAGCAATAAATCCATTCCAGACCCAATTAACATTTTAATCAGCTCTCCCCTAAACCAAATTTGTAGCTGAATATGTGTAGGAGAAAGTTGCATAGGTAAAATCCAGTTGAGAGGCAAATTTGTAGGCTTCATAGATATAGCCCCCAAACTATTGTCCATTGGATCTTGTAGAACAGCAGAACCCAAAAGCGTTTTAATTAACTTTCCTTTGTACCACACCAGAACGAACAAATGGGTAGGAAGACTCTGTGTGATTGAGGCCCTATTCAGAAATACGTTTGTAGGCCTCCTAAAAGTGGCTGAAGGCAGCAGAAACTTTGGTTCATTTTCTTGAAAGAGAAAAGCCCATGTACTCAAATGGGTCAAGAAAATATCTGACAGTCAGAAATGGTGGGAACAAGATTTGACTTTTCAAACTCTGTTTTCTTCATCCACGTGCAATCCACATCAAGAGTCACAGATTCTGAAATTATCACCAATGGCCACACAGCTCTTTCACATACCGTTTCCCTTGAGCCACGATTACACTGCAAATCATGCCACTCAACTCTTGTGTTCGTCTTCTTCGCCAAATCGCAGCGATCTCTCTCGACTTGCAAGGACAGCGGCAACGGCACAGCGACGACCTGTGATAATGTCTCCTGAACCATCACTTCCGGAGAAGAAGGAAGAGGACTCGACAACAGCCTTGCGTTTCTGGTCTCCTCCGTCGCATCTTCCGCGATTCCAGCAGCAACTTTGCTCTCTGTTTCTTTTATTTCGGTACATTCTTGGGAGGAGGCTGAGCAAGACTTGTTCTTTTCTGGGCAATCAGAAGCTTCTTGTTCTTTGATACATTCATTGGTGTAGTCTAAACAAGACGTACCACTTTCTTGGACCTCAGAAGCTTCTCGGGGATCATTCTTGACAAAGAGAATCTTGCTTTGATGTTCCAACTCTTTTCTTGCTTGCTCCACTTTCTTGGCTCGTTGCTGCAGATCCCATTCTTCCTTCAAACCTGCCACATAGAGTAGCTCTTCCATGGTATCTCGTAAATCATCCAACTTGTTGAGTTTTTCCATCTTTTCTTCAAGCTCATCAATCTTTTTGAGTTTATGGACTTGTGCTTCAAGAGCCAAGATTAGATCTTCCATGGTTCTTGCTCTTGTATTTACCACCACCTAAGAGTTCTTGATGCAAACCATCAGCAAAATAACAGAACACCGGAACCAGAACCAATACTGACAAAAACTGAACCAAGAATGTTGAAATAGTGAGAGCAGAACTGACCAGACGTGCAGGAGAAGAACCAGAACCACCCACCACTGTTTTAAGGTTGATCAAACAGTAAACCAACCCAGAAAACAGAAACCCGACAGCAGAGGAAGCAGATGACTGGCGGCAGAATCACAAAAACCAGCACACAAGAACCAGCACTGCCAGCTTTATTGTTCCAATGAACCAAGAAGTAGGACCAGAATCGAAAGGCAGAACCAGAACCAAAGAAAGATGCCAGAACCAGAAACAGAAATCAGAAAGAAAGAACCTGAACCATTTGATGAAGAAGCCAAAACAGATGATGGCAGAATCTGGAACCAAACTGCCAAGAACCACTTTCTTTATCTTTCGTTTCTTCTCAATCAGAACAGAACAGAACCAATATTCTTTTTCTTTTACTGATCAGAACAGAACTGAACCAGTCTTCTTATTTCTTCTTCTTCTTTCGTTTATTAGAACAAAATAATAGAGGGGATATAGAAAGAAATGAGAATTGCAGTGCAGAAGCCGCCAAGGAAGGTTGATACCACTGATATGCTTATTAGATCAAGAATAGAGAATAGGACAGAAAGACACAAGAATCGGAGTAGAAAGACACAATGAAATGGATTAGAAATGGATTAGAAGTGAAGAAGAGAGCACCTATGGCTCTCTCACAATGTATTCACACTCATAGCAAAACTGATGACTTCATGTACAATAGGAGGATGGGCTATTTATAACATAATAGCCTCCCTCAAGTCCTAACTAATCTAGTTTACAATTATTGACTAATTACCCTACTACTTATCTAGTTTACACTTAGGTCCCTAGGTTCATGTTACACTTAGGTCCCTAAATGCATATTATTATCTTTATATATCATTATCTTATATAAGGAAAAGCCTAGACTAATGAAAAAGGGTCTTGAATAATGAATGAAAACATGCAATAGTAGTTGTAGCTCTGCGTCTCTCCTCTCTTGTTTCTCTTCTCAATCCCTCTGATTTCTTATTCCCAATTCCTCTATTCTTCTGTGATTTCTACAACCAGTGCATCAGTGGTATCGGAGCCAGTCATCCTCGGCTCCCCCGGTGTATAATCTCTGAAATTCTTGAGATTATTGCTGGTCCATTCTTCTTCTTACGGTCCAGTTTTGGTTTCAAGATTTTACCAGAAAAGACAATAAAGAAAGTCAAAGACAGTCAAGAAACAAAGCTTAGAACAGTGCACGTGTCTCATACCAGCGAAATATCTCATACCCAGTTCGAAAATACACCGGCATCAGTTTCTGCAATTAGCGGACGCTGCGAAACTCTGCCACGAATTCCATCGAATTGCCTAGTCACGTCATCTGTTCAATCCAGGAACCTGGTTTTGGATTAGGGAAAGTGTCGATCTTGGTTTAGCGACAATCAAAAAGGTCCAAGATCAGTTTGTAGCTGCACCGTTTGCATCGACTGCAACTTTGCTGTGTAATAGGTGTCGAATACGTACGTTTAAAACTCCACGTATTGGCTGAGGTGTCAGCAATTAAAGAATCAGGGAATTAGTCAAGAAAGGGTCAAGAAGTCCCAAGCACCAGAGTGGGCCATAGAGTTCGTTTAATACTTAATACCCACTACAACAACGTGGGGTCTGGATCCTCTCATTGTCCCCCCTCTCCCCATCCCTCACAGTCTCATCTGGACCGTTCAAATCTTGATCCAACGGTCCATAATTTTATTTTATTTTTTAAAAAAAAAAATTTGGACGGGATTGCATCTCGACCGTCCAAATCTGGATCGGACAGCTGAGATGCAGCAGGGCAGAGGGGGACTGTGAGAGGACCTGCTCCCAACAACGTGACTCACCGAAACTAAATTCAGCGTCGACAGCCACGTACCCATTCGAAATTCGAAGTGTCGTCAAACTCACAACAATCGACGAGCGTCCACGTACCAGTGCGACGTCGACCGTGATCATCAACAGCAATAACACGTTCGCATATTGACAGCGTCTTCGGAGTATTGCAATCACTACTGGTTCTGGGCAAGTCGCAACTACCTCTGGTTCTCGTTTCTTGTTTGGTTATTGGGTGTTGTCTGGAATTGTCAAGTTATAACATTTGACCAAAACGCATCGATGGTAACGGTCATCCTTGTCTTTGGTTATCTCTGTTGTTAACTTTTGAATATTTTTGCTGGTTTATGATTAATACGAGGGCGCAATTAGCATCCATGGCTGACGCTGAGGACATGCAAAATCGACTACAGGCAATAGAGGCGGCCATGGCTGACTTTGAGGAAACAAGGAATCGGTTTCAAGTGATAGAGGTGACCCTTCATGCCTTGTCCGCGCAAATGGCAGCAATGGCTGTGAACAGAGATTCGCATCACAGGGGCGCCACCACCCAAGATACTACTGGTGATGGTCGCCGGGTACAGGACCGCCGCGGACCCCATAGGCACAGAACAGAGGATGATTATACTCGTCCAACGAGACTCACCAAAATTGACTTCCCTCGATTTCAACGGTCTAATATATGCGTTTGGCTTGATCAGTGTGAACGTTCTTCGAAGTTGACGAGACCCCAGAAACATGGAAGGTTCGAATGGCTCGTGAAAATCTTGATGAAAAAGGCTATATCTGGCACTTGGCTTATATGGAAGAAGAACAAGGCCGCGAAGTTGACTGGGCAGAGTATAAACATGCTCTTCGACTCAGGTTTGGACCACCATGTGTCCCTCCTATGGCCGACTTAAAGAGATTATACCAAACGGGCTCATTGGACAATTACAAGGAACCTTCAGAGTTGTCGCTGTCACCAACTGCTTCTACTCTAGCGACGCCAGCTGTTTTGGGGGGATTTCATCACATGTCGCCTCTGTTCCTTTGTCACTGTGTTCGTTAAATACTGGGCCGTTGCTGTCCTTACAAGTCAGGAGAGATAGCTGCGATTCAGCGAAGAAAACGACTTCAGTTGCGGCGCCGTCGTCGACTACTTCTTCTCTATCAACGCCGCTTCTCATTCTGTTGTCAAGTAATCTCCCATTGTCGCCGACTGTGTCCGCTATTTCAAAGACTATTGTTTCTAATTGCAGCGTGCCGTTGAGCATCGATTATGTGCTTGGTTTAGGAAATATACACCAGAGTACGTGGCAGGATCAGAAGTTTGCTTGGTTGAAAGAGGTTCCATTTGAAAAGTCAAATGCACAGCGGGTGTCCGCTAGTAATTCAAGAGTTCAGTTCCAAAAGTCCAGTGGCCAGCTGGTTCCCATTTTCTTATTTTCATATGAGTGTATGGGCTTTGTTTTTCAAGAATTAGGCCCAAAGTTGTTGCTGTCATGGTTTTTACCCAACAGGTCTACAAGATCATTTTCTAATTGGGTTTTTCTGGTTGTTTCTGCTGCAAGATGCTTGGTTCTGAGTTGGTTCAGGGGAGAACTTATTAAAATGCTTTATGGATCAGCATTACACCCATTATTTCCATTTGGTTCAGAATTCAGCAAGGGAGTTGTGGTTGTGTGTAGCAAACTCAAGACAGATATCTACCAAATTTCAAGCAACAGTTTTCAAAGATCAACAAAGTTTTTCAGAATTAGAAGCTTATGAAGCCTGTGTTTTAGTTGTTTTAGCACTATATTTCTAAGGGTCAGTTTGTGTAAACCATCCTTGAGGGCAAGGATGTTTTGGGGAGGGAGTATTGATATGTAAGGTGTAGAAAAAGAGTTAAAAAGAGTTAGTTAGTTAGTAGGTAGTTGTTATTACTGTTGGGAATTAATTAGGAACCGCTTATGGAAGTCTAAGGTCATATCCTATCTTATATAAGGAAAGCCTAGACTAATGAAAAGGGTCTTGAATAATGAATGAAAACATGCAGTAGTAGTTGTAGCTCTGCGTCTCTCCTCTCTTGTTTCTCTTCTCAATCCCTCTGATTTCTTATTCCCAATTCCTCTATTCCTCTATGATTTCTACAACCAGTGCATCATGGTATCAGAGCCTAACGATCCATAATGGGTTCCTTCCACGTACTATCCTCGTTCTCACTCTTGGCAATTTCAAAAGAAGGGTAGAGGCAAAGACGACCACTATGAAGCTCCAAGATAAATCAATCAGAAGGCTAGTACTTTTGTCTCGCCTTGAGGTCAAGGTGAATCTCAAGGGGGAAGTATTTATGGAGTAACGGAGTAGCGGGAAATAATGGAAGCTACGAAAAGTTAGAGATTTTAGGAATAAATATTTAATTAATTATGTTTTTATTATTATCTTTAGGGAATGAAGAAATAAGTGGAATATCCCACTATATAGGTTTAGTTGCTAGAATCTAGGATTAGGAGTTATCTGAATTTCATATTTGGATATATTTTGGATTTCGTATTTGAATTTTGAATTAGAGTCTCTCGCTGTAAACTATTATAAATTGGCGTAGTGCCGCATCAATAAGAGCATAGAATATTTTAGAGAGTAAATTGGTACAGGAGATTCTCCTTGAATTTTAATAGTCTAATGAGTTATAGATTCTGACTCATCTTTCTATTAAGGAAGTGGGCTGATTTAGAGAAGAGGCGAGATTCTTTCCTACTCTCTATCTCAGAGAGGCTATTCTTAAAGAGTTAGTGAGATACTTGCTTCCTTTTTGAAACAGACTAATTTAGATTATCGTCTACTCTTCATCTTAGATATCCTCATGTCCTTTTTAACTTATTTTCCCATATCATCTTTATTTTTTCAACTTAACTTCTCATATAACCTTCTCATCATCTTACCCACATCAGTACCATAAGCAATATCTCATCATCTTACCTGGTTAGTGCATTCCAATCTCGCAAGTTGCTGCTTTTGTATATTTTCCTGCGAAGTGCAATAGCTTTCAGACGTGAAACTCTACTTGCACTGGATGCAAGGATTGAAGATACAGTTTATTTTCTTCAACAATTGGATACATACAAAACATATTTTCTTCATATTGCTTCTTTTTTCCCAGTTTAGCTCTTACCCATTTGGCTTCTGATCATTCTTTCATTTATTTCAAATCCTTTCAAGCAATGTCATGCAAGATCAGAAACTAAGAGATCATAACAAGATTATATTATCACCTAACATAAGAAGTTAGATGCTCAACTAAATTGTAAAAATATCCTGTGCAAAGAAATTAAGGCATACCTTGCGTATTAGAATGTTATTGAGTGACTCCGTAATTGAATGTTCCATTTGTACTAATTGTTCCACATTGTTAATTTTGTCAGGCTCAGTCCAACATCTGCAGAATACAGTATAAGATTAGTATGGCTTGGAGCAAAAGATATAGGTTTAATCAAATATTTGTAAGAAAGCAAATAATGGGACAAAAAGAATACCTACCTCAATCTATTATGTATTTCAAAAATCTTAGTTTCCAATAACCTGGATTGATTCCTTAGGTCCTGCACAGAGCAAGTTAGAAGAAGATATGAAATGAACTCAAGAAAGAAAGTAACAAGATAATTTAACTGCATGCATACCTCTTTAGTTTGACTACTGTCAAAAAATGAAGAAAAGAGGAAAACAATCAGTATCCCAACAATGTGACAAAATGGTAAAATCTATCAAAATTACACACTAATTAGCACCGTACTTTGTACCCAGAAATTCTTGTATATTGACGTCATGGTCTAACTTCCGAAATGTTTTTTTCAGTGCCTAAAGTTTCAAATATTCAACTTGTTAATAAAATAACTATAAGGCAACAGTTATTCCAAAAACAAGAAAAGAATGTTAGCTTTTCTGAATGGAGCCTTAGATGTAAGAACTGACATACTTCCAGACTCTCCAACTTCCTGTTCCAATCCACAGAAAAGCATTTAATTAAATCATGGTCTTATTTTGACAACATTGACAGTATTTTGTTATATTTGAAAGTATTTAACGGTACCGTTTTGCCCTCTCTTGTGGAGTTAATTGTACAAACTTCTCAATAACCTCCTCCATGTTACTGCATGCACCCTCCATAGAGAGGGAGAAAATAATTAGGCAAGGACTATTTATGTTATAAACAAGAAAGTAATCTACAATTAATAGCTTGGACATATGAAAGACCTCACAGATAAGTAAAAGTTTCAACATAGATGTAACAGTACATAGCTTTAAAGAAATGATAGAAGGAACAAACTCATTTCGTCCTAAATATAGGAGATTGTTAGAGGGTTGGTTTTATCCTAAATATAAGATTTTAATCCATTTATCTCTAAGATTTATCGTTTTTTCTCTAAAATAATTTATCTAACTTATAAACTGATACATAATCTAATGTTATACAGGAATATTTTTGGGAGATCAGGTTACATTTGTTATAATTATGTAATTTTTCTTGCTTCCTTTATCTATCCAAATTAATTAAGTAATTTTTTTTGTTAAGGACCGGATGTATTTTCTGTGCCCTTGAAAAACCTAGAGCAATCAGGCCTCAGGCAGAAAAATTGTGAAACGAGAATTTAAATCATATTGGACCACAAACTTCTATGGTCTTCATAATGGAAAAGGTATTGCACTTTCATATGAATGAGGAAAAAGGTGTATATACCTAAGGGATATTCAACAATTATTGATAAAATCAACTCATGTACATAAGGACATTCAACAAGAACGATTGTTGATTGTTGATCTCGAAGTGCTGTCAAAGGTTTCATCCGCTGGATCTCATATTACTCATAAAAGGGGCAGTTTCCCTCCCTCCCTCATACCCAACCTGCACACCCCCTTAAACAGCTTCTATTTCTAAAGCAGGTTGGCATTTAAGAAATAAAGAAGAGTAAATCGAGGAAACAATAAAGTGCAACTAAGTTATCCCCCCCCCTTCTTTCTAAGATTCAGGAGAATGAATGTTCTCATTGTCATACAGCTTCTTCAATAACATTAAGGTTAAGAAAACCACTGTTAGTTATGCCAAATCACTATCAAGGTGATAATTTCATGCTGCTAAATGTTAGGCAGACATATTTTTAAGCATTACATCCTTGATTTTGAGTGCTTTCAGCTTTAACAATAGGCCTGCATGTATGTCTTGAACAAGTAATTACTGTAACTAATCTTACGGTTTTAACTCGAAAAAAAATATGTACCTGCGTAGTCCTCTGCACAATGAGGGCTTGCCAGATGGTGAGAACATGAGCAGAATTATCTCTATATCGCACAATATTGATAACTCAGTAGCCTTCTTTATGATTCCATTCTTTCTTTTAGCAAAAGTCGCCTGGCGACCATTGGTATTCTCCAGTCTCTTAATCTTGAGCTTTACCCTGCCCATCCTGCAAATCACAGTCACAAGTCCCTAACAAAGCCTGCCACAACATTCGAACTCATATCACAACTTAACAAAAGGTAGACACAAACAAGCAGTGAGAAGAAAGCCTGCCTCCCAACAACCAACAAAACAATTGAAAAGCTAAGACTAAAAAGAGCTTGAAGCTTAACGAGAATATGGAGCCATTGAAAAAAAAAACCATTGATGAGAAACTAGAATTGTTCAATGAAAGAGAAAATTATTAACAATGGTTTACTGTTGGTGAAGAAAATAGGAAGATGGATAATGGATTATCAACACGAAGGGATTTCACAGAGAAAAAAAAAAAAAAAAAAAAAAGAAGAAGAAGAAGAAGCACAGGGCGTGCATACACAAGCAACCACAGAAAACCCACCTCCCAAAATTGACGAGTGATTGAAAATTTCAGACAACAGAACCTGAAGCAGATTAACAAAGATAACAGTTACGAGATTCATAAATCATATCCTTTAATGAATGATCAACAAAGGTAGAGGGTAGGTCGAGGATGGATGACAGTGGGATGATTGCGAAAGGGAAGAATAAAGAGATCTAACAGGGGAAAGGGAAAATGAACTTACAGAGAAGATGGAGTCCGAAATTGTAAGGGGAAAGGCGAGAATCGAAAGGAGAAAACAGAGTCTAGAGGGAGAGAGGGGGGAGAGATTACATATAGGTTGGGAAGGGACGATGGGTTGAGCGGGAAAATCGGTGCTGGAAGGAAGCGGGAGAATCGGAGAACAAGGAAACGAACCCATTTCACTTGCTGTGCCCTTTGAACCCCTACGAGCCACATACACACCACGCTTGCATTGTCGTCCCATGCAACATAAGACCATCGCTTTCTTTGCCGCCGCCACAGTCTCCCTATCCTTTGGATAGATAGGCTGAGGTGAAATTGTCTCATCCTGGATGATATATGAGATTTAAACGGTCTGGGTTTAATATTTTTTATTTGATGATTTTTAAATTAAAAAATTATTTTTTTCAAAAAATATTAGTTGAGAGATTATCTTTATTTTAGATTCTCTATCCATTAAAATAATTTTTTTTTTGAAAAAAAATGTAAAAATAAAAATAAAAACCAGCGTCCAGGATGAGGACAGACAGCTCACCCCGCCTATCCTTTGGATAGGCCGTGAAACCAGTTCTACCCTTGGCCACAGCTTTCCTTCTTTTATTAAAAAAGAATTATGAGAAAATGACATTTAGAAATTAGCAAATTAATTACATTTGGGATATGACATAATGATGAATTATGATTTTTAGATATTTAGGATTATTGTGGAATATGTTGTTTAATTTTTTATTTAATTGTTACATTTTATTATTAATTGTTATTTGTATTTAATTTTTTCATTAAAAAATAGACATCTCAAGAGTTTGAGACGCACACGGGATTGAAACGCTCACGAGTTTGCATAGGCACGATTTCTAACAAACCTTGATTTAAACGCTGTTGATGGATCATCTCAAGGGATTCGTAAGTTTTAATGGATGAGAATCCTTCCGCTCCATGTACGGATCCCAACAGCATCAAGATCAGAAGGCTCAGAAGGCTGTGGAGGAGGAGGTGCAGACTGAGCCTCTTGAGCTCTTACATGAGATGCTCTTGATCTAGAGGGGACCCTTGATTGGCCAAATCCTTGCTCAAAATTGATCCTCATCATATTTAACTGTTGTTTCCCAAAACTTGGAGGCGTCTTCACTATCTCAGAAGTGTAAAGTTACCATACCTTGCAGTAAAAGAGTATGACAGACACTAGAGAGGGGAAAGGAATATGAGAGTGTTGTCTAGAAGCAAATTTGAATTTGGCCATTTCTTAAAATATCCAGTGGCCAACATTGACAGGAACTTTATCAATGATAGCAACAAAGAGAGGGTAATCCTTCTTTGCGAAATGGGTATAATTGCCACCCCTTTGCAAGAGGTTCCTAGAATAAATATACCATATGGCTCTATAAACAGGGGGCATAGCAACAGGAGGAAAAGATAAGGAAGCCAATTGATCCTTAGCAATAGGTTCATTTGGCCTTAGAATTTCAAATATATCCTTATTGTTATAGCTTAAAGTAGGAACAGGAGGAGGATTTTCAATTTTCAAAACAGAATTAATGAAGGAAGTAGATAAAGTGATTTTAACTTCCCTAACTTGAGTAGAAATCCTCTCCTCAACAAGATTGCCCTCAGAGTCTTCAACATTATCCCAAACCATATTGAAATAAAACAATTTGACTATGTTTAGGGTAAACAAAGCAAAAATGGAAAGGAGAGACTCAAATTGCTTAAGCCAAGGAGAGAGGTCAAGAATACACTCTTCCTTAAGCTTAGCAAGGTTAACAGATATGACAGGGCAAAATTCCTTTTTCATATACGTTTCTTTAAAATGGACAGCACTCATACTCTCTAATACAACAGTTTGTTGGAATCCGTACACGCAGCGGATTAAAATATTCTACGAATTCCATCCGCAAGATCGCTCAACCATTGTCGAAATCAAGGTTAAAGAACCGAATATTACCTATAGTGAACTCGTCCGCGTCTCGTTTGACATGGGCATGTTACCCCTTTTAGAATGCCATGAGACATGGGCATGTTACCCCTTTTAGAATCCTGCATACTTAACCTATGCAGTATCTTGTCTATGTACGTGCTCTGACTTAGGCCTATCAGCCTCTTGGATCTATCTCTATAGATCCTGATCCCAAGGATGTAAGAGGCTTCGCCTAAGTCTTTCTTTCATTGAGAAAGACTTTCCTAACCAAGACTTGACACTCTGCAAGGTAGGAATGTCATTCCCAATGAGTAGGATGTCATCAACATAAAGCACTAGAAATACAATTGTGCTCCCACTAACCTTCTTGTAATCACAAGGTTCATCGATGTTTTGAATGAATCCAAACTCTTTGACTACTTCATCAAAACGATGATTCCAACTTCGAGATGCTTGCTTCAATCCATAAATGGATCTTTGAAGCTTGCAAACTTTACCAGAGTCCTCTGGACGCTCAAAACCCTCAGGTCGTGTCATGTACACAACCTCTAGCAGCTTTCCATTAAGGAAGGCTGTTCTGACGTCCATCTACCATATCTCATAGTCATAATATGATGCAATGGCAAGAAGGATTCTGATTGATTTGGCCATTGCAACTGGGGAAAAGGTTTCATCATAGTCCACACCATGAGTTTGAGTGAATCCTTTTGCAACCAGTCGTGCCTTGAAGATTTTCACTTTGCCATCCATGTCAGTTTTCTCTTTGAAAACCCACTTGCATCCAATGGTTTTTACACCTTCAGATGGATCGACTAAGGTCCATACCTTATTATCGTACATAAATTGCATTTCAGACTTCATGGCATTAAGCCATCTTTCGGAGTTCGGTCCCACCACAGCGTCTCGATAGGTAGTTGGCTCATTCTGCTCAATGAGCAAAATATCACGACTTCTAGTAATCAGAAATCCATATCTCTGAGGCTGTAGTCGTGATCTATCGGACCTTCGTGGGCCTTGTGTTACTTGAGTAGGCTCATCAACTTGTTGTGAGTCTTCTCTGTTTTCCATCTGTGGTTCTACATTGTCTTGTGACTCTTGAACTTCTTCGAGGTTTACCTTACTCCCACTGGTTCTTTTAGAGATAAACTCTTTTTCCAAAAAGATATCATTCCAAATAACAAACACTTTGTGATCGGTGGGATTGTAGACATAGTATCATTTAGTTTCCTTAGGATACCCCACAAAAAGGAATTTTGAGGACCTGGACGATAATTTATCAGAGGCTTGTTGTTTAACATAAACCTCACAACCCCAAATTTTAAGAAACGACAAACTGGGTTTCTTCCCAGTCCAAATCTCATATGGTGTCTTTTCAACTGCCTTTGACGGAACGCGATTTAGTGTGAACGCAGCTATTTCTAAGGCATGGCCCTAAAAGGAAGGAGGAAGATCTATCTAACTCATCATAGATCGAACCATATCTAATAGAGTTTGATTCCTCCGCTCAGAAACACCACTCCAATGAGGTGTTCCTGGAGGAGTAAGTTGTGAGATGATCCCACAACTCCTAAGATGGTCAATGAACTTTTGGCTCAAATATTCACCACCCCGATCAGATCGAAGTGCTTTAATTGTTTTGCCAAGTAGATTTTGCACTTCATTTTGGAATATTTTGAACATTTCAAAAGATTCAGACTTATGTTTCATTAGATAGATATATCCATATCTACTAAAATCGTCTATAAATTTAATGAAGTACAAATGACCTCCTCTGGCAGAAGTATTCATTGGTCCACACACATTAGTATGTATGAGGCCCAATAAATCGGTGGCCCTTTCACTACGCCTAGTAAAAGGTCCCTTTGTCATCTTTCCCAATAAACAAGACTCACATATATCAAATGATTCAAAATCAAATGAGTTAAGAAATCCATCTTTATGGAGTTTCGAAATGTGTTTCTCATTTATGTGGCTTAGACGACAATGCCATAAGTTGGTCGGATTCAAATCATTTGACTTGATCCTTTTAGTAATTATGTCATAGATATGTCCATTTGTTTTCTACTGTTCTTGAGGCCCTACACATTTATACAAATGTGAGAACAACATGCAATATCTAATACCCATGTTAAAGAAGCAGAAAAGTGAATATCTATGACATAGATACCTGAAGTGATAGCCTCGCTATCCTTCTTGTCCTTCTCAGATCTTCGAGGTAGAGTTTGCAATTCCTCTTCCGATGACCAAGTTCATTGTAAAAGATGCAGACCCCATCCTTCGGAGGTTTTGCCTTCTTTGCTTTCTGTTTCATACCCGTTTCCTTTCTGAACGGACAAAACAGTGTCGGGCCTCTTCTTAAGGCTCTACTCAGCAGTTTTGAGCATCCCATGCATTTCATAAATTGATTCATCCATGCTGTTCATGTTGTAATCTATGACAAAGTTTTCATGACTTCCTGGGAGTGAGTTCAAGATCACATTTGTAGCTAACTCCTGGGACATGGGGAATCCAAGCCTCTCAAGGTGATCAATGTAGCCTTTCATGTTCAACACAAGAGGACCAACTGATGCACTTTCAACCATCTTGCAGGAAAATAAGGCCTTTGTGGTCTCATACCTCTCTTGCCTTTCATGTTGCTGGAACATTTCCATAGGATGATTAATCATCCCACAGGCCTCCACAAGTTCTAGATCTCTATCGAGGTCTGGAACCATAGTGGCAGGCATCAGGCATCCTGTATCCAAAGAGTCATCCTGATGCTTCAAGTAAGCATCTTTGTGAGCTCTTGGAGTATTGGCAGTAGGCTCGTCAGGAATGGGTTGATCGATGAGATACTCCTTTCTTTCATGTTTAGGGTCAATGCTTAAGTTCCTAAACAAGTGAAGAAAGTTTGTCTCATCGAGTTCGTCCTTCTCAAGGACTGATCGTATTAATGGTTTTGCAGTATTACTAGACGATTTGATTCTACACTAAAATGATATGCAAAGTTTAATTAATAACCTCCCACTGAATTAACAACCCTCATTATAATTAGTGGGCTAAGATCCATGATTTGGCTTAGTTTTAAGTCCGCTTTGGCAGAACGCTTAAAATCAAGTTATTTATGTAGGCAACTACTTTGCCAATTACATCACATGTAATTCTTAGATCTGTATGGGATTCGATCATCATATGATCTAGCATGTTTAATCCCATCCAATGCCTTGAGATCCAAAACCGTTTTGATGATCTCAATTAAGTCAAGACAATAATGAATATAGAGTACCACCATTACTCTCTCTTGTCTCACCAAGATTACTCAGATGCATCCACTTTGGTGGAACATACAAATGGGTGATCTAGGTTTTGACAAGTATTCATTAATTGACAAAGATTGTGACTTAAGATTTTATTTAGAGGGTATTATTTGATATTATCTAATTAATCCTATTAATTGTACCTATATGAATGCAATCATTATTGTACCTCATATAGTGTCTAACTTAATCATGCACTGATCATATCAAAAACATAATTAAAATTCGTGACACAACATGGCTCACCTAACCTAGAGTCCTCTCAAGCCAATGAGGGGACTTCTCTAAATAATGAAAGAAAATACATAAGGAGAAACCTCGTTTAACATTCGAGGGGAGTGAGATGAGAAAAGAATGTACATCAAGATTATTCAGAGAGAGGCATGGCTCACAGGCCATATTTAAATATACAACATTTGTAATATCTAGAGCCATGTTGTTCACCATACCCAAACAACACTTTGAAAGGTAAATTACATCATATATATTAATTCATACAATTATGAAATAAAATATTATGATTTTAAATCCTCTAATTTATATTAGTTATTTAATTTATCAAATAAATTAAATACTATATATAATATTATTATTATCTATAAATAATATCATTATTATTTTCGAATTTATATTATATTATAATATAATAATATAATATCATGATTATATAATATACATAATCCATGAATCCTTTTTTTTTTGGAATTGCAATTACGATTTGCAATTTCATTCGAAATTGCAATTATTGCAATTCGAATTGCAATCTCAAATTGCAATCAATTATTGCAATTCCGAATTGCAATTACGAATTGCAATTCGATATTGCAATCTCGAATTGCAATGACCGTGTATAGTCATTCGAATAGATGATATTATAAATCTAGGACATTTCGAAAACTGTGACTATTTAATTGAATTACGAAATTGCAATTGGAATAATTTAATTACGTAATAAACGTGTATAGTCACATATTTGAACATTTTAGAATCATCCGCCATCACCGACTGGCTATCTGTAGAAACTCTAACTCGAACTACGTTTTTTTCAAAACCTTAAATAGATTCGGTTCTAGCATACCCATCACATATAATAGCATCTAGAAAAACCCAATTTAAATGCTTGTTGAGTTGGCTCTGATACCACTGTTGGAATCCGTACACACAGCGGATTAAAATATTCTACGAATTCCATCCTGAGGATCGCTCAACCATCGTCGAAATCAAGGTTAGAGAACCGAATATTACCTATAGTGAACTCGTCCGCGTCTCGTTCGATTTGATCTGGTGGGCTACCTACTCGATCAATAGGAGCGGACTCTGGGAATCCCCTCCCTCTACCGGTATGCACACGAACAGCTTCCAACACGTCTGCGGCAGCGTGCTAGCGCCTTCGAACTGTGCGTCTCTCTCTTTTCGCTCTAGGGTTTCTCGAGGCATTCTCATACGCTCGACAAAAGTCCCGTAGGTTTTTCTAAACCCGTTCGGCGTATTATATTCAAAATTAATCCTCATTAATTTTGAATTTCAAATATGGATTAAAAAATATATTAATTAAATCTATCTGTTAGATCTAATGTAACGTATTTAATTAATCCGTATTAAAAGGCTGATCTAAAATTCAAATTTTGAATCTGGATTAAAAAATATATTAATTAAATCTATCTAATAGATCTAATCTAATCTATTTATTTAATTCAAATTAAAAGCCTTTTGATTTAATTTATCTCTATAAATTAAATCCAAGAAATGATATTTATCTATTTAATTAAATGCGAGATACTATATCTTAATTTAAATTAAAGAGATATATGATATATTTATTCGAAAAATTAAATGAGATACAATATCTCTATTTGTTTTAGATATTTAATTTATCAAATAAATTAAATACAAAACAAATATTATATAATAATATTATAATCTCCATTAATAATATTAATATATATTAATTTTGAATTAAATATATATATATATATATATATATATATATATATATATATATATATATTTATCCTAGATTAAATTCAATATTCATTAAATCTTAGACGTATCTAAGATTCAATGAATCTGGACACTTTTGCTCGTGTTGGGCTATTCTTGTGTGCGACCCTGCAGGCCCATATGAGATTGGCAGTGGGCCAATATCGTATCGCCCACAAGTCGCAAGCGGCCTCTAGCAAGACATTGCGACTACCCAATTCACATGGGGATCGATGACACGATACAACCTATCGTATAACCATGTCACGTCCCTTTTGTCTCGCGATAATTTGGTCAAGGATGAGGCATGGATAATGTCAATTTCCTTTTCTTGACCATTACTTTCTCGATTCTCGAGTAGTCTAATAAGTGAAATGGAAACTCCTTTCCATCACAGTATGGCCATACATTTCTGAGACTCACTCATCGAGGGGCCCAGTATTATCTCTCTACAAATGTGAGGGACAAACTCCATCTTGGCCATTCACATTCTTCTCCATGAGAACCACTGATCCCGATCGAAGCCTTTATCATCACCCGGTCAAAGGTGAGTTTTGACTAGGTCAAAGACCAGCGACTCATCATGTAAGAATCCATGATGATCTCAGGTCAAAGGGCGTTGTGACGCGGTTATACATGAGATAAGCTTATGACTAAATCCATGCAGCTTTCTCATAGTGGGTCGGTCCAGCACCTTGTACTCCTACAAGTGCCCATGACTTTGATTCGTATCTCCATACCTCATCAAAGTCATGCGGTCTTATTTCATCTTCGCTCCCGCGTAGATGACCGACCAGGGACATTTAGGTTAATCTATAAGATATATCCAAGGATCAGTTATCACTATAAACATGCAAATGAAATGATAACTAAAGGAAAATGACTTGCCCCTAGGGCATAATTTCCAACACAGTTGTGGTACAAAAGCCTTTAGGAGCCTTTAAGTGAAGGTAAATCTCAGTTAAAGCATCAGTTACCTTTGAGCTAGGTTGCTTAGGATTCTCAGAGGTTCCTTGATCAGTAGAGGGACATTTCTTGGATTTCTTCTTTTGATTAGGCTTAGCAGCCTTAGAAGCTGAGCCCTTTTCCTTATGCTTAGCTCCTTCAGGGTCGACAGAGTTTGCTTTTGGAGCCTCTGTGGGTTCTTGTATCCTGACCCCTTTAGGTCTAGAGGTGTCTGCACTAGGAGAGGGTTCATTCCTGGCAACCCCTGGTATTCTTTTATCAACCCCATATCTGAACCTTCTTGGAGTGTGTTTAACCCTCATAGGGCATTTCTGAGGATGAGGCGAAGGTGAACCAGAAGCTTGATAGTCTGAATCCGTCTCCTGGGAGGTTTTGGCAGATCGTTTGGAGGCCATCTCTAGTTAGGAAGGTCAAATTTGAGTGGGGAAGATGAGAGGCTTGAGAGAAAACTTTAGGGCAAACTCAAGTTTGGAAGAAAGCGAAGAGCAACAGTCAAGACACACATATATATACTGCGCAACAAACTCGAGTTTTCACTCAGTAACTCGAGTTTGGATGAAATACCAATTGACCTGGAGTTCAAGAGTGTATATATGAAATCTTGAAATTCTCTTGTAAACTCGAGTTTAACACTTACAAACTCAAGTTTGTATTTGCCTTTGTCAGCTTAGTTGCTCTCTCTGTCTGATGTAAACTCGAGTTTCTAACTTAATGACTCGAGTTTTGGTTTTCTCCAAAACTAGAGTTTGCTCTCTACCATCGATAAACTCGAGTTTGGTCTCACAAACTCGAGTTTGCCTCTTTTGACAGCAAACTTCAGTAATTTGATAGATTTACTAAACATCCTACTTAAACCATAACATGACACTCCGATGCTTAAGTTAATATGTAATGATCATCAAGAATATAACTAACATTAAGTAAGAGTTACTTACAACTCATTGAGATTTACCATTTCCAATCCTCTTCTTATGAAATTGAATTGCTCCTTAGGCAATGGTTTGGTGAAGTTATTAGCAAGTTGAAGATGAGTTGGGATAAACATAACCTTGATATCCTTCTTCTAAACATGGTCTCGTATAAAGTGATATCTAACATCAATATGCTTGGTCCGAGTATGTTGCATTGGATTCTTCACCAAGTTTATTGTGCTAGTATTATCCCAAAGAATTGGGATTTCTTTGAGATGAAGTCCCAAGTCCAGAAGTTGTTGCTTGAGCCATAGAACTTGAGTACAACAACTTGATGCAGTAATGTATCCAACTTCAATCGATGACACTGAGACGATTGTTTGCTTTTTACTGAACCAGGAGACAAGTGAGCCACTAAGGAATTGACATTGGCCACTTGTACTCTTTCTATCCGTCTTGTATTTGGCATGATCTGAATCTGAATATGCTACTAGATGTTCAGGTTGACCTTTGGGAAGCCACAACCTAAGAGCTTTTGTGTCAGCAAGATATCTGAAGATTCTCTTCACATTTTTAGCATGAGACTCCTTGGGAGAGGATTGGAATCTTGCACACATTCCCACACTGAATTGGATGTCAGGGTGACTTGTAGTAAGGTAGAGCAATGATCCAATGATTCCTTTATATCTTGTGATGTTGAAGTCCTTGCCCTCTTCATCAGCATCCAAAGAAGCAGTTGAGCTCATTGGAGTATCAGCTCCATTGCATTGGTTCATCCCATACTTCTTCAAGAGATCATTGAGATACTTGGTTTGAGATATGAAGATGCCATTCTTCTTTTGCTTGATTTTCAAACCAAGAAAATAATTCAACTCTCCCATCATAGATATCTTAAATTCTCCCTGCATATTCTTAGCAAACTCTTCACACAAAGCATCATTAGAAGCACCAAATATAATATCATCTACATAAATTTGAACAATTAATATCTCATTAAGTTTATCACTCTTTCTGAAGACAGTTGTGTCTGCTTTTCCTCTAACAAATCCTTGATCAAGAAGGAATTTGCCTAATCACTCATACCAAGCTCTAGGAGGTTGCTTAAGACCTTATAAGCCTTTCTTGAGGCGATAAACATGATCTGGATGATGATCACTTTGAAAACCAGGAGCTTGTTCAACATAAACTTCCTCCTGAATAAAACCATTTAGAAAAACACTTTTTACATCCATTTGATATAGCTTGAATCCTTTGACACAAGCAAAGGCTAGAAGAACCCTTATAGCTTCCAATCTTGCCGCTAGAGCATAAGTTTCTTCATAATCAATTCCTTCTTCTTGATTTTAGCCTTTTGCAACCAATCTTGCCATGTTACGAACAATGATTGCAGATTCATCACGTTTGTTCTTAAATACCCATTTAGTGCCAATGACCGGATGGTCTTTAGGCCTAGGTACCAAGTCCCAAACTTGATTTCAATCAAATTGATGTAAATCTTCTTGCATTGCGATGACCCAGTCATTGTCTGAAAGGGCTTCATCAATCTTAGAGGGTTCAATCTCGAATATAAAGGCAAAAAATGTAACTTCATTCAAAGTACTTTTTCTAGTCCTTACACCTTGATTTACAAAACCTATTACTTGGTCCAAAGGATGATTCCTAATGAACTTCCAAGCTTTAGGTTGAGATTGATCTGAATTTTCACAAGAGTTTTGAGGATAGGTTTCAAAAACATTTTCAGGATTTTTAATAGAGGCATGAGTAGTTTCTGAAAAGAATTGTTTTTTGAAAACAAGTTCCTCATCATTATCCAAAGGCTTATCAGATTTGGATTCACATAACACAACATGCATAGACTCTTCAACAATTCGAGTACGAGTATTAAACACTATATAAGCTTTACTCCTATTTGAATAACCCAAAAATATACCTTCATCTGTCTTGGAATCGAACTTTCCCAAGTTATCCTTACCATTATTGTAGATGAAACATTTGCAGTCGAAAACATGCAAGTGAGCTAAATTGGGCTTCCTTCCTCTGTAAAGCTGATAAGGAGTTTTGTTCAAGTTCTTCTGGAGATATGCCCGATTCGAGATGTAGCAAGCCGTAGTCATAGCATCAGCCCAAAACACTTGGGAGGTGTTATTTTCGTTCAACATAGCTCTTGCCATCTTAGTGAGGACTATATTCTTCCTCTCTACAACACCATTTTCTTGAGAAGTCTTTGGGGCTAAGAAGTTGTGATCATTGTCCATATTATCGCAAAACTCACCAAAGGCATGATTTTCAAATTCTCCACCATGATCAGTATGAATTCTTGTAGTAGAGAAACTAATGAGTGCAGATTATGCCATGTTTTCCCTATATTTCATGACTGAATTGTGTGGCAAATAAGAGCGTAAACTACAAATAACCCAAGCAAAAAGGCATGTATTCATGATATAAGGGCGAGGGATGGAAACCATTTACATCCTAAACATGTGCTAAGGATAGAGCAAGTTACATTGTTTTTAGGGAAGAATGTATAGCAAAGCCGATACTATGCTATAGCATTCCTACAGCAACTCAAAGTGCACTAAAAGGCATAAAGAAAGCTATAGCAAAGTAAAGGACGTAATGCTATGCAACATATTTTCTGACCTTTTTATCTAGCTGATTTCAGGGATAGAAATAAAAGATCGAGATCAACAGGTAGATTGCTGACATAATGAAATAGAAGATGCGGAGGATCGAAACGGAAAGATTTAAAGAATCCCGCAGTATCAGCAGAATCAATCTACAAACAAAAGATGCGATAGATCTCGACAGATTTGGAAAGCCCAGCTAGCCTAACTTGCGTCACACGGAAGTCTGAATATAAAAGAAAACAGCGAGTCAACCCTGAGAGAGAGTCGCAGAGAGCCAACACGAGACTTCACATTCGGCCGACTCAAAAGAAGAGTGAAAGACTTCACTAAGCACGAGAATTCCAGGATAACCCAGCATCCTTCCTCACAGTAAGATGGAGGGAAGAAGACGTGGAGTGGTGACATGACAGGGCTTCATCCACGACGTCGGAACGCCGTCAAGGTTTCTGTTTTTAGTTGTTTAATTTCAGTAGTTAGATCATGGGTCATTCTGTTATTATCTGTTTTGTGTTTCCTTCATCAGTCATGAACTAACTTTCTGATGGCTGAACGAGGATGAATCCTTAAGCGTGTATGAACCCAGTTGCAAGTTATTAATTTAATAGATTCGATTTTCTTATCAGTAAATTAATTACTAGTCGATTAGAGGAATCTAAGGGCTAGATATGTGGTCTCGGCTTACTGGGAAGGAGTTGAGGCTAGACCTCGAGAAACTTGATGTTTGCTAGGCAGCCGGTGCAAGGCTTGACCTATTTATTGTAGGCTTTAGGAATGGGTCTACCTCTCATAACCAGTACACCCTGAGTATAATTCAGATAAAAACTAGAAAGTTGCCATAGGAATATGGAATAGGTATAGTTAATATCATATGTATCGGATGCGGAAGCTCCGATAGATTATAGCGGTGGCTTAATCGAATAGCTTTGTAGCTAGTACTTATGTTGTACCAATTGCAGAAGATGTACAGTATAGATGCTATAGCAATGAGTAGAGCAACTGGGGGAATTATGCACTTAAGGAGGAGTCTGAGTTCAGCCTAATTTCTCACTGATATCTTCTTCGATTTTCTTTGTTTATTTCTGTTATTAGCGTAATCATCCAAAACCTTCCAAACAACTACATTTACTTTCTGATTGCAACTATCATAGCAATTGAGCGTCACTCTTTGGTATCTCAGTCTTTGTGGGACGATACTCTACTTTCACTTTATTACTTGTTCGACTGGTTCACTTGCCATCAAGGAAATCGACCAACAGAAACCTTTCTCGTTTTTGGCCTTCTTGGCAAAAACAACAAACTGATCAAATGTTTCATTTTTAGAAGATAAGAATATAGTCCATGCAAATCTAGAGAAATCATCAACTATGACCAAAGTATAAAGATTGCCACCAAGGCTTTTTATTCTAGCCGATCCAACTAAATCCATATGAAGTAATTGAAGTGGTCTATTAGTTGAAATTTCATTTTTAGATTTGAAATATGATTTTGTTTGTTTACCTTTTTGACAAGCATCAAAAATCATGTCATTTTTAAAACAAAGTTTTGGTAAACCAATAACCAAATCCTTTTTCAGCAACTTGTCAAGTTGGAACATGTTCACATGAGCTAATCGCTTATGACACAGCCAACTTTCATCTAAGTTACCAATAAAACATTTCTCAGAAACAAGACCATTTCTAGAGAGACTAAGGGTATAGCAATTACCTTCTCTAGGAGCCCTGAATAAGGCTTTAGATTTAATGTTGTCTAGAGAGAGAACATCCTTGCTCACAATCAAGCATTCCTCTAAATTGAAGATAACTAAGTTACATTTATCCGTACTTTGGCTCACACTGAGGAGGTTGTGTCATAGGCCTTCCACAAGTTAAACATCTTTGATTTGAGGTCCTTCATTGTTTTCAACTTCTCCAATCTCAGAAATCCTTTCGGATTGGTTTCCACTGAAGGTCACCTTGCCACCATCCTTAGGCTTGATTGAAGCAAACTTGGATTGGTCTCTTGTCATATGTTTATAGCATCCACTATTAATGTACCATTTGTTGGATTTTGATGCTCTTAGACAAAGCTGCAAAACACAAAGGATCAAGTCTTAGGTACCCATCTTTTCTTGGGTCCTTTTGGGTTAGTTTGTGTCTTAGGAACCTTATAGGATCCTTTAGGCACCTATTGATAATTTCCTACAGGTTTACTCTTTCTTTCCTTTTCATGAAAACAAGAGGAAGTATTATGACCTTTACGATTACAATAATTGCAATGAGCAAAAGGATTAGAAGAGTGAACTTTTTTTCGAAAATAGTTCATATAAGACTTTTCTCTAGATTTCTTTTTGCCTTTCTTTTTATCAAAATCAGCTTTATAACCATTTCCTGATTTGTCATTTGTGAACCTTTGCTGTTTTAAGATGACATTGAGCATTTCACTACCTTGAGTGAACTTCTCAAGTGTTTTCGTAAGGTATGCATTTCTTTTTCTCCAAAACATAGCAAGTGTCACAAATCTTTTCTGAAACCTTTTCTCAAACTTATTCAGAAATATTTTCACAAGTGAAAATAGGAGAAGAATTATTTTGAACTTGTTCTTCCAAAGATTTTATTTTCCTTTTTGAAACAATAAGCTCTTTTGCAATCTTTCGAAATTCAGTATGAAGAGAGTTATATTCAGATAGGAACTCATCGAAAGATGGTTCAAAATCGTTTACCTCTTCATTTTCTGATTCCTATTCTTGAGCCACAAGACATATGTTGGGTCTTTCTTCCTCATCAGCTTCATCTTCATCGGATGAGTTGTCTCCCCATATAGCTGAGACATAAGCTTTCTTCTTGAACATATTGAATTTCTTTTTTTTCTTTGTCTTTGTTCTTCAGTTGAGGGCATTCTGACTTGATGTGGCTAGGCTTTTCACATTCGAAACAAATGATTGGCTTCTTTCAAAGTCTTTGGAGCTACCCTTATGAAACTTTCTGAATCCTTAGTCCTTCTTGTAGAATTTCTTGAATCTTCAGACCATCTTGCCTAGCTCTTCATCTTTGTCTTCATCTTCATCATCATCTGATTCATTAGCCTCTTTGACAGTCTTAAGAGAAATTCCCTTACTCATGCCACTAATCTCATCAAGTCCCTTTCTGAACTTGATCTTTCCGTCATATTCAGAAAGGCTGCTGAATAGAGCTGCTACAAAAGCCATTGATTCTCCACGAGCTTCTTCAATCGCAGTGACTTTGGCTTCCCATTCCCTACTGAGGATATTTAGAATTTTCCTTACTTCGATAGGTTGATCATAGTGTTTGCCCAAACCAGCAAGTTGGTTGATCAGATGAGTGAATCTGAGTTGGAATTCGCCAATAGATTCCCTAGATTTCATATTAAGTAAATCATACTTAGCCATAAGGGTATTTACACAATTCTCCTTGATTCTAGTTGTCCCTTCATGAGAAATCTCCAAAGCATCCCACATAGCTTTTGCAGATGTCAAAGTGCATATACAAAAGTATTCGCTTTGACTTAGTGCACTTTGGAGCATGAGAACAGCTTTACTGTTGAGAGTGACTAGCTTTTTGTCATTCTCATCATATTCTTCTTCAAGCTTTGGTGTTCTAACACCATCTTCAATAGTAGTTGGAGCATAGTCTCCTATCTCGAACACCCTCCATAGGCCATATTCAGTTGCCAATACAAAGACTTTGAATTTAGCCTTCCAGAAGGAGTAGTGCTCACCATTGAAACCCGGTGGTTTGTTGATCAAAGCTCCATCAGGTAGAATTTTTTCCATGTTGATCCTTCTCGAGATGTTAAGCTCTTTTGAGAAGACCTTTCTCTGATACCAAATGTAAATGGAGGAAATCACCAAGAGGGGGGCTGAATTGGGGATTTAAAAATTCTTTTCAAAACACCCATACTTAAACAGCAGAATAGGGTAAAACATAGGTGAGGGAGAAAAGTCTGACACAAGAGGATTTATACTAGTTCGGTCTAAATCCTTGACCTACATCTAGTCCCCAGACACTCTGGGATTTTTTACTAACACTCAGATCAGTTACACACTCTGCACTCGAAAATTATCCTCTCACTAGGATACAGTCTCCCTTACAAGTTATAAACTGATAATCCCAATCTCACTGTCCCACGACTTGAGATTCTTACAATAAATGATATTCAATGTTAAACTCTCTACAAGAGCTGATGAAATAATCACTAAAGTACAATGTATGAAAAGATACTTTACAGGTAGGTAGAAAACACTAAATGCAGTTGAAACTTGATAGCTTTTCGTTTTCTATATGTTTTTCATTGTAGAGACTTGAATACTTTAGCTTATATTTGAAGAGAACATTAAATGACCGTTGGGATCATTAATGTAACCGTTGGAGACGTTAATCTAGCTGTTAGGTTGTAACTTGGTCCAGTCTCTCTCTTGCTTTCAGTTAATCCAAGTGCTCAGCTAATCTTTTTGACATTCCTTCAAATTAATCTGTTGGGTGGTGAAGCTTCCATAGAGGGAAAGAAAACATTTAAACCTTTGCAAAATCCAAAGAATGATTTCCAAAAGGTTGCTAAGTTTTCTGGACCAGCAATAAATGTGCTGACGTCACCTTTTGCTTTAAGCTTAATCTTCATTCTAATACTTATTTAATCATCTAAAACTCACTAACAAACTGATTAAACGTAGTTAAGTGTAATATCCTGAATTTTGGACCATGAGAATTGAGAATAAGCCTAAAAGTGGGTAGATGACTAAGCCCGGTTCGGAAAGAGTCCCAAGAATGACGAGAAATAGGAAGCCTCTTAGGGACTAAGTAACTTGGCTATGTAGGTCAGTGGACCTAATGTGTATAAACCATGGAATTAAAGTGCCAATGGAAAAGGGGCACAGAAGACCCATACGGTACAATTTCGGCTGGAAAAGATGCCCCCTAACTATGTCATAAAGTATAAGACAATTATATGAGTGAAAATATGCCGGTATAAGTAAGTATACAGCATTTTCAAGGTAGTCATGGATGCCCTGCGTTTTTGAAGATCAGGAGTCAGTGTAGTCATTGCTGGAGGACACATGTCACTGTGAGATTGAAAAGCAAAAAGTAAGTAATGATTATAGGGGTAGAAAAGTCAAATCCTTACCCCTTAAGTATTCAATTTCATCCACCCAGGAGAGAGAAGGAAAAATCAAATGATTTTATCTGTACTCAGGCCCAAACACAAAGTGCGGGTCCCACAGGTGATTAACTGGTAGAAAGGGGACTGATAGGGACCAATTAGGGGTTTCTTCTGGACTGAATGAGAGAAGTGTGGGGTCATATTGGAAATTCAAGATGGTGCCACATATGGATGGCTAATCAGGGGAAAATATCTGAAAAGTTGAAGAAAAGTACAAAGGGAAACACCCTGTTGACTAGCGGGGCCCAGCAAGGACCGGTGAAAGGAGATTGGATCGAATAAAGTGGAAAAGGCAGAGGAAAAGCATGAGGGCATATTTTGTGGGGCCCAAATGGAACCATCTAGCGCTTATAATGATTAAAAATTTACTTGGAGGAAAAGAAAAGAAAACTCAGTCCAAAAGTCAAAGTGTGGGTCCCACTTCTGGATAAAAAAGGGAATAAATTAGATAAATTGGGAAAATTAATTAAAAATCAAGGGGATCAGATTTGTGGGCCCAAGAGGGCGCCACCTACCCCCAATCATTAAAAACGATTTGGGGAAAAAGAAAGAGGAAATAAAGAAGTTTTGGGCCAAAACTGGTAATTTTCATAAATTCCGGGCCAAAGTTGGTAATTTTCCCCATATGAAAGATAAAAATCTGAATAAGTGGAGGGGGAGGCGCCACTTGTCCAGAACCTAGAGAATTCTGGAATTTCTAGGGAATTAAGCCAAAATGCCAGATGAATTCTTCTAATTACTGGACAGGGTTTTACTCCAGTTATTCTGGATTGATCAGCTACTTTTTACATTATTAAAACACATGCTCTCTCTCTCTCTCTCTCTCTCTCTCTCTCTCTCTCTCTTTTAAAAAACCAAGGGAGCACGAAATTTTGCAGTGAAAGAGAGATGAGTTCAGCCAAATCTCCATAGCCAAAGCAAGGTCCAAGCCATAAGGATCATCAATCAAACTTCTGATTCAGGTAAACACCGAAAACCCGCACCTTTGGAACTTAGATCTTTGATTTTCGTTCATCTGGTTGGGGCTTGGTTTTGGGGTCTGATTTTGGAGTTTTTGATGGTCCCAAAGTGTTTAAAACGTGATTTTTTATGAGTTTAAGCTATGGTTTAAGTTCCCGAACTCAAAAACACCGAAGAACACCAAGAACAAGCTTATTTGTTGATTCTGGAATTTCTGGCAGAGAACCTTCAACTGAGTTTTAAAAATAGTAAATGAACTTGGTTTAAACTGATATTTTACAGGGAGAAATTATACATCTTAAGGTTCACCATTATGTATAAGTTTGTGTCGTTTGGGTTTTCCTACTAAGAGATAAAAATTCCTAAAGTTTGACCAAGAAGCAATCAGGCGAATCTGGACCAGGGGGTCACAATTTGATTACACACCAGAATATGTGTACTTTGGGTTTTTTGGAATATTTTTATTGTACAATAGACATTTAAATGGTTTAAATGGCGCTGGTTTCATGCAAAAATTATTTTTTTGGAATTTATTAAAAATTCTGGAAGTTGGGCCAGATTCACAGGATTTCTGGAAATTCTGTGTGGGCTCGGTTTTGGCAAAATAAATGCAAGGGTATTTTTGGAAATACTAAAAATGGTGTATTTTGATGTTATTAGATTAAGGGCATATTTGGAAAAGCGATCGGGCACATTAGAATATTAAAACGGTATATACCCACCAGGTAGTAACCGCTTTACTCTAATATCATTATGTGTTTCGTTGTATGTTTGTATTTGTCATGTGTGTTTTTGTATGTGTTGCCAAATATGCATACAGAGTTATGTGTTTCCTAGCGCTGAGGACGATTGGCCAGAGGCCGGCCTTGATTGGCGGCTATACGGGTCGATAGATCCGGGGCTGTCCTGGTGCAGGCAGATTTACAGGTCGTGACTCCAGTTAGTTCGGGGCTTGCCTTGGTAAGGCAGCCTGACGGCACGTGGTAGTCGGTGATGTTTGTGTATTTCTGTTTGCATATGTGGTATGTTTGGAATATTATTGATGTTTTTCTTGTATATCTGACATGGTTACACACATGCACCTTACACATTTAGTATTTGAGTATTGACGGTTACTTTGGGGGCCGTTATTAGACTCGAGAAGTTTCTATAGCTGCAGGGGAGTGTGCCTGATCTAGAAGACCCTTTTTGGAAAGGTAGGACTTATCAGTGCAGTTGAAGAATAGGGGATGCCCTATTATGTTGTTGTATTATACTTTATTTTTGGGGATGACTGTACTTATGTTTTTTGTATTTATATTTGGATGATTGTACCCTTAACCCTTTGGGGACTTTTACTTTCCGTTTGCTTTACTTTTACCAGTACAGTAGATTGTCCAAACCGGTTAAATGCTCTGTTGCATTCACTCTGATACATGTTAAATGGACCTAATAATGAAAGAAATGTAACTAATATAAGGAATCCCTCTAACCCGCCACCCGAAAGGGCGAGGTCGGTAGGGGTGTAACGATTGTGGTATCAGAGCCAGGTTACTTTGTCCCTGAAAGGCTTCCTATTTCTCGTCATTCTTGGGACTCTTCCCAAACCGGGCTTAGTCGTCTACCCACGTTTAGGCTTATTCTCAATTCTCAGGGTCCAAAATTCGGGATATTACATTAAGAATAGTAATGAGTGATGATAAGACGTAGCTAGATCAAACATGAAGATTTCGCAAATTTGAGAAAGTTGATTTTCAAACAGAGCGACTCAAACTCGAGTTTGTTCAAGCAAATTGGAGCTTGCATATTTTATTCAGGACCCAAACTTGAGTTTAGAAACTCAAACTCAAGTTTAGTTCTTTCTCAGAAAAGATTATCGTGATTGAGCTTTGAAGAACATTTTGAAAGAGGAGCAAACTCGAGTCAATAAGTGACAAACTCGAGTTTGAGACTTTTTGAAGTGAAAATATGTTTAAGTCCACAAAGCTCAAACTGGAGTTTTCAAATGCAAACAGAAGTTTTCTTAAGTTCAAAATAGTGAGGAGCTCTCTGTATGCCACAAAATGAAGTTTGCTAACTCAAACTCGAGTTTGCTTAAAAGATGAAAAACATTGAAAACTCTCTGCCAAGACCAAACTGGAGTTTGCAAAGCCAAACTCGAGTTTGCTTAAAATAAGAAAAACTTTGAAAACTCTCTGTCTAACACAAACTCGAGTTTACCATGACAGACTCGAGTTTGCTTTAACTTGAAAAACTTAGAGTGCTCTTGGTTTGATTCAAACTCAAGTTTGCCAATCCAAACTCGACTTTGTCTAAGTTTAAATAACTTGAGCAATTCTCTGTCAAGTCCAAACTTGAGTTTCCCTTTGACAGTAAATATTTCAACTTAACAAAGACAAATTTCATTTTAAGTTTACAATTGTCAGTTATCATCAAAACACATAGAGAACTAACACTATTTAAGCTTGATTTTACTTATTCATCTTCTCAATGCTACTAATCATGTTTATGTATAAGTTTCAGATGGTCAAAGCAAGCTTTAACTCCAAAAGGAACAAAAGCAAGTTTCCATTCAGATCATTAAATGCGAAGCAGAAAACAACATAGAGTAGAGGGATTTTGTTTGAAGCATTTGTTGAAGCGAAAATGAAAGCAATTGATCATTAAATTCTTCAATGGCTCCAATTTGTCTCTAACAGACAATTTGAATGCTCACAACGGTCATTAATGGTGTCCGCCTATAAATAGCCAACATTAATACAAAACAACCAACTAAACCATTCTGATTCATTTATTGCTCATTTCATTCTCTATAATATCTTCTGATGTTCATTTTGCTCACCAGTGATCATATATTTACTCTATGAGAGAGTCTTTACCAAGCATTTTAAACTTTGTAAAATCTCAAGGTAGTGATACATTGAGTGTGGTTGTGGAATTACAACATGTAAGGGGAGTAAGTCCTGTTGAGGATCATTCATTGTATTGTGGTGCCAAAAATCCATGGAATCTTGGAAGAATAGTGAAAATCTCAGAGAAGCTATGAGGACTGGACTTAGGTCAAGAAAGTAAGGCCAAACCAGTATAAATCCATGTGTATACTTTGGTGATATTTCTCTTACTCTTTTCTTTTTATTTAATTGTTAATCACTTTCATTTAATTTTTCAATATAACCCAATTCACCCCCTCTTGGGTAAATCGTTGGAACTAACATTCGGTATTAGAGTCTAATCTTATCATTTCAAGATTAACATCCTATGAAGGATCCATGAAAGAAATTCAACCAGATGGTGCTTCTATTTCTATACTTCCTAGCTTCAACGGAGAACATTTTTCATTCTAGAAATTCAAATTTAGAATCTTTGTAATGGCGATAGAATACGAGTTATGTCAAGCCATTCAAGATGGAGACTATGTACCCATGAACAGAGAAGAGGAATTATTGGCTTCGAAGTCTCCCATAGGGTTTGATGAGAACGACAAAAAACTGGTAACTATGAATAACAAAGCTATTTTGATGATTTAGAGTTCACTCAACCAAGAGGAGTATCTTCGATTTTGCAATCTATCAACGGCTAAAGAAATGTAAGAAGCTCTCTAGATTGCACATGAAGGAACCTTTGGCATCAAAGAGAACTAAGTCAATACTCTATTCATCGAGTATGACTTACTCCAAATAAAGTCCAGAGAATGTATAGTGGAGTTTGAATTTAGATATACACATATGATAAACCAACTAGCTTCCTTGGAAAGAACATACCACCAAAACTCCCATGTGAGAAAAAATGAGGTATATAGTCTAAAGTTGCAGCCATAGAGGAGGCCAGAGGAGAATTAATGAGGTCTATAGTAGCGTTATTTGGAAGTCTTTATAAGTATGAGGGAAAGAAGAAATTCCAGAGATGATTAGATGAAATCAATGAAAAAAAAAGAAGAAAGCCGTAGCACTCAACGTCGTCAAGGAAAAGAACATAAAGAGATGGATGAACTCGAAAAGGAGGATGAGCTCGGAATGCTCATTTAGAGATTTAAGAAATTCTACAAGAAACATCAAGGATTCTAGAAGTTTCATAAAGCTAGCTCAAGCAATAGAAAAAAATCAAAAGAAAAAATCAAATGTTTTGAATGCAAAGAGCCAGCACATATAAAGTCTGAATGTCTACATCTGAAGAATAGGGAGAAGAAGAAGAGCAACCATTTCAAGAAGAAAGTGTTAGTAAGTATGTGTTCAAGAGACAATCTATTTTGACAGATGAACTCCTTTTTGCATTTTAGTATTTCAAGATTTATATAAATGAGCACATTTTATCTTTATCATATTTATATCTCATCTTTATTTTAAGGTAAATATGCACTTAAAGATAAAAGCCCTAGTAATAGAACATGTGTTCTCTCAAGGATCTATGATAAGGATGATGATCATAAGGACTCCAGGACACTGCATATCTATTACCTGAAACTTGTTCTTAGTCTTGAATCACGAAGAAAGGGCATTGGTGATATCAATAAGACTAGCACAACATCATCTTCTTGTAAAAAGATATAAGGTAGGCACCTCATAAAATACAGGCATGGTGATGTCGTGGGTAGATCTGTTGGAGAACAGATAATAAGAATTTTTCAAGACAATAGGTGAATATAGGTTGGAATGGGATTTCAAGCCCAATAAGGTAAAATGGCACAACATATAGTCTACTAATTGGAAATTATTTTCTCCACTAATGGGCCCAAATATGTTAGAAGACCAAACAGGGTCTTGAACCAATTTGAATTTAAGTTTGAAATTTAAATTTGAATTTTGAAATTCAAGAGGTTAGGATATAAAAGATAATTCTAAATTATCTAATATATATATATATATATCTAATATATAAATATGAAAGATGGAATATCACCATGAGGGGGGTGAATTGGGTGATCTACAATTTTCTTCTAAGACCTCTGAAACTGAGCAATAAAACAGAGTATAACAGAGAGGGATAGAGGAAGATTAGACATAGATTTATACTGGTTCGGTCTAAATCCTTGACCTACATCTAGTTGTCAGTGTTAGTTCTCAATGTGTTTTGATGATTAATAACAATTGTAAACATGAGAGAATGTTTTTGTTGTTATAGTCTTGGTAAAGCTTGATGATTCCAATTGAAAAACATTTACATCGGCTCCAAACTCGAGCTTGGGTCTCCAAACTCGAGCTTGCCTCTTACGAGAAAGCAAACCAAGCTTTTTGCATTTTCTAAACTTGAGCTTGGTCCATAAACTTGAGCTTGAAGGTTTTCAAAGTTTACTCATATGCGAGTAAGCTCGAGCTTGCACACTGTAAGCTTGAGCTTACGAAGGTTTGAGGATTTTATCAAGTTACTCAAATTGCAAACTCAAGCTTATTAGTTTTAAGCTCAAGCTTGCCTCTTCCGAGTCTTTTCTCAATGAGTTTACAAATATGTAAACTCGAGCTTGCGTTACAAGCTCGAGCTTACCTCTCCGGCAAAATCCTTTAAACTTGAGCTTATCATTTTTTTTTGTAGAGTTTGTGAGTTTACAAAAGTTGTAAACTCGAGCTTGGCATACCAAGCTCGAGCTTGCATCAGCGAGAAAGTTTTCAAGTTTCCTTCAAAAGTAAAACTCAAGTTTAAGGTTGTAAACTCAAGCTTGCGTCGACAAAAATCTTTTAAAGTTTTTAAAACCATTGCCAAACTCGAGCTTGCCCTTGCAAGCTCAAGCTTGGGTCGACGAGAGAGCAATGTCATATTTTGAGCTTAGCAAACTCAAGTTTACACCTCTAAGCTCAAGCTTGCATTTTGTGAACTAAAATTATTTTTGACATGAATAGTGCCAAACTCGAGCTTACTCACTAATAAGCTCAAGCTTGCGTTTTTCCACTTTGGCTCTCAAAATGAATTCAAACATATTTCCCGACAAATGCTAAACTCGAGCTTACTCATTTACAAGCTCGAGCTTGAGACTTCCAGAGGCAAAACTCAAGTTTTAAATGAAGAGAAAACTCGAGCTTACATAGGTAAACTCGAGCTTGGAACTTCAGAACAGATGAACGCATCTGGGTGTATTTTGTTCAGTTTGATTTATGCTTTAACTTGATTCTGTGAATTGGTTGTATATGATTTATATGATTCATATCAATATTTCCTAACCAGATTTAACCAGTTTGCTTATGAGATTACAGAAGATCTAGGTTTGTTTTAAAGAAGACTTTAAGACAAACAACTTGACAACTTGCAATATTATATTATATCTTCTTCTCCAAAAGCAATGGGTTACAACCTGGATAGCAACACAACCATTCTCCAAGAAAGAAAGCTAGCCTCCAAACATTTGGACAACATCATACAACCGCCTCCACTAAACATAACAAAGCATGGGAACACATTCATGAGGAGCCAAATTTCAAATATTCAAATCTGCAACAACCATATTCAAACAGATTTGTTCACAACAAACTAGATTCATGGAGACACACTCACAACAGCTATATTTTCGAATTAGATCAAGTCTCAACGGATCTACAACGTTCACAAGCTTCAATCCGGTATAAATACATGAAGATTTGAAGTCGAAAGTAGACAAGACATACACGTAAAACGCATACAAAGATCTCGTCTTTTCTCGCTTATATTTCTCATTTGTATCTTTGATACATTGTGCTTGAGTGCTTATATTCATTCACTCTTTGAGAGAGTTTATTTCGTAAATCATTCTTTGTAAGAATCTCAAAGTTGTGGAACTTTGAGGTTGGGTTATCGAGATTACAACTTGTAAGGGGGAGTGTATCCTAGAGAGAGGATAACTTTCGAGTACGAGTGTGTATCGATTTGAGTGATAGTAGAAAAACCCGGAGAGTCCGGGAATTTGGACGTAGGTCAAGAGTTAAGACCGAACCAAGTATAAATCTTCTTGTCAAGCTCTTCCTCTTTAACTCCATTTACCTTGGTTAAGCATCTGTTGTGTGGGTGATCTGAAAAGAATTTTTAAAATCCCCAATTCACCCCCCCTCTTGGTGATTTCCTTCACTTTCAGTCAGACACTCCGAGATTTCACTAACTCAGAATATGATTACACACTTTGTAACTCTCGAGTAATTCTCTCACTAGAACTTACTCCCCCATACAAGTTGTAATCAAATAATCTCAATCTCACAAGTTCCACAACCTTGAGATTTTTACAAGAATGAATAAGTTTAGAAACTCTCTAAAAGAGCAAATAGATGATCACTGGAGAATATAAATATTCGAAGATATTATTTGAAAGAGTAGAAACAATAAATTCTTATATCACTAATTGAATGCACAGAGTTTCGGTAGTTGAAGAATTGAATGCTTCTGGCTTTTATAGTTGATGGCAATAATGATCGTTGAAGAGAATTCAATGAGCCGTTGTGAGTGAAATGAATATAGCCGTTAAAGTGAACGTTACTCAGGCTCTACGCATTCTTCAGAGGTTCACCGTTATTCTCCGTTGACATTCATCATTCCATTTGTCTGTTAAGATTTAGTTAGAATGTTGGATGGAAATGGCCGAAATGCTTTATGGTTGCTCAGAAGATCAATTTCCCTTTTTGTGCTTTGTCTCTGCTAAGCATTTAATGCGTTTCTGACACAAAGTTGCCTTCGAGAGTTTGATGTTTAAACCATGTCAAACTTATCTGAAACTCAGTAGCAAACTAATTAAATTTTGTTAGGAATAGCAATAATCAATAATATGAAGTACCCATAGTACAATCAAGGATTTATAGATTACGAGAACGGGGATTTCAAAAGCTGTGAATACTGACTCGAGTCATCCATTGCTGATTCGTGTTGCTTGACTCGAGTCACAGATTTATTTTCAAATTAGAGAAGTGTTTTAGCAACAACTTGACTCGAATCTTACAGACTTAACTCGAGTCATTCTTTACAAAAATCCATTAGGAGCTCTCTTTAACACACTTGACTCGAGTCAAAGCTAATATAACTCGAGTTACATCAATTTCTCAAAAGGCTGCTATCTGGTTTGAACTTGGAGAAACTTGAAAAACAAGCCATGATTCGAGTCATTAAATGACTGACTCGAGTCACACATGCTTGACTTGAGTCAAAATGTTACACACCTACCGGCCTCGCCCTTTCGAGTGGCGGGTTAGAGGGATTCCTTTTATCTTTATCTTTCCATCATTCCTTAGTCCATTTAACTTATATCAGAGTGAGCAAAATAGAGCATTTAACTGGTCTGGACTATCTAATGTACTGGTAAAAGTAAAAGAAATAGAAAGTAAAAGTCCCCAGAGGGTTAAGGGTATAGTCATAAAAAATAAGTACCAAGGATATAAATACAGTCATCCTCAGAATATAAGTACAAAATACAATAAGGCATCCACTATTCTTCAACTGCACTGATATGTCCTACCTTTCAAAAAAGGTTCTTCCACTTCAGGCACGTCCCCTGTATCTACAGAAGTGTTTGGAGTTCCATAGTGAACCCCATGTAACTGTCAATACTCACGTACTATATGTGTATAGTGTATGCATGCAACCATGTCATATATGTTAGTTCCCTTGTTTTGATGATAACAATTATAATTTTTCTCAAAGTAAATACATTGTGAATTTTTTATCTTATAGTAACTTGATGTTTTTGTAAAAGAATATTGAGTGAATACTTTTTAATAAAGCTTTGATTAGAAACTTAACTTGAAGTCAGTTTTGCCCTACCTCAAGTTAATTGCGCTTAAAATTTAAATATTCTCTTTCGCGCGCTTGAATCTATCTTTTTAACTTGAAGTTAAAGAATTGATTAACTCAAGGTAATGTCCCCTTCTAAACTATGTTTAATGAGCATATCATTTTTAAGTCCAAGTTAGATATTAAATGACTCAAGGGAATTTAAGTCTTTAAGCTCAAGCTTTCGTTTTTGACTTAGAAGCCATTAACTTCTTATTTCAAGTTAACTTTCTTTTTGAACTTAAAACATGAAGTTATCGTTTTTGACTATCAAGTTAACTTCTTATTTCAAGTTAAATTTTTCTTTGAACTTAAAACATGAAGTTATCGTTTTTGACTATCAAGTTAACTTCTTATTACAAGTTAACTTTCTCAAGTTAACTTCTTATTTCAAGTTAACTTTCTGTAACACCCCAATTTCTGTAATATGTGTATAGACATGTATTAATTTAGCAATAGGAGAAATTTGACTCATATTCAAAGCTTTTATCCTCTAAAAATTATGGTAAAATTATTTGAAGGACCCTAAGATAGAAATCCATTGTTAATAAATTAAATAAAGAATGCCTAAGTCAAGCTAAGAAGAAACCACGACCAATCGTGTGGAAACTTGTGCACAAAGTAAGCTCGAAGAAAAAAAAAACTGGCATAATGTATAAAAGAGAAAAGACATTAGTAGGACGAGGACACTGACTCTGTAGGTTAGGATATGTGTGTTCAACCTAGCAAGAGAGAGGGAATAAGTATCTGACCCAAGTACAGGAAGAAAAGTCGGTGGCAGTAGTGCTACGTCGGATACGTGGCATTTCGGAGCCAGAGGTTGATGTATCGAGTAGCATGCATTACGAGGTGGATACGAGACACCTGAATAAGGGACTGATGACCCGGGCCCATGCAAGTCCAGTTGAAGGGCACGAGTTACGAGGGAAAGTATAACCGGCAAAAAGAAGCAAAGCGGGACCGGACAAGATTCCCGGAGTCGGGCCCAAGCCCAGGACATGGTAAGGGGGCGAAATTTTGTGGGCCCAGAGGAGAAAGAAAAAGGTCATGTCAAGCATTTATGAAGAGAGAAAATGCCATGTCAGGTAATTATGAAGAAAGAGAAAGAATAAAATATTCTGAAAATTCTGGACCACATAATTTAAATCCGATGTGACTTGGGATTGACATGTAATAATGGCACTTAAATTTCATTAATGGCACACCTAAAAGGAAGATTTTGTGGGCCCTGCGAGTTTGTAGAAGTGCAGTGCAAATTACCGTTTTACCCCTACACCAAAAACCTACACCTAAAGCACCATTAAGGGCAATTTTGGAAACAACCATCAAGGGAAAATCTGGAAATACTCCCCAAGGGTAGAAATGGTGCCACTTTAAGTCAAGAATTCTCTAGAATTCTTGAGAATTTAATTAAGTAATCATATTTTAAATCCAAGGAATTTTCTCAATCGTTGGATCGCGATCAAGATTGGATGAGGACCCCACTTTGGAGTCTATAAATAGGACCCTTCCCCCTTCATTTTTACACACCCAGAACGAGCCAAGAGTGAGGGAGAGAAAGGTCCAGATGAAGTTGTGCTCCAAGAGAAGAGGAAAGCACCCGCAACCGAAAGCTTAAGGTAAGTTCCTAACCGATGACTTGCAGATTCTTGGTTCTGCCCTATTGTGGTTTCATGTGGTTGTAGTAGGATATGCATGTTTTTAAGGTTACCAATGGGTCCAGAAGGTGTTTTTTTGTAGGGTTAAGTATGATCACCTTTTTTCAAACCCTAAAAGCTTAAATCTTTAGTGTACGAAAATCTGTCGGTGTTTGCGGTTTCTGGGCAGCGTGTGTTTATCACAAGATTTAAAATAGTAAATGGATTTATTTTGCTGTGCGATTTTTCATGGAGAACGTGGAGGGGGTGAATTGGGGATTATTTAAAATTCTTCCAGAAAGGCTCTGTTTTTCGAAGACTAAAACAACGTAGACTATGGAGTAGAGAAGAATAGCAAGACACAAGGAATTATACTGGTTCGGTCCAATCTCTTGACCTATGTCCAGTCCCCAGACTCTCTGGGTTTTTCACTATCACAATTGATTACACACTCGCACTCAAGAGTAATTCTCTCACTAGAACTTACTCCCCCTTACAAGTTGTAATCAATGAACCCAATCACCAAGTCCCCTGACTTGTGATTCTTTACAATAAATGATATTCAAGATGAAAAACTCTCTCTAAGAGTGGATAATGATAAACATTAAGGATTGAATGTATCAACAGATACTTAGTACAGAAAGACTCGAGAGTAGATGAAGACTTTAATGATTTTCACTTTCTGAGGTCTTAGTTGTTTAGAGGAATTGAATGCAGCTCTATTTATACTGAGAGTGCATTAAATGACCGTTGTAATCCCTCATATAACCGTTAGAGACTTTAACCAAGGATTAGGAAATGTTTTGGTCTTCTTCTCTTACTAATCTTCACTTAATCCAGCTGGGCAGAAGTTCAGAGTTGACTTCTAGTAAATAAATCCGTTGGAATAGCAGCTACTGGATGTGGTAGGTAGACATTAATCCTTTGTAGGCGTGTGCAGAAGGATTACCCAAAAGTATGCAACTTTCTGGGTTTTGCATTTAATGTTCTGACATGCTTTTTGCTTTTTGCTTTAAATCTTCATTTAATCTCGTTTTAGCAAGCTGAAAGTCAATAACAAAGTGATTAAACATAGCTGGGAATATCAAAGAATAATAATAATGACAAGTATTAGAATTAATCAGATGAGATTTCACAATTTCGCTCAAGTTGATTTTCAAAAACCGCGACCAATACTCGAGTATGTTCCACAATACTCGAGTATGTTCCACAATACTCGAGTATGTCACTGTGCACTAATATGAATACTTGAGTATTCATCTGAATACTTGAGTATTCGTTTTCCAGAGAAGGCAATACATGATTTGAGCGTTGGACAATTTCTTTGAATAGGACCAATACTCGAGTATTGAAACCAATACTTGAGTATTGAACTTTTTATGTGAAAATAAGTTTAAGTCCAAAACCTCAATACTTGAGTATTCAAATCAATACTTGAGTTTTCAAAATATTTGAAAAAGAGCCAAGCTCTCTGTGTGCCAAATACTCGAGTATTCAACTCAATACTTGAGTATTGAATTTGTTAGAAAACTTTGTGAAATCATTTCCAAGTCAATACTTGAGTATTCACCTTAATACTTGAGTATTCAAATCACTTGGAAATAGCGAAACTTTTTGTCTGGTCAATACTCGAGTAATCATATCAATACTCAGTATTGAACTATTTTCAATACTTGTGAAGTCTCTACCATTCCAATACTTGAATATGCATTTCAATACTTGAGTATTGATAAACATGTGAAAAACTTTGAAAACTTTTTGTTTGCCCAATACTCGAGTATTCAAACCAATACTTGAGTATTCACATGTTGAATACTTTAATGATTTTCTGTATGACCAATACTTGAGTATCCATATGGATACTTGAGTATTGGCAATTTTGCCTTTCAACGAAAGAGTCTCTATATGATCAATTCTTGAGTATTGAAACCAATACTGGAGTATTGACTTATAGTGAAAAACTTAGAGGGCTCTCTGTAACTCCAATACTTGAGTATTGAGACCAATACTTGAGTATTGTGTGACTTTGTGGAAACAAGACATTCTCTGTCAACTCAATACTTGAGTATTGAAACCAATACTCGAGTATTCACTTGACAGTGAGTTTTTCAACTTATCAAAACAACTTTTAACTTGTGTTTACAATTGCTAGTTATCATTAAAACACATAGAGAACTAACACAGAGGGCTTTGGAAGTTATTTTTCCTATAAAATAGACATTCTAAGGGCTCCATGGCCACTGATTTCATGTCGATACGAGTTTTCTAGAATTTATTAAAAATCTGTGAAGTTGGAACAGGGGTACTGGAAATTCTGGTGTTCTACGAAATTTAGGAACCATGAGGTATAGCTTGGATATTTGATTAAGAGCATGGTGTTTGGTTGTATCTAGGGTATTCTCACGTGTAGGACGCAAACCCGACGCTAAAGGAAGAATTCATCGCTTTGAGAAAGTGCCAGGTAGTAACTGTAAACTTGCATACTCTATGTTGCTCTTGTTTGTTATGTGTTATCATGATTGTGGATGTAGGGTAGGTAGCATCTATGGGACTTCGTGTTCTATGGTTGCTACTGAGGCCTGAGGTATGAAGGGTAGTAGTACCTGTATAGGTGCTACTGAGGCCCGAGGCATGAGGGGTAGGTAGTATCTCTTTTGGGGTGCTACTGAGGCCCTTGGCATGTAGGGTAGGTAGAGCTTATGAGACTGTGTGTTTGTAGGTGTCTACTGAGGCCCAAGATATGTGGGGTAGGTGGAGCCTATATGACTGTGTGTTTATAGGTGTCCACTGAGGCCCTAGGGTAGGTAGTTGGGGTTGGCCACCCTGACTATTGAGGCCCTATTGCGCGCTAGTTCCGGGGGCTTGTCTTGACCAGGCGGTCTTGCGGAGTACATGCCAGATCTGTGTGTTCCTGATTGTGATTTGCATTTCATGCTTTGCATACATATTGTATATGAAAGTGGAGCTTAATCACCAAGAGGGGGGTGAATTGGGGATTTTAAAAATTCTTTCAGAAACAGCTCTGTTTTTCTAACACTAAAACAGAGTAGACTATGGAGTAGAGAAGAATAGCAAGACACAAGGAATTATCTTGGTTCGATCCCAATCTCTTGACCTACGTCCGGTCCCGGACTCTCTTGGATTTTCACTATCACAATTGATTACACACTCTGCACTTAAGAGTAATTCTCTCACTAGAGCTTACTCCCCCTTACAAGTTGTAATCAATGAACCCAATCACCAAGTCCCCTGACTTGTGATTCTTTACAATAAATGATTTGTAGGTAAGAAACTCTCTCTAAGAGTAGATAGAAATAAACACTGAAGCTCTAATGTATCAACAGATACTTTACACAGAAAAACTCAAGAGTAGTTGGAAACTTTGAATGATTTTCGTTTTTTGCTGTCTTGGTTGTTGAGAGAGATTGAATGCTACTCTATTTATACTAAGAGAGCATTAAAGATCCGTTGCAAGCTCCATTATGACCGTTGGTGCATTAATCTAGCTGTTGGAGGCATTTTGGAGTCTTCTCTCTCTACTCTTTACTTAATCTAGTTGTACAGAAGTTCAGAGTTGACTTCTTGAATATTAATCCGTTGGAATAGTAGCTACTGGATGTGGTAGGTAGACATTAATCCTTTGTAAGCGTGTGCAGAGGGATTACCCAAAAGTATGCAACTTTCTGGGTTTAGCATTTAATGTTCTGACATGCTTTTTGCTTTTGCTTTAAACCTTCATTTAATCTTTTCTAAACAAGCTGAAACTCACTAACAAAGTGGTTAAACATATTTGGGAATATCGAGAGAATAATAATGACAAGTATTAGGATTAAATAAAGAAGTTTTCACAAATCCGTTAAATTTGATTTTCAAAACTTGCGACCAATACTTGAGTATGTTCTTCAATACTTGAGTATGTCACTGTGCACTAATATGAATACTTGAGTATTCATGTCGATACTTGAGTATTCATCTTCCAGAGAGGCTCTTCATGATTTGAGCTTTGGACAATTTATTTGAATAAGACCAATACTCGAGTATTGAAACCAATACTCGAGTTTTGAACCTTTTATGTGAAAAAAAGTTTAAGTCCAAAACCTCAATACTTGAGTATTCAAATCAATACTTGAGTTTTCAAAACATTTGAAAAAGGAGCCAAGCTCTCGTATGCCCAATACTCGAGTATTCAACTCAATACTTGAGTATTGAATTTGTTCGAAAACTTTGTGAAATCTTTTCCAAGTCAATACTTGAGTATTCTCTTTAATACTTGAGTATTCAAATCACTTGGAAAAAACAAACCTTTATGTATGACCAATACTCGAGTATTCAACTCAATACTTGAGTATTCAGATGTTTTCAAAAACTTGGAAAGGTTTCTGCCAATTCAATACTTGAGTATTCATAAACATGTGCAAAGTTTGAAAACTTTCGGTTTGTCCAATACTTGAGTATTCAAACCAATACTCGAGTATTCACATGTTGGAATACTTTGGTGACTTTCTGTATAACCAATACTTGAGTATCCAAATGGATACTTGAGTATTGACAATTTTGCCTTTTAGTGAAAAAGTCTCTGTATGATCAATACTCGAGTATTCAAACCAATACTTGAGTATTGACTCATTGTGAAAAACTTGGAATGCTCTCTGTAACCTCAATAATTGAGTATTCATGGGAATACTTGAGTATTGCTCATCTTTGTGACAGTGAGCCATTCTCTGTCAACTCAATACTTGAGTATTGAAACCAATACTCGAGTATTCACTTGACAACAAGTTTCTCAACTTACCAATACACATTTTAATTTGCGTTTGCAATTGTCAGTTATCATCTAAACACATAGGGAACTAACAGTATATGAGTTTAACAGTTACTCTGGGGTTCAACCTTGAACTCCAGACCGTTTTGAGGCAAAGGGGTAAGCTGATAGCGGTCGAAGACAAGGAGCAGGTAGGGTGCGAAGCAGTGAATTGAAGAAAATAGGGAATGCCCTATCTCATTTTGTACTCTATGTTTTGGATTACTGTTGTTTATAATCATTACTCTATCCGGATGACTGTATTAACCCTTCGGGGACTTACACGCCTTTTGTATTATAAATGTTTATCAGTATATTAAACTTGTCCAAACCAGATCCTGTGCTCTGTTGTGCTAACTCTGTGATAAATTAATTGGACTAAGTATTAATGGAAGGTGATTAACTAAGAGGAATCCCTCTAACCCGCCACCTGAAAGGGCGAAGCCGGTAGGGGTGTAACACTTTCTATCTAAAGAAACCAATATCAAGTTAACTTTCTCTTCAAACTTAAAGACTTGAAATAAGCCAATATCAAGTTAACTTCTTATTTCAAGTTAACTTTCTCTTCGAACTTGCCGAGTTAACTTCTTATTTCAAGTTAACTTTATCTTTCAAAGTATAACTTGAAGTTTGCTACATATTGCCTCTAGTCAACAACTGATTGCATCATCTCTTTTACACTTATCGGGTTTGACTTTCTCAATATCAAGTTAACTTTCTGGTCATATATCAAGTTAACTTCTTATATCAAGTTAACATTATTTTAACTTCAACTTAACTTTATCAGATTTGAAAATCACCGTCTGCGTAAACTGGAAATCAATGCTTGTGATTTCATAACTTCATATCTTCACTCATTACTATTCCTAAATGCTTTTAACATATTTGCTAATGAGTTTTAGATAATTATATCTTGGATTAACAACAAATTGCAATAAAGTAATTTATGTCAGAGAGCATTTAATGCTATTTCCTGAACAAGCCATAATCACATAAACCATTCCTCTGATCACTCTAAAGTCTTTATCGACATTCCAATCAAGCAATAAATGCTATCTCACAACAGGCAAAACATAAGGAATGAGAGAATGTGGTGACAACAAATCCACCTAGATCATTAACGGCGAAAGTGAGCTTCATCTTTCTAACGGATATTTTGAAGAGTCACAACGGATATTCTTCAAGCTTCTCCAACGGTCATTAATGGCATCAACTATAAATACGAGAAGCATTGAATTCACCAACTACCGAAACTTTGTGTATTCAATTCTGTATTATTACTATCAACTGTTTCATTAACTTTAGTTAATATCTTTGGATATTACGTGTACTTCAGTGTTCATATAGTATCTACTCGTGAGGAGTCATTAAACACTTATTCCATTTTTTGTTTAAATCTTAAGGTTGTGTAACCTAGTGTGGGTGTATGATTACAACTTGTAAGGGGTAGTGAGTCCGAGTGAAAGGATCATCCTTAATTACAGTGTGTGTATTCATATTTGAAAAGTTAGTGGAAATCCCAAGGTGTACTAGGGGACTGGACGTAGGTCAAAAGTGTTAGACCGAACCAATATAAACTACTGTGTCTATCTTCGTTCTCTGCCTCTGTCTTACTTGCACTTGTGTGTATCTCGTGAAAAGTTTTTTTTAAGATCACCTATTCAGCCCCCCTCTAGGTGATATTCCATCTTCAATATAGAATCATAAATAATATGCCAAACATATCACATATGCATCCAGAAACATACATAATAACCGACTACCACGTACCGTCGGGCTACCTTACCAAGGCAAGCCCCGAATTTATCAGAGTCATGACCCGTAGAACCGCCTATACTAAGCTAGCCTTGGACCTATCGACCCGTAGAGCCGCCAATCAAGGCAAGCCCCGGACCTCTCCTAAGCACTAGGAATCACATAGTTAGGGACTCGAACCCCAACATGCTCTGTATGCATATTTGGCAAACAACCATACAAATATACATGTCAATCACAAACATAGAACAAACACATAAAAGTACTTGAGTAAAGCAGTTACTACCTGGTGGGGTATGCACTGTCTTAAAATTTTAGTGTGCCTGTTTGCTTCCCAAAGTATGCTTTATCCTTAAATAACACCAAAATACCTTATTTTTAGTATTTCCAGAAATACCCTTACATCTTTTGTTAAAACCGAGCCCTTCATAGAATTTCCAGAAAATCCTGAAATTCTGTCTCAACTTCAAACATTTTTAATAAATTCCCAAAAAAATAATTTTTTTATGAAACCAGTGCCATATGAACCATTAAGATGTGTATTGTTCAGGAAAAAGATTTCTAGAATCCAAAAGTACTTATATTTTGGCATGTAGCTCAATTTCTACCCTCTGGTTAGAATTATCCTGTTATTTTCTGGATCAAATTTACCAATTTATTTCTCCTAGTAGAAAAATCCAAAAGACACAAAATTATTCATCACGGTGAAACTTAGGATGTCTACTTTATTTTTGTCAAATGTCCGCCCAAACAGACTTCATTTACTATTTTTAAAACGGGGTTGAACCTTCACTACCCAGATTTTCCAGAACTAGCAGCCAGTTTCCTTTTTATGTTTTTGGTGTTTTTGAGTTCGGAAACTCAAACCATGACTCAACCCCATAAAAAATAATGTTCCAGACTCAACGGAACCCTTAAAAATACCAAAATCAAACCACAGCACCAAGCCCTAACATCATGGACGAAAACCTCAACTTTGAACCTTAAAGAGTTGAGTTTTCGGTGTTTACCTGAATCAGTGGTCGGCTTGGTGATCTTGGCTCCTTGCTCTAAGTATGGAAACTTGATGGTCTCTCCTTTTCCTTCAGCTGGACATGCCCCTAGGGTGCTAGAAATGAAGAGTCCAAGTGTTTTAAAAAGTGGTAAAATTCATCCGGTAACACTGGATTAACTGGCTTAAGTTTTTGTCCACTGGTTAATAGTTTGGATCAGGCTTTTTGACTTTATCTCCAAGAAATTTTAGGGTTTTCTAGAATATGTACATGTGGCGCAACCCCCTCCACATATGGCCGATTTTTACTTTTCATTTTGCAAAAATTACCTGTTTTGGCCCGGAACTCCTTTATTTTCTCTTTCTTTTTCCTCCAAGCACTCTAGATAATTCCAAGGGGCTAGGTGGCTCCATCTTGGGCCCATAAATCTGCTCCCTTTGACTTTTATTTAACTTTCCCAATTATCTGATTTATCCTTTTATCCGTTGGTCCTTGTTGGGCCCCGCTGGTTAAAAGGGTGCTTCCTTTTACACTTTTCTTCAACTTTTCAGATATTTTCCCCTATTTGGACATGCATATGTGGCACCATTCTACTCTCCCATGTGGGCCCACATTTGTCTCATTATGAATGAAAGAAACCCCAAATTGGTCCTTATCGGTCCCCTTTTTACCAGTTAGCATCCTGTGAGACCCATATTTTGTGTTTGGGCCTGAGTATGGATAAAATCATCTGATTTTTCCTTCTCTCTCCTGGGTGGACGAAATTAATGCCTTAAAGGATAAGGATTTGACTATTTTGCCCTTACTTTTTCCTCTTTTAACCCTGTGGTAACACGTGTCCCGATGTAACCATTACACTGCCTTTTGATTTTTGGCATATGACTTTTTCAATGTCTTTTCCTCTTCCCTAACTCTTGATGGCGCATGGACACTGACCAAGTGCAAGAATCTGTGTTTTGATAATATTCCTGGGCCCCACCTTATATTACATCTGTATTTTGCCTTGGGCGCCCACTCTTTTCTAATCAGGACACCATCACAACCTCTTTTCCACTGACTATACTAGGTGACATTTTTGCTTTTTTTTTGCGCTTAATATTTTGTCTCCCAATAGTCTAGCATCCTTTTCATAAAATATTACAGAAAAATAACAATAATTAAATTAACAACCAAAACTTCTTATTAATTCATCAGTACATACTTTGTTTACAAAAGTAGGGGTGTTACACAAAAGTTTTCAAAAATTGATTTTGCTAAATTATAACTCGAGTCATATGATCCTGACTCGAGTGACTTCATTCAGAGATCATTTTGCTTTTGACAGAGAGGTATGACTCGAGTTATAAGACTCTGACTCGAGTCATATCAGCACAGAGAGATACATTGTTATTGAACCAAGTCATCTTTCAAAATAAAAACACTTTGGCTTGAATCAATAACAATCTTTTGGATTTACAATTGTCAGTTATCATCAAAACACATAGAGAACTAACATTCTCCCCCTTTTTGATGATGACAACACTTGTGAATCAAAGAGAAATTGAATTTTTGCAAGATAGCACAGAAATGAGAAAACTATTAAGTACAAGTTCATAATTCTCATTCATTGCAAAAGATGTCATACATAACACAGTGAATGAAGTACATAAGCCAAAAAACATACTTAACAAGAGAATGCAACAACAAAAGAAATTTAAAACAAACTGCTAATTGTTGCAACATCATTTCTTCATAGAATCTTCATTCTTCACATCTTCACTTTTCTCTTTCTCTCCAGCTCTGTCATCAGGCAAAATGGGAGCATCAGTGGCCAGGGAAGGACACAAAGCTTGAGGAATAGGCAGAGGAGAATATATGGTGTGAGAGAGAGATAGTGGTGCAGATGGAGAGATGACAAGAAGAGGAGAAGAGGGTCTGGGTGAGTGAGGAGTGGAAATGGAGGAGGCAGAAGAATGCTCATCAAACAGTTTAGTTGTGTCTCTAGAAACTGAGATCCTCACAGTAGAAGTCTGAGAGGTAGGCATAAGATAGTAGAAGGAGCAGAGGGTATATGTGTAATAGTGAAAGAGGGAGTAGGTAAGATAGGGGTGGATGAAGGTGGAAGTGAAGAGTAATGAGGTGGGGAAGGCATGGGAGAATGCTGGGGGAGAAGGAATCACCCTAGAAGGACCAGCAGCATCTTCAACCTTCAACAACTTGGAGAGCTTGGAGTCCAATAGCAAGTAGAGAGAGTGCATGCTCTCAAATCAAGCTCTAAGGTCCTCAAAGTAACCTTTTATGTTCTCCATCCTCTCATACAAGGAGTCAATCTTTGCATCTTGAGCACCCTGACTTGATGTGACCCTATCAATCAGCTTACCAACCTCTAACTCAAACCTCTCAGTCAATTCATAATGTTGTGCTGTCAGAGTGGTTTGAAGAGTCCCAAAAGTCTCTTGCATTGCCTTTACCACAATGCTCTTGATTGAATGTAAGCTTGAAGATTGAGGAATAGGTTGAGACGGAGATGGAGCAGGTGAAGACTGAGCTTTAGTTGGCCTTGATACAGAGGCTCTGGACTTAGAAGGGGCTTTGGACTGCCCTGAACCTTCTCTAAAGGATATGTTCATGGAATTGAAATGAACTTGACCAAACATTTGAGGTTTGAAAGGTTTTCAAAAAGATCAAGATACCAAATTTTGTTTGAAAAGAGCAAGAAGGAAACTAAATTTGGATAAGGGATTGTGGCAGAAGGTAAGGAATTAAATATAAATTTTTTCATCTCTTGATAAATCCAGTGACCTTTATTGAAAGGCACTTTGTCTATCAGAGAGGCAAACAACCCATAATTTGTAGACCTGAAATGAGTGAAATTTTTCCTTTTTTGAACAAGGTTTATAGAATAGATATACCAGAGAGCCCTGTAAAGAGGGGGAATAGCCATAAGAGAGAACTTCAGGGGCCTTAATGGCTCACCTGGTCTGAGAATTTTAAAGAATTTCTCATAGTCATAAACAATGTTTGGCATAGGAGAAGGATTATCAATCATAAGAAGTGAATTGATAATAGAGTAAATACCCTTTTGGGTCCCTGGAAAAAAACGCAGACCCCATTTTGGTCCCTCACACAAAGAAATACCCTTTTTAGTCCCTGAAAAGGACGAATAAGGGTCGATTGGTGAACATTTTGGTACCTCACAAATTTCCAAAAAGCCCTTTTTAGTACATAAAAAAGTCCCATTTTAGTCCCTAGGGACTAAAATTGGGTCCATGTTTTTTGTGAGGGACTGATAACCTTGGAATTTATGATGTTTTAATTGCAAAAAGGAGTTACAAACTCTATCATTGTCATGTTTTAATGGATTAAATTAGTTAAATATGTAGTTTCATCTTCATAATTAGTTTATAGAATTTATTTGTATAGATCTTGGTCATATTTGGAATTTTGTTCAAAATTGGGCTTAAATCACATCTCTTTTATAATTGGGTAGTGAACACTGTTTGGTATGTTGATCATAATTTGAGTTCTAGACCTCCAAGTGATCTGAAATTTATCTTTTAGGAACGCTGAATGAAAGCCCTACAACTTATATGAAGAGTCCAGAAGCTAAATGAGACGTTTAGAGGACCCAATTGGGCTTGGAATGCAAGACAAGGTGTTGTGACGGACTCTGGAACAACGTACCGTATTTGATCCATAACTTGGGCTTCCGAACTCCAAATGAGGTCCAGTTTGAACGACTGAAAAGCTAACATCCAGGGCTACATTTCATATGAAGACAACGTGGCCCAATTCCACCGAATTCGTGGTGTAAAACAGGCTGTAAATCGGACACGGTTTTGGAGCTGTAAAGTGATTCAAAGATGCTTCCAAGTTGGCCACTAAGAAAAGTGACGAATTTGAGTTGTAAAGTGCATGGATGAGATGCTCCTAGCTGCCTATAAATAGAAGAGTGTTGTGAAGCTAAAAAAATACTTGGAGAAGAGCTCTCTCTCCCTTAGGTTCTTTCTTTCTTAAGTTTCATATCTCCTTCATCTTAAGTTCTTTCTTTTCTTGTTCAAAACCTCCTATATGGATGGTTCTTACATCTTGTTTATGATTCTTATGTATTATTTTCCTTTTGTTCATTTGAAGTCCTACATGTGATGGTTCTACCTCCTACATGGACGATTAGTTGTAATCTTTCCTCATCATTGTCTTAATTTAATTTTATGTTTTGTTCATTGAAGTCCTACATGTGATGGTTCTACCTCCTACATGGACGATTAGTTGTAATCTTTCCTCATCATTGTCTTAATTTAATTTTATGTTTTGTTCATTGAAGTCCTACATGTGATGGTTCTACCTCCTACATGGACGATTAGTTGTAATCTTTTCTTTTAATTGTTTTAGTTTATTTTTATGTTCTTCATCTTTTACCATTTTTTATGCTTGGTCATGAATAGCATGAGCTAAGTATCTTTCTAAGGTCATGTATGGATTCTTTATGAAGTTTAATTGAAATTCTGTTTTTAATTACATAATACTTGTTTTGGATGTGTTTCTTTAATCCATGTTTAATGCCTTAGTTAGTTTGATCATCTAATTAAGGAATTGAAAGATTAATTAGACCTTGGGAAAGGCTAGTTAATTCTAGGTTCAATTGATTAAAGAACATAAGGTACTAGCAAGGGAACTTGACATAGGCTTTATGCAATCATAAAGAATTCTGGAGTTAATGCAAGAATTAATTCTAATGAGCATGAGAACATGACTTTAGGATTGAGGATTAGGCTAATTGACTTAGGAATAAGCAATTAGATTAAAATCTGAAATTCGATTGACATACTCCAATTCATGGGTTAAGTAATTAAATTCTACCTTAAAAGAAGATTATGTCTTAATCTAGCTTTGGGTAAAGGAAGAACAATTAAATGGATTATTGATGACATACATGACCCTAGGCTTTTGTTAATTGTTTTCTACAAAGTTTGATTCAATTTCTTTGTCATTTTATTTTCTTTTAATATGTTCATCCAAAAACTCATATGGTTGCATCAACTTTAAATTCAAGTAAATTAGGTTGGTAGTTGGAACTTTGGTCCCTGTGGGAACGATATTTTATTACTTCGGGATACTTGCCAGTATTACATTGATAGTGTATACTTGCACTGGTTATACCTTACTCATCAAGTTTTTGGCGCCGTTGCCGGGGACCAAAATTGTCCCAATATCAACTATCTTTGCTTGTTTTATAGATTGGTGCTTGATTTATTTTAATTGCAATTTTTTTTTTCTTTATTTGGAGTTATTCCTTTTTCATTTAACTGTGTTCTTTACATCCTTGTGTTTTGGTTATTATTGTTTAGTATATTTTGCATAAGGTGTCTCGAGCTTGAATTTTGTTTCTTTAATTTGGTATTGTTATTCTTTTTGTAAAGTGCAGAATTTTCTTGTGTTAAAAAAAAAAATCCCATTAAATTGTGTGTACTTACTTGGAAATTCATTTTCTGCAAAATTTCAATTGAAACTAACTAAACCTTTCTAGTTCATTTCTTCTTGACTTTCAGGTTCTTAAGAACTAATTTCTTGATTAAGGTGTATGCAAGACTCAAATCTTCTATTTGATCAAGAAATAGAGAGGACGTTGAGACGTTTGAGAAGAGAACAAAAGGCTTTGTTACAAGTTTCTTCATCTACATACAACCGAACACGAAAATATCACAATGGCGAAGAAGCGTGAATCGTAGAAGTGTGGGAGATTTTGCTATCCCAAGGGTTAGTGAAATTGCTTCCAAAGCATTGTCAAGCCAAGGGTGGAAGCCAATAACTTTGAAATCAAGCCAGCTATTATTCAAATGGTGCAGACAGCTGTACAATTTTATGGCCTTCCTTATGAAGATCCGAACTTGCATCTAGCAAGCTTCTTGGAGATATGTGACACGTTCAAATTCAATGGCGTTACTGATGATGCCATTAGACTGAGGCTCTTCCCATTCTCTCTAAAAGATAAAGCAAGAGTCTGGTTGCAGTCACTTCCTCCTGGAGCCATCACCACTTGGGATGAACTAACTAAAAAATTCCTAGGCAAGTATTTCCCTCCTGCAAGAACAGCAAAGTCAAGAAACGACATCACCTCTTTCCAACAAGCTGATGGTGAATCACTCTATGAAGCATGGGAGCGGTTCAAAGACTTACTTAGGAAGTGCCCACATCATGGCCTTCCCGAGTGGTATCCATCCATACATTCTATAATGGGCTACGGGGAATACAAGAGGCATTGTTGATGCTGCTGCCGGTGGGGCTCTAATGGCAAAATCTTTGAATGATGCCTACAATATTTTGGAGAACATGGCTAATAACAATTACCACTGGAATGGAGAAAGGAGTAATACCAAGAAAGCAGCAGGAATTCACGAACTTGATGCATTATCAACACTTTCTCGCACGGTGTAGCTTCTATGAATAATCGGCTAAACAAGTTGACATCCACCAATGTGCAAGTAAGTAGTCAGTAACTTATGTGGAGGAGGGCACCTTACCGAGAAGTGTGCTATGAGTCAGGAAAGTGTGCAGTATGTTGCTCATCAAAATAAGCAACAATACAATCCGCACTCAAACTATTATAATCCAGGTTGGAGGAACCACCCTAATTTCTCATGGGGAAATCAAACAGGTGCACAACAACCACGACCTCCCTACAATCCTCCTGGATTTGTAGCACCAGTTCAGCCACAAGAGAAGAAAAGCAATCTTGAAGATATTCTAGCCCAATTCATGACAAGAACAGATTCTATCTTGCAAAATCACACAGCTTCTATCAAGAACCTAGAGGTGCAGGTAGGACAGATTGCTAACTCTCTAAATGTTAGGCGGCAAAGAAGGTACACTTCCCGGTAAAGAATACGAAGATCCTAGGGGTAAGGAAACTTGCCAAGCCATTTCCCTCGAAGCGGTAAAGTGTTGAAAGGTCTGAACCCGCAACTATTGAAGTTCAAATAAGTGAAGAAGCTGCAAGTAACAATCAAAGTGAAAGTAAGGTGAAAGTCAAACCAAGCCACCATACCAACTCATTGAAACCGAAAGGAAAGAATCTCAACCTCCTTTTCCTCAACGGGTAAAACCTAACTCAAAGGATAGGCAATTTTCTAGATTTTTGGATGTATTCAAGAAATTGCAGATCAACATCCCATTTGCAGAAGCTTTAGAAAATATGCCATCTTATGCAAAATTTATGAAAGAATTGTTATCCAAAAAGAGGAGATTGGTGGAAAACGAACTAGTTGCACTTTGCGAGGAGTGCAGTGCGGTTTTACAAAAGAAGTTACCACCAAAGTTGAAGGATCCAGGAAGCTTCACCATACCTTGCACAATAGGCAATCAGTTTGTGGGTAACGCCCTTTGTGATTTAGGGGCTAGCATCAATTTGATGCCCCTAACCATATTCAAAAGACTCGGCCTTGGGGAGATCAAGTCTACATCTGCAGTTCTTCGTTAGGCGGACCGAACATTGGCATATCCAAAAGGTATAATTGAAGACATCCTTGTTAAAATTGATAAACTAATCTTACCCGCAGATTTCATCATCTTAGACATGGAAGAGGACAAAGATATTCCTATCATTTTAGGAAGACCTTTCTTAGCCACTGGAGGAACGTTGATAGATGTGAAAAAGGGTGAGTTGACTATGCGGGTTGAAGACCAACAGGTTACTTTTAATGTTTTTAAGGCAGTTAAATTTTCTGATAACTGTGAGAATGTTTTCTCTATCGATGTGGTTGATAATTGCCTTAATGATTTAAAAGTAATGACTCTTCCTCTAGACCCTTTACAGGCAGCATTAGAAGAGACAGAGTCCTTTGATGGTAAGGATTTTGAATTTTCTTTAGATGACTTTTCCCTATCCTTGCGAATAAAATTTTTGAAACTTTACATGTTGAAGGTAAAGAGGTAAGTGAGCCACCCATTACTCCTAATGATGTTCCTAGTCTTGATTTAAAACAACTTCCATCACACCTCTCTTATGCCTATCTAGGAGAGGATGCTTCTTATCCGGTTATTATTGCGGTGACTTAAATCGGTACAAAAGGAAAAACTATTGAGGGTGTTAAGGGAGCACAAGAAGGCAATAGGATGGACTCTAGGCGACATAAAAGGTATAAGCCCTTCCTACGCATGCACAAGATCATTTTGGAAGAAGGAAGCAAGCCTTCAATTGAAGCACGAGGCGTCTAAACCCACACATGAAGGAAGTAGTAAAGAAGGAGATAATCAAATGGTTAGATAATGGGATCATCTATCCCATATCGATAGTTCTTGGGTCGCCCGGTACAATGTGTGCCAAAGAAAGAGAGGCACAACGGTGGTGAAGAATGACAACAATGAGCTGATTCCTACAAGGACGTGGATCGGTTGGCGTGTATGCATGGATTACGGGAAGTTAAACAAGGCAACCAGGAAAGATCATTTCCCTCTCCCATTCTTGGATCGGATGCTAGACGGGATAGCCGGGTATGACTTTTTCTTGTTTTCTTGATGGTTATTCGGGTTACAATCAAATAGCAATTGCTCCCGAAGATCAAGAGAAGACAACTTTTACCCGCCCCTATGGTACATTTGCATTTCGAAGGATGCCTTTTGGTCTTTGCAACGCCCCGCCACATTTCAAAGGTGTATGATGGCAATCTTCTATGATCTTATAGAAGACATAATGGAGGTATTTATGGATGACTTCTCTGTCTTTGGTTCTACCTTTGATGCATGTTTAGCAAATTTGTCCAAAGTGTTGCAACGATGTGTAGAAACAAACTTGGTTTTAAATTGGGAAAAATGTCATTTTATGGTACATGAAGGGGTGGTGTTAGGCCACAAAATTTCAAAAAAAGGAATTGAGGTAGACAAAGCTAAAATTGAAGTGATTGAAAAATTACCCATTCCCACTAATGTGAAGGCCATTAGGAGTTTTCTAGGACATGCGAGGTTTTTATAGGCGTTTTATAAAAGATTTTTCCAAAATCAGCAAACCTCTTTGCAATTTGTTGGAAAAAGATACAATTTTTAAAATTGATGATGATTGTATGCAAGCCTTTGAGACTCTAAAGAACAAGCTTATTTCAGCCCCCATTGTGAGTGCTCCCGATTGGAGTGCTCCATTTGAACTAATGTGTGATGCGAGTGATTTTGCAATTGGGGCTGTTTTGGGTCAAAGAAAAGACAGAATTTTTCATGCAATTTACTACGCTAGCAGAACTCTTTCAGATGCTCAAAAGAATTATGCAACAACAGAGAAAGAATTACTAGCTATAGTATTTGCATTTGATAAATTCCGAGCTTATCTGTTGGGGTCCAAGGTAGTTGTCTACACAGATCATTCTGCCATTAAATACCTGTCCAAGAAAGATTCTAAACCAAGGTTGATAAGGTGGATCCTCTTGTTACAAGAATTTGATTTGGAAATTAGAGACAAGAAGGGATCGAGAAAATCAAGTGGCCGATCACTTGTCAAGATTAGAGGAAGCAATGAAGACAAGATCGAACCGTGCATGGATTCTTCCCGGATGACAGCTCTTTGGAGTTGCCACGTCAATCCCCTGGTATCGACATTGTTAATTTTCTGGTATGTGGTATTCTACCTTCGATTTTACTTTTCAACAAAAGAAAAAGCTCATGCATGATTCAAAATTCTATTTTTGGGATGAGCCTTTTCTTTTCAAAAGATGTCCCGATCAAATAATTCGGAGGTGTGTACCACAAGAGGAAATTAATAATATTCTTGTTCATTGTCATAATTCAGATTATGGGGGCATTATGGGAGCACTAGGACTGCTTTGCTAAGGTCCTAGAAAGCGGATTTTATTGGCCTTCTTTATTCCATGATGCCCGGGAGTTTGTTGTTTCTTGTGACAGGTGTCAAAGAACAGGTAATATATCAAGGAGAAATGAGATGCCCCAGCATAGTATTCTTGAAATTGAACTATTTGATGTGTGGGGAATTGACTTCATGGGACCTTTTCCATCTTCCAACAATTGCAAATACATTCGGTGGCGGTTGACTATGTTACCAAGTGGGTTGAAGCAAAGTGGCTCTTCCTACCAATGAAGCACACCAAGTGACCAAGTTTTTAAGGAAGAATATTTTCACAAGGTTTGGTACCCCAAGAGCCATAATCGGTGATGGCGGTTCTCACTTTTGTAACAAATGGTTTGAGACACTATTAGTGAAATACGGGGTCAAGCACAAAGTGTCTACCGCCTACCACCCTCAAACCCGTGGCCAAGTGGAAGTATCAAATAGGGAGATCAAGAGAATTTCGGAGAAGGTGGTACGACCTACAAGGAAGGATTGGGCTATAAAGCTAGATGATGCTCTTTGGGCTTACGAACAGCTTACAAGACTGTCCTCGTACATCTCCCTACAAAAAGTTAGTATATGGTAAGGCTTGTCACCTTCCTGTGGAATTAGAACATAAAGCATATTGGGCCATCAAACAACTTAATCTTGATCCCACTATGGCTAAAGAACATAGACTCCTTCAGCTGAATGAATTAGATGAGATCAGGAAGGATGCCTATGAAAGTGCAAGAATCTACAAAGAAAAGACCAAAGCATGGCATGACAAGAAGATTGCTCCACGTCACTTTGAGGTAGGCCAAAAGGTATTGTTATTCAATTCAAGATTGAAATTGTTTCCGGGAAAACTCAAATCAAGGTGGAGTGGTCCCTTTAAGGTAACAAAGGTCTTCCCTTATGGTCTTTGTGGAATTGGAAGAGGAAAGTTCCAAAAGAACCTTCACCGTGAATGGCCAAAGATTGAAGCATTCTTTGGAGCAAAGATGTGCACTGAGTGAGATTTCTCATTCATCCCAGAATCCGTAAATATGGGTAACAAGTCTGCTAAAGACTATAAACTTAGCATGTGCACTATTGTCTATAGATAATTTGCTGCTAATTTTGGTTGTGTTTTCCATTTAAATTAATCAAAAAAACAAAAAAAAAACAAAAACAAAAACAAAACAAAAATATTGTGGTGGTTTCTTTGTTCTTTATTTTCTATTTGTAGTTTCTGGATTTTATTTGTTGTTTGTGCAGAATTGTCAAGCATGAAAACCTTTGGTGGCAGCCCTTACATTAAGCTTTGGGTGTCCTCTCAGTTTGGGGGAGTCTCTTTAACCCTTCTCTCTTATTTATGGTTTTCTCTTCACTACCTATTCACTTTACATATTAGACAACATTGGGGACAATGTTGGTTTTAAGTTTGGGGGTGTTGTTTGGAAACATGTATTTATTTTCTTTAAGGATAGGGTTTAAAGACTTTTTCCCAACAAGGTTTGATGTTTTCATGACTAGGCATTAGATGTTTTATTATTAAAAAAAAAAAAAAAAAAAATCTTTTAAAACATGACTTGAATGAATTCTAAGGTAGATATTGTGGGATTGGAAAATAAGAATCATGTGTTACTAGCAATGCAAAATGTGAATGTCACATATGCTATTCTTGAGTGAGTATGATCATATGTTTGAATAAACAAGTCACTAAATTTCTTGAGTAGTAGTTTGTAGATAATGATCTTGAGGATAGTATAATTGATTCCCATAGCCGTGAGGGATTGAGCTTCATATACTTATATTCTTTCTTGTGTGCACCTCACTACTTTAGCACTCTAGAACTTGTTCTCATTTCACGGTTTGAGATGGCAAGTATTACATGCATACTACGAAATGATAAAAGGCAATTTATTTCTTGTATAAACCAGTTGGCCAAATAGCCCACCTTGCATTTTCCATTGATTAACCCTTTTGAGCTTGATGCCATGTTTGTTCTTGTTATTAACCATTTTCACACAACCATTCCATACATATCCTACCTCACAAAGTGGAAAATAGTGTATGCTACGGAAGGTGAAGGTATGAACTTAATTAATGAATTTTGGAGTTGTATGATGGTTATGATCTATACGATGAATATATCAGGACAAAATAACAAAGGAGGGCTAAAAAAAAAATTATTATGTTGGTGGTACTGGTATTTCAAAAAAAAAAAAAAAAAACAAAGAGAAGAAAAAGAGAGGAATGAGGAAGAGTAAAGGATGAAAACAGTTTATATGAGATATAATTTGGATCGATCGATGATTGATATGCTTTGTTTTCCATTGTTAAAGCTACTTATCCATAAAATATCCTTCCCTAACCTTAGCCACATTACAACCTTTGAAAGACCTTTTGATTGGTTTATGCATGTATTACAAGGCGGTGGAGAATTAGAATATGAACAAGCCTATGGTAGTGTTATTGGAATGATGGTGGATTGAGTGAAATACACACCCTAAAACACTTGAGAGTTTGAGTGGATTGAATATCCAAGTGAGGGGTTTATTTATTCCAATTTACTATTTTCCTCTTGATAACTCTACTTTCTATTAACTGGAAATTAGTGAAGTGTTGATACAAGCATAATGTATTACTCATTTTTGAACTATGCTTTCACTGAACTATCTTATTTTCCTCATTCACATTGATCTTCACACCTCCTTGTTTTTAAGCTACATATGTTATCTTGAATTAATTTGCTTGAGGACAAGCAAAGATCTAAGTTTGGGGAGTTTGATAACCTTGGAATTTATGATGTTTTAATTGCAAAAAGGAGTTACAAACTCTATCATTGTCATGTTTTAATGGATTAAATTAGTTAAATATGTAGTTTCATCTTCATAATTAGTTTATAGAATTTATTTGTATAGATCTTGGTCATATTTGGAATTTTGTTCAAAATTGGGCTTAAATCACATCTCTTTTATAATTGGGTAGTGAACACTGTTTGGTATGTTGATCATAATTTGAGTTCTAGACCTCCAATTGATCTGAAATTTATCTTTTAGGAACGCTGAATGAAAGCCCTACAACTTATATGAAGAGTCCAGAAGCTAAATGAGACGTTTAGAGGACCCAATTGGGCTTGGAATGCAAGACAAGGTGTTGTGACGGACTCTGGAACAACGTACCGTATTTGATCCATAACTTGGGCTTCCGAACTCCAAATGAGGTCCAGTTTGAACGGCTGAAAAGCTAACAGCCAGGGCTACATTTCATATGAAGACAACGTGGCCCAATTCCACCGAATTCGTGGTGTAAAACAGGCTGTAAATCGGACACGGTTTTGGAGCTGTAAAGTGATTCAAAGATGCTTCCAAGTTGGCCACTAAGAAAAGTGACGAATTTGAGTTGTAAAGTGCATGGATGAGATGCTCCTAGCTGCCTATAAATAGAAGAGTGTTGTGAAGCTAAAAAAATACTTGGAGAAGAGCTCTCTCTCCCTTAGGTTCTTTCTTTCTTAAGTTTCATATCTCCTTCATCTTAAGTTCTTTCTTTTCTTGTTCAAAACCTCCTATATGGATGGTTCTTACATCTTGTTTATGATTCTTATGTATTATTTTCCTTTTGTTCATTTGAAGTCCTACATGTGATGGTTCTACCTCCTACATGGACGATTAGTTGTAATCTTTCCTCATCATTGTCTTAATTTAATTTTATGTTTTGTTCATTGAAGTCCTACATGTGATGGTTCTACCTCCTACATGGACGATTAGTTGTAATCTTTCCTCATCATTGTCTTAATTTAATTTTATGTTTTGTTCATTGAAGTCCTACATGTGATGGTTCTACCTCCTACATGGACGATTAGTTGTAATCTTTTCTTTTAATTGTTTTAGTTTATTTTTATGTTCTTCATCTTTTACCATTTTTTATGCTTGGTCATGAATAGCATGAGCTAAGTATCTTTCTAAGGTCATGTATGGATTCTTTATGAAGTTTAATTGAAATTCTGTTTTTAATTACATAATACTTGTTTTGGATGTGTTTCTTTAATCCATGTTTAATGCCTTAGTTAGTTTGATCATCTAATTAAGGAATTGAAAGATTAATTAGACCTTGGGAAAGGCTAGTTAATTCTAGGTTCAATTGATTAAAGAACATAAGGTACTAGCAAGGGAACTTGACATAGGCTTTATGCAATCATAAAGAATTCTGGAGTTAATGCAAGAATTAATTCTAATGAGCATGAGAACATGACTTTAGGATTGAGGATTAGGCTAATTGACTTAGGAATAAGCAATTAGATTAAAATCTGAAATTCGATTGACATACTCCAATTCATGGGTTAAGTAATTAAATTCTACCTTAAAAGAAGATTATGTCTTAATCTAGCTTTGGGTAAAAGAAGAACAATTAAATGGATTATTGATGACATACATGACCCTAGGCTTTTGTTAATTGTTTTCTACAAAGTTTGATTCAATTTCTTTGTCATTTTATTTTCTTTTAATATGTTCATCCAAAAACTCATATGGTTGCATCAACTTTAAATTCAAGTAAATTAGGTTGGTAGTTGGAACTTTGGTCCCTGTGGGAACGATATTTTATTACTTCGGGATACTTGCCAGTATTACATTGATAGTGTATACTTGCACTGGTTATACCTTACTCATCAGGGACCCAAAAGGGTATTTACTCTTGATAATATCAGCAGAGATGGTAATTCCACTTCCTCGAACAGAAGTAACACATTTATCCTCAATGAGGTTACCATCCTTATCTAAAACATTGGCCATAGACATGTTGAAGTAAAAATGTTTTACCAAAGAAGGGGTATAGGCAATGTGAATGGCTAGCAGATTTTTGAATTGCTCAAGCCAAAGAGATAAGTCAAGATTGCACTCCTCCTTTAGCTTAACAAGATCCATATACATTGTGGGACAGAAACCATGAGAAAATATTTATCTTTGTATTCCTTTAACTCAAAATCAATAAAAGGGGTAGGAGTACAAAGATAACCAAAAGTAGGTGGTTTTCAAAAGTCAAGTGGACAAAAAGAGAGTTTAGAGGGTCCAGATACCTTCAAACCAGATTGACCTTGAGTGTGACCAGTCTGAGACTTAGATGCAGATGCACTAATAGCAGAGACAGTGACAACCTTCTTCTTCTTCTTCTTGAGTGGAGCCACAATAGGTTCTTTATCCCTTCGCTTAGTAGCAAGAGGGTCTATTTCCTTTGGAGGTGGAACCGCAGGAGGCTCCTGAACCTTTAGCTTTTTGGGTTTCTTTGAAGGTGTCTCAACAGACGCCTTAGATTGAAGATTAGACGAAGGTTTTCGCTATCGTTTGGATCGTGATGAAGCTGGAGGAGATGCAAATGCAGTCGCTTCATAGTTTGAAGATGATTCTTTAGGATTTTTCGAAGGCATTTTGAGAGATTGAAGGTCGGAGAAGAGAGAATTTTGGAGAGAAAAGCGAGACGACTTGAGTTAAGGTTTGGCGAAGAGACAGAAATGAAGAGCAGCAGACGCAGTCATATATATATATACAATGCATGACTTGAGTCAATTAATGAGTGACTCGAGTTAAAGATAAGAAATACTGACCTGGAAGCACGATTCATATACCTGTGACTTAAGTTAGGGTTGGATGACTCGAGTCAAATTAGATGCTTTTGTTCTATGTCTTCACGTGGGTCGACTTGAGCTTGCTTTGACTCGAGTCAAATCAATGTTGATTTCTCTCTGTTTGACGATGACTCGAGTTATCTCATGCTGACTCGAGTTAGCCTAACTTCACACAAATATGTTAGCGACGAGAGATTAACTGACTCGAGTCATTCATTAATTGACTTGAGTCACACATATAAGTCATTATTCAAATACTGAAATAGCCCGATATGACTCGAGTTAGACAAGGTTGACTCAAGTTACACAGTTCAAAATCACTTGTTTTTCACAGTTTAAAGAGACGTGACTTGAGTTACCCATGTCTGACTCAAGTCATTCTTACTCGGTGTTAGTTACTGATGCCATTTTACATAGTCCTGCAAAAACAAGATCTAGAGACTCTGAAGAGTGATTGTGGATCATAAAAAACATACAACTAACATTGAGTAAGAATAACTTACAGTTCTTTGGGATTTACCATTCCCAATTCTCTTTTGATGAACATAAATTGCTCTTTGGCCAATGGTAAATGGGTAGGGATTAACATCACATTGACATCCTTCTTCTGAACATAATCCCTTATGAAGTGATGTCTAACATCAATATGCTTGGTCCAAGTATGTTGCACTAAATTCTTAGCCAAGCTTATTGTGCTAGTGTTGTCACATAAGATTGGGATTTCTTTGAGATGAATTCCCAAATCATGAAGTTGCTGCTTGACCCATAGCACTTGAGCACAATAACTTGATGCAACAATATATTTAGCTTCAATTGATGATAATGAGACGGTTGTTTGTCTCTTGCTAAACCATGAGACAAGTGATCTACTAAGGAATTGACATTGACCACTTGTGAAAGTGGAGCTAAATCACCAAGAGGGGGGTGAATTGGGGATTTTAAAAATCTTTTTAAGAAAACCTATGTTTTTGAACACTAAAACAGAGATGAACAAGGATGAGAGTAGAAGAGCAAGACACAAGGATTTATACTGGTTCGGTCCAATCTCTTGACCTACGTCCAGTTCCCAGACTCTCTGGGATTTTCACTATCTTAATTGATTACACACTCTGTACTCAAGAGTAGTTCTCTCACTAGAACCTACTCCCCCTTACAAGTTGCAATCAATGAACCCAATCACCAAGTCCCCCGACTTGTGATCCTTTACAATAAATGATATACAGAAAAGAAACTTTCTCTAAGAGTGGATATTGATAAACACTGAAGCTTTAAGTGTCAAAAGACACAATACAAGTGAAAACAGAAATGTGGTTGAAGAACTTTGAATACTATGCATTTTCAGCTGATGTGTTGGTTGAGAAGACTTGAATGCTGCTCTATTTATACTAAGGGAGCATTAAAGATCCGTTGCATGCTCCATTATGACCGTTGTAATATTAATCTGGCTGTTGGAGGCACTTTGGAGTCTTCTCTCTCTACTCTTCACTTAATCCAGTTGTACGAAGATCGAGTTGACTTCTTGAATATTAGTCGTTGGAATAGCAGCCTCTTTTGGATGTGGTAGGTAGACATTAATCCTTTGTAAGCGTGTGCAGAAGGATTACCCTAAAGTATGCAACTTTCAGGGTTTATCATTTAATGTTCTGACATCACTTTTGCTTTATCTTTAAACCTTCAATAAACATTCTCTAATTCATCTGAAACTCACTAAAAAAGTGGTTAAACATATCTAGGAACATTAGAGATTAATCATAGGAAGTATTAAGATCAAACAAGAAGGTTTAAGGAATTCACAGAATTTGAAATTCTGAGTATGTGCCGAAACCTCGAGGTTTGTTCTTCAAACCTCGAGTTTTGGACTGTAGCAAATGAAAGTGATCTAAGTCCAAAACATCAAACCTGGAGGTTTCAAACCAAAACCGGAGATTTTTAACACAGCAAAAAGCGACACCCTTTCTGTTTGGAAAATACTCGAGGTTTTATCAGAAACCTCGAGGTTTCACTTTGAATGTGAAACTTTGCAAAATCGCGCCAAGTGCAAACCCGGAGGTTTTCCAGAAACCTGGAGGTTTTCAAAACCAGTGAAAAGTCGTTTGCTCTCTGGATGCCAAAACCTGGAGGTTTTGTATCAAAACTCGAGGTTTCTCTAAAAATGTGAAATTCCGAGTTTTTGCGCCAAAACAGAAACCTGGAGGTTTGAGAGTAAAACTGGAGGTCTTGTATGTTGGAAAAACTTAGATACTTTTCGTCGGACAAACCTCGAGGTTTGTCCCCAAAACTCGAGTTTTCTCTTAATTTCGAAAACTTTGAGAAAACTTCATTTAGCTCAAACCTGGAGGTTTTCTTACAAAACTGGAGGTTTTAAAATGTTCAAAACTTAGGAGACTCTCTGTAAGTCAAAACCTCGAGGTTTGAATAGTAACCTCGAGTTTTTCCATTTTTCAGAAAAATCGATGAGAAGTCTCTGTATAACGAAACCTGGAGGTTTCTCTGGAAACCTAGAGTTTTGCTCAGTCCAGAAACCTGGAGTCCTTTTCTGTAAGGCCAAACCTCGAGGTTTGAACAAGAACCTCGAGTTTTGCTCTTACAAAGTGGGTTTTACACATTTGAGAGCAAAAACTTTATGCTTTGTTTACAATTATTGGAGATCATCAAAACCCTTAGAGAACTAACATTCTTCCCCTTTTTGATGATGACAACATTTGTAAACAAACATCTATGAGAGTTTGAAAGAGTTTAATTTTTGCAGTTGATAATTTGTGAAATGCTCATTTTGCAAAGTAAACAAGAAGATATCAGAGATGAGCAACAGAAGCATAATTGAAACACAAAGATCACAACTTATATTTCACAAACTAGAAGATATTACAAGATATCATATTAGCAACATATCCAAAATAACATTATCATGAGAGACATAATTTCAAAGTTCTCCAAAAACTCTTCTAAAATTGAAACTCTAATCCTTGCAAATCTCTCCCCCTTTGTCATCTTCAAAATTAAGGTTGACCAAAGGTGTAGAAGGAGGGGAAAGATGAAGAACTTCAGTTGAGGGAGTAGCTGGAGAAGGAAGAACTTCAGTGGCTGGGGTAGATGGTGATGGAAGGATGATCGTAATGCGGTGTAGTGGTTCCAACTGGAAAGGTGAAGATGGGAGTCGATGGATCGGGAGAGGTGGTTGGGATCTGAGGTGAGGTGAAGGTGAAGGAAGGTGACGATGAACCAGAAGCATGGCCAGAAGTGCTAGGACCAGCAGCAGTGCCAAAAGGTGAGGAAGGTCCAGTGTGCAAGTGCTTCACAAGCTTGTCCAGTTTGTCATTGAGATCCATGTGAGAAACAATCTGAGTAGACAATTTGGCATCAATCTCTTCAACCTTTTCTCTAAGGTCAACTGACTGCCCAGAAACCATTTCAAGATGCTCCTTCATGGCATCCTGAATCTCAATGAGCCCATTATGCTCGTGAGTCATCTCTGCTCTTATCTTGCCCATTTCAAATTCCATACGCATAGACATTGCAGCAAGAGCAGTATCCACAACTTCCTTGATCTGTGAAGCAAGATCAGCTGGCAGTGATGTCTGAGGAGGTGGTGGGGCGGATTGAGCTTCTTGAGCTTGGGATTGAGCCGAGGTTGAGATGTTATTGGTTGTGATGCGGAAGGAGCCCGTGGATCGCCTGCCAAGATCCTTCTTCCCCAAACTTAATTTTCATCAAATTTAACATTGTTTTCCCAAACGATGGGGGATACTCAAGTGTGTCAACAGTACCCACATACCAGATTTTGTAGTAGTAGAGAATGAAAGATATCAGCGAAGGAAATGGTATATGCGATAGCTTTCTGCGGGAAAATTTAAATTTAACCATAGCTTGGAATATCCAGTGACCAAGGTTGAAAGGCACCTTTTTCATAAAGGCTGTAAAGGGTTGATAGTCTTGTTGAGTGAAATGGGTGTAATTTCCTCCTTTCGGAAGAAAATTCCTAGAGTAGACATACCACAAGACCCTATTTTCAGCAGACATAGAACCAGGATTAAACGAAAGCCTAATACATTGTTCTGGGGGAAAAGGCTCGTCTGGCTTGAGAGTTTCAAAATTTTCCTGATTGCTGTAATTGAATTCAGGAATAGGTGGAGGATTGTCAATTTTCAGAATTTTGTTCAAAATTGAGGCGGATTGGTGAACTCGACACCCTTAACTACAGTGGTCACTTTTTCTTCAATCAAGTCACCATCTAGGCTTAGTTCGTTATCATACTTCATATGGTAGTAGAACAAACGAACGAGGTTGGGAGTATAGGGTGCTGATATGGAAACAAAAGACTCATATTGTTTCAGCCAAGGTGACAGATCAAAGTGACATTCATTGAAAAATTCTTTTAAATTAACAAATACTACAGGACATAAGTCACGATGTAAGTAACCTTCCCTAAACTTATCATTCTCTTCCTTAGTCATAGTAGAAGGGCGGTTGCAAAACCTTGGTGGAGAGATATGTCTCGTAGATGTCTGAGATAGCATTCTCAGCTATTGAAGGTACTTCCTCTTTGTTCTGATCCTGAGCAGAAGCAGTGGCTTGAGTCGAAGCTTGACCTTTTGAGGTTTGCTGAGACTGGGACACAGAAGCCCTCTTCTTTCTTGCAGGTTTGCTCGATTTGGAAGTCTCAGAAACCTTTGCCTTTCCTTTTTCTTTGGGTTCAGGTTCCTTTCTTTTCTTCGCTGGTGACTTAGGTGGTTCTTTGAATGAAACTCCTTTTCTTTTTGGGTTTGGCGATGGAGCTTCAGGGATTGTGCCTTGTATTCCTCGAATCGCACGGTCTGCACCAAGATGAAGACGATTTGGGATGGTTTTTGTTCTCACTGGTCGTTGTGGAGGAGGAGGAGACCATGATTTGGTTCCTTCCTAACTGGAATCAGTGGCGGAAGTGACTTGGGGGTTTGATTTCGAAGCCATTGGAGGGTTTTGCAGAAGAATTTAGGGCGAGGGACGAAGAAATCAGAGAGAAGAGTGAAAGACGAGGCTAAACCTAGAGTTTTAGGTCGAGTTTTGAAGAACATAAGCAGTATCACATATATATAGTTGCGACAAAACTCGAGGTTTCAAGACAAACCTCGAGGTTTGATAAATATTTACCCACCTGGACTTCAAAGGTGTTCTGTGAACCTTTGAAACGTCAGTGCGCAAAAACTCGAGGTTTTCTCCAAAACCTCGAGGTTTTGAAATTCTTCAAAAACTCGATATCTCTCTGTCTTATGAAAACTTGAGGTTTCTAATGAAAACTCGAGGTTTCACTTTCTCCAAAAGTTTCAGCTGTTATCTGACCCCGACATTCCACGACCAAACCTCGAGGTTTTCTCCAAAACCTCGAGGTTTTGCTTCTCGACAGCAAAACCAAGATTTTTCAATATCCTGCATAAAACATATCTAGACACTCCGAAGCTTAAGTTAGTAATTTTCAATCATCAAAACCATAACTAACATTGAGTAAGGAATACTTACAGTTCATTGGGATTTACCATTCCCAATTCTCTTCTTATAAAATTGAATTGCTCCTTAGCCAATGATTTGGTGAAGATGTCAGTAAGTTGAAGATGAGTTGGGATGAACATGACTTTGACATCTCTCTTCTGAACATGATTCCTTATGAAATGATGCCTCACATCAATATGCTTGGTCCGAGTATGTTGAACTGGATTCTTTGCCAAGCTTATTGTGCTTGTGTTGTCACACAATATTGGGATCTCCTTCAAGTTGATTCCCAAGTCAGATAGTTGTTGCTTGAGCCATAAAACTTGAGCACAGCAACTTGAGGCAGCTACATATTCAGCTTTTGTAGAGGACACTACCACACTGGTTTGCTTCTTGCTAAACCGGGATACAAGTGAGCCACCAAAGAATTCACATTGGCCACTTGTGCTCTTTCTATCGTCTTGTACCAAGCATGGTCGAATCGAATATGCCACCAAATGTTCGGAGTTGACCTTTGGGAAACCACAATCCAAGGGTCTTTGTGTCAGCAAGATATCTGAATATCCTCTTCACATATTCAGCATGTGACTCCTTTGGAGCAGACTGAAACCTTGCACACATTCCCACACTGAATTGGATGTCTGGGCGACTTGCAGTCAAATAGAGCAATGATCCAATCATCCCTCTATATCTTGTAATATTAAAGTCCTTGCCCTCTTCATCAGCATCCAATGAGGCAGTGGAACTCATTGGGGTGTCAGCTCCTTTGCATTGATCCAACCCAAACTTCTTCAGCAGATCATTGAGATACTTAGTCTGAGATATGAAGATTCCATCTTTTCTTTGTTTAATTTGCAGACCAAGGAAATAGTTGAGTTCTCCCATCATGGACATCTCAAACTCTCCCTGCATACTCTTAGCAAAATCTTCACACAAATCATCATTAGAAGCACCAAATATAATGTCATCAACATATATCTGAACAATTAAAATTTCACTAAGCTTATTACTCTTTATGAAGAGAGTTGTATCTGATTTTCCGCTAATAAATCCTTGATCAAGAAGGAACTTGCTTAATCGCTCATACCAAGCTCTAGGAGCTTGCTTAAGACCATATAATGCCTTTTTGAGACGATAAACATGATCTGGATGATGATCATCTTGAAAACCAGGAGGTTGTTCTACATAAACTTCCTCTTGAATAAAACCATTTAGAAAAGCACTTTTTACATCCATTTGATAGAGCTTGAATCTTTTGACACAAGCAAAGGCTAGAAGAACTCTTATGGCTTCCAATCTTGCCACTGGAGCATAAGTTTGTTCATAATCAATTCCTTCTTCTTGATTATAGCCTTTAGCAACCAATCTTGCCTTATTACGGACAATAATTGCTGATTCATCTCGTTTGTTTTTTAATACCCATTTGGTGCCAATGACCGGATGGTCCTTGGGCCTAGGTACCAAATCCCAAACTTGATTCCTATCAAATTGATGCAACTCCTCTTGCATAGCTATTATCCAATCATTGTCTGAAAGGGCTTCATCTATCTTAGAGGGTTCAATATGAGATATGAATGCAGAGAAAATTACTTCATTTAAAGTGTTGTTTCGGTTCTTACTCCTTGACTTGCATCACCTATTACTTGGTCCAAAGGATGATTCCTTATGAACTTCCAAGCTCTAGGCTGAGACTGATCAGGATTTTCAAGATTGTTTTGGGGATCAGCCTCAAAAACATTTTCAGGATTTTCAACAGATGCAGGAGTAGTTTTCGAAAAGAATTGATTTTTGAAAACATTTTCTTCTTCATCATCCAAGGATTTATCAGTCTTGGATTCACAGAAAACAACATGCATAGACTCTTCAACAATTCGAGTACGAGTATAAAAAACTCTATAAGCTTTACTCCTATTTGAATAGACCAAAAATATACCTTCATATGCCTTGGGATCAAACTTTCCCAAGTTATCCTTACCATTGTTGTGGATGAAACACTTACATCCAAACACATGCAGATGACCCAAATTTGGCTTTCTTCCCTTGTAAAGTTCATAGGGAGTCTTGTTCAACTTCTTTCGGAGATAAGCCCGATTAGAGATATAGCAAGCTGTACTCATTGCATCGCCCGAACACTTGAGAAGTGTTGTTCTCATTAAGCATTGCTCTTGCCATCTCGGTGAGGACTCGATTCTTTCTTTCTACAACTCCATTCTGTTGAGGAGTCCTTGGGGCTGAGAAGTTGTGATCAATGCCATTGTTGTCACAGAACTCGGCAAATGCATGGTTTTCGAATTCTCCTCCATGATCGGTTCGAATACCGAAATTGAGAAACCTTTCTCGTTTTGGACCTTCTTGGCAAAACATACAAACCGATCAAATGTTTCATCTTTCGAGGATAAGAAAATAGTCCAAGCAAATCGAGAAAAATCATCAACTATGACCAAGGTATAAAGATTGCCACCAAGGCTTTTTACTCTAGCTGGTCCAACTAGATCCATATGAAGTAGTTGGAGTGGTCTATTAGTTGAAACTTCATTTTTCGATTTGAAAGAAGATTTGGTTTGTTTTCCTTTTTGACAAGCATCACAAATCATGTCGTTTTTAAATTGAAGTTTTGGAATGCCAATAACCAAATCCTTTTTAAGTAATCTGTCAAGTTGGATCATATTGACATGAGCTAATCGCTTGTGCCATAGCCAACTTTCATCTAGATTACTAACAAAACATTTTTCAGAACCAGAGCCATTTCTAGAGAGATTAAGTGTATAACAATTTCCATCTCTAGGAGCTCTGAATAAAGCCTTTGATTTAATATTTTCTAAAGAGGGAACATCCTTTCTTACTATCAAGCATTCCTCAGAATCAAAGATAACTAAGTTACCTTTATCAGTGCTTTGGCTTACACTGAGGAGATTGTGGCATAGTCCTTCAACAAGGTAGACATCTTTGATTTGTGGTCCTTCATTGTTGCCAATTTCACCAATTCCAAGAATCTTTCCAGATTGATTTGCCACCAAAGGTCCCTTGCCACCATCTTTGGGCTTGATTGAAGCAAACTTGGATTGGTCTCCGTCATATGTCTTGAGCATCCACTATCAATGTACCACTTGTTGGGATTTGATGCTCTTAGACAAACCCGCAAGACACAAGAGATCAAGTCTTAGGTACCCATCTTTTCTTGGGTCCTTTGGGGTTAGTATGTGTCTTAGGAACCTTGTAGGATCCCTTAGGCACCCATTGATAGTTTCCCATGGGCTTACTCTTTCCTTCCTTTTTATGAAAATAGGAAGAAGTAGTACGACCCTTTCGATTACAATAATTGCAATGTGCAAAAGGATTTGAAGAATGAACTGATTTTCGAAAATAGTTCAAATAGTTCTTTTCTCCAAATTTCTTTTTCCCTTTTGTTTTATCAAAATTTGGTTTGTAACCGATTCCTGATTTATCATTTATGAATTTTTGTTCTTTCAAAATGACATTGAGCATTTCACTTCCTTTAGTGAATTTCTCAAGTGCCTTTGTAAGATGCAAATTCTTTTCTTGAGTTCGGGGCAATCTTCACAAACAACATTTTCGAGATGGGAAAGCTTTTCAACTTGCGTTCAAGAGTGACATTTTTCTTTTTCAAGACAATATATTTTTCATCGGAAGTTTTTCAAATTTCGTTTGAACAACAATATACTCAAAGCAAACAATTCATCATAGGACGGTTTTGAATCGTATACCTCATCATTGTTGTCATGTCGCTCTTCTTCTTCAGCAACTAAACAGATATTCGCTTTGTCTTCCTCATCAGCTTCATCTTCATCAGATGAGCTATCTCCCCAAATCGCTGAGACATAGGCTTTCTTTTTTAATCGGTTGAACTTCTTTTCTTTGTCCTTGTTGTTCAGCTGGGGACACTCAGACTTGATGTGGCCAGGCTTCTCGCACTCATAACATATAATTGGCTTCTTTGTCTCGGTCTTGCCGGAGCCGCCTTTGTGAAATCTCTTGTACCCTTGATCCTTTCGGTAGAATCTTTTGAATCTTCAAATGATCATGCCCAGCTTCTTTTTCTTCGTCTTCCTCTTCATCATCATCATCTGTCTCTTTAGCTTCTTTGATAGACTTAAGAGCTATGCCTTTGCTCTTACTATGGATTTCATCAAGTCCCTTTCGAACTTGATCTTGCCTTCATATTTCGATAAGCTACCAAATAAACGCTACTGATTGCATTGATACGCGCATGAGCTTCTTCGATGGCAAGTAACCTTGGCTTCTCATTCCTTGCCGAGAATGTTCAAGATTTTTTCGACTTGAACGGTTCATCATAGATTTTTCCCAACGTAGCAAGTTGATTGATCAGATGAGTGAATCTAAGCCGGAACTCATCAATCGATTCCCCTAACTTCATACGAAGAAGATCGTACTCAGTCATAAGGGTGTTAACTCTATTCTCCTTGACTCCAGTGGTTCCTTCGTGTGCCAGCTTCAATGCGTCCCACATTGCTTTAGCAGAAGTCTTGGAGCATATTCAAAAGTATTCACTCTGACTTAAGGCACTCTGGAGCATGAGAATGGCTTTCTTTGTTAAGAACAATCGCTTATGGTCATTCTCATCGTATTCTTCTTCCCGCTTTGGAGTTTTTACTCCATCTTTAGTAGTTGAAGGAACATAGTCTCCTTTTTCAAACACTCTCCAGAGACCATATTCAGAAGCCATAACGAAGACTTTGAATTTGTTTTTCCAGAATGAGTAGTGCTCTCCAATGAATCCCGGTGGTCGGTTGATAGAAGCTCCATCAGGTAGAATACCTTCCATAGTGATCCTTCTCGAGATGTTAATCTCTTCAGAGAAGACCTTCCTCTGATACCAAATGAAAGTGGATCTAAATCACCAAGAGGGGGGTGAATTGGGGATTTTAAATTTTTTTTAAGAAAACCTCTGTTTTTGAACACTAAAACAGAGATGAACAAGGATGAGAGTAGAAGAGCAAGACACAAGGATTTATACTGGTTCGGTCCAATCTCTTGACCTACGTCCGGTCCCCTAGACTCTCTGGGATTTTCACTATCTCAATTGATTACACACTCTGTACTCAAGAGTAGTTCTCTCACTAGAACCTACTCCCCCTTACAAGTTGCAATCAATGAACCCAATCACCAAGTCCCCCGACTTGTGATCCTTTACAATAAATGATATAGAGAAAATAAACTCTCTCTAAGAGTGGATATTGATAAACACTAAAGCTTTAAGTTTCAAAAGACACAATACAAGTGAAAACAGAAATGTGGTTGAAGAACTTTGAATGCTATGCGTTTTCAGCTCATGTGTTGGTTGAGAAGACTTGAATGCTGCTCTATTTATACTAAGGGAGCATTAAAGATCCGTTGCATGCTCCATTATGACCGTTGTAATATTAATCTGGCTGTTGGAGGCACTTTGGAGTCTTCTCTCTCTACTTTTCACTTAATCAAGTTGTACAGAAGATCAGAGTTGACTTCTTGAATATTAATCCATTGGAATAGTAGCTACTGGATGTGGTAGGTAGACATTAATCCTTTGTAAGCGTGTGCAGAAGGATTACCCAAAAGTATGCAACTTTCAGGGTTTAGCATTTAATGTTCTGACATCACTTTTGCTTTATCTTTAAACCTTCAATAAACATTCTCTAATTCATCTGAAACTCACTAAAAAAGTGGTTAAACATATCTAGGAACATTAGAGATTAATCATAGGAAGTATTAAGATCAAACAAGAGGGTTTAAGGAATTCGCAGAATTTGAAATTCTGAGTATGTGCCAAAACCTCGAGGTTTGTTCTTCAAACCTCGAGTTTTGGATTGTAGCAAATGAAAGTGATCTAAGTCCAAAACATCAAACCTGGAGGTTTCAAACCAAAACCGGAGGTTTTTAACACAGCAAAAAGCGACACCCTTTCTGTTTGGAAAATACTCGAGGTTTTATCAGAAACCTCGAGGTTTCACTTTGAATGTGAAACTTTGCAAAATCGCGCCAAGTGCAAACCCGGAGGTTTTCTAGAAACCTGGAGGTTTTCAAAACCAGTGAAAAGTCGTTTGCTCTCTGGATGCCAAAACCCGGAGGTTTTGTATCAAAACTCGAGGTTTCTCTAAAAATGTGAAATTCTGAGTTTTTGAACCAAAACAGAAACCTGGAGGTTTGAGAATAAAACTGGAGGTTTTGTATGTTGGAAAAACTTAGATACTTTCTGTCTAGACAAACCTCGAGGTTTGTCCCCAAAACTCGAGTTTTCTCTTAATTTCGAAAACTTTGAGAAAACTTCATTTAGCTCAAACCTGGAGGTTTTCTTACAAAACTGGAGGTTTTAAAATGTTCAAAACTTAGGAGACTCTCGTAAGTCAAAACCTCGAGGTTTGAACAAGAACCTCGAGTTTTTCCATTTTTCAGAAAAATCGATGAGAAGTCTCTCGTATAACGAAACCGGAGGTTTCTCCGGAAACCCGGAGGTTTGCTCACCCGTAAAACCCGGAGTCCTTTTTCGTAAGGCCAAACCTTGAGGTTTGAACAAGAACCTCGAGTTTTGCTCTTACAAAGTGGGTTTTACACATTTGAGAGCAAAAACTTTATGCTTTGTTTACAATTATTGGAGATCATCAAAACCCTTAGAGAACTAACAACTTGTACTCTTTCTATCCGTCTTGTATCCAACATGATCTGAGTCTGAATATGCCACAAGATGTTCAGGTTGACCTTTAGGAAACCACAATCCGAACTCCTTTGTATCAACAAGCACTACTACAAAAAATAGTTTTAACTTCCCTAATTGGCGTCCTAATTTTAAAAACGAAAGTAAAAAAAAAAAGGCGGTGGCATTTTTGTAATTATATAGTAGAAAAGTTGACTTTTGGCATCTAACTTTTGAACTTAGACGACAAAAGTGTTGCTTTTGACGTCTAAATACAAAAGTTAGACGCCAAAAGTGGACCCTAGCGCCAAAAACACTTTTGGTTTCTAAGTTGTATATTTAGACGCCAAAAACATCACTTTTGGAGTCTAATTTTCAAAGTTAGATGCCAAAATCATTTTGGATTTGTACTTTTTTTTTGTTTCAGGCGCTTTAGACCGTGACTTCCCTTCTTTATTTTGGTTTCTCGGGCTTCTCATTATATCTAAGGCACACCCATACTTCTCTTTTCAAACTTTCCATCTGTCACTTCCGAGATATGCTCAAATCACGGACGGTGGACGGTGCGTCACAATCGCGGACGTTGGACGGTGGACAGTGGATGGTGAAGGCAACGCGAATGGTGGACGGTGGAGGCGACGCAGACGATGAAGGTGACGGCGGACACGGTGAGTCGATCCAGACTTTTTCAACCGCAGGGGAAGAGACTTCGACGAAGGTATTTTTGCAAGCCCAGTCTTTCCGTTATTTGCCCCAAATGTAAACAACACTTATGTAATTGATTATTCCTTTCCTTTGGTGCAGAATTTTAATTTTTTATTACCTGAGATGGCTTTATTGGTTACTGATAATACTACTCGTGCATTTCTGTGTGTACGATTTGCAATCTTTTTAGTGTCAGTGCAGCTATACTCTCTATTGCGTCCAGCTGTTGATGTTGCAGAAATTTTTTTATGGCTCATGGTTGTGGATACTATTCTATGTGCTTCTTGTTGGTCTGCATGGACTGCCAGAGAAGAAGCCATTGAGCATGAGAAACTAATAAAGGTTACTTAAATTAAATTCTGTGTCAATTTAATTCTTTTATATGAGCTAATTTTGTTCTTTTTGAAGGCATAAATCCTTTCTTTTTTAATTACTCACTAGCTTAGTTACTGATATATGAATAACTCGTTTGCTTGTAGGATGGTTCAAATGAACTTGTAAATATGGAGAATGTTGGTTACAGTAGTTATGTGGAAATTGCTACTGTTGCAGCAGTTCTTTTTGTTGTGGTTGCTTCTTGTTTCTTGGTCATGATTTACAAGTTAATGTCATATTTCGGTTTATCGAGATTCGGTGGTTCTATTTTGCATTGGTGGGGTAGAGGTGTGTCATTCTTTTTCCACTTTCGGTTCCACCTTATCGAATTCAGCTCTTTTCTCGCTTTCCGGATTATAACCGATTCGGTGATGAAGCATGCATTACTAACCACTGTGAATGTTCTTAAAACACCTGCAAAATCCTAGGTTTAAGTTATGCATCGTTAATAACTTTTAGCTCCCTTCAATTCAAGCATCTGAATTCAGATATATTTTAACCACAGTTTGACTTGATGTTTGACTATAGGACAAGTGAGGGATTGGGGGATGGAGAAAGAGAAGGAGGGGGAAATAGAGATGATGAAGAGAAAGATAAAGAGTGTACTATGAAAAGAAGAATATTTTAGTTTTAAGTGGTTAGAAAATCCAAATTTAGGTTATAGGAGGCTTAGTGCAAAGGAATTAATAGATCCGGATACCAATTGCAAATTTTTTACATGGGAGGGGATATTAGAATTGTAGTCGAAGGTCAGGGTAGGTAAAGGCAATTTCTCCTTAATATTAATGTAGGAACTTGGAATGGCAGAATTGTTGAGCAAAAGAACTGACACAGTTTGAAAGTGGAACAAATTTTAGAAACAGAAAAAAGATTGCTTAGAGAAGGGGAAAAAGGAAATCATTGGGCTTTCTTTTTATTTTGGAGTGGATATGCAATTTTTTAGTAATTCCTTAGTTTAGATAAACATCTAACTGTCATAGTTTATGTAAGCCATCGCTTAATTTTTATTTCACATGCTTGTAAGATACTTTTTGCATGAATAGTTACTTGGAATCAATGTTCTAGGACCGCATGATTATGTTGTCATTGTACCTCTAAATCGACTTTCTTGTGCTTTCGTGGACCGCAAACTTGTTTAGTGGCTCTTTTATCATGGTACTATTCTTTTATTCTTGTCTCCTTCTGTAGATTCTTATGTATGCTTCTGTCATCAAAGTCATACCCATTTATGAAGGATTGGTATTGGATGAGATGAAAATTTTATTATTAATTTATGGAATTTTCTCTTGCTTTGCAAGTGTTGTTGTTCTTTTATGTTATTTATCTTGTTCTCTTAGTAGCTAAAACCATTGACAACGAACTTTTATTTGTTAAGGTTCATACATGTTTTCAATGATTTATTTTTGTCCTCAAATGCATAATTAACCAATTTGGTAATTATGGATAGTGCTAGCAAATTAGAGAAAGAATGACATGATCTAGATTTCAATTCATTTCTACATGCTTGTTTATTGAAATATTTTTTTGTCAACTATTTATTGAAATATATAGCTTAAGGAAGTTGTCAGTTATTTGATAATGGTTCTAAAGAATGGATTAGCCGATATGCAATCACATGGGTTTTGGTGGACATTGGGCAAACATACACTTTTTTTCTCGCATTATAAGCATCATGTGTGATCCTCCTGTGATGTATATTCGTTTCTTTCTCCTTTATTTTCAACATTACATGAAATGATAAATTTTGTTCATGAAAGAATTCATATTTATAGTCTCTGGATGTTGAATAGATGGTTTGTCTTATCTGGTTCCTTTGTTAGTTATTATTTTGAATTGGCAATAAAATGTCTTTAGTTTCAAATGGTTCCGACATGGTGGACAAACTTATGTTAAAGTACCCATATTTGGAGTGTCTCATATCCGACACTTGCGTTACTCCTTTCGCATAGCGTTTCTTTGTTGTTTGGGCAATACATCGCCACATCTCCTTTGCTTGGATTGGTCAAGATATTCTTGTAAGAATATTTTTGTCACTTTTACGTTTTGGATAATTTTCTTTTAATACATAACTTTTTAACCTTACTCTTCTGGCCTGTTCGATCCTTGGATTGGTTACAGTGTCATTAGTTTTGGGGACATAATCTTACCTGGCCTGCTAGTAACATTTTCTTTAAGGTTTAATTGGAAGTCATATATAGATTTCATACGATTTATATCTCGTTTTTCATTTCATAGATTTTTGGTACTGAGGTTGCCTACTCGGAGGAAGAAATCGATTTGGGGGCTGGACATCTTCTTCAACACATAGATAAATGAAGTTAGTCCTTATATTACTTGATTAGTGGCATGTAGCTAGACAACTTTTTGACACTTTGTGGTGATTGGTGTACATAGAAGTAGTAGCAGTTACCACTTGAATTAGTTAGATCTAATTGGTTAAGATTTTTGAAGTTAGCCACTTACAGTTTGTCGTTACTACTTTGCAAGCTCTATGTCCAACTCATCATGAACTATGTGTCTTGGGAGATTTGTTATATATACATGCATGTATGATCTATTTCTATATAAGGTTCACATTGTGGTGATTGTTGCTTGCTTATATGTAAGAATGTTTTTTGTAAGGGATTGTGGGGTAGTTAATATACGAAGCAAGTACTTTAAAAAAAAAAAACACTTAAGGAGTCTAATTCACAGAATTAGACTCGTTAAGGCAATTGTCATCACTTCAGGCGTCTAATTCTGAGAATTAGACGCCTTAAGTCATGACTTAAGGAGTCTAATTCCAATAATTAGACTCCGTAAGTGAAATCTGAGAGTGCAATTGTGCTACATTTAAGGCGTCCTATTTCAATAGTTAGACACCTTAAGTCAGACTTTAAGGCGTCTAATTAAAAAATAGGACGCCGTAAGTTTCGCCTACGGCACCCCCTAAATACGCGTCCCGCAGAACAAGGACTTTAAATGAACAAAAAATAGGACGTTGTATCCCTATTTTGTAGTAGTGAAGGTATCTGAATATTCTCTTCACATGTTTAACATGAGTCTCCTTGGCAGTGGATTGAAATCTAGCACACATTCCCACGCTAAACTGAATTTCAGGACGACTTGTTGTCAAGTAGAGTAATGAGCCAATCATTCCTCTATATGTTGTGATATTGAATCCTTTTCCTTTCTCATTAGCATCCAAAAAGGCAGTTAACTCATCAAAGTGTCAGCTCCATTGCATTCATTCAGACCATACTTCTTCAACAAATCTCTTAAATACTTGGTCTGAGAAATGAAGATACCATTCTTGTGTTGCTTGATTTGAAGACCAAGGAAGTAGTTGAGTTCACCCATCAAGGACATCTCAAACTCTCCTTGCATTGTCTTAGAGGATTCCTCACACATAGCATTGTTAGAACCACCAAAAATGATATCATCAACAAAAATTTGAACAATTAAGATTTCATTATGCTTATTACTCATAATGAAGAGAGTTGTGTCAGCTTTGCCTCTAATAAAACCTTGATCAAGAAAAAATTGCTTAATCGCACATACCAACCTCTAGGAGCTTGCTTAAGCCCATATAAAGCTTTCTTGAGGCGATAAACATGACCTGGATGATGATCACTTTCAAAACCAGGAGGTTGTTCAACATATACTTCCTCCTGAATAAAGCCATTTAAAAATGTATTTTTGACATCCATTTAATAGAGCTTGAATCCTTTGATACAAGAAAGGCTAGAAGAACTCTTATAGCTTCCAATCTTGCCACTGGAGCATAAGTTTCTTCATAATCAATTCCTTCTTCTTGATTATAGCCTTTAGCAACCAATCTTGCCTTATTACGGATAATGATTTCTGCTTCATCATGTTTGTTCTTGAATACCCATTTAGTCCCAATGACCGAATGGTCTTTAGGTCTAGGTACTAAGTCTCAAGCTTGATTGCTATCAAATTGATGTAATTCCTCTTGCATTGCGATAACCCAATCATTGTCTGAAAGGGCTTCATCAATTTTAGAGGATTCAATCTAAGAAAGGAAAGCAGAGAAAGTGACTTCATTCAAAGTACTTTTCTGGTTTCACTCCTTGGTTTACATCACCTGTAACTTGGTCTAAAGGATGATTCTTAATAAAGCTCCAAGCTTTAAGCTGAGATTGAACATTGTTTTCACAATCATTTTCAGGAATAGTTTCAAAAACATTTTTAGAATTTTCAAGAGAGGCAGGAGTTGTTTTTGAAAAGAACTGATTTCTATAAGCATTTTCTTCATCATAATCCAAAGGCTTATCAGACTTGGTTTCATTGAACACAATATGAATAGACTCTCCAACAATACGAGTACGAGTATTAAAGATTCTATAAGCTTTACTTCTATTTGAATAACCAAGAAATATACCTTCATCAGATTTAGGGTCAAACTTCCCTAAATTCTCCTTTCCATTATTGTGCACAAAGCACTTACACCCGAAGACGTGGAGATGGGCAAGGTTGGGTTTTCTCCCTTTATGAAAATGAAATATCACATAGAGGGGGGGTGAATAGATGATTAAAAAAATACTTTTCGCTAACTAAAGAGAAACGTGAGAAGACAAAGTGTGAGAAGATGAAATGAACACAGAGCAATTTATACTGGTTCGGTCTAATACTTCGACCTACATCCAGTCCCCAAGCACATCTTGGGATTTCCACTAATCTTTCAAAAACAATTACACACTCTGTAAATGAAGGATGGTCCCCTCACTCTTGGACTCACTCCCCCTTACAAGTTGTAATTGATACACCCACACTTAAGGTTCCACAACCTTAAGATTTTGACAACTAAAAGAATTAATTGGTGTTTAAGAACTCCTCACTGAGTAGATGAATGCTAATCACTGAAGTACAGCAAAATATCCGAAGATATTAATGAAACAGTTGAAACAAAAAATTGCAATAAGTTTAAATTGAATGCACAACGTTTCAGTAGTTGGCCAATTCAATGCTTCGACTATTTATAGGTGTTGCAATTAAAGACTGTTGAAGAAGCTTTGAAGAGTAGCCGTTGAGTGTCTTGACTCTGTCCGTTAGACATATGAAACTTCAATCGATACATTTGATGTAAATGCTTTGTCCTTCGCATACATTCTTTATTCCGTTTGTTGTGTCCGTTGAGAGATAGCATTAATGGCGCAGACGGAATAGCAGTGAAAGCTTTACATTGATCAGAGTATTGGTTACAGAGATTATCACCTGGTTTGGCAACTGCATTTAATGCTTCTCTGACACATGTTTTACTTTATTCAAATCTCTTATTAACTTCTGAATAAATCACCTGAGACTTATTAACAAACTTGTTAAAAGCATCTAGTAACAAACAATAAGTAATAATCAAGTAATCAAATTGCTCTCATTGATTTGAGTTTTACGATAACGTGATTTGAAAAACAAAACAGAGGTTACCTTGCTCGAGTAAGATTAAGAGAGTGCTCGAGCAATAGTATAGAATATGTGTTTAAAGTTTAACAATGCTCGAGCATCATTCAAAAGCATACTTGCACAATCATCTGTAGAGTTTTTGAAAAATTATGTTTATCGATCATGCTCGAGCAAGGTCCAGAAGTATGCTCGGGCAAGTAACTCAAGCTTTTGAAATGGAAGAAGTTTTATCGCTGCTGCTCGAGCAATCCAAATTTCTATGGTCGAGCAAGGTCCAGATAGAGGGGATAAAGAATTTTCACAAACGCTGCTCGAGCATGGTTTTATTCCTGCTCGAGCATGACATTTTTCATGCTCGGGCAAAAGTTATATAGAGGCGATAGATAAAATAAGGTAATGTTGCTTGAGCATACATTTACCTCTGCTCGAGCATGTTGCTCGAGCAAGCCTCTTCCTTTTTGTTAATTTTTGCTAAACACGCTGATGCTCGGGCACTCTTTTTCCTCTGCTCGAGCATGCTGCTCGAGCATGCCCTTTTTCTTTGCTCGGGCGCGACTTTTCAATTTGCTCTTGACTCGATGTTGCTCGGGCACGTCAAATCCTTTGCTCGAGCATAGCTTTCTAATTTGCATTTCTTCACTTTGAACCCGATGATGCTCGGGCAACATAGTTTCCCTGCTCGAGCATGGTTCTCTGAAACACTTGAACAGGCTATTATATTGGGTATGCTAGGGCATGAACTAACCCTTGCTCGAGGAAGCTATAATTCAAACATACATATGTTAATTCAATAACTTAGAAAACTTGTAATCATCAAAATACCAGAGCTAACATTCTCTCCCTTTTTTATGATGATAACCCCTTTTTGTTTTAAAAAAAATTATGATTAAAGCACAAGTTATTGAGTTAACTTATGTCTTTGTTTGTTTGAATTTCATAAATGAAGACAATTACTCAAATGATATTCAGAAAATGAGGTAAGTAAATTGTCATTGATCACAATTCATAATTCTCATTACCAATGAAAAGTTTAAAGCAATACAAGCAAATGAGCATAAGCAGAAAAACACAGAAATCAAATCTCATAAAGAACAAACTAACAAACTACTAACGAGCTACTAGTCTACTCTTCCCCTTTGTCATCAGCTAAAAGGAGGGAGGGGTCCTGAGAAGAAGAACTATCAGAAGAGAAAGAAGTAGAGGGAAGAGGGAAAGTGGAAGGATCAACAGGAGTGGGAAAGGAAGAGGGAAGAACCACTGTGGCTGGAGTGAAGGCCACAACAGGAGATGAAGGAGAACCCACAGAACCAAAAGGTGCAGAAGCAGATTGAACAGGAGAAGAGGTGTTAGGGGTAGAAAAATCAACAGGGCCATCAGGAGCAAAGCTTGTCACAAAGTTGTCTAAAGTGAAGTCAAAAGCCTTAACAGCCTTGTGAATCCCATATTGCTGTTTGGAGAGAGTCTGAACCTCTTTCTTGATTTCCTGCTGTTGATCATATATGACAGAGAAGCGTTTGTCCAATGCGGCCTCTAATTCTGCCTTGAAGTCTTGCAAGTCTGTATCCATTTGCATTCCAAGATTAGACTTCAGGTTCACCATGTCTTCAGAGAAGGCCTTGATCATCATCTTTGTAAGTGCCTGATAGGCTTCCAGAGATTGTAGTACGGGAGCCATAGCTTTTTGAATTGAGGCTTCAACAATGGTTTGGATGGCTACCTGGGAGAAGGATGGTGCAGGAGCAGAGGAAGAGGGACCAGCCTTTGAAGACTCTGCTTCATCAGGAGGTTGAGAAGCTGATAGCTTGGAAGCAGAGGGCTGAGGAGCAACTGGCTTGGAGACAGCAGGCTGAGAAGATGTAACATGAGTTTTATCTTTCTTTTTCTTGGATAACGCCTCAGTGAAAGAGATCCTCATCATGTGTTCTTTTCCAAATAGTGGAGGATACTCTTCCTTGTCACTCGAGAGGAACCCAATGTTATTGGCTTCCAGTATCCAAGAGACCAATGACGGATAGGGAATTGTAGGGATTCTTACAACGCAGCGGATTAAAATTTTTAGAATCCCATCCAGAGGATCACTCAGGTGCGTTTAAATCAAGATTAAGGGAATCTGAAATTACCTTTAGTGAACCCGTTCACGTCTCGTTCCCTTTGAACCGGTGGGCTACCTCCTCGATCGCGAGAAGACGACTCGTTGAATCGGCTTCCTCTACCGTATCCACACGAACAATTTCCCGAACACGGCTATGGCAGCGTGCTAGCGCTTCTTGTGTGTCTCTCTTTGATTCTTCACACCTAGGTCTTTGGTTTCTCGTTTTGGCCTATTCATCCACACGAAAAAAAACTGCCTCATAAGTTCTGTACGTTACAAAACCAATCAGCCACATCAATACGTATTAATGTACAATCAATCTGCATTAATGTACAATCAATACGCATTAAGCTTGAATTTCGAATTTCAAAATCTGATCTTTGAAATCTGAATTTCGAATTCTTGAATTTTTTTAAAAAATATTAATTAAATCTATCTGATAGATCTAATCTAATGTATTTATTTAATGCAAATTAAAAGCCTTCGATTTAATTTATCTCTATAAATCAAATCCAGAAATAATATCCATCTATTTAATTAATTATGAGATACCATATCTCAATTTAATTTAAACAGATATATGATATTCTTATTCAAATATTAAACGAGATACAATATCTCTATTTGTTTTAGATATTTAATTTATCAAATAAATTAAATACAAAACAAATATTATATATTATAATATTATAATCTCCATTAATAATATTAATATATATTAATTTCGAATTTTAATAAATATATATAAATATATATTTATCCTAGATTAAATTTAGTATTCATTAATTCCAGATTAATCTGAGATTCAATGAACCTGGACACAAATGCTCGTGTTGGGTTATTCTTGTGTGCGACCTTGCAGGCCCATATGAGATTGGCAGTGGGCCAAAACTGTATCAGCCCACAAGTCGCAAGCGGCCTCTAGCAAGACATTGCGACTACCCAATTCACATGGGGATCGATGTCACGATACAACCTTATCATACAACCATGTCACGTCCCTTTTGTCACGCGATAATTTGGTCAAGGATGAGGCATGGACAATGTCAACTTCCTATTCTTGTCCATTACTTTCTCGATTCTCGAGTAGTCTAATAAGTGAAATGGAAACTCCTTTCCAACATAGTATGGCCATACATTTCTTAGACTCACTCATCGAGGGGCCCAAAGATATCTCTCTACAAATGTGAGGGACAAATTCCATCTTGACCATTCACATTCCTCCGCATGAAAACCACTGATCCCGATCCCAGCCTTTATCATCACCCGGTCAAAGGTGACTTTTGACTAGGTCAAAGATTAATGATTCATCATGTAGGAATTCATGATGATCTCAGGTCATAGGGCGTTGTGACGCGGTTATACATGAGACAAGCTTATGACTAGATCCATGCGGCTTTCTCATAGTGGGTCGGTCCAAAGACCTTGTACTCTTACAAGTGCCCATGACTTTGATTGTATCTCCATATCTCATCAAAGTCATATTGGTCTTAACTCATCTTCGCCCGCGTAGATGATCGACCGTGGACATTTAGGATAATCTATAAGATATATCCAGGGATGCAGTTATCAATACAAACATGCAAACGAAAATGATAACAAAAAGAGAATACTATAAATATCCTAAACGTTCATTGTACAATGACTTGCCCCTAAGGCATAATTTCCAACAGGAATAGTAGCGTGAAGCCTAACCTTAGCCTCAGAAATAAAGGACATTATCTCTTCTAAAATCCACTTCCCCAGATTCCGTGGCTCCATGGCAACAAGTGAAGCAAAGCGCTCAAAATCCCTTCGTACGAAGTGGGTAAAACTCTGGCCTTTCTAAACTAGGCTTTGACTGTACACGTATCAGAGAACTCTGTATTCGTCTTTCATCATAGCCAGAGTCATATTAACTTTCTTGCCCTCAATTGGTATATCTGGAAGAAGAATCTGATGACACTCAACTGGAGATAGTTTTGGAGGATCCTCCGAAACATCGACAATACCCAAGATTACGTTGAGGTTATGAGCGGTAAGCTTGATTTCTTTGTCACGATTCTTTGTGATCAGAACATCCTCATTATCTTTTTGAATCTTTTCCTACAGGTGTGTGTTGTGATAAAATACTCGTACAACTTTAGGAGAGAAAGGCTTGCTAATGCCGAGAAGTGGCATGAACTGAAGTAGCCAATTGGTTAAATCTAAGTTGCACTTCTCCTTGAAATGAATCAAATTGACATAGACTATCGGACAGAAGGGTCTCATCGCAAAGTATCGCTCATATAGTCGATGATCATCAACAGCAATATCACCAACAATTGTACCTAGTGATGGTTCAGGCAATTGCCCATCTGGAGGGAGACTTGTTGAAACTTGCTCCTTTTTGCTTTCGGAACCTTGAGATTTTAGTGAAAATGAAACTTTCAGCTTCTTGCTTCTGAAGGCTTGAGATTTCTGACTTATAGAAGTCTTGAGGGGCTGAGAAAGATCTTTTTTTTCTTTAGACCGAGTCTCGTTGAATGTCTTCTCAGAGTTGTCGGATGCCGAAGGCAACTTAGTCCTTTTCCCCCCTTTGGGTAGACACCCAGTTTGGAATCGTGTTGTTGGCTTTGGAGATTCAGGAGTAGAGATTGCCTTCTGAGATTCCTTGGAAACCGATGGCTTTGTCACGCTCTTGGGTTTACTGGTTTTGTGAGACGTGTCGACTTTGGGACGATAATATCTCGATTTCTTTGTCGGAGGTTGTTTAGAAGGAGATTTGTCACTTGAACCCGCCATTGAGTGAATCGGAGATGAAGAATTTGGAAATATTGTTCAAAAGCCATTGACGAAGGAAACAAATTTTGAGGGAAATGGAAAATTTTGAGAAGATGAATCGTTAGAATCGTTAAGTTTGCTTAAATGTCCAGTGATAACGGTTGGAATTAGGATAACGATTCGCAAACGGGGGTAATGGATGAGAGGAAAAATGAGAAGAAAGGAGTGCTCGGGTTTCGACGGTGTTGCGTCAAGGAAGAAATGAGCCGTCAAAATGAAACGACACAGGTTTTAAAAGGCACTGTCGACCAATGTTGCTCGAGCAGAGTTTTCTGTGTGCTTGAGCAGGGGTCTTGCTCGAGTAGACTGTTTGTCTTGCTCGAGCATGGACAAGCACATCCATTTAAAATGTTTAAATTAAATGACGAACCTAACCTCCCATCAAGTGTGTTTTGTGAACACTTGATTCATAGATGAAGTTTGGATCTTTGATCATTGTGTTTAGAATTTCTACTTTCCAGAATTCATCAGTCATCGTCTTATGCTCGAGTATGGATATGAGGTTTCTCGAGCAGCATTCGTCAATTTATCTGTCAGGTATCCCGCTGTTGCTCGAGAAGGATTGATTGGCTTGCTTTTTGCGTGCTCGAGCAAGCTGCTACCTCGTTGTTTTCTCTGACCCTTTCATTATTGCTCGAGCATTGAATTTTAGCGTGCTCGAGCAGACTACTTCCTCTTCCATTCTTCTCGTTGTTGCTCGAGCAAGGTGCTTTAACTCAGCTTTCTAGTATGCTTTTTCCATGCTTGCTCGAGTAGAATCTAATGGTGTACTCGAGCAACAATTTCTCTATTTGACTCTGTTTTACCTCTTATAAACAGAGCATCTTGCATAAACACAAACTAGAAACTCTAATGCCAAAGTCAGTAATTTCTTATTAAAACTAGTTAATTAGGAAGAAATATACTTACAATTCGTTGGGATTAGCCATTCCCAATTCTCTACGAATGAACATAAATTGCTCTTTAGCCAGCGGTTTAGTGAAGATATCGGCCAATTACTGATGGGTTGGGATGAACATTACTTTCACATCTTTATTTTGAACGTGATCTTTGATAAAGTGATGTCTCACATCAATGTTCTTGGTTCTTGTATGTTGAACATGATTCTTTGCCAAGCTTATTGTGCTGGTGTTGTCACATAGGATTGGAATTTCTTTCAGATGGACTCTCAAGTAAGATAATTGTTGTTTCAACCAAAGAACTTGAGCACAGCAACTTGAAGCAGCAACATACTCAGCTTCGGTGGAAGATACTGCCACGGTGGTTTGTTTCTTGCTAAACCATGATACGAGTGAGCCACCAAAGAACTCACATTATCCACTTGTGCTCTTTCTATCTGTCTTTGTATCCAGCATGATCAGAGTCTTAGTATGGAACCAGGAATTCTTGTTGACCTTTTGGAAACCAAAGATCCAATTCCTTTGTATCTAAAAGATATCGAAAGATCTTCTTAACATGCTCGGCATGTGATTCTTTTGGAGCTGATTGGAATCTTGCGCACATTCCTACACTGAATTGAATGTCTGGTCTGCTAGCAGTTAAGTATAACAGAGATCCAATCATTCCTCTATACTTAGTTATGTTGAAGTCTTTGCCCTTCTCTTCATCAGCGTCCAAAGAAGCTGTTGAACTCATTGGTGTGTCTGCACCATTGCAATGCTCCATTCCAAACTTCTTTAACAAGTCACGGAGGTATAGTGTATGTGAAATGAATATTTCATCCTTCCGTTGTTTGATTTGCAAACCGAGAAAGTAGTTCAACTCTCCCATAATGGACATCTCGAACTCTCCCTGCATTTTTTTGGAAAATTCTTCACAGAGAGAATCATTAGTAGCACCAAATATTATGTCATCTACATATATTTGTACAATTAAGATTTCATTAAGCTTATTAGTTTTGATAAACAATGTTGTATTTGCTTTTCCTCTAGCAAAGCCTTGATCTAAAATAAATTTACTTAAACGTTCATACCAAGTCTTAGGAGCTTGTTTAAGACCATACAAGCTTTCTTAAGACGATAAACATGATCTGGATGATGTTCATTTTCGAAACTAGGAGGTTGTTCAACATAAACTTCCTCCTGAATGAAACCATTTAGAAAGGCACTCTTAACATCCGTTTGATAGAGTTTAAATCCTTTGATACACGCAAAAGCTAAGAGTACACGTATAGCTTCCAATCTGGCCACTGGAGCATACGTTTCCTCATAATCAATGCCTTCTTTCTGATTATAGCCTTTGGCAACCAATCTAGCCTTGTTTCGGACTATAATTGCATATTCATCATGTTTGTTTTTGAATACCCACATAGTGCCAATGACCGGATGGTCCTTAGGCCTAGGTACCAAGTCCCAAACTTGATTTTTATCAAATTGATGTAATTCCTCTTGCATTGCTATCACCGAATCATTGTCTGATAGGGCTTCGTCAATCTTAGAAGGCTCAATCTCAGATATGAAAGCATAAAATGTGACCTCATTTAAGGTACTTTTTCTGGTTCTTACCCCTTGATTTACATCTCCTATTACTTGGTCCAAAGGATGATTCCTAATAAACTTCCAAGCTCTAGGCTGAGATTGATCAGAATTTTCAAGAGTATTTTGAAAATTATTTTCAAAAACATTTTCTGAGCTTTCAAGAGAGGCAGGAGTAGTTTTTGAAAAGAATTGGTTTTTATCAGAAACTTCCTCATCATCCAGAGGTACATCAGATTTAGATTCACAGAACACAACATGTATTGATTCTTCAACTATACGAGTACGCTTGTTAAAAACTCTATATGCTTTACTTCTATTAGAATAACCGAGAAATATGCCTTTATCGGTTTGGAATCAAATTTTCCTAAATTGTCTTTACCATTGTTATGCACAAAACAGTTACAGCCAAAAATATGAAGGTGAGCCAGATTCGGTTTCCTTCCTTTGTATAGTTCATAAGGAGTCTTATTGAGCTTCTTTCGGAGATAGGTTCGGTTGGAGATATAGTCTGGTTTGTGCTCATTGCATCCGCCCTTAAGACTTGTTAAGTTTGATTTTCATTTAGCATGGCACGAGCCATCTCAGTGAGCACACGATTCTTCCTTTCCACCACACCATTCTGTTGTGGTGTTCTTGGAGCAGAGAAATTGTGATCAATTTCTTGGGCTTCACAAAATTCTCTGAACGATTGATTATTGAATTCACCTCCATGATCTGTTCGAATGGCTGTAATGCAAATACCTTTCTTATTTTGCACCTTTTTGGCTAACACAACAAATAGATCAAATGTTTCATCCTTAGAAGATAAGAAAATAGTCCACGTGAAACGAGATAAATCATCCACAATCACCAGAGTATATAAGTTACCACCAAGACTCTTTACCCTTGCAGGTCCAACTAGATCCATATGAAGTAGTTGAAGAGGTCGATTTTTCAAGATTTCAGGTTTGTTTTTGAAGGATGATTTAGTTTGCTTACCCCGTTGGCATGAATCACAAATCATGTCATTTTTAAAACAAAGTTTGGGTAAACCAATCACCAAGTCTTTTCTTAACAACTTATCCAGTTGAAACATGTTGACATGAGCTAGTCGCTTATGCCAAAGCCAACTTTCGTCTAAGTTGCTAACAAAACACTTTTTAGAGTTTACTTTAGGTAAGTCCAATATATAACAGTTTCCTTCACGAGGAGCTTTGAATAATACCTTCAGTTTACCTTTATCAATTGGGAGAACATCTTTGTTGACAATGAGACATTCTTTGAGTCAAAGATAATCCAGTTGTTCTTATCAGCACTTTGACTCACACTTAGGAAGTTCTGGCAGAGACCTTCAACAAGATACACGTCTTTGATTAGAGGCCCTCTCATGGCACCAATCTCCCTAATGCCAGTGATTTTTCTGGATTGATCCCCACCAAAGGTGACTTTGCCACCATCTTTTGATCTCATTGCAACAAACTTGTCCGCATCCCCCGTCATGTGTCTTGAGCATCCACTGTCAATATACCACTTGTTGATCATTGATGCTCTCAAACACACCTCATTGTCATTATCAGGTTGTTCTTCCTCTGCTACTAGACATACGTTTGCAGTTTCTTCTTCCTCTTCACTTTTTTCATCTGAAGATCCATCTCCCCATATGGCGGATACATAGGCCTTCTTCTTGAACTGGTTGAACCTCTTCTTCTTCTCTTTACCATCATCTTTCTGCTAGGGGCATTCTGATTTGTAGTGTCCTGGCTTCTCGCATTCGTAACAGATGATTTGGTCTTTATCTTTGAATTCTCGTCTGTTACTGGAACCACTTTTTTGGAACCTATTTCTGAAGCCTTGGTCCTTTCTGTAGAACTTCTTGAATCTTCTCACGAACAAGCCCATCTCATCATCGTCATCATCTTCTTCTTTATCTTCTTTTTCCTTCACAGCATTAAGAGCGATACCTTTGCTCCGAGTAGTGTTAACTTCGTCCAAGTTCTTCTTGAATTTCACCTTGCTTTCATATTCGAATAATCTTCTAAATAGAGCAGCAACTGAAGTCATTGATTCTCCACGAGTCTCTTCTATTGCTGTAACTTTTGATTCCCAATCTTTTGTTAGAACATTGAGGATTTTTCTGACTTGAGGACCTTGATCATATGTTTTACCTAAGGCTGCCAGTTGATTGATAAGATGAGTGTAGCGGAGTTGAAACTTGGCAAAAGTTTCTCCGGTTTTCATTCGAAGAAGATCATACTCTGTGGTCAGAGTACTAATCCGGTTTTCTTTAATGCCGGTGGTTCCTTCATATGCTACCTCCAAAGCCTTCCACATCTCTTTCGCAGTCGACAAGTTGCATATTCGAAAGTACTCCTTCTGACTGAGAGCACTCTATAACATCAGGATAGCTTTACTGTTAAGAGTGATGTTTCTCTTGTCATTTTCATCGAACTCGTCTTCTGTCTTGGGGATGGCGATACCACCTTCGATCTTTGTAGGAACATAATCTCCCGTCTCTATTACTCGCCAGAGACCATATTCGATAGCTAACATAAACACTCTAAATTTTGCTTTCCAGAATGAATAATGTTCGCCATTGAAGCCTAGAGGGCGATTAATCGAAGCACCATCAGGTAATATTCCTTCCATGATCTATCTCGGGATGTTAAGCCCAACTGAGAAACTTGGCTCTGATACCAAATGAAAATGAAATATCACCTAGGGGTGAATAGGTGATCAAAAAAAAAACTTTTCGCTAACTAAAGAGAAACGTGAGAAGACAAAGTGTGAGAAGAGGAAATGAACACTGAGCAATTTATACTGGTTCGGTCTAATACTTCGACCTACATCCAGTCCCCAAGCACATCTTGGGATTTCCACTAATCTTTCAAAAACAATTACACACTCTGTAAACGAAGGATGATCCCCTCACTCTTGGACTCACTCCCCCTTACAAGTTGTAATTGATACACCCACACTTAAGGTTCCACAACCTTAAGATTTTGACAACTAAAAGAATTAATTGGTGTTTAAGAACTCCTTACTGAGTAGATGAATGCTAATCACTGAAGTACAACAAAATATCCGAAGATATTAATGAAACAGTTGAAACAGCAAATTGCAATAAGTTTAAATTGAATGCACAGTGTTTCGGTAGTTGGCCAATTCAATGCTTCGACTATTTATAGGTATTGCAATTAAATACCGTTGAAGAAGCTTTGAAGAGTAGCCGTTGAGTATCTTGACTGTGTCCGTTAGACAGATGAAACTTCACTGGATACATTTGATGTAAATGCTTTGTCCTTCGCAGACATTATTTATTATGTTTGTTGTGTCCGTTGAGAGATAGCATTAATGGCGCAGACGGAATAGCAGTGAAAGCTTTACATTGATCAGAGTATTGGTTACAAAGATTATCACCTGGTTTGGCAACTGCATTTAACGCTTCTCTGACACATGTTTTGCTTTATTCAAATCTCTTATTAACTTCTGAATAAATCACCTGAGACTTATTAACAAACTTGTTAAAAGCATCTAGTAACAACAATAAGTAATAATCAGAAGTAATCAAATTGCTCTCATTGATTTGAGTTTTACGATAACGTGATTTGAAAAACAAAACAGAGGTTACCTTGCTCGAGTAAGATTAAGAGAGTGCTCGAGCAATAGTATAGAATATGTGTTTAAAGTTTAACAATGTTCGAGCATTATTCAAAAGCATACTTGGGCAATCATCTGTAGAGTTTTTGAAAAATTATGTTTATCAATCATGCTCGAGCAAGGTCCAGAAGTATGCTCGGGCAAGTAACTCAAGCTTTTGAAATGGAAGAAGTTTTATCGATGCTGCTCGAGCAATCCAAAATTCTATGGTCGAGCAAGGCCCAGATAGAGGGGATAAAGAATTTTCACTAACGCTGCTCGAGCATGGTTTTATTCCTGCTCGAGCATGATGCTCGAGCATGACATTTTTCATGCTCGGGCACAAGTTATACAAAGGCGATAGATAAAATAAGGTAATGTTGTTCGAGCATACATTTACCTCTGCTCGAGCATGTTGCTCGAGCAAGCAATCTTTCATGCTCAGGCAAGCCTCTTTCTTTTTATTAATTTCTGCTATACACGCTGATGTTCGGGCACTCTTTTTCCTCTACTCGAGCATGCCCTTTTTCTCTGCTCGGGCGCGACTCTTCATATTGCTCTGACTCGTTGTTGCTCGGGCACGTCAAATCCTTTGCTCGAGCATAGCTTTCTAATTTGCATTTCTTCACTTTGAACCCGATGATGCTCGGGCAACATAGTTTCCCTGCTCGAGCATGGTTCTCTGAAACACTTGAACAAGCTGTTATATTGGGTATGCTCGGGCATAAACTAACCCTTGCTCGAGCAAGCTATAATTCAAACATACATATGTTAATTCAATAACTTAGAAAACTTGTAATCATCAAAATACCGGAGCTAACACTTAGTACAGCTCATAGGAAGTTCTCTTGAGATTCTTCCGGATGTATGCACGGCTTGATATGTGGCATGCAGTGCTGATTGCATTATCCCAGAAAAACTTGAGATGTTTGATTTTCATTTGGCATCGCTCTTGCCATCTCAGTGAGAACTTGATTCTTCCTTTACACGACACCATTTTGTTGACGCAGAGAAGTTGTGATCTATCCCATGAGCATCACGAAATCCTCCAAAGGCATGATTCTCGAATTCTCCACCATGATCAGTTCTTATACCTGAAATAGAGATACATTGCTTGTTTTGGACCTTCTTGTCAAAAACAACAAATTGATCAAAGGTTTCATCTTTAGATGACAAAAAAATAGTCCAAGAAAATCTTGAGAAGTTATCAACAATGACCAGAGTATAAAGATTGCCACCAAGCTTCTTACTCTTGCTGGTCCAACCAAATCCATATGGAGTAGTTGGAGAAGTCTGTTCGATGAAATCTCATTTTTGGATTTAAAAGATGATTTAGTCTATTTACCTTTCTAACAAGCATCACAAACCATGTCATTTTTTAAATTGAGTTTTGGTAAACCAATGACTAAATCCTTTCTTAGCAACTTGTCAAGTTGAAACATATTGACATGAGCAAGACGCTTGTGCCATAGTCAACTTTCTTCCAAATTACTAATAAAACAATTTTCAGAAATATTTTTGTTGTTACTACTAGAGAGGTTGAGGGAATAACAATTGCCTTCTCAAGGAGCCCTGAATAAGGCTTTGGACTTGATATTGTCTAAGGGCAGATCATCCTTGCTCACAATCAAGCATTCCTCAGAATCGAAGATAACCAAGTTTCCTTTGTCTGTGCTTTGGCTCACACTGAGGAGGTTGTGGCATAGGCCTTCCACAAGGTAGACGTCTTTGATTTGAGGTCCATCGTTGTTACCAACTTCACAAATTCCAGCAATCCTTTCGGATTGATTTCCCCCAAAGGTCACCTTGCCACCATCCTTAGGATTGAGAGCAGCAAATTTGGATTAGTCTACCGTCATGTGTCTAGAGCATCCACTATCAATATACCACTTGTTGGATTTTGATGCTCTTAGACAAACCTGCAAGACACAAAAGATCAAGTCTTAGGTACCCATATTTTCTTGGGTCCTTTTGGGTTAGCTTGTGTCTTAGGAACCTCATAAGATCCCTTAGGCACCCATTTGTAGTTACCAATAGGTTTAGTTTTTCTTTCTTTCTTATGAAAGCAAGAAGAAGTAGTATGCCCTTTACGATTACAATAATTGCAATGGGAAAAAGGGTTGGAAGAATGAACCGTTTTTCAAAAATAGTTCAAGTAATTCTTTTCTCCAAATTTCTTCTTACCTTTCTCTTTGTCAAAGTCAGGTTTGTAGCCAATTCCATGATTTATCATTTGTAAATCGTTGTTATTTCAAAATTACATCGAGCATTTCATTGCCTTGAGTGAATTTTTCAAGTGCTTTAGTAAGATAGATATTTCTTTTCTCAAAAACAACAATTTTTCGCAAATATTTTCAGAATTTTTTCACAATCAGAAATTGGAGAAGTAGAGATAGTTTGAACTTGTTCTTCAAGAGTTTTTACTTTTCTTTTTGAAGTAAGAAGTTCTTCTGCTAATTTTTGAAATTCTGAGTGAAGTGAGTTATACTCAGTAAGTAGTTCATCAAAAGTGGGTTTTGTATCATTTACCTCTTCACTCTCCGATTCTTCTTGGCCATGAGACAAATGTTGGCTCTTTCTTCTTCATCAGCTTCATCTTCATTAGATGAGCTATCTCCCTAAATAGATGGGACATAGGCCTTCTTTTTGAACTTGTTGAATCCTTTCTTGTCTTTCTCCTTGTTCTTCAGCTGGGGGCATTCAAACTTGATTTGGCCAGGCTTTTCACACTCGTAGCAGATAATTGGCTTCTTAGGCTTTGTGCTAGAGCTACCCTTGTGAAAGTTTTTGAATCCATGATCCTTCTTGTAAAACTTCTTGAATCTCCAAACCATCATGCCTAGCTCTTCATCTGTTGGAATCTGTACACGTAGCGGAATTATAAAACTTTTACGAATCCCAAAGAGGATCGCTCAACTGCGTTTAAATCAAGGTTCGTTAGAAAAACCGTACCTATGCGAGGGGTTGAGTTTCGTTCGATCAAGTATGGTGCGCATCTCCTGCTTCGTGCGTCTCAACTGTCGTACGTCTTGAACGTGGTGCCATCTCGTTCGATCAAACAGAAGCAGACTTTTCGAGTCTCCTCCCTCTACCAGTATCCACACCGAACCACTCTCCAACACGTACGGCAGCGTGCTAGCGCCTTCTCTTTTGTGTCTCACGTTTTTTCTTCTCTCTAGGATTTCTTTTGCGGCTTATTTCTCCTGTCTTTTCAATACGACTAAAGCTTTATTTATAGAGTTTCTAAAACCCTAATTGGGCCGTATTAAAATATTCAAGATTAATCTAATTGATCTTGAAATTCGAATTTTAGATTTAAATAGCATTGATTAAATCTGTCCAACAGATCTAATCTAATCTATTCATTTAATCCGAATTAAAAGCCTGCTGATTTAATTTATTTCTATAAATTAAATCTGAGATATGATATATATCTATTTAATTAAATCGAGATACTATATCTTTATTCGAAATTTAAATCTAAGATACAATATCTCTATTTGTTTTAAATATTTAATTTATCAAATAAATTAAATACAAACAAACATTATATAATAATATCATTATTAAATAATATTATTATTATTTAATTTCAAAATTATATATATATAAATACATATTTATATATATTCATCCTAGAATAAATACAATATTCATTAAATTATAGACATATCTAAGATTCAATGAATCTGGACACTTTTGCTCGTGTTGGGCTATTCTTGTGCCACCTTGCAGGCCCACATGGGATTGGCAATGGGCCAGTACTGTACCAGCCCACAAGTCGCAAGCGGCCTCTAGCAAGACATTCCGACTACCCAATTCATATGGGGATCGATGATACGATACAACCTATCGTACAACCATGTCACACCCCTTTTGTCACACGATAATTTGGTCAAGGATGAGGCATGGATAATGTCAACTTCCTGTTCTTGACCATTACTTTCTCGATTCTTGAGTAGTCTAACAATTGAAATGGAAACTCCTTTCCATCGTAGTATGGTCATACATTTCTCAGACTCACTCATCGAGGGGCCCAAAGATATCTCTCTACAAATGTGAGGGACAAATTCCATCTTGACCATTCACATTCCTCTGCATGAAAACCACTGATCCTGATCCAAGCCTTTATCATCACCTGGTCAAAGGTGACTTTTGACTAGGTCAAAGATCAACGACTCATCATGTAGGAATCTATGATGATCTCAGGTCAAAGGGCGTTGTGACGCGGTTATACATGAGATAAGCTTATGACTAAATCCATGCGCTTTTTCTCATAGTGGGTCGGTCTAGCTCCTTGTACCCTTACAAGTGCCTATGACTTTGATTTGTATCTCCATACCTCATCAAAGGCATACTGGTCTTATTTCATCTTCGCTCCTGCGTAGATGACCGACCAGGGACATTTAGGATAATCTATAAGATATATCCAAGGATACAGTTATCACTATAAACATGCAAATGAAATGATAACTAAAGGAGAATACTTTAAATAACATAAACGTTCAAAGTACAATGACTTGCCCCTAGGGCATAATTTCGAACATCATCTTCGTCTTCATCATCATCATCTGACTCCTTGTCTTCCTTGACAGCTTTAAGGGAAATTCCCTTATTCTTGCTGCTAATTTCATCAAATCCTTTTCTGAACTTGATTTTTCCTTCATACTCAGACGAGCTGCCAAAGAGAGCTGCCACTGACGCCATTGACTCTCCACGAGCTTTTTCAATCGCAGTGACTTTAGTTTCCCATTCCTTGCTGAGAATGTTCAAGATCTTTCTCACTTGAACAAGTTGGTCATATTCTTTACCCAAGGTAGCAAGTTGATTAATCAGATGCGTGAATCTGAGCTGGAATTTGAAGGTGGAATATCACCTAGAGGGGGGTGAATAGGTGATCTCAAAAATCTTTTCGCTGTATGATAGATGAACGATGAAAGCGGTAAGGAAGTAAAGATAATAGTCACAGAGAAGTTATCCTGGTTCGGTCCAACTCTTTGACCTACATCCAGTCCCCAGACACTCTCTGGGATTTCCACTATCTTACAAATACAATCACACACTTTGTAAACGAAGGATGATCCTTTCACTCTTGGACTCACTCCCCCTTACAAGTTGTAATTAATACACCCACACTCAAGATACCTATATCTTGAGATTTGAACGAATTGTAATAGCAAGTAGTAAAACTCTCTCACAGAGTAGATATGATAATGAACACTGAAGCTTAGTATATCCGAAGATATAATCAAAATACAATTTGAACTATTTGAAAACTTTATCAATGTATGCACTGGTTCGTAGTTGTCGATCTCAATCTTTCGTGTATATGTATAGGTTGAAGTTGAAGACCGTTGAAAGATTTGAATGTGTCCGTTGGAACATTTGAATATGTTTGTTAATGGAGCACTCGCGCCGCTTACCCATTATCAAATGTCTCTTCAGTTGGGTCATCTTGTAGCTGTCACCTTGGGTGAAGAGAAACTTTAAAGATGCTTTTCGGTTATGGGTCATTTGAATTATGTCGGCTCTGTTTCTCCATACTTTCAGTGCGTCAAGCCTGTCATGCTTTGAACCAAGATTCAATGTCTGAAATACACTCACAGAGATGATTAGAATAAGATATAATCAGTTTAAGAATGAGTTACAGATTCATTCGAGTGTTCTTGCAGAAACATCGTTCTTTGGCTAATACTCGCGTGTTCTTCATTTGAATGTGGAACCTTGATTAAGAATCTGGAAAAACACTTAAGAAGATGATTAATGATATCATAGTTAATGTAGAATGATGTATTGAAGGATTAAAACAATTAACTAGATCATTTAGATAAAATAATCAGTTCGATGTTAAATCGGTTTGCTATTCTTTGAGCATACTCGAGAATCACACGAGAATCAATCGAAGAATTGAGAAAATCCGTTCATTCTCGAGAATCTCACAAAGCAATTCTCGAGAACCATTCTCGAGAATTGGATTTCAATTCTCGAGAATCCAATAACAGAGAAGCGAACTTTAGTTAGTTTGATTGATCATACTCAAGAATCGTTTGCACATTCTCGAGAACCATTCTCGAGAATTACTTTCTCATTCTCGAGAATCACCTAAAAACCAGAGAGTACAGAACTGAAGCTTTCGACAATACTCGAGAATCGATTTGGATTCTCGAGAGTTATTCTCGAGAATTAGTTTTGATTCTCGAGAATTACCTCAGAAACAGGATATATTAGAGAAGACAGACGTCCACTCTCGAGAGTCAATTTCTGATTCTCGAGAATCATTCTCGAGAATTGATTCTCAATTCTCGAGAATCACTCGATAGACAAAGTCATTTTTTGCTTTGGTCCGATCATTCTCGAGAACCATTAGTGCATTCTCGAGAATCATTCTTTAGAATGCAGATCTCATTCTCGAGAATTGCTCTGTGTGATGGGAATTTTCCTGATTCTTTTGAACACACTCTCTAGAGTTAATCCTGAACATTATTAAACCAGTTTTCAAAAATCTAAACATTTGTTATCATCAAAACATTTGGAGCCAACAGAATTGTCCAATGGATTCCTATTGGTCGATTTCCTTGATGGCAAGTGAACCAGTCGAACAAGTAATAAAGTGTAAGTAGAGTATCGTCCCACAGAGACTGAGATACCAAAAAGTGACGCTTGATTGCTATGATAGTTGTGCAAACAGAAAGTAAATATGATTGGTTTGAGAGGTTTTTGTATTTATGGTAATAACAGAAATAAACAGAGTATCATAGTTTTAAGAAGATATCAGTAAGAAGTTAGGCTGAACTCGGAATCACCCTTAAGTGCATCAATCCCCCAGTTGCTCTACCCATTGCTATAGCACCCATACTGTACAGCTTCCGCAATGCTACAACATAGCTACTAACTACAACGCTATTCGGTTAACCCACCACTATAATCTATCGAAGCTTCCGCGTCCGATACATATGATACTAGCTATACTCCTTCCATATTCCTATGGCAACTTTGTAGTTAGATCTACATTATACACAGGGTGTCTGGTTATGGGAGGTAGACCCATTCCTGAAGCCTACAATAATAGGTCAAGCCTTGCACCGGCTGCCTACCAAACATTGTTTCTCAGAGGTCTAACCTCGACTCCTTGCCAATAAGGCGAGACCACAAATCTAGCCCTTAGCTTCCGCTAATCGACTAGTAATTAATTCACTGATAAGAAAACCAAATCTATTAAATTAAGAACTTGCAACGGGGTTCATTTAACACTTAAGAATTCATCCTCGTTCAGCCATAGGAAAAGCAGTTCATGACTGACGAGGGAAACACAAAACAGATAGTAACAGAATGACCCATGATCTACATACTAAAATAAAAGGAAAAAACAGAAAGTTTGATGAAGTTCTGACGGCGTGGAAGAAGCCCTGTCACGTCACCACTCCACGTCTTCTTCTCTCTGTCTTACTGCAAGGAAGGATGCTGGGTTATCCTGGAATTCTCGTGCTTGTGAAATCTCTCACTCTTCTTTCGAGTCTGCCGAATGTGAAATCTCGTTTTGGCTCTGCGCGCCTCTCGCTAGGGTTGACTTGTTGTTTCCTTTTATAATCAGGATTTCTTGTGACGCAAGTTCCAGCGAGCTGGGATTTCCAAATCTGTCGAGATCCATCGCATCTTCTGACTATAGTAGATTGATTATGCTGATCCTGCAGGATTCTTCAAATCTTTCAGTTTTGATCCTCTGCATCTTCTATTTTATTACGTCAGCAATCTACCTGTCGTTCTCGACCTTCATTATTATCCCTGAAATTATCTAGATAGAAAGGTCAGAAAATATGTCGCATAGCATTAAGTCCTTTAATTTGCTATAGCTTTCGTGATGCCTTTTATTGCACTTCGAGTTGTTGTCCGTGTTGGGATCCGTACACGCAGCGGATTAAAACATTCTACGAATCCCATCCTGAGGATCGCTCAACCATCATCTAAATCAAAGCTAAGGAACCGAATATTACCTACGGCTGAAACGTTCTGCGTCTTGTTCTCTTTTTAACTAGTGGGCTACCTTCTCGATCAACAGAAGTCGACTCTACGAATCAGCTTCCTCTACTGGTATCCACACGAATAATCCCCGAACACGATTGCGGCAGCGTGCTAGCGCCTTTTAAATTTTGCGTCTCCTTTTTATTTTCACTCTAGGGTTTCTCGCGGCTTTCTGTAATACGCTCAACAAAAGTCCCGTTGGTTTTCCCAAACCCGATCAGCGTATTAAATTTGAAATTAATCCTCATTAATTTTGAATTTTGAATTTCAAATCTGGATTAAAATATTTTAATTAAATCTATCTAATAGATCTAATGTAATTTATTTATTTAATCCGAATTAAAAGCCAGATCTGAAATTCGAGTTTTGAATCTTTGATTAAATATATATTAATTAAATCTATCTAATAGATCTAATCTAATATATTTATTTAATCCGAATCAAAAGCCTTCTAATTTAATTTATCTCTATAAATTAAATCCGAGAAATGATATCCATCTATTTAATTAAATCGAGATACTATATCTCAATTTAAATTAAATAGATATATGATATCTTTATTCGAAAATTAAAACATGAGATACAATATCTCTATTTGTCTTAGATATTTAATTTATCAAATAAATTAAATACTAAACAAATATTATATAATAATATAATAATCATTATTTAATATTATTATATTATTTAATTTAGAATTAATATACATAATATTCACCCCAGATAAATACATTATTCATTAAATCTTAGACGTATCTAAGATTCAATGAATCTGGACACTTTTGCTCGTGTTGGGCTATTCTTGTGTACGACCCTGCAGGCCCACTTGAGATTGGCAGTGGGCCAATACTGTACTAGCCCACAAGTCGCAAGCGGCCTCTAGCAAGACATTGTGACTACCCAATTCATATGGGGATCGATGATACGATACTACCTATCGTACAACCAAGTCACGTCCCTTTTGTCACGCGATAATTTGGTCAAGGATGAGGCATGTATAATGTCAACTTCCTTTTCTTGACCATTACTTTCTCGATCTCGAGTAGTCTAATAAGTTAAATGGAAACTCCTTTCGATCACAGTACGGCCGTACATTTCTTAGACTCACTCATCGAGGGGCCCAGTATTATCTCTTTACAAATGTGAGGGACAAATTCTATCTTGACCATTCACATTCCTCTCCATGAGAACCACTGATCCCGATCCAAGCCTTTATCTTCACCCGGTCAAAGGTGACTTTTGACTAGGTCAAAGAACAGTGACTCATCATGTTGGAATCCATGATGATCTCAGGTCATAGGGCGTTGTGACGCGGTTATACATGAGAAAAGCTTATGACTTAGTCCATGCAGCTTTCTCATAGTGGGTCGGTCCAGCACATGGTACTCTTACAAGTGCTCATGACTTTGACTTGTATCTCCATACGCATCAAAGTCATGCTGGTCTTATTTCATCTTCGCTCCCGCGTAGATGACTAACCAGGGACATTTAGGATAATCTATAAGATATATCCAGGGATCAGCTATCACTATAAACATGCAAATGAAGTGAGAACTAAATGGAGAATGACTTGCCGCTAGGGTATAATTTCCAACAGTCTAAATGTTATAGCATAGTATCAGCTTTGCTATACGTTCTTTCTTAAAAACAATGTAACTTGCTCCTTTCTTAGCACATGTTTAGGATGTAAATGGTTTCTGTCCTTCAGTTCCATATATCATGAATATATGCCTTTTTGCTTGGATTGTTTGCAGTTAAGCTTTTATTTATCATACAATTCAGTCATGAAATATAGGGAAAACATGGCATAATTTGTGCTCATCAATTCCCTAGACTTTATACGAAGTAAATCATACTCAGTCATCAGGGTATTTACACGATTCTCCTCTATTCCAATCGTTCCTTCATGAGTAAACTCTAGAGCATCCCACATAGCTTTTGCAGACGATAAAGCGCATAAATGAAAATATTCTTTTTGGCTTAGAGCATTTTGAAGCATGAGAATTGCTTTACTGTTGAGAGTGACTAGCTTTCTGTCATTTTCATCATATTCTTCTTCTAGCTTTGGTGTTCAAACGTTGTCTTCAATAGTAACAGGAGCATAATCTTGTCTCTCGAACACTCTCCATAAGCCATATTCAGTGGCTAATACGAAGACTTTGAACTTAGTCTTCCAGAAAGAGTAATGCTTACCATTGAAACCCGGTGGTCTGTTGGTCGAAGCTCCATCAGAAAATATTCCTTCCATTGGATCTTTTATCTAGGATGTTAATCCACAAATAGATAACCAATGCTCTGATACCAAATGAAAGATGGAATATCACCAAGAAGGGGGGTGAATTAGGTGATCTAAAATTTTATTTTAAGACCTCTGAAACTGAGCAATAAATCAGAGTATAACAGAGAGGGATAGAGGAAGATTAGATACAGAGATTTATACTGGTTCGGTCCAAATCCTTAACCTACGTCCAGTCACCAAACACTACAGGATTTCACTAACTCAGAAGAAGATTACACACTTTTTAACTCTCGAGCAATTCTCTCACTAGAACTTAGTCCCCCTTACAAGTTGTAATCAAATAATCCCAATCTCACAGGTTCCACAACCTTGAGATTTTTACAAGAAGGAATAAGTTTAGAAACTCTCTAAAAGAGCAAATAGATGATCACTGAAGAATATAAATATTCGAAGATATTATTTGGAAGAGTAGAAACAATAAATGCTTATATCGCTAATTGAATGCGCAAAGTTTCGATAGTTGAAGAATTGAATGCTTTTGGCTTTTATAGTTGATGGCAATAATAACCGTTGAAGAGAATTCAACGAGCCGTTGTGAGTGAAATGAATATAGCCGTTGAAGTGAATGTTACTTAGGCTCTTTGCATTCTTCAGAGGTTCGCCCTTATTCTCCGTTGACATTCTTCATTCCATTTGTCTGTTGAGACTTAGTTAGAATGTTGGATGGAAATGGACGGAATGCTTTAAGGTTGCTCAAAAGGTCAATTTCCCTTTTCGTGCTTTGTCTCTGCTAAGCATTTAATGGTTTTCTGACACAAAGTTGCCTTAGAGAGATTTGATGTTTAAACCATGTCAAACTTATCTGAAACTCATTAGCAAATTGATTAAATTTTGTTAGGAATAGCAATAATCAATAATATGAAGTACCCAAAGTACAATCAAGGATTTATAGGTTACGAAAACAGGGATTTCAAAAGTTGTGAATACTGACTTGAGTCATCCATTGCTGACTCGAGTTGCTTGACTCGAGTCATACTCATTTGACTCGAGTCACTTATTCATTTTCAAATTAGAGAAGTGTGTTAGCAACAAGTTGACTCGAGTCTTATAGACTTAACTCGAGTCATTCTTTACAAAAATCCATTTGGAACTCACTGTAACACACTTGACTCGAGTCAAAGCTAATGTAACTCGAGTCACATCAGTTTCTAAAAGAGCTACTATCGGGTTTGAACTTGGAGAAACTTGAAAAACAAGCCATGACTCGAGTCATTAAATAACTGACTCAAGTCATCTTTGAATAATGGATATTATTTGAAAAAGATAAGTTGAAGAACAAACATCTGAGTCAAGTTACACATGCATGACTCGAGTCAAAAGCTTTTCAAAAATTGATTTTGCAAAACTGTAACTCGAGTCATATGACACTGAATCGAGTCACTTCGTTCAAAGATCATTTTGCTTTTGACACAGAGAGGTATGACTCAAGTTATAAGACTCTAACTCAAGTCATATCAGCACATAGAGATACATTATTATTGAACCAAGTTATCTTTCAAAATAAAACACTTTGGCTTGAATCAAGAACAATCTTTTGGATTTACAATTGTCAGCTATCATCAAAACACATAGAGAACTAACAAAATGTATATAAAAATATATCCAATAAAGATTGAATAAAAAGTAATCTTGAATTTCAATTTTTAGGATATAATTTAAAGATATGAATATAATCCATTATCTTGAATTTTGAATTCAAGATATATTTCATGATAAGGATAAGATCCATTATCTTAAATTTTAAATTAAAGATATATTTCAAGATAAGGATAAGATCCTTTATCTTGAATTTGAATTTATTGGCGTGTTAACTAAATAACGTTGCGAAGGCATTTTGCTGTAGCATTGCAGAAGCTGTGTAGTAAAATGCTGTAGCAATGCGTCACATGCAAATTGGTGGATTGATGCAACTTAGAATGAAATCAGAACTCTGCCTATTCTTAATTTGATATCTTTCAAGCGACTCTGATCATTTATTTGATTTTAATCACCATTAGTAAAAGATAAAACAACCAACAAACAAAAATTCTATTCTCACCACACACAACTTTCACAAGGAAACTGGCTTCATATTCGGTATTAACAGTCTCTGTGGGACGATAACTCTACTTACTCTTTATTAATTGTTTGACTGGTCCACTTGCCACAAGAGAAAATCAATCAACAAATTTTTTGGCGCCGTTGCCTGGGACTGAAAATACCTTTTAACGATTGTTACTTTCTTTTTGATAAGTTGTGTTTCACCTCACTAAACTCAATTTCTCTATCTTTGATTTTCAGATACCTTTTGTAGTGTATGTGTAGCTCACCTTCTATTGAGCTTAAGCCCTATGATCCTAAGATTGAACGAACTTACAAACAGAGGCACAAAAAGCAGAGGTGAAGGAGTCGCCTTAGTGACTTTACAGACATGTCGGAAGCACAAGTTAATCGAGATCTAGATTGAGAGCAGCAACTCCTACTCCATGGGGAGAACTGTTAGTTCTCTATGTGTTTTGATGATGACTGACAATTGTAAGATTGATTCGAGCCAAAATGATTTCAGTTAAATGATAATTTAAAATATCACATTTTGACTCTAGTCATGACTCAAGTCATTGTGCATGAACAACAATTGAAAATATTGCTTATGACTCGAGTCATCATTAAACAACTCGAGTCATCCCTGTACTTCAATCTTTGCAAAATGATTTCCTCGATAAAATGACACGAGTCATCATTGACATAACTCGAGTCAGAATATTATTTTTCACCTCTGTCTGAAATTGACTCCAGTCATGACTCAAGTCATCTCAGTGCAAATTGATTCTGTTTGAAATTTATCAGACATGACTCCAGTCATGACTCAAGTCATCTTAGCACAAATCGATTCTGTTTGAAATTTCTCAGACATGACTCCAGTCATGACTCAAGTCATCAAAGCGCAATATCCTTCTGTTTGAAGTTTCTCAATCATAACTCCAGTTACAACTCGAGTCACATCATCGAAATACCTTATGTTCGTAGTTGCTTCAGAATGACTCCAGTTATCACTCGAGTCATCTAAATGGACTTTAAGATTATGACTCTAGGCATGACTCGAGTCATGCTTGTCAGTTTTTTTGGATTCTCTGCCTACGCAGTCTGATATCATTTGATTAAATGATGGGTATTTCATGTAATTAAATATTATTGTTCCTAACCAAGTTTAATCAGTTTGCTAGTGTATTTCAGATATATTTAAACATGTTTTTAAACTTGGAATTACGAAAAGCGAATTCCTGTCAGAAGCATTAAATGCTGAACCATATACCAAAGCATGAAAGAGGAAATGTACTTCTGAGCAAGCAAAAAGCAATCCGACTATTTCCTAGACAACACTCTTACTAAGTCTCAACGGACAAATCGAATGAAGAATGTCAACGGAGAATAACGGCAACATCGGACGATACGAAGAGAGAGAGCAACGTTCAAACTCAACGGATATATTTGATATTCTCAACGGCTCATTAATCTCTCCTCAACGGTCATTAAATGCAAGTATCTATAAAAGCCAGAAGCATTCAAGTCTCCAACATCCGAAACTCTGTGCATTCAATTAGCGATTAAAAGCATTTATTGTTTCTACTCTAAGAGTTAATATCTTCGGATATATCAATCTTCAGTGATTATAAATCTTCTCTTTTAGAGAGTTCTTTATTGATTATCCTTTTGTAAGAATCTCAAAGTATTGGGACTTTGGGATTGGGATATTTGATTACAACTTGTAAGGAGGAGTAAGTTTTAGAGAGAGAATTACTCCGTGAGATACAGAGTGTGTAATCATTTGAGTTAGTTGAAAAACCTGGAGAGTCTGGGGACTGGACGTAGGTCAAGGATTTGGACCGAACCAGTATAAATCTATCGTGTTCATTCTCTCTTACCCTTACTCTGTTCATCTCCGTTTTGCATTCTACAAATAGAGCACTTTCGAGAGAAAAATTTAAAATCCCCAATTCACCCCGCTCTTGGTGATTAAGCTCCTTCTTTCATTTGGTATCAGAGCAAGGTCTTCTCTGAAAATATTAACATCTTGAGAAGGATCACTATGGAGAATATCCTACCTGATGGAGCTTCGATCAACCGACCACCGGGATTCAGTGGAGAGCACTATTCTTTCTGGAAAGGCAAATTCAGAGTCTTTGTTATGGCCTCTGAATATGGCCTATGGAGAGTATTTGAAACTGGAGACTACAAGCCAACAGTGGTTGAAAATGGCGTTAGAGTTCCAAAGCCTGAAGACGATTATGATGAGAATGGTAGGAGAAATATCACTCTCAACAGTAAAGCCATTCTTATGTTGCAAAGTGCCTTGAACCAACAAGAGCATTTTCGTGTTTGCACATTGTCAAATACAAAGACCATGTGGGATGCTTTGGAGGTAGCTCATGAAGGAACTAGTGGAGTAAAGCAGAACAGAATCAACACTCTCATAACAGAATATGATCTTCTTCAAATGAAGCCTGGTGAATCCATCAACAAGTTTCGATTAAGATTCACTCATCTGATCAACCAACTTGCGTCATTAGGCAAAGAATATGAGCAACCTGCACAAGTGAGAAAAATTCTCAATATCCTCAACAAGGACTGGGAAGCTAAAGTAACCGCAATTGAAGAAACTCGTGGTGAATCAATGTCATCTGTTGCAGCCCTCTTTGGTAGCCTTTCTGAATATGAATCCAAGCTCAAGTTCAAAAAGGGACTTGATGAAGCAACTAGCAAATTCAAAGGCGTTGCTCTTAAAGCTGTCAAAGAAGCTAAGGAGACAGATGATGATGAAGAAGAAGGTGAAGAAAGAGAGCTGGGAATGATCGTTCGAAGATTTAAGAGATTCTACAGAAAGGATCAAGGATACAAAAAGTTTCACAAAGGTAGCTCCAACACTGAGGCAAAGAATCCAATCATCTGCTACGAATGTGAAAAGCCCGCCACATCGATCGAATGCCCCTTTGCAAGGATAAAGACGAGAGACAAGAAGAAATTCAATAAGTTCAAGAAGAAAGCTTATGTCTCAAAGCAATATGGGGAGACAGCTCATCCGATGAAGATGAAGCTGAAGAGGAGGATAAAGCTAACATATGTCTCGTAGCTCAAGAAGAAGAGCACTCTGAAAATAGTAATGAGGTATATGATTCACAACCAACTTATGATGAGTTATTTGCTGAATATAACCTTGTGCAATCAAATTTGAAAAACTTGTGAAAAAGATCTTGCTTTGAAAAAGAAAAATATAACTCTTGAACAGCAAGTAGAAAAGTTTTCCTGTCTTGAAAAAACTGTTTGTGAAGATTGTCCTGATCTGAAGAAAAAGAATGTGCATCTTACAAAGGTACTTGAGAAATTCACTAGAGGTAGTGAAATGCTCAATGTCATTTTGAAACAACAAAGATTTACAAATGACAGATCAGGGATTGGTTACCTACCAAAATTTGACAAAAAGAAAGGCAAAAAGAAATTTGGAGAAAAGACCTATATAAACTATTTTATAAAATCTGTCCATTCTTCAAATCCTTTTGCTCATTGCAATTATTGCAATCGTAAAGGTCATACTACTTCTTCTTGTTTTCATAAAAAGGAAAGAAAGAGTAAACCTTTAGGGAATTATCAATGGGTGCCAAACGGATCTTGCAAGATTCCTATGACACAAACTAACCCCATTGGACCCAAGAAAAGATGGGTACCTAAGACCTGAATTGTTGTGTTTTGTAGGTCTGTCTAAGAGTATCAAATCCCAACAAGTGGTATATTGATAGTGGATGCTCTAGACATATGACGGGGGACCAATCCAAATTTGCTTCAATCAAGCCCAAGGATGGTGGCAAGGTAACCTTCGGTGGAAATCAATCTGGAAAGATTGCTAGCATTGGTGAAATTGAAAACAATGAAGGACCACAAATCAAAGATGTCTACCTAGTAGAAGGACTTTGTCACAATCTCCTCAGTGTAAGCCAAAGCACTGATAAAGGTAACATAGTTATCTTTGATTCTGAGGAGTGCTTGATTGTCAGTAAGGATATTTTCCCTTTGAAAGATATAAAATCAAAAGCTTTATTCAGAGCTCCTAGAGAAGGAAATTGTTATACACTTAATCTCTCTAGAAATGGTTCTGTTTCTGAAAAATGTTTTGTTAGTAATTTGGATGATAGTTGGCATGGCACAAGCGATTAGCTTAAGTCAACATGATCCAACTTCACAGATTACTTAAAAAGGATTTGGTTATTGGTGTTCCGAAACTTCGTTTTAAAAATGACATGATTTGTGATGTTTGTCAGAAAGGGAAACAAACCAAATCATCTTTCAAATCAAAAAATGAAATTTCAACTAATAGACCTCTTCAACTACTTCATATGGATCTAGTTGGACCAGCTAGAGTAAAAAGCCTTGGTGGCAATCTTTATACTTTGGTCATAGTTGATGATTTTTCTAGATTTGCTTGGACTATATTCTTATCCTCTAAAGATGAAACATTTGATCAGTTTGTCTGTTTTGCCATGAAGGTCCAAAACGAGAAAGGGTTCTCTATTTCAGGAATTCAAACTGATTATGGAGGAGAATTCGAAAACCATGCATTTGCCGAGTTCTATGACAGCATGGGAATAGATCACAACTTCTCAGCCCCAAGGACTCCTCAACAAAATGGTGTTGTGGAAAGAAAGAATCGAGTCCTCACCGAGATGGCAAGAGCTATGCTGAATGAGAACAACACTTCTCAAGTGTTCTGGGCTGATGCAATGAGTATGGCCAGCTACATCTCGAATCGGGCATATCTCCGGAAGAAGTAGAGCAAAACTCCCTATGAGCTGTACAAGGGAAGAAAGCCAAACTTGGCTCATCTGCATGTTTTCGGATGTAAGTGCTTCATCCATAAAAATGGTAAGGACAATTTGGGAAAGTTTGATCCCAAAGCGGATGAAGGTATATTTTTGGGTTATTCGAATAGGAGTAAAGCTTATAGAGTCTTTAATACTCATACTCGTATTGTTGAAGAGTCTATACATGTTGTATTCTGTGAATCCAAATCTGATAAGTCATTGGATGATGATGAGGAAAATACTTTCAAAAATCAATTCTTTTCGAAAACTACTCCAGCCTCTATTGAAAATCCTGAAAATATTTTCGAGGCTGATCCTAAAAATGATTTAGAAAACCCTGATCAATCTCAGCCTAGAGCTTGGAAGTTCATTAGGAATCATTCTTTGGACCAAGTAATAGGTGATGTGAAACAAGGAGTAAGAACTAGAAATAGCACTTTGAATGAAGTGACCTTTTCAGCTTTTATATCACATATTGAACCCTCTGACAGAGATTTGCCGTGATCTCCCAAAATAACCAGATTAGAAAAGGATTTGCAGTATAATGTAACCTGGGTCGTTTCCCAATTAATTCACAGTTGGTTCAATTCGAACAGCAATAAAACAGAAACAATAAAATTGGGGGTTTTTTTGATTCAAAAGAGATTAAAAACAAAAATATGCAGAAACAAAATGAAATATGCAGAAACAGATTAACAACGATCAACCCAACATCTAGATTCCAGAAACTTCCATCATTGAGCGAAAAATGAACGAACTCGCGTTTGGTTCTGGACAAACCGAAATCTCTGCGTTCATCCAGAAATCCCTCAACTAGACGATCGCCTAGAATCTGTCCGAACAGTGGCATCTCACTGTGCGATCGCAAAGCAACACTTTAACCTAATTCGAACTAAGTCCTTAGGATGAACCAAACCGAATATTAAATATAATATTCGAACTATTTCCAGAAATTGAATCCGATAAGATGAAAACATAAACGAGTGAAGTTACCGATTAAGCACAAGCTCTCTGGACGAATCATGGAATCCTCAATGTTGGGTTAATCACAGAAGTTTAGCCGAACATGGCTGGGAAAAACGAAGAAAAGATGAAGAACATTTGAGAGAATTTAAAAACTCCTATTTTAATCCACCAAAATCTAAAAACGTGAATGAGAATATGTTTTTGGCTGCTGCCTCACTTAACCTAAAATGGAAAAACGAAAATGGGGCTCCAATCCACAATTCAGGCCCAAAACAGAAAATAATAAAAAATGGGCTTTAATTACAAATTCGGGCCCAAATAAAAATATGACTTCGGCTCCAAAATCGACCGCCCTCTTGTCTGAATTTGCCCTTCATGCCTTCCTAACAATTGTAGCTCTCTTAATTATCTGAAATATGAAACAAAAATGAGGCAAATCCGATGTCTGGTTCAAGAGTTATGGTAGGAATAGTGAAGCAATATAAAACTGGAATTTTATTATTAAAAATGGCTAAAATATAATCAAAGGCCCAAAGCCCAAATAAGTATAAAAGCCATTATTTATTAACTAAAGAGTCCTAAATTATTAATCAAGAGATAAAAAAAAGTGTATGAAATATTCAATTATCACCCTCTAAGATAGATGAAGCTCTTTCAGACAATGATTGGGTGATAGCTATGCAAGAGGAGTTACACCAATTTGATAGAAATCAAGTTTGGGATTTGGTACCTAGGCCTAAAGATCATCCGGTCATCGGCACTAAATGGGTATTCAAGAACAAACGAGATGAGTCAGCAATTATTGTCCGTAACAAGGCAACATTGGTTGCTAAAGGCTATAATCAAGAAGAAGGAATTGATTATGAAGAAACTTATGCTCCAGTAGCAAGATTGGAAGCCATAAGAGTTCTTCTAGCCTTTGCTTGTGTCAAAGGATTCAAGCTCTATCAAATGGATGTAAAAAGTGCTTTTCTAAATGGTTTTATTCAAGAGGAAGTTTACGTAGAACAACCTCCTGGTTTTCAATGTGATCATAATCCAGATCATGTTTATCGTCTCAAAAAGGCCATTTATGGTCTTAAGCAAGCTCCTAGAGCTTGGTATGAGCGATTAAGCAAATTCCTTCTTGATCAAGGATTTATTATAGGAAAAGCATATACAACTCTCTTCCTAAAGAATAATAAACTTGGTGAAATTTTAATTGTTCAAATTTATGTTGATGATATTATCTTTGGTGCTTCTAATGATGCTTTGTGTGAAGAGTTTGCTAAGAATATGCAAGGAGAATTTGAGATATCCATGATGGGAGAACTCAATTACTTCCTTGGTCTGCAAATCAAGCAAAGGAAAGATGGAATCTTCATATCTCAGACCAAGTATCTCAATGATCTACTGAAGAAGTTTGGGATGGACCAATGCAATAGAGCTGATACTCCAATGAGCTCAACCACTGCCTTGGATGCTGATGAAAAGGTCAAAGACTTCAATATCACAAAATACAGAGGAATGATTGGATCATTACTCTACCTCACAACAAGTTGTCCTGACATCCAATTCAGTGTGGGGATGTGTGCAAGGTTCCAATCTGCTCCCAAGGAGTCTCATGCTGAGAATGTAACGAGAATCTTCAGATACCTTGCTAACACAAAGACCCTTGGCTTATGGTTTCCCAAAGGTCAACTTGAACACTTGGTGGCATATTCAGATTTAGACCATGCTGGGTATAAAACGGATAGAAAAAGCACAAGTGGCCAATGTGAATTTCTTGGTGGCTCACTTGTCTCCTGGTTCAGCAAGAAGCAAACCAGTGTGGTTGTGTCCTCAACAGAAGCTGAATATGTAGCCGCTTCAAGTTGTTGTGCACAAGTCCTATGGCTCAAGCAACAATTATCTGATTTGGGAATCAACTTGAAGGAGATCCCAATATTGTGTGACAACACTAGCACAATAAGCTTGGCTAAGAATCCAATGCAACATACTCGGACCAAGCACATTGATGTGAGATATCACTTCATAAGGGATCATGTTCAGAAGAAAGATGTCAAATTCATGTTCATCCTAACTCATCTCCAACTTGCTGATATTTTCACCAAACCTCTGGCCAAAGAACAATTCATGTTCATTAGAAGAGAATTGGGAATGGTAAATCCCAATGAATTGTAAGTTAATTCTCTTCAAATAATGTTAGTTATATGTTTTTGATGATTTACAATCACTGACTTAAGCTTCGGAGTTCCTAGATATTGTTTTGCAGGACTGTGTGAGCCTACACCAATGAAAAACCCATATTTGATATCGATTATGATAAATACCTGCTTACTGATGTAACTCGAGTCATTTCACAAATACCTCGAGTCATAATGGCATTTTAATACTGATAAAATCTTGTGTAGTCATAAAGTCAGACACATTCAACTCGAGTCATCCAGTAGCAACTCGAGTCATCCAGTAGCAACTCGAGTCACAATTTACTCAAAGAGCAACATAAGCTTGGCGACAAAATCAACTCGAGTCACTGGTAAGCGAAAGGTTAAGTCTGGTTCTTATATGACTCGAGTCACTCATTTAATGACTCAAGTCACACGACTACTTTATTTATCTGCTACAACTGTGCCTCTTCATTTCTGTCAATTTGCAAACCCTACCTCGAGTCATCTTTCATTCTCTATCTCTTTGAATTTTCATCTTCCTCTGAAATCATCACTTCTCCGACTCTGAATCATTCCAAATGGCACCTACAAATCCTAAATCAAAGAAAGATTCATCCTCCGACTATGAGGCGACAGTATCGGGGTCACCTCCAAAATCAACCAGACCCAAACGCAAGCGAAAACCATCTTCAAAGGCGATACCCTCTGTTTCTTCAGAAAATCCAACGAAGAAGCCAAAGAAGCTGACTATTCAGGAACCTCCAATGGTCCCTTCATCAAAGCCCATAGATCCTGAAGCTGCTAAGTGTAAAGATAAGGAACCAGTAGTGGCTCCTCACAAGAAGAAGAAGAAATCAGTCACCATCGTGTCTGAAACTCATGGTTCTGCTTCAAAGGTTCAGGCTGGCTCTAAAACTGTTCCTTCTAGCTCTAAGGTATCTGAACCTACCAAATATGTCTTTAGTCCTCCCAATCTTGTGAAACCTCCAAATTCTGAATTCATTTGTCAACTTACTCCTATGTCTAATGCAGAAATGTTAGAATTCAAAGAAAAATATTCTTCTAGAGGTTTTTGTCCCACAATGTATGTAGACTTAGGCAAACTAAAGGAAGAATGTGATCTTGATTTGTCCCCATGGTTGGATCAATTTAGGAATTTGTTGGCTATAAACACTCCTTATACTCCTTCACTAGTCAAACATTTCTATTTCTATATGTCCATGGCTAATGTAGTAAATGAAAAGGGTCATATCATTGAGGACAAATGCATCACGACTGTTAGAGGAAAATCCATCACTGTCTCTGCTAATATAATAAATTCCCTCCTCTTTGTTGAAAATCCCCCACCTGTGCCTCACATTAAGTATGACAAATAAAGGTTTTTCAAAATCCTGAGGCCTGGTGTACCATTTGAAGGTAAACTTAAGTTCTCTCCTGTTGATATGCCTCCTATTCATAGAGTTTTGTGGTACATATATTCTAGGAATTTGATTTAAAAGGGAAAAAAATTTACTCATTTCAATTCCACTGACTATAGCCTTTTTGCTTCTCTAGTAGACAAAGTACCTTTCAACATAGGTCACTGGGTCTATCAAGAGATGAAGAGATTCAGATTTGATTCATCTCCTTCAGCCATAATTCCTTTTCCTAATTTGGTGTCACTTCTGCTATACACCAATAAAATATGGTATCTTGACCTTTTTGAAAAACCTGTCAAGCCACATCTGTTTGGTCAAAACCATTTGAATCTTATGAAAATTTCCTTTAAAGAAGGTTCAGGGCAGTCCAGAGCCCCTTCTCAGTCTAGAGTTTCTATGCCTGAGCCAACTGAAGCTCAATCTTCTCCCACTCAGTCTCAGCCTCCACCTCGGTCTTCAAATCTCAATGCTGAAATCAAGAACATTGTGACCAAGTCATGACTCAAGTCATCTCAGCACAAATTGATTCTGTTTGAAATTTATCAGACATGACTCCAGTCATGACTCAAGTCATCTCAGCGCAAATTGGTTCTATTTGAAATTTATCAGACATGACTCCAGTCATGACTCAAGTCATCTTAGCACAAATCGATTCTGTTTGAAATTTCTCAGACATGACTCCAGTCATGACTCAAGTCATCAAAGCGCAATATCCTTCTGTTTGAAGTTTCTCAATCATAACTCCAGTTACAACTCGAGTCACATCATCGAAATACCTTATGTTCGTAGTTGCTTGAGAATGACTCAGTTATCACTCGAGTCATCTAAATGGACTTTAAGATTATGACTCTAGGCATGACTCGAGTCATGCTTGTCGATTTTTTGATTCTCTGCTGCGCTTGATCTCGATATCATTTGATTAAATGATGGGTGTTTCATGTAATTAAATATTATTGTTCCTAACCAAGTTTAATCAGTTTGCTAGTGTATTTCAGATATATTTAAACATGTTTTTAAACTTGGAATTACGAAAAGCGAATTCCTGTCAGAAGCATTAAATGCTGAACCATATACCAAAGCATGAAAGAGGAAATGTACTTCTGAGCAAGCAAAAAGCAATCCGACTATTTCCTAGACAACACTCTTACTGATGGTTTTGCATCAGTATAAATCTATCGTGTTCAATCTCTCTTACCCTTACTCTGTTCATCTCTGTTTTGCATTCTACAAACAGAGCACTTTCAAGAGAAAAATTTAAAATCCCCAATTCACCCCCTCTTGGTGATTAAGCTCCTTCTTTCAAGAACCATATCCCACAACAACTACAACCACCGAACCATGACACTGCTGACCTGAAAATCGAGCCATCACGGAGTTTGGATTTTCTGATTTGAATAGGCTCAACTCAACAATTACTCCACCAAATATTACTGCCGGCTAGTTTGAACACAAAATTGTCATGTTCTAGATGCTAAACACGATAGGGTAGTTCAACAGATTCCCATATGAAGACCCTCACCTTCATCTCAAAACTTTTATGTAGGTCTGTGACGCTTTCATCATCCATAGAGTCACCGCTGATGCCCTCAGAATCAAACTGTTCTCATTCTCACTCCGTGATAAAGCCATAACGTTGTTGAACACCTTAGTAGCCCATTCAATTTAATCTTGGAATGATTTGGGTGGAAAATTCCTATTGAAGTTCTTCCCCTAACAAAGAACGTCCAATTGAGAGAAGACATCAACGGTTTCCGACAAAGAGCTACAGTTGCTCGATTTCCTTATTGGCAAGTGAACTAGTCAAACAAGTAATAAAGAGTGAGTAAAGTATCATCCCACAGAGACTGAGATACTGATGATGACATAGATTCACACAAACAGTTGTGTAAAGAAGGTAAAATAAATATGATTGAGTTGGGATTTTTGTGATTATAAGTAATAAGACAGAAAATAACAAAGGATCATAATTGTATTAAGATATCAGTAAAAGATAGGCTGAGCATCAGATTTCATCCTAAGTGCATTAATCCCTCAGTTGCCTTAACGCATTGCTATAGCAATTATGCTGCACAGCTTCCGCAATGCTACAGCATAGTCGCCTTTTGCAACGTTATCCAGTTAACCTACCATTAAGTTATACAGAAGCTTCCGCGTCCTATATGTATAACCTAAACTATACTTCTCCTATATGCCTATGGCGATTTTCTAGTTAAAGTTATCTTTTCAAATCAAGGTGTTAAGGTTATGAGCGGTAAACCCATGCCTGAAGCCTACAATGTTAGGTCAAGCCTTGCACCAGCTTGCCTAGCAAACACTGCTTATCAAATGTCTAACCCCGAATCCTTTCCAGTAAGCCGAGGCCACTGATCTAGCCCTTAGCATCCGCTAACCGACAGAAATTAAGAATACTGATAAACAAACTGAATTTTTAAAATCAAGTACTAGCAAATTAGGTTCATTCTACACTCAAGAATTTATGCTCGCTCAGCCCAGGAGGTTTAGTTCATGACTGACGAGGGAATCACTAAAAAGACCACAACAGAATAGCCCATGATAAATGATTAACTAGAATTATGAAAAGAAAAACAAAAAGCTTGGCAGAGATTTCGACGGCGTAGGAGAGGCCTGTCACTTGACAACTCCACATCTTCTTGTCTTCGTCTTACTGCAAGAAAGGAATTGGGTTCTCTTGGAGTTCTCGTGTTTAGTGCTTTTCTCCCTCTTCTTTCGAGCCTGGCCGAATAGGAATGTTCTTAGGCTCTCCACGACTCAACAACTTTTAGGGTTAACCATCTTTTCCTTTTATAGTCTGGTTTACTTGTGGTGTAAGTTCCGTGATCTGGGCCTTTCCAAATCTGTCAGATCCAATTGATTTAACTTTCCAAATTTGATATATTGTTTCTGTTGATTCTGCAGGATTCTTCAAATCTAAATCTTTGATCCTTCACATTTTCTATTCCAATCCGTTGACAATCTAGTTGTAAACTAACGTCCATCCATCAACCTGTACTTAATTCCTGAAAAAACCTCGAGGAAAAGTTAGAACATACGGCGCACAACATTACTTCCTTTACTCTGCTATAGAGTATGAGTTGCATTGTATTGCAACTTGATATGGCTGACCCGATGCTATAGCATCGTATCGGCAGTGTTATGTATGTTCATAATAAACCCTTAACCTTGCCTTCTTCTTATGCACATGTACAAGATATTTATGCATTCGTCGTAACTTATGACGTGTATCCTATAATTCCCTATATGCGTGAATTATGACATAATTGCGTAGATAACATGCTTTTAGGCTCATATTCAACTCACAAAACAGTCACACAGTATAGGGAAAACATGGCATAAATAGTACTCATCAAATACCCCCACACTTAGCTTTTTGCACTCCTGGGCAAAATAAAGACAGAGATAATAGAGCAAAATGTTAAGTCATAGCATTAGCACTCCTATCTATGTATAGGCCTTCACCATTGCCCTTAGTTCACGTCCCCATGCAGGTAATCCCACTGCCTAGTATTAGCGGCTCGTGATGCAAGATATTGTTGGAAATTATGCCCTGGGGGCAAGTCATTGTACTTTAAACGTTTATGTTATTTAAAGTATTCTCCTTTAGTTATCATTTCATTTGCATGTTTATAGTGATAACTGATCCTTGGATATATCTTATAGATTATCCTAAATGTCCCTGGTTGGTCATCTACGCGGGAGCGAAGATGAAGTAAGACCAGTATGACTTTGATGAGGTATGGAGATACGAATCAAAGTCATGGGCACTTGTAGGAGTACAAGGTGCTGGACCGACCCACTATGAGAAAGTTGCATGGATTAAGTCATAAGCTTTTCTTATGTATAACCGCGTCACAACGCCCTTTGATCTGAGATCATCATGGATTTCTACATGATGTGTCGCTGATCTTTGACCTAGTCAAAAGTCACCTTTGACCGGGTGATGATAAAGGCTTGGATCGGGATCAGTGGTTTTCATGCAGAGGAATGTGAATGGTCAAGATGGAATTTGTTCCTCACATTTGTAGAGAGATAATATTGGGCCCCTCGATAAGTGAGTCTGAGAAATGTATGGCCATACTACGATGGAAAATAGTTTCCATTTCAATTGTTAGACTACTCAAGAATCGAGAAATTAATGGTCAAGAACAGGAAGTTGACATTATCCATGCCTCATAGTTGACCAAATTATCGCGTGACAAAAGGGACGTGACATGGTTGTACGATAGGTTGTATCGTATCATCGATCCCCATATGTATTGGGTGGTCGCAATGTCTTGCTAGAGGCCGCTTGCGACTTGTGGGCTGGTACAGTATTGGCCCACTGCCAATCTCATGTGGGCTGCGCATAGGTCGCACACAAGAATAGCCCAACACGAGCAACGGTGTCAGATTCATTGAATCTTAGATATGTCTAAGATTTAAGGAATACTTGTATTTAATCTAGGATGAATATATATATATTTATTATTAAATTTGAAATTAATGATGATATTATTTATAGATAATAATAATATTATATATAGTATTAAATTTGTTTGATAAATTAAATAACTATAATAAATTGAGATATTGTATCTCAAATTTAATTTTCGAATAAACATATATTATCTCATATTTAATTAAATTGAGATATAGTATCTCATATTTAATTAAATAAAAAGATATCATATCTCATATTTAATTTATAAAGATAAATTAAATATGTAGGCTTATAATTCAGATTAAATAAATATATTAGATTAGATAGATTTGATAGATTTAATTAATAAATTATTTTAATTGAAATTTGAATTTCAAAATTGATTGGAGTAATTTTGAATATTTTAATACGACTTATTAGGGTTTTAGAAACTCTATAATAGATATTGATCTAGTCGTATTAAGTAGACGGATGAATTAGAAAAGCTGCGAGAAACCCTAGAGAGAAAAGTGAGACGCGAAAATACTGAAGGCACTAGCACGCTGCCGTCGGTGTTGGAGGCTGTTCGTGTGGATACCGGTAGAGGGAGGAGATTCACAGAGTCTGCTCCGTTGATCGAGAAGGTAGCCCACTAGATCTAATCGAAAGAGACGCTTATTAATTTGTATAGGTACGATTCGGTTCTTTTAATCTTGATTTAAACGCCGTTGATGGATCCTCGGATGGGATTCGTAAAAGTTTTTTAATTCTGCTGCGTGTACGGATCCCATCAGATATTGTTTAGATGAGGAAGCGTCAAGTGGCTCTTAGATTCAGTGTTTATGCTCTCTTACCCTTGGGATTTCGCTTTCTCTCTTGTCACGCTAACTTAGAAGTTCTAGAGCCTTGTCAAAGTTCTAAGGTTACTTCTTAGCATATGAGTTTTCATAAGTCAAAAGGGCTTCTTGGGTTGTAATGTGTGGATGGTCATATATGTGTGGAGATGAAAGAAAATGGTCATGGCTATAGCAGGATATTAGACAAATTCCAAGTTGTGTTTGTTTTAGCCTGCTGTCTCATTTAAACCTTTGTATTGCTTTGCTGCTCTTTATTATTTCCTTCCTTATCTTTTTCTTTTCTTTCTTTTTTTTCTTCTTTTTTTTTTCCTTTTTTTTTACATGACAGACAACAAACAACTTTCTCACAACATTTTTAGTGGAGGCACACTGTCATAGCATTTCTTTGTAGTCTTCTTCATACTCACCTGTCTAATTCCTTCTACTATAGCATAGTCTATAAGGCTCAAAAGGGTAGCAATATGGAGAGTGATGGTTCATGGTTTGTGTATGGGAATGAGGGGTACGTTATGAATGCCTTTATCCTACGCATTATTTGCTCAGATGCCAAACCGTTTATCAAAGAATTAAAACAAATCAAAGATCATACATGGGTTAGCTGACGTACACACTGGAATAGAAATAATTAGGCTCAAATAAATCCTTCCATCGTGGGTTTTCTCTCTATTCTTTCTCACCGTCACTTTACCCCACATTTAGCTTATCTAGTACTGTCAATTTCTCAAGCCTAACGATTCAGTTTCCTTCAAGCAATCACACTATGCTTAGTCATACAGATACTCATCCTACTGCTACTGATCTCAGTTTACGCTCTATCATGCATTTTAAAAAATTTCAGAGTGTACAACAAAACTAATTTTAGGGGTGATTTGAGCACATCTAAGCATCGATTTGCAAGCGCAGCTTAAATCATCCTCCCCCCACACTTGAATGATGCAATGCCCCCATTGCAGCAAGGAAGCGAAGGGGAGAGGTCGGGGAGTGATAAGCAGAATAAAGCGCATGAAGAGCACAACACAAAGCTATCAACGAAACGGGTCCATGATTGCAGATGAAGTCAAAATGGCCTTGCGGGCAAGCCGTAGGGCAGGATACATGGGATCCAACAAAAGAAAAAATAAATAAACAAGGAACAAGATACTACTAACCATCCGCACGGCTAGGAGGGGTAGGAGTGCCGGTGGCGGACGGGCCAATGTCAAGTTGCATGCCCAACAAGAAGCGAGTTGTGGTTAACACCTCAAGGTGATTGGGCGACATAAGCGTAGCGGCGGTCACCAGTGTGACAGGGTCGATGGCGCTGGATGTCCACTGAGAAAGAAAGAAATTTAGAATTGGTGCCCGTGGGCCTTGCAATGGAGTGCCCCCACTGCAATATAGGTTCCGAGAAAGTGCGCCAGTCAGAGTCCCATTTGTCAGAGGAGAGTGACATAGGGGTGTCTGGCAACGAGGGTGGTGGAGAACGGGTAGCGTGGGGCAGTAGCATGGGTCGGCGGGAGAAATTGAGCATTGGTAAAGGACGAGGGCGATGGTAGGAATGGATTCGAGTCCGGGGTCGTAGTGGAGCACAACTACGCAGTGGCATGGAACGAGTGCGAGCCATGCCAGATAGAACAAAGAGACGGAAGAAGGGGTTGTGCAATGGTAAGGAAAAAGGATGGATGAAGTGGTAGAAAGAGAGAGGGAACAACTTACGAGACCAGCCATTATGGAGAGGCGGTGCGGGTTGCGTAGGCGAAAATTTGGGGTACAATGGGAAACTGGGAGTACGAAGAGAGCAATGGGCTGAGGGACCGTCGAATACGAAGGAAATTGTGTAAATATAAAGGATATAATGACATACCTGTAGTGTTGCGATTATTCGGCGAGGTGGAACAGGGTAGGTTAGATGTCCGTTAATGCTCCGTATTGCTATAGCATGGATATGCTAAATTCGTCTCCTGTGTGACCTCAAGTCCTAAAAAAGAAAAAGAAGAAAAGAATCCGTAAGCTGGGTTGCCTCCTAGAAGTGCTTGGTTTACGGTCTTCAGCCAGACATGCTACAACATTTTAGTATTGAGGTAGTATACGAGTATTGCCTGCTTCTTTGCTTCCTTTGCTATCATCCCTTAAGGGTAGGCTTTCTTTAGCTGGGTCTGCAAACTGCACTGTCTCTAGAATTGAGAAGGTCACATGCTCATCATTGACTTGCATAATGAGTTCTCCTTTTTCCACATCAATCAACGTTCTCCTAGTTACCATGAAGGGTCTTCTCAAAATGATTGGGACTTCGCGATCTTCTTCAAAGTCCAAAATGATAAAATCCACAGGAAAGATGAATTTAACTACTTTTACCAAGACGTCTTCAATTTTTCCTTCAGGTAAGACGATGGAGCGGTAAGCTAACTGTAGTGTGACTGTCGTGGGTCGTGCTTCCCCAACTGCCAATCCCTTGAATACCGACATGGGCATTAGATTGATGCTGGCTCCAAGATCACATAATGCTTTGACTGTGTATTGATGTCCAATAGCATAGGGCATTTTGAAACTACCAGGGTCTTTTAGTTTCGGGGGTATCAGATTTTTCAGCAGGGCCCTGCAGTCCTAGGTTAGAATGTCAAGGAACTTCCGAAATTGCTTCTCTTGGCTGGGCATCTGTTTTAAGGCTTTCACCATATGGATGTTGATATGTAGTTGTCGTAGAATGTCAAGGAACTTCCGAAATTGCTTCTCTTGGCTCTGCTTTTGTAGTCTTTGTGGGAAAGGAAGGGGTTGCTTTAGCACCCGAGATGATCCTAGATCACGGTTCTGTTGTGATGACGATGCTTTAGCATCCCTTTTTGAATGTTGCACGTGATCATCTATCGTGACGAATGGAGGCAATATTGTAGCATTGATACTCTGCTCAGTTCGCAATGGCATTGAGTGCTGCTACTCTTCTTCAAGGAATTGTCTGGCACTCTCCTTCCCCTTCTTCGATTGCCCAAATTCCAGATCAGCATCTTCAATAGGTCTTTTGGTCATCCTCATGGGCTCCAGACTCTTGCCGCTTCCGAGTTATATTAACTTGACTTTCTCCTTTCCTTGGATTCTAGGGACTTCTTTGTAACTCGACAGAGATCCGGAAGGTTTGTTGTTGAGGGCAGTTGCTAGCTGTTTGACTTGATTCTCAAGGTTTTGAAGGGTTACCTATTGACTTTGGATGATAGCGTCATTCTTTGCCATATACTCCTTTTGTAGGTTCGTCATAGACGTCTGTGGGTCTGAATCATTGCCTTGGTGCCTTGTTTGATGGGTCTTCTCTGAAGAGATTAACATCTCGAGAAGGATCACTATGGAAGGTATCTTACTGAAGGATTAGGAGTATCACCAAGAGGGGGGTGAATAGGTGATCTCAATAAATTTTTCCTAACTGCACACAAATGTAAATAAGACAGAGATAGAAAAGGGAAATTGACACAAGGCGATTTATACTGGTTCGGCCTAACTCTTCGACCTACGTCCAGTCCCCAAAATCCTTTGGGTATTTCACTAATCACAAGAGGTTACAATTACACACTCTGTACTCGAGATGATCCTAATTCACTAGGACTCACTCCCCCTTAAAAGTTGTAATAGTACACCCACGCTTAAGGTCCCACAACCTTAAGATTTAAGCCGAAAATGGAATAAGTGTTTAAACAACTCCTTTACAGAAAGATAACAAGATTTTACCAGTTTGCTTATGAGATTGCAGAAGACCTAAGATTTGTTTTAGGAAACATTAAAGCATTCAAGAAGAAAGATGATCAATCAATGCTTAATTACATATAAGCTATTAATGATCAAGATTTTCTTCAATCTGTTTCAACGCCTTAATATCAATTGGAGATATCCCATTCTGCCGAGATTGGTGCATCAATTAAAAGCTCTCAACGGACAAATTCAAATATTCAATTTTGAAATACTCCCAACATGACTATATTCATCGACATGAACCCAACATGACTAGTATTTTCGAATTGATTCAAGTCCGAACGGATCTTTAACGGTCACAAGCTTCAATCCAAAAGTATAAATACATGAAGGTTTGAAGTCTACAAGCGAGAAGACATACACGAAAAACGCATACAAGCATATCGGTCTTTTTTTCGCTTAATTCGCATCCCGTATCTTTGATACATTGTACTTCAGTAATCATCTTTATTCACTCTAATAGAGAGTTCATTTCTGTAATTCATTCATTGTAAGAATCTCAAAGTTGTGGGACTTTGAGGTTGGGTTTTCAGATTACAACTTGTAAGGGGGAGTGTATCCTAAAGAGAGGATAGCTTTCGAGTACAGAGTGTGTATCTGATTTGAGTGATAGTAGAAAAACCCAGAGAGTCTGGGGACTAGACGTAGGTCAAGAGTTGAGACCGAACCAAGTATAAATCTTACGTGTCAAGCTCTTCTTCCCTATCTCCATTTAGCTTCTGTTGTGTGAGTGTTTTAAAAAGAATTTTTAAAATCCCCAATTCACCCCCCTCTTGGTGATTTCCTTCACTTTCAGAGAGTTGTATCAGCTTTGCCTCTAATAAAACCTTGATCAAGAAGGAACTTGCTTAATCGCTCATACCAAGCTCTAGGAGCTTGTTTAAGGCCATATAAGGCCTTTTTTGAGACGATATACATGATCTGGATGATGATCACTTTCAAAACTAGGAGGTTGCTAAACATGCACTTCCTCCTGAATAAAACCATTTAAAAATTCACTCTTCACATCCATTTGATAGAGCTTGAATCCTTTGATACAAGCAAAGTCTAGAAGAACTCTTATGGCTTCCAATCTTGCCACTGGAGCATAAGTTTCTTCATAATCAATTCCTTCTTATTGATTATAGCCTTTAGCAACCAATCTTGCCTTGTTGCGGACAATGATTGCTATTTCATCACGTTTGTTCTTAAATACCCATTTAGTCCCAATGACCGGATGGTCCTCAGGTCTAGGTACTAAGTCCATAACTTGATTTCTATCAAATTGGTGCAATTCCTCTTGCATTGCGATCACCCAGTCATTGTCTGAGAGAGCTTCATCAATCTTTGAGGGTTCAATCTGAGAGATGAACATAGAGAAGGTGACTTCATTTAAAGTACCTTTTCTAGTTCTTACTCCTTGATTTACATCACCTATTACTTGGTCTAAAGGATGATTCCTAATAAACCTCCAAACTTTAGGTTGTGATTGAACATTGTTTTCACAAACATTTTAAGACCCAATTTCAAAAACATCTTCAGAATTTTCAAGAGAGGCAGGAGTGGTTTTTTGAAAAGAATTTGTTTCTATAAGCATTTTCCTCATCATCATCCAAAAGCTTATCAAATTTGGTTTCGCTAAATACAACATGAATAGATTCTTCAACAATACGTGTACAAATATTGAAAACTCTATAAGCCTTACTTCTATTAGAGTAGCCAAGGAATATACCTTCATCAGATTTTGGGTCAAACTTCCCATACATTCCTTACCATTATTGTGCACAAAGCACTTGCATTCAAAGATATGTAGATGAGCAAGGTTGGGCTTTCTCCCTTTGAATAGCTCATAGGATGTCTTCTTAAGATTCTTCCGGATGTATGCACGATTTGATATGTAGCAGGTAGTACTCATTGCATCAGCCTAGAAGACTTGAGAAGTTTGGTTTTCATTTAGCATTGCTCTTGCCATCTCGGTGAGGACACGATTCTTTCTTTCAACAACGCCATTTTATTGAGGAGTCCTCGGGGCAGAAAAGTTGTGGTCTATCCCATGAGCCTCACAAAATTCTTCAAATGCATAATTCTCGAATTCTCCACCATGATCAGTTCTTATACCTGAAATAGAGATACCTTTCTCGTTTTGAACCTTCTTGGTGACAGAGATTTGCTGTATCTCCCAAAATAACCAAGTTCGAAAATGATTTGCAGAAATAGGGAACCTGAGTCGTTTCCCCAATGAATTCACAGCAGGTTTGAATGGACAGTAACAATGAATAGAAATAGTAAAAATGGGGGGTTTTTTGGTTCAAACCGAATTAAAATGAAAGTAAACAGAAACAGAACGAAATAAACAGAAACATATTAAAATCGATCAGCCCAACATTCAGATTCCAGAGACTTCCATCATTGAACAAAATATGAACGAACTCGCGTTTGGTTCTGGACGATCGCCTAGCATTTGTTCAAACAGTGGCGTCTCACTGTGCAATCGCACAGTAACACTAAAACCTAGTTCGAACTCAGTCCTTGGGATGAACCAAACCGAATATTAAATCTAATATTTGATCTATTTCCAGAAATCGAATCCGATAAGATGAAAACAGAAACGAGTAAAATTACCGATTAAGCACAAGCTCTCTGGATGAATCATGGAATCCTCAACGTTGGGTTAATCACAGAAGTTTAGCCGAGCATGGTTGGAAAAATGAAGAACAGACGAAGAACACGAAGAACGCGAAGAACATTGCAGAGAAAATGAAACTTCTGTGTTTAATCCAAAAATGTGTAAAAAGGTGAATGACAAAAGTGTTTGTGGCTGCCATCTAACTTAACCTAAAATGGCAAAAACGAAATGGGGCTCCAATCCACAATTCAGTTCAGGCCCAAAACGGAAATAAAATAAAAGTGGGCTTTAATTACAAAATTCGAGCCCAAATAAAATCCAGAAACATGCATCTGACTTCGGCTCCAAAATCGACCGCCCTCTTGTTTGAATTTGCCTTTCATGTCTTCATAACAATTGTAGCTCTTTGAATTATCTGAAATATGAAACAAGAATGAGGCAAATCCGATGTCTAGTTCAAGAGTTATGGTAACAATAGTGAAGCAATATAAAACTGAAATTTTATTATTAAAAATGGCTAAAATATAATCAAAGGCCCAAAGCCCAAATAAGTATAAAAGCCATTATTTATTAACTAAAGAGTCCTAAATTATTAATCAAGAGATAAAAATAAGTGTATGAAATATTCAATTATCACTTGGCAAACACGACAAATTGATCAAAAGTTTCATCTTTTGATGATAAAAATATAGTCCAACAAAATCTTGAGTAATCATCAACAATGACTAGAGTATAGAGATTGCCACCAAGACTTCTTACTCTTGCTGGTCTAACTAAATCTATATGAAGTAGTTGGAGGGGTTTGTTAGATGAAATCTCATTTTTAGATTTAAAAGATGATTTAGTATGTTTACCTTTTTGATAAGCATCCCAAATCATGTCATTTTTGAAATTGAGTTTTGGTAAGCCAACGACTTAATCTTTGGTTATTAACTTGTCAAGTTGAAACATATTGACATGAGTTAAATGCTTGTGCCATAGCCAACTTTCTTCCAAGTTACTAATAAAGCAATTTTTAGAAGTGATTTTATCGCAATTGCTAGAAAGGTTTAGAGTGTAACAGTTACTTTCTCTAGGAGCCCTGAATAAGACTTTTGATCTGATGTTGACTAGGGGCAGATCATTCTTGCTGACTATCAAGTATTCCTTGGAATCGAAGATAAGCAGGTTACCTTTGTCTGTGCTTTGGCTCACACTGAGGAGATTATGGCAGAAACCTTCTACAAGATAGACGTCTTTGATTTGAGGTCCATCGTTGTTGCCAACTTCACCAATTCCAGCAATCCTTCCGAATTGATTTCCACCAAAGGTCACTTTGCCGCCGTCCTTGGTCTTGAGAGTAGCAAATTTAGTATGAGCTGCCGTCATGTGTCTAGAGCATCCACTGTCGATATACCACTTGTTGGATTTCGATGCTCTTAGACAAACTTGCAAATCACAGAGGATCAGGTTTTAGGTACCCATCTTTTCTTGGGTCCTTTGGAGTTAGTTTGTGTCTTAGGAACCTTGGAAGATCCCTTAGGCACCCATTGATACTTGCCTACAGGTTTACTTTTTCTTTCCTTTTTATGAAAACAGGAAGAAGTAGTATGACCTTTTTGATTGCAATAATTGCAATGAGCAAAAGGATTTGATGAATGAATAGATTTTCGAAAATAATTCATATAAGATTTTTCTCCAAATTTCTTTTTACCTTTCTTCTTATCAAAATCAGGTTTGTAGCCAATTCCTGATCGGTCATTTGTGTATCTTTGCTGTTTCAAAATAACTTTGACCATTTCACTTCCCTTAGTGAATTTCTCAAGGGCTTTTGTAAGATGATCATTCTTTTTCTGTGAATCAACACAATCTTCACAAATGACATTTTCAGGAGAAGAAAGATTTTCTACTTGCTGTTCAAGAGTTAAATTCTTCTTTTTCAAAGCAAAGTACTTATTAGCAAGTTTTTCGAATTCAGATTGTACAAGATTGTACTCAGCAAATAACTCATCGTAGGTTGGTTGAGAATCATATACCTCGTTGACACTTTCAATCTGCTCCTCTTCTTGAGCCACAAGGCATATGTTGGCTTTTTCTTCGTCCTCAGCTTCATCTTCGTCGAATGAGCTATCTCCCCATATTGCTGACACATAAGCTTTCTTCTTGAAGTTATTGAATTTCTTCTTCTCTTTGTCTTTGTACTTCAACTGGGGACATTCTGACTTGATGTGGCCAAGCTTCTCACATTCGTAGCAAATGATTGGCTTTTTCACCTCAAGACTTGAGCTACCCTTGTGAAACTTTTTGTATCCTTGGTCCTTCTTGTAGAATCTCCTGAACCTTCGGACCATCATCCCCACTTCTTCATCATCATCTGAACTCTTTGCTTCTTTGATAGTCTTAAGGGCAATTCCCTTGTTCTTGTTGCTAACTTCATCAAGTCCTTTTCTGAACCTGATCTTTCCTTCATATTCGGACAGACTTCCAAACAGTGTAGCTACAGAGCTCATTGATTCTCCACGTGCTTCTTCAATGGCTGTGACTTTAGTTTCTCATTCCTTACTGAGGATATTGAGAATCTTCCTTACTTGGATAGGTTGATCATAGTTTTTGCCCAATGCCGCAAGTTGGTTGATCAGATGGGTGAACCTCAGTTGAAATTGGATAATGGATTCTCCGGACTTCATACGAAGAAGATCGTACTCAGTCATGAGCGTATTCACTCTATGTTCCTTAACTCTGAATGTTCCTTCATGGGCTATCTCCAGTGCATCCCACATAGCTTTAGCAGACGTCAATGTGTAAATGCGAAAATATTCTTGCTGGCTTAATGCACCTTGCAACATGAGAATAGCCTTACTGTTGAGAGTGATGTTTCTCCTGTCATTATCATCATAGGTGTCTTCAGGCTTCGGGACTCTGAGTCCGTTTTCGAGAACAGTCGGATTGTAGTCTCCAATCTCAAATACTCTCCATAAGCCATATTCAGTGTCCATAACAAAGACTCTGAACTTGGCTTTCTAGAACGAGTAGTGCTCTCCACTAAAACCGGGCGGTCTATTGATCGAGGCTCCATCAGGCAATATTCCTTCCATCGGATCTTTTATCTAGGATGTTAATCCTCAAGTAGATAACCAATGCTTTGATACCAAATGAAGGATTAGGAATATCACCTAGAGGGGGGGTGAATAGGTTATTTCAATAAATTTTTGCTAACTGCACACAAATGTAAATAATACAGAGATAGAAAAGGGACATTGACACAAGGCGATTTATACTAGTTCGGCCTAACTCTTCGACCTACATCCAGTCCCCAAATCCTATGGGTATTTCACAAATCACAAGAGGTTACAATTACACACTCTGTACTCGAGATGATCCTAATTCACTAGGACTCACTCCCCCTTACAAGTTGTAATAGTACACCCACGCTTAAGGTCCCACAACCTTAAGATTTAAACCGAAAATGGAATAAGTGTTTAAACAACTCCTCACGAGTAGATAAAATATGAACATCGAAGAACGATGTGTAATATCCCGAATTTTGGACCTTGAGAATTGAGAATAAGCCTAAAAGTGGGTAGACGACTAAGCCCGGTTCGGGAAGAATCCCAAGAATGATGAGAAACAGGAAGCCTCTCAGGGACTAAGTAACTTGGCTATGCAAGTCGGTGGACCTAATGTGTATAAACCGTGGAATTAAAGTGCCAATGGAAAGGGGCACAGAAGACCCATACAGTACAAATTCGGTTGGAAAAGAATGCCCCCTAACTATGTCCTTAGGTATAGGACAATTAGTTGAGTGAAAATATGCCGGTATACCTGCGTTTCTGAAGATCAGGAGTCAGTGTAATTACTGCTGGAGAACATGTGTCACTGCGGGATTGAAAAGCAAAAGGTAAGTAATGATTACAGGGGTAGAAAAGTCAAACCCTTACCCTTTGAGTATTCAATTTCGTCCACCCAAGAGAGAGAAGAAAAAATCAGATGATATTATCTGTACTCAGGCCCAAACACAAAGTGCGGGTCCCACAGGCGATTGACCAATAGAAACGGGATTGATAGGGACCAGTTAGGGGTTCCTTCAGACTGAATGGGACAGGTGTGGGGCCACTCTGGGGAGTTTATAGGGCACCACATGTGAGTGCCCATTCAGAGGAGATCATCTGAAAAAGTTGAAGAAAAGTGCAAAGAGAAACACCTTGATGACCAGCGCGACCCACATGGACCGGTCGAAGGAAATCGGACCAGATAAAGTGGGAAGTCATTGGAAGAAGTTGGAAGGCAGATTTTGTGGGCCCAAATAGGTGCCACCTAGCCCCCCATAATGATTAAAAACGTGGCTTGGGGAGAGAAAGAGAAATCAGTGTAAAAGTCAAACCGCGGGTCCCACATTTGAAGAAAAAGGGCAAAATGGGAATAAATGGGTAAAAATTAATTAGGGCGGATATGTGGGCCCCAAATGGCGCCACATGGGTCATTTTGGGCAGGTGGGAGTCCATGGAAAAATTCAAAAATAATTAGAAAGTTCTGGGCCACAATGCAATTTATGAAAGTTTCGGGCCAAAACTCGTAATTTGCCCCAAAAGCAGATAAAGATCTGCACGTTTTTTGAGAAGAATGCCCCACTTGTCATCTGCCTAGACACCCCTGGAATACTCTGGAATTCTTGGGGAAAAAGTCAAGAAAAGTCAGATACAACTGGACAGGAATCAACCACAGTTATTCTGGAACTGATCAGTTACTTCTATTACTATTAAAACATATGCTCTCTCTCTCTCTCCTAGACCATGGGTAGCACGAAATTTCTGCAGAAAATAGAGAGAGGATTCAGCCAAGACCTCCATATCCAAGAGCAAGAGCAAGTCACCAAGCCATCAAGCCGAATCTCCGATTCAGGTAAAACGCCGAAAACTCAACTCTTTAAGGTTTAAAGTTGAGATTTCGTCCATGTTGTTGGAGCTTGGTGTTTTGGTTTGATTTTGGGGTTTTTGAGGGTTCCAATGGCTCTGAAACGTGATTTTGTATAGGGTTTGGTTATAGTTTGAGTTTCCAAAGTTAAAAACATCGAAAAACTCCTAGATCTAAGCTCGCAACTGATTCTGGAATTTCTGGCAGTGGTTCTTCAACTCGGTATTAAAAATAGTAAATGGAGTCTTTTTAATCTGAAAGTTTTATGATAGAACGTAGACACCCAGGGCTTCGTCGTGATGTATTATTTTGTATCTTTTGGGTTTTTCTACTAAACGATAAAAATAGGTGAAGTCGGTGCAAGGTACAACAGGCAGAAATATGGGCAGTGGTTCTTAAGACGCGATTTTAAAATAGTAAAAGACCTCTTTTTGCCATTAAAGTTTACATGGTTAAAGTAGACATCCGGGGATTCATTTTGATATAATATTTTGTTTTTTTTTTCAAGTTTCCAACCGAGAAGAATAAATTCCACAAAGTGGCTTAAAACCTGAAACCCTGTTCTGGAACAGCGAAGTATTTTGCAAGAGATAAATTTATGTATAAGTGTTTGACCTCTGGAAATATTTTTACCACAAACTAGACACCTTAAGAGTTCAGATGCCACTGATTTCGTGTTCATTGGAGTTTTTTGGAATTTATAAAAAATCATTAAAGTTGGGTCTGATGCACTGGATTTTTCTGGAAATTGGTGAAGGGCTCGGTTTTGAGTTAAAATGCAAGGGTATTTTTCGATCTACTAAAAATAAGGTATTTTGGTGTTATTTAGGTCAAGGGCATATTTGGAAAAGTGACCGGGCACAATAAAGTATGAAATACAGTACACACCCCATCAGGTAGTAACCGCTTTACTCAGATATATTTATGTGTTTTGTTGTATGTTTGTTTTTCCATGTGTGTGTATGTTTTTGTATTGGTGCCAAATATGCAATCAGAGCATGTTGGGGTTCGAGTCCCTAACTATGTGGTTCCTAGCGCTGAGGAGAATTGGTCCGAGGCCGGCCTTGATTGGCGGCTGTACGGGTCAATAGGTCCGAGGCTGTCCTGGTGTACGCAGCTTTACGGGTTGTGACTCCGATAAGTCCGGGGCTTGCCTTGGTAAGGCATCCTGACGGCACGTGGTAGTCGGTGATGTGTATGTTTCTGTTTGCATATGCGGTATGTTTGGCATATTACTTGCGTTATCATATCTGACATGGTTACATGCATACTCTTGACACATTTTGTATTTGAGTATTGACGGTTACTCTGGGGGCCATTATTGAACTCCAGAAGTTTCTATAGCTGCAGGGGTGTGTGCCTGATCTAGAAGACCCTTTTTGAGAGGTAAAGCCTGGCAGTGCAGTAAAGAGTAGGGAATGCCCTATTGTATTCTGTATCTATTGTGGATGACTGTAATTATTTTGGTATTTATTTTGGATAACTGTACCCTTAACCCTTCAGGGACTTTTACTTTCCGTTTATTTTACTTTTACCAGTACAGTAGATAGTCCAAACCGATTAAATGCTCTGTTGCGCTAACTCTGATGCATGTTAAGTGGACATAATATTGAAGGAAAGGTAATCAATAAAAAGAATCCCTCTAACCCGCCACCTGAAAAGGCGAGGCCGGTGGGGGTGTAACAGTTATGGTATCAGAGCATGGTTTGGACGATACTGGTAAAAGGTTAATGGTTAAGGGTACTGAAGTAACAAAGTAAAAGGATACATACCCTGAGGAAAAGGATTGGGTCTCGGTATGCTAAGGCTCTTGTGATAAAAGTGGTGTCATAGAATATGGATTCTTTGCCAAGTCTGGGACTCCTGATATGGAAATCAAGGTCTGAATAAAATTTCCACTCGATATTACATAAACTAAAAGGGAGATGCATGGAAAGGCTAGTACTGCTTTAGATCCCCTATAAGGATGAAACCTAGCATATTTAGGGGGTAGATATGTCATATTAGTACTTGTAAATATTTGAGTTACCGATATCAAAAATTATGTGGACTTGTATCAGTATTAGTACCCCAGATTTGATAAGCGCTTTAAAGTTAAGCGTGCTCGGTGAAGGAAAATCTCAGGATGGGTGACCTCTTGGGAAGTGTCATAGAAATATGGAATCCTTTGATTTGAGGCTATAGTACCTTAAGATATGACTTATGGTGATCCTTAGAAATTCTATGAGGATGTTAGATTGAGTAAGGATGTGATCGAGACTAGGCTTGAATCCGATCTTAAGTAGAATTAATGCCTAGGATTAATGTGATTAAGGTTGTAGTGAGGTTCCAGTACCTGAGAATAGGAACCCTATGAATATTAATCGATATTGAATTATCAGAATGTTTGGGTATGATTGAGGATTAGTGACTAACTTTGAGGTAATAACATGATATTAGATTATACCCCTGTGATATTGAGGATTTAGATGAAATCAGAACCTCGTGAATAGAATTGATGTTATTTGAATGTTTCGAGGTTTAGACTAGGAATTGTGAATCTTGATCCTAGTTTATATTTTGGGTATGGTTGAGGTAATATGATTCCTTAACCGAATTGATGTTGATGTTCTAGGAATCGATTATGAGTTTAAAAATTATTGATTTGAGGTTATTTGAGGATAGAGCCTAAATGTGGTAAGCTATAAATCATGATGATTATAGCATGTTTATTGGGTATGGTCGAGGTCTCAGAAATAAGTTTATGAACCTAAGATTTGGTAGGCATCCATAGGGGTTGCTATCCATTTAATCATGACCTAAGAATCTTATTCGATAATAAGAGATTCCTTAGGCATTTGATTGATCTGAATGCATTGAGACACTCGAGTATAGTACCTATATGAATGAGGTATTTAGAGGTTACTAGTTGATAGGGGATGATTTTAATCTCATGATATTCCCTTGGAAAGAATGGTTAAAGGTAGAAACTTTGATTGATGTTGAGTCATCGACATGTTATATGAGGTGTGTTCAAGGATAGTACCTATATGATATGGGTTACTTTGAGGTTGATAGTTGTTGTATCGGCATAGGGAAAGATCTTGAATACATAATATTCCCTGAAAAAATGTGGTTGAGAATTAGTATCTCAATAGAACCGAATGATAGCTAGAACCTTGATAGCCACAAGTTATGATCTCTTGATCGAGACAGAAAATGGTAGTGACTAATGGATCCCTGTTATATGGGTTGAACATTCAATAGGGGAAAATTGAATCTGAGACGATGCCTGGAGCAAGGTTATTATCAAAAAATTACAACAACCCCAGATGAAGTTGATACAATGCAATTTCTATGAGGTGCTTTAGTCTTCAGTGTAAAAGAATTATGATATGAATATACAGTAGGTATGGAGACCTACTTGATTGATATGATTTTGAGTTGATAAGTTTGATATGTGTTCAGCGAGAAGCCTTAAGTCCTGTGAAGAATGGGATGTCTATAGGCCGGCAGAGACCTTTAAATACTAAACCATGAATACCGGGCAGAGTGCCGAAGAGGTTGTATGCCTGAGAGTTATAGGCATTATTCTGGAATAGCTTGACAAATGAAATAGAACGGACTAAGTGTCATGTGGATGATTCAAGTAGCCAAGGATAGAGCCTGAGATGTAAGTTAGAGTTCATGACCTTCTATGTCAGTTGTCTGGTTCCTGGTACGTGTAACAGAATTGAATTTTGAATTTGCCAACACACCTGCTATGTTGTGAATTTTTGAAATCCAGTTTTCTGAATGAGGTATTTTGAATGAAATGTTTTTAGTAGAATTTGAAACCAGTTTGAAATGTGTGTTTTGAAACTATGTCGTCTCATAGATAGGGTCCTGATGGAACCTAGATTTGAAATTGAATTGTGAACTATGGTGGGAGCAGTACGGAACTGGAAGAGGCCAGAAACTGTTGTGGATGTACTCAGTTTGCTGGATCTTGCCAGATGTTTTGAGATTGTTTTGATGTCACTGGCCATTTTTGAAATTTTTTATGAGGGGATTAGTTCTAAGAAGCTGATACTCGCACCAACACGCATGCACCCAATCTTAGTAGTTTCGCCTTGTAGGGGCACGTGATTTGCCTTGTCGGGCCGGCACCCACGTAGGCGTTCGGAGCAGGGCTCCATGGACGATGGTCCTTTGTCCTAGTATGGGATTCCGGTGGGTGGCCTGTTTTTGTATGTGCCAGTACGAACACTGGGTCCCAGGAAGGGACGGAAACTCTCCCACATTGGCCGACAAGTGCACTGGTTTGTGTATGAAAGGATTGGGATGTACCTCTATACCAAAAGATTTAAATGGTGGTGAGAGCTTTTGAATGATTGAATTTGTGCAATGAATAATCCTCCTCAATAATGTATGCCGGTAGTAAATGTTTTCTGAAAATAGGCTGGCAGTGAATTGTTTTATGAAAATTTGAGCTAGCAGCGATCGAATTTGAAAATATGAAAATATTGTTTTCTATGATTATGAAAACGTACTGCGACCACAGAGATTTTCAAATATGTGAAAATTTGAAATGTTGAGTATGAGACAACATAGTAAGCCGTGACATGACTGTCATTGCTGATGTATTGAAATGAAAAAGCGGTGCAGTTGGTTATTATGCTAATACAAGAACAGAAACTGATAGAAGGGTCTAGAAATCTGAACCGGTTAAATCAGATAGTAGTTACCGGTTACCGTGCTAAGCAAGAGGAAAATGGTTTGAGAGCTCAAAAATTGAGGAAGCTCAAATAAAATTGATGAGCAGAAGCTCGAGGTAGTAAAACCCGATGTGCAAGTTTGCATGGGGCGGTGTCCCTAGGCCATAAGACCTGTGATGCTTAGCACTGCGTGGAATACTTACGGGCATGGTAACTTTAGACCAGTGTGTCTAGAGTACATCTTGAGGCTGGCCAAACATTTAAAATGTACCAGGCGATAGGCGAGATGCCTAAGACTTCAAGGTAATTCCCTAGGCGGTAAGGCTAAAAAGTTCCGTGCTATGATAATAGACTAAGCCGGAAGGCCAGTATGTGATAAACCACGTATAAAATGAACAAGTAGTAAGACTTGTGAAACCAGGCGTTGTGAAAATAGACTGTTGACCATGTGTGATTAAGCACTACACCTGGGTACAAGATAAAAGAAAGTAATGTATGATTGTGATACGTGCTTGGAGAGCGTGCACATTCCTAGAATAACTTAAACTATTGTCTGATGACTATGTTGCAGACATTGTTAGCATTTATAGAAAAAGGAATAAATTGTATGATCGGAACAATTCCCTGAAGTATGAATGCTCAAATTTCGGGGATGAAATTTATTTTACGCGGGGAGAAATGTAATATCCCGAATTTTGGACCTTGAGAATAAGCCTGAAAGTGGGTAGATGACTAAACCCGGTTCGGGAAGAGTCCCAAGAATGATGAGAAACAGGAAGCCTCTCAGGGACTAAGTAACTTGGCTATGCAAGTCGGTGGACCTAATGTGTATAAACTGTGGAATTAAAGTGCCAATGGAAAGGGGCACAGAAGACCCATACAGTAAAAATTTGGTTGGAAAAGAATGCCCCCTAACTATGTCCTTAGGTATAGGACAATTAGTTGAGTGAAAATATGCCGGTATACCTGCGTTTTTGAAGATCAGGAGTCAGTGTAATTACTGCTGGAGGACATGTGTCACTGCGAGATTGAAAAGCAAAAGGTAAGTAATGATTACAGGGGTAGAAAATTCAAGTCCTTACCCCTTGAGTATTCAATTTCGTCCACCCAAGAGAGAGAAGAAAAAATCAGATGATATTATACGTACTCGGGCCCAAACACAAAGTGCGGGTCCCACGGGCGATTGACCAATAGAAACGGGGACCGATAGGGACCGGTTAGGGGTTCCTTCGCATCGAATGGGACAGTGTGGGGGGCCACAGGGGAGTTTATAGGGCACCACATGTGAGTGCCCATTCAGAGGAGATCATCTGAAAAAGTTGAAGAAAAGTGCAAAGAGAAACACCTTGATGACCAGCGCGACCCACATGGACCGGTCGAAGGAGATCGGACCAGATAAAGTGGGAAGTCAGTGGAAGAAGTTGGAAGGCAGATTTTGTGGGCCCAAAGAGGCGCCACCTAGCCCCCCATAATGATTAAAAACGTAGCTTGGGGAGAAAGAAAGAGAAATCAGTGTAAAAGTCAAACCGCGGGTCCCACATTTGGAGAAAAAAGGGCAAAATGGGAATAACTTAATTAGGGCGGATATGTGGGCCCCAAATGGCGCCACATGGGTCATTTTGGGCAGGTGGGAGTCCATGGAAAAATTCAAAAATAATTAGAAAGTTCTGGGCCACAAATGCAATTTATGAAAGTTTCGGGCAAAAACTCGTAATTTGCCCCAAAAGCAGATAAAGATCTGCACGTTTTTTGAGAAGAATGCGCCACTTGTCATCTGCCTAGACACCCCTGGAATACTCTGGAATTCTTGGGGAAAAAGTCAAGAAAAGTCAGATACAACTGGACAGGAATCAACCACAGTTATTCTGGAACTGATCAGTTACTTCTATTATTATTAAAACGGATGCTCTCTCTCTCCTAGACCATGGGTAGCACGAAATTTCTGCAGAAAAGAGATAGAGGATTCAGCCAAGACCTCCATAGCCAAGAGCAAGAGCAAGTCACCAAGCCATCAAGCCGAGTCTCCGATTCAGGTAAAACGCCGAAAACTCAACTCTTTAAGGTTTAAAGTTGAGATTTCGTCCATGTTGTTGGAGCTTGGTGTTTTGGTTTGATTTTGGGGTTTTTGAGGGTTCCAATGGCTCTGAAACGTGATTTTGTATAGGGTTTGGTTATAGTTTGAGTTTCCGAAGTTAATCGAAAAACTCCTAGATCTAAGCTCGCAACTGATTCTGGAATTTCTGGCAGTGGTTCTTCAACTCGGTATTAAAAATAGTAAATGGAGGCTTTTTAATCTGAAAGTTTTATGATAGAACGTAGACACCCAGGGCTTTGTCGTGATGTATTATTTTGTATCTTTTGGGTTTTTCTACTAAAAGATAAAAATAGGTGAAGTCGGTGCAAGGTACAACAGGGAGAAATCTGGGCTGTGGTTCTTAAGACGCGATTTTAAAATAGTAAACGACGTATTTTGCCATTAAAGTTTACATGGTTAAAGTAGACATCTGGGGCTTCATTTGGATATAATATTTTGTAATTTTTCAAGTTTCCAACCGAGAGGAATAAATTCCACAAAGTGGCTCAAAACCTGAAACCCTGTTCTGGACCAGCGAAGTATTTTGCAAGAGATAAATTTATGTATACGTTTTTGACCTCTGGAAATATTTTTACCGCAAACTAGACACCTTAAGGGTTCAGATGCCACTAATTTCGTGTTCATTGGATTTTTTTGGAATTTATGAAAAATCATTAAATTTGGGTCTGATGCACTGGATTTTTCTTGAAATTGGTGAAGGGCTCGGTTTTGAGTTAAAATGCAAGGGTATTTTTCGATATACTAAAAATAAGATATTTTGGTGTTATTTAGGTCAAAGGCATATTTGGAAAAGTGACCGGGCACAATAAAGTATGAAATACAGTACACACCCCATCAGGTAGTAACCGCTTTACTCAGATATATTTATGTGTTTTGTTGTATGTTTGTTTTTCCATGTGTGTGTATGTTTTTGTATTGGTGCCAAATATGCAATCAGAGCATGTTGGGGTTCGAGTCCCTAACTATGTGGTTCCTAGCGCTGAGGAGAATTGGTCCGAGGCCGGCCTTGATTGGCGGTTGTATGGGTCGATAGGTCCGGGGCTGTCCTGGTGTAGGCAGCTTTACGGGTCGTGACTCCGGTAAGTCTGGGGCTTTCCTTGGTAAGGCAGCCTGACGGCACGTGGTAGTCGGTGATGTGTATGTTTCTGTTTGCATATGTGGTTTGTTTGGCATATTACTTGCATTATCATATCTGACATGGTTACATGCATACTCTTGACACATTTTGTATTTGAGTATTGACGGTTACTCTGGGGGCCATTATTGGACTCCAGAAGTTTCTATAGCTGCAGGGGAGTGTGCCTGATCTTGAAGACCCTTTTTGAGAGGTAAAGCCTGGCAGTGCAGTAAAGAGTAGGGAATGCCCTATTGTATTCTGTATCTATTGTGGATGACTGTAACTATTTTGGTATTTATTTTGGATAATTGTACCCTTAACCCTTCGGGGACTTTTACTTTCCGTTTATTTTACTTTTACCAGTACAGTAGATAGTCCAAACCGATTAAATGCTCTGTTGCACTAACTCTGATCCATGTTAAGTGGACATAATATTGATGGAAAGGTAATCAATAAAAAGAATCCCTCTAACTGCCACCTGAAAGGGCGAGGCCGGTAGGGGTGTAACACGATGAATATCCGAAGATATTAGAGAAGTAAATGAAACAGCAGATTGTAAAATGTTCGAATTGAATGCACAACGTTTCGGTAGTTGGCGAATTCAATGCTTTGTCTATTTATAGGTGTTGCTATAAATGACCGTTGTTGAAGCTTAAAGATTATCTGTTGAGACTCTCGAATGTATCCGTTAGATAGTGAAGACTCAGATAATATTTTCGCCGTTCAAATAATCCAGGTAGATTTGTAGTTTCGACATTCTTCTTCATTCCTTTTTATTCTTCCCATTATGAGATAGCATTAAATGTCCAGATAGAATGTAAGAGAAATGTTTATACCAATCAGAGTATTGGTAACCGAGATTATCACCGGTTTTGGCATTTGCATTTAATGCTCTTCTGATAAGATTTGCTTTAAGTAAATCTGTTGATGAATCCATGATTAAATCATCTGAAACTCATTAACAAACTAGTTAAAAGCATTTAGGATTAGTAATGAGTAACATTAGGCAGCAATGAAATTGACACAGTGATTACATAAATTACGCAGATGAAGAATTCAAAACAAAGGGATCTTGCTCGAGCAACATACCAACCTTGCTCGGGCAAACTTCTCTTGAATCAGATAAAAGTAAGTTAATGTCGCTGATGCTCGAGCAAAGATTCCTGTCTGCTCGAGCAAGATAAAATCATGCTCGGGCAAGCTTCTTCTCAAGAAGTAGGAAAGTGTTCTGATTCACTGATGCTCGAGCATGGATTTTCCTTTGCTCGGGCATGGTGCTCGAGCATGATAATTTTCATGCTCGGGCAGGTTTTTCCTTATGCAATGGAAAATGCTTCTACTCGCTGTTGCTCGAGCAGGCCTACATTCTTGCTCAAGCAAGACACAGACAGAGGCGAGAACATGAGATTTCAACGATGCTGCTCGAGCAGGCTTTTGCCCTTGCTCGAGCATGGATTTTCCATGCTCGGGCACAGGTCGACCAGAAGGGAGAATAGTGCAATGGAAACATGCTGCTCGAGCATGGTTTTCCTCCTGCTCGAGCAAGCCATTTGGTATGCTCGAGCATGACTTATTGACAGTCATTCTTTTGCTTCTGCCTCGATGCTACTCGAGCAAGGAATTTTTCTTGCTCGAGCATGATTGTTCAATCATGCAACCTTTCGTTTCTGTCTCGATGTTGCTCGAGCATGATTAATCAAGCATCACTTCTTCTTTTCCAGAGACCACGATGATGCTCGAGCAAGATCATAGTGTTGCTCAAGCAAACCATGATTTAAACACATATGACTCAATACAAAAACTTAGAATTTGTAAACATTAAAACACTGAGAACCAACACTTACCTGATGGAGCTTCGATCAACATGTTAGTTCTCTATGTGTTTTGATGATAACTGACAATTGTAAACACAAGTTAAAATGAGTTTTTGATAAGTTGAAAAACTTACTGTCAAGTGAATACTCGAGTATTGGTTTTAATACTCAAGTATTGAGTTGACAGAGAATGGCTTGTTTCCACAGAGTCACACAATACTCAAGTATTGGTCTCAATACTCAAGTATTGGAGTTACAGAGAGCCTTCTAAGTTTTTCACTATAAGTCAATACTCAAGTATTGGTTTCAATACTCGAGTATTGATCATACAGAGACTCTGTCACTAAAAGGCAAAATTGCCAATACTCAAGTATCCATTTGGATACTCAAGTATTGGTTATACAGAGAGTCATCAAAGTATTCAACATGTGAATACTTGAGTATTGGGCTAACAGAAAGTTTTCAAACTTTGCACATGTTTATGAATACTCAAGTATTGGAATGAAAACTCAAGTATTGAAATGACAGAGACTTCACAAATATTGAAAACAGTTCAATACTCAAGTATTGAGTTGAATACTCGAGTATTGACCATACAGAAAGGTTTGTTGTTTCCAAGTAATTTGAATACTCAAGTATTGACTTGGAAAAGATTTCACAAAGTTTTCAAACAAAGTCAATACTCAAGTATTGAGTTGAATACTCGAGTATTGGGCATACAGAGAGCTTGGATCTTTTTCAAATATTTTGAAAACTCAAGTATTGATTTGAATACTCAAGTATTGAAGTTTTGGACTTAAACTTATTTTCACATAAAAAGTTCAATACTCAAGTATTGGTTTCAATACTCGAGTATTGGTCCTACTCAAAGAAATTGTCCAACGCTCAAATCATGTAGTGCCTTCTCTGGAAGATGAATACTCAAGTATTTAGATGAATACTCAAGTATTCAAATGAATACTCAAGTATTCACATTAGTGCACAGTGACATACTCAAGTATTGAAGAACATACACAAGTATTGGTCGCGAGTTTTGAAAATCAAGTTGAACGAATTTGTGAAAACCTCTTTGCTTGATCTCAATACTTGTCATTATTATTCTCTGATATTCCCAGCTATGTTTAGCCACTTTGTTAGTGAGTTTCAGCTTGTTTAGAGGAGATTAAATGAAGATTTAAAGCAAAAGCAAAAAGCTGTCAGAACATTAAATGCTAAACCCAAAAAGTTGCATACTTTTGGGAAATCCTTCTGCACACACTTACAAAGGATTAATGTCTACCTACCACATCCAGTAGCTGCTATTCCAATGGATTAATTCTCAAGAAGTCAACTCCGAACTTCTGTACAACTGGATTAAGTGAAGAGTAAAGAGAGAAAACTCCAAAATGCCTCCAACAGCAAGATTAATGCACCAACGGTCATAATGGAGCTTGCAACGGATCTTTAATGCTCTCTTAGTATAAATAGAGTAGCATTCAATTTCTCTCAACAACCAAGACAGCAGAAAACGAAAATCATTCAAAGTTTCCAACTACTCTTGAGTTTTTCTGTGTAAAGTATCTGTTGATACATTAGAGCTTCAGTGTTTATTACTATCTACTCTTAGAGAGAGTTTCTTACTTACAAATCATTTATTGTAAAGAATCACAAGTCAGGGGACTTGGTGATTGGGTTCATTGATTACAACTTGTAAGAGGGTGTAAGTTCTAGTGAGAGAATTACTCTTGAGTACAGAGTGTGTAATCTTTGATATAGTGAAAAACCCAGTGTGGCTGGGGACTGGACGTAGGTCAGTGGTTGGACCGAATCAGTATAAACTCTTGTGTCTTGCTCTTCTACTCTCCTCTTTGTCTAACTCTGTTTTAATTTACAAAAACAGAGCAAGTTTTGAAAATTTTTAATCATACCCAATTCACCCCCCATCTTGGGTATTTAGCTCCATTTTCACAACATACCACCAGGATTCAATGGAGAGCATTATTCTTTCTGGAAAGCCAAATTCAGAGTCTTTGTCATGGCTTCTGAATATGGCCTGTGGAGGGTGTTCCAAATTGGAGACTACAACCCAACTGTTCTAAAAAATGGCCTCAGAGTTCCAAAGCTTGAAGAGGCCTATGATGAAAATGACAGGAGAAATATCACACTCAACAGTAAAGCTATCCTAATGTTGCAAAGCGCCTTAAGTCAACAAGAGTATTTTTGTATTTGCACATTGCTAACTGCTAAAGCCATGTAGGATGCTCTGGAGATAGCTCATGAAGGAACTATTGGAGTAAAGCAGAATAGGATCAATACTCTCATGACAAAATATAATCTTCTTCATATGAAGCCTAGTGAATCCATCACCGAATTTCAATTAAGATTCACCCATCTGATCAACCAGCTTGCTGCATTGGGCAAAGAATATGAGCAACCTGTCCAAGTGAGGAAAATTCTCAATATCCTCAACAAGGAATGGGAAGCTAAAGTTACCACGATTGAAGAAACTCGTGGTAAATCAATGGGATCTGTGGCAGCCCTCTTTTGTAGTCTCTCTGAATATGAATCCAAGCTCAAGTTTAAAAAGGGACTTGATGAAGCAACTGTCATGAGCAAAGGTGTTGCTCTTAAAGCTGTCAAAGAAGCTAAGGAGTCAGATGATAATTTAGAAGAAGACGAAGATAGAGAGCTGGGCATGATTGTCCGAAGATTCAAAAGATTCTACAAGAAGGATTAAGGATACAAAAATTTTCGCAAAGGTAGCTCCAGCATTGAGGCAAAGAAGCCAATCATCTGCTAGGAATGTGAAAAGCCTGGCCACATCAAGTCAGAATGCCCCCAGCTGAAGAACAAAGACAAAGACAAGAAGAAATTCAATAAGTTCACGAAGAAAGCTTATGTCTCAGCAATATGGGGAGACAGTTCATCCGATGAAGATGAAGCTGAAAAGGAGGATAAAGCTAACATATGCCTCGTGGCTCAAGAAGAAGAGCAATCTGAAAATATTGATGAGGTATATGATTCACAACCCTCTTATGATGAGTTATTCAATGAATTCAATCTTCTTCAATTTGAATTTGAGAAACTTGCTGGAAAATATGTTTCTTTAAAACAGAAAAACATAACTCTTGAAATGCAAGTCAAAAACTCTTCTTGTGAAAATAATGTTTGTGAAGATTGTACTGTTTTAGAGAAAAAGAATCTATATCTTACAAAAACACTTGAGAAGTTCACTCAAGGTAGTGAAATGCTCAATGTCATTTTAAAACAGCAAAGGTTTACAAATGACAGATCAGAGAATTTTTATAAACCTGATTTTGATAAGAAGAAAGGCAAAAAGAAATTTGGAGAAAAATTTTATATGAACTACTTTAGAAAATCTGTTCATTCTTCAAACCCTTTTGCTCATTGCAATTATTGCAATCGTAAAGGTCATACTACTTCTTCATGTTTTCATAAATAGGAAAGAAAGAGTAAACCTATAGGAAATTATCAATGGGTGCCTAAGGGATCCTACAAGGTTCCTAAGACACATACTAACCCCAAAGGACCCAAGAAAAGATGGGTACCTAAAACCTGATTTTCTATGTCTTTCAGATTTGTCTAAGAGCACTAAAATCCAACAAAGGGTACATTGATAGTGGATGCTCTAAACATATGACGGGAGACCAATCCAAATTTGCTTCAATCAAACCTAAGGATGGTGGCAAGTTGACCTTCGGTGGAAATGAATCCGGAAGGATTGCTGGTATTGGCAAAGTTGAAAACAATGAAGGACCACAAATCAAAGATGTGTACCTCGTAGAAGAACTTTGTCACAATCTCCTCAGTGTAAGCCAAAGCACTGATAAAGGTAACTTAGTTATCTTTGATTCTGAGGAATGCTTGATTGTAAGCAAGGATGTTGTCTCTTTGGAAAATATAAAATCAAAAGTTTTATTTAGAGCTCCTAGAGAAGGAAATTTCTGTACACTTTGTCTTTCCAAAAATGATTCTGCTTCTGAAAAATGTTTTATTGGTAACTTAGATGAGAGTTGGCTATGGCACAAGCGATTAGCTCATGTCAATATGATCCAACTTGACTGATTACTTAAAAAGGATTTGGTAATTGGTGTTCCAAAACTTCATTTTAAAAATGACATGATTTGTGATGCTTGTCAAAAAGGGAAACAAACCAAATCATCTTTTAAATCTAAAAGTGAAATTTCAACTAATAGACCTCTCTAACTACTTCATATCGATCTAGCTGGACCAGCTAGAGTAAAAAGCCTTGGTAGCAATCTTTATACTTTGGTCATAGTTGATGATTTCTCAAGATTTGCTTGGACTATATTCTTACCCTTTAAAGATAAAACATTTGATCAGTTTGTTGTTTTTGCCAAGAAGGTCCAAATACTGATAAAATCTTACAGCTAGGGATGTGAGCTTCCAGAACGTATGGCCATAAACAGGCACCAATGGCCAATTGATCGACTTCGTCCTTCTAGAACTGTAGCTAGAGTTCATGAACTTGATGCAATGACAACCCTTACTGCTCAAGTGTCTTCACTGGCCAACATGATCAAGTCAATTAGCCTTCCTACAAACACCTCATCAATGTAACCTGCCTAATTAGCCTGTGTGTACTGTGATGGAGAGCATTCTTACTCTCTGTGCTCTGCTAATCCTGAATTCGTCAACTACGTGAACAACTACAACAAGGGTAGCAACACTAATAATTCGTATTTCAACACGTATAACCCTGGGTGGCGACAACACCCAAATTTCTCTTGGAATCCTCAAGGCCCACAACCTGCTGGCCCTAGTAAAGCAAGGCCTTTGTACTCCAATAGATCATCGAATCCTCTAGGGTTCAACCATTAAGTAAGGCGGCAGGGTGTTGATTCAACCCCTCAATCTTCCATGGAAAGCCTACTCAAGGAGTATATGGCTAAGAACGATGCCATCATACAAAGCCATCAAGTGTCCCTTTGCAATCTCGAGAATCAAAGTGGACAACTTGGTATAGCACCCAACAATAGACCATTTGGCTCTCAGCCTATCGATGTCTGTTTTTAAGAAGACAGTAGTAGGGGAAGCAAGACCCACTGTGGTAACTCTGCAATTGGCGGACAGATCCATTTAAGAGGCACATGCAGCATGTGACACACATAAGGAGTAAGTCAGTGGGTTATTCTACGGTAAGAGGGTACTATAAGAAAATTCCCACAAATTAAGTTTACTTAGTGGAGCATATAGATAAATCAGTGGTAGGCCCCGAGGTCAGCTCAAGATTTCAAGTTTCCCTCCATTCTCAGCCCTTACCCCATCGACCATAACTCCACCATTCCATTAACCACCTTTCCATTTCCCCAACTGACGCAGTTCCAAACAACCGCTCACCCTGATTCCTCACCATCTTAACCATAATCGACCATTCCTCTCCTCCTTCTATATAAAGACCAGAAACCTGTTTTCCTCAGCACTCACACTACTAACCCCCTAACCTTCAGACTCCCTCTCGAGCACCCTTTTTTCAGCCATATACCCTTACCGCGCTCTTTCCTTCACCAATGGCACACACTAAACGCGTCTGTCATAAATCTTCTTCCGCCATCAGGGCCAGCCCTCGCACTTTCATCATATGAGAAGCAAAATCCCATTTCCAAGCCCGTAAAATAGACAGGTCCATAGTTCCAAGAATGTGGTTTTGACACCAAGTTGCTTGGGAAGGCACCTACCTTAAGTTTGTGATGAAGGTTATCCATGTCCGCGTTGGGAGAAATTTTTCCTTAGTCCTGCTGATTACATGATGGTTCACCCTACTTCATCATTGTCTGTGGTGAATCAACACCCACGGCTTCCAAGCACATCAGTGAAGTCTACAGTTTACAACCAACTAACGATGAATACTTCACTCTACTCCAGCGGGGAGATGACCCCGAGCTCCACGCCTAAGTCCTTGCTTGGCTATGAATCTCAGGCTCTGAGTGGCATTCTTCAAAAGAAGGCTTATAGTCCTTTCGTGGCAGTCGACTTCTTCCTGAAGCTCACTGTGGTTCCATTTCCTCCGCTACCGCTTCCTTCCGACGCTATATACTCAGACAAAATCTCTTTGGATTGGGCATTCTTTCTCTACTACATTCTTGAGGGAAAGCCAATCGACGTTGACTCTATCATCTATAGCGACCCGACACCGCTTTGAAATTGACGTTGTCTTGGTTTGCGTGTTTGGTTTTTGTTGGTGTCGTCTCGGTTTACCTGTTTGGTTTCGGTGTTGTTGTCTCGGTTTGCATGTGTTAGTTCCAGTGTTGTCTCGATTTGCGTACTTGGGTTCCGGTGTTGTTGTCTCGATTTGCGCATTTGGGTTCCAGTGTTGTCTCGGTTTGCGTGTTTGGGTTCCAGTGTTGTCTCAATTTGCATATTTTGGTTTCCGGTGTTGTTGTCTCGGTTTGCATGTTTTGTTTCCAGTGTTGTTGTCTCGGTTTGCGTGTGTGTGGGGTTTGAGCCAAGTGTCACGTGATTGGGAAAAGAAGACAAGTGTCTTCTTGCATGAAATGCCACGTGTCAGGCTTTGAGTAAGATCGCCCACTTGTCAATTTGCTCTCCCTTTTATGACACGTGCCCTAAAACACTTTCTTAATTACCAATGACTCCTTATTGGGCCATAATGACTGGGCTTTTTCCAAGTGTCCATATTAGTTTGCAGTCCTTTTGACTTGGGCCTAATGCCTTGGTCCTATATAAAGCCCGATTGCCCTTTTTCTCTTTACCCTTACTTTTCAGCCGAAAACCTTGGGCCTTCATCAAAGGTCCACTTGGTTGTTCTTCCTCATTTATTTTGTACAACCATCCAAATACTTAAACCCAATGCCCGACTTGACATGCTTTCCCGTGTAGGTGCTTTTATCGATATTTGTGTTAAGATTTGTGTTATTGGGATTTGTGTTGTAATTTTTTGTTGTGTATGAGGTTTATGTTGCGGTTATATTGTTATTGTCTTGTTTTGCATGTTTGGGTTTTGTTGTCGGTTTTGTTGCACGTTTTACGAGAAAGTTTTGTTTATGTTGTTTTTCATTGTTTATCGTCTAATTTCCCCCAAATAATCAATATTCTATAATAAATCATATCACACTGGATATTCAACCTTGGAATATATTATTGAATATTCTCAACCATACAAGGTCTTTGGTAAAGCAAAAGCCAGTACATTACATTTGTAGGCTCAGTGGGAAGCTCTCCTATGACCAGGAAGTTGTTGGGGTCCGTGCACGCAGCGGAAAGATTTTCATCCATTTAAAACTTACGAATACCATCGGAGGATATATCAACGACGTTTAAATCAAGTTCGTTTGAAAAGAACCGTACCTATATCGAACGGGTGTGCGTCTTGTTCTATTTGAACTCGTGGCCTACCTACTCAATCAACAGAAGTCGACTCTACGAATCTTCTTCCTCTACCGATATCCACACGAATAGCCTCGAACACGGACGACAGCGTGCTAGCGCCTTCAGTATTCTCACGTCTCTTCTTTTTCTCTCTAGGGTTGCCCGCGGCTTTTCTAATACGACTCACAAAATATCTCGTAGGTTTTCTTAAACCTGATAAACGTATTATATTCAAAATTAATCCTTATTAATTTTGAATTTTGAATTTGGATTAAAATAATATATTAATTAAATCTATCTAATAGATTTGATCTATTTATATAATCTGAATTAAAAGCCTTCGATTTAATTTATCTCTATAAATTAAATCGAGATATGATATCTATCTATTTAATTAAATCGAGATACTATATCTCGACTTAAATTAAATTAGATATGTGATATCTTTATTCGAAAATTAAATCGAGATACAATATCTCTATTTGTTTTAGATATTTAATTTATCAAATAAATTAAATACAAAACAAATATTATATAATAATATTATATTCTCTATTAAATAATATTATTATATTATTCTCGAATTTAATATATATATATATATTCATCCTAGATTAAATACAGTATTCATTAAATCTTAGATGTATCTAAGACTCAATGAATCTGGACACTTTTGCTCGTGTTGGGCTATTCTTGTGTGCGACTCTGCAGGCCCACATGAGATTGGTAGCGGGCCAACACTGTACTAGCCCACCAATCGCAAGCGGCCTCTAGCAAGACATTGCGACTACCCAATTCATATGGGGATTGATGATACAATACTACCTATCATACAACCATGTCATGTCCCTTTTGTCACGAGATAATGTGGTCAAGGATGAGGCATGGATAATGTCAACTTCCTGTTCTTGACCATTACTTTCTCGATTCTCGAGTAGTTTAATAATTGAAATGGAAACGCCTTTCCATCGCAGTATGGCAATACGTTTCTTAGGCTCACTCATCGAGGGGCCCAGTATTATCTCCCTGCAAATGTGAGGGACAAATTCCAACTTGACCATTCACATTCCTTTGCATGAAAACCACTTATCCCGATCCAAGCCTTTATCATCACCCAGTTAAATGTGACTTTTGACTAGGTCAAAGATTAGCGATTCATCATGTAGGAATCCATGATGATCTCAGGTTAAAGGGCGTTGTGACGCGGTTATATGTGAGATAAGCTTATGACTAACTCCATGCAGCTTTCTCATAGTGGGTCGGTCCAGCACCTTGTACTCTTACAAGTGCCTATGACTTTGATTCGTATCTCCATACCTCATCAAAGCCATATTGGTCTTATTTCATCTTCTCTCCCGCGTAGATGATCGACCAGGGACATTTAGGATAATCTATAAGATATATCCAAGGATACAGTTCTCACTATAAACATGCAAAAGAAATGATACCTAAATGGAGAAATACTTTAAATAACATTAACGTTTAAAGTACGATGACTTTCCCCTAGGGCATAATTTCCAACAAAAGTTGGCAAAGTCAGCATATTAAGGTGGAGATACAAGATATGGTGTATAATTGTTCATCAAGGAAGAATTTCTGGATCGGTATGCCAGGTTGGTCCAGCACGTGGTCTTCCAATCTTGACAAATGATCGGCTACCTGGTTCTTTGTCCCTTTTATGTCTTGTATCTCTAAGTCGAATTCTTGTAGCAAAAGAATCCACCTAATGAGCCTTGGTTTGGCGTCTTTTTTGGTTATTAGGCATTTGATGGCAGAGTGATCTGTGAAGACTATGACCCTTATGCCAACCAGATATGAGAGGAATTTTTTAAACGCAAAAACCACAGCCAGGAGTTCCTTCTCAGTTCTGGTATAATTTTCTTGGGCATCTGTCAGAGTCTTACTGGCATATTACATGGAATGAAAAATTTTGTCATGCCTTCGACCCAGTACTGTACTGATAGTCCATACATATCCTCTATCCAGTGACTGTTGCATACGGATCAATTCATTCTTTTCATTCTTGATTATAGTAATGCCCCCTTCTTTGGTACACATTGGACGGGGCTGACCCACTTACTGTCTGAGATAAGGTAGATAATACTAGCATCTAGCCATTTAATAATCTCTTTTTGGATCACTTCCTTCACTATGGGTTCAACCTCCTCTGCTATTCTATAAAGTTCTCCGTCGTTCAACTTGGACTCATTATTCTTTGCAAATTCTACCTTCTTCAACATTTCCTCTTCTTCTGATTATTCCTAAAGTCCTTTCATAACTTCTTGCTCCCTGACATTCTGATATTCCCATTATATTGTGTGCAAGAACTTCTTTCTTCAATCTACTTTCTTGATCATTCTTACATCTTCTTCAATATCCATAAAGCCGAGCCTATGCTGAACTTGTTCCAGAATTTAATGTGTCGACTTTCCGTATCAGCATTATTCATGTATTCTCCACTGTAGCTCAAATATGATGAAGTTTCATTCCAACTTCTGTTTGATTATAGAGATTTCCAGTGTCACATATAGTGCACGTTCTTCTTTCTTTAGTCTCCTTTCTTGATCAATCTCCATTATTAAACTTTGCATCTACATCCAATATAAGAATTAGTCAAAGTATAATGTAAATGTAGTATGCAACCTTTTTGCTCTTAAGAATGGCATCTATATAAGACATCATCAAAACTAATCATAACCAACACGCTTAACTTTGAAGTTTTTATAAGATTTGGGGATCTAAATCATTTCTCAACTCATCATCAAGAGCCCTATGATTAGCAACAAAGTCTACCTTATCTGCCACCTCAACTATCCCCCAAAGTCTCAACTTTCGGAGCTTGAACCTTGCTCCTCCGGCTATATCTCTACTGCTCTGTTTCCAAATACAACAGTTGTATTCTTTTACTATAATTCCTTCCTTCCGTATTCTTAAGCTACTCTTCCTTGATTCTCCCATCCGATCCCTCACTTCATTTCCTCCTTCGTTTACCCAAAATATTGTTAGTACACCTTACCACCTTATTTTTCTGTTTATCAGTACCGTCCAAAACCGTGTCCTAACGTGCACTGACACCACAAATATTACACCCCTACCAGCCTCGCCCTTTCGGGTGGCGGGTTAGAGGGATCCCCTTGATTAGTTACATTTCCTTGGTTATTTGTTCATTTAATTATATATCAGAGTGAGCATGGCAGAGCACGGGATCTGGTTTGGACAAGACTATTGTACTGATAAACATTCATGAGTTGTATAGATAAGTAAGTCCCCGAAGGGTTAGTTACAGTTATCCAAGTGAAACGTTAATTATTACAGTCATCCAAAACGTAACAATACAAAAAGCGAAAGGGCATTCCCTATTCCATCATCCCAATGCATCCTACCCTACTTTCTTCTTCCTCCGCCTTCTACCTTCTCACCCCTATATCTTCACAATGGTCTGAAGTTCAAAGTTGAACCCCAAAGTAACTGTTAGACTCAAATACAATATGTATGCAGTGCATGCAATGCAAATCACAATCAAGAAAATAAAGAAAATAATTCTGCCTCAGGCACAATAATCTGGCATGTACGTTCTACCTCTGGCACAATCCGCAGGACCGCCGGGTCAAGACAAGCCCCTGGAGCTATAGTGCTACTGGGGCTTCAATAGTTAGGGCGGCCAACCCTAACTACCATCCCCAAGAGATTTCAGTAGCAACCTACAAACACACAGTCATATAGGCCCTACTTACCTTACATACCTCGGTACTGTAGTAGGAACATAAGGACACACAGTCCAATAGGCACCACAGCCCGATCATACATGCCCTCGGTACTGCAGCAGAGTCCTATGGACATACAGTCCAATAAGTACCACAACCCGATCTCCTACATCATGATAAAACACACATGCAAAAGCAACATAGAGTATGCAAGTCAACAGTTACTACCTGGCACTCCTTGAAGTTAGCAAGCACTTCTCTTGATATGGTCCACACGAGCTAACACCCTAGTTACAACAAAATATCACACTTTCAATTATGTATACCAACTTAACTTCTAATCTCTTTGAATTTCGCCTACACGAGAATTTTCCAAAATTGTTGTTCCAACTTCGCCGATTTTTAATAAATTCTATAAAAATCCTGTTTACACAAAATCAGTGTCAATGGAACCCTTAAGATGTATAATTCATAGGAAAAATAATTACAGAAGCCATCTGGGTTCATATCTTTTTCTTACTTGCAAAAACCGAGCTTAACATAAGTTTCCAGAAATCCAGTGTTTCTGTCCCTACTTCAATGATTTTTAGTAGATTCCAAAAAAATTATTTTCACACAAAACCAACGCTCTTTAAACCATTAGGATGTCTATTTTTCAGAAAAAATACGTTTAGATCCTGAAAGTACACATATTGTTACTTATAACCACTTTTACACCTCCTGGTCCAGATTCGACCTGTTGCATCTGTACCCACTTGAGAAATTTATATCTCCTAGTAGAAAAGTCCAAATCATACAAAATTATACATCGAAGTGAACCGTAGGATGTGTAATTTCTACCTGTAAATTTTCAGCCAAAACCGAGTTCTTTTACTATTTTTAAAACCCAGTTGAAGACATACTGCCAGAAATTCCAGAATTGAAGATAAGCTTAGTTTAAGGGCTTTTTCGATGTTTTCGACTTCGGAAAGTTAAGCTACAACCATACCCTACACAAAATCATGTTTCAGAGCTACTGGTGACCTAAAATATGCAAGAATCCAACAATAACACCAAGCTCCTACTCTGCGTACGAAATTACCATAACTAGAGCTCAAGAAAGCAAGGGTTTTCGGGTTACCTAGATTCGGCAAACCGGTGGATAAACTTGAGATCTTGATCCTTGAGCTTGAGCTATGGTGGAGTTGCAGATCTCTCTCCCCTGTTCTATGAAAAATTTTGTGCTCCTAAGGTGAAAATAAGGGGTTAATTACCTTTTTAATAAAGGTAAATTTGATCCGGTAAAACTAGAGCTAACAGGCGTAAATTCCGATCTAAAATGTATCTAACTCTTGGCTTAATTCCCAAGTTATTAACGTGCAGATCTTTATCTTCCTTTGGGGCAAATTACGAGTTTTGGCCCGGAACTTTCGTAAATCGCATTTGTGGCCCAGAACTTTTAAATAATTACCAAATTTTCCCCATTATTTCACCTGTCCAAAAGAACATATGGCACGCCATTTTGGGCCCACAAACCTGGTCCAATTAATTTTTGCACATTTATTCCCATTTTGCCCTTTTTCCTCTGAACGTGGGACTCGCGACTTGACTTTTGCACTGATTTCCCTTTTCTTCAGCTCCAAACAATTCTAGAGAATTCCAGAGGCTCCTAGATGGCTGCCATGTGGCGCCTCCTCTTCCCCAAGTATCTTGATATTTTCTTACATTTAGGGAAAATTACCTACTTCGGCCCAGAGTTTATGGAAATTACCGATTTTGGCCCAGGCTCATTAATTACCCTTGAGTTTTTCCCAAAGTTTTCTAGAATTTTCCTAAGCCTAAGTGGCACTTCCTGGGCCCCACAATTCAGATCCCTTGATCTTTATCCTATTCCTCCCAATTTGTCTGATTTATCCCCTTTTTATCCAGTCAGCAGGGCCGGCAGTTGACTTTTGTCTTCCTTGCTCTCCAAGTCATTTTATAACAATTGAGGGAGCTAGGTGGTGCCACTCTGGGCCCACCCAACCCGTCTTCACCATTTCCTCTGGTCTTTCCATTTTATCCAGTCCGATCTCCTTCTACCGGTCCCCGTGGATCCCGCTGGTCAACAGGGCATCTCCCTTTGGGCTTTCTTCAACTCTTCTAGATATATTCTATTTTTATTTTTATTTTCCAATTTGGAATCACAGTAACCATAAGTACGTTGGTTACAACCGTAGGGGTGTTATAAGTAGGCTCACTGAGTTGATCATGTTGGTCAGTGAAGACACTTCTGTAGCAAGGGCTATCATCGCATCAAGTTCATGAACTCCAGTTACAGATATGGAGGGAGGAAGTCGATCTGCTGGCTACTGGTGGTTGTTCATGGCTATTTGTTCTAGGAGTTCATATGCCTCGTTTTAAGACTTCATCAGGATAGAACCACTAGTAGAGGCATCAACTATAGACTATTTCTGCATGTCCATGCCTTTGTAAAATCTTTCCAATGGCACCCATTCTACCAGACCGTGCTGTGGACACTTTCTCAGCAAATACTTGAAGCGTTCCAATGCCATATATGTGGATTCTCTAGCTCTTTGCCAGAAACTAGTGATATCTTCTCTCAATTGGGCGTTCTTTAATGAGGGGAAGAACTTCAATAGGAATTTGCCACCCAAATCATTCCAGGATGAAATTAAATGGGCTGGTAGGGTGTTGAACTAAGTTCTGGCTTTATCGCGGAGTGAAAGATTCTGAAGGCGTCAGCAGTTACTCTAAGGATAACAAAAGCGTCACAGACCTCCATAAAAGTTTTGAGAAGAAGGTGAAAGTCTTCATATGGGAGTCTACCGAACTACCCTGCCGCGTATAGCATCTAAAACATAACAGTTTTTAGTTCAAACTAGCCAACAGTAGTGTTTGGTGGAGTGATTGCTGAGTGTAGCCTATTCAGAGAAGGAATTCCAAACTCCATGATGACTCAATTTAGGTCAGCATTGTCTCAGTTTGGTGGGGCAGTGGATGTGGGATACGATTATCCCTATGGAGTAGGCGTTGCTCCTCTTAATCTAGATATCGATTAACTTGTGCTTCCGCCATGTGTGCAGAGTCACTAAGGGGACTCATTCACCTCTGTTTATAGGTTCATTCAAATTCAGGATCGTACAGCTCAAGATCAGCAGAGTGCGAGTTGCGCATACACTACAAAAAGTACCTAAAAATCAGAGACAGAGAAAGTGGGTTTAATGAGGTGAAACTCAACTTATAAAAATGAAACTTACAAGCATAAAAGGCATTTTTCGTCCCTAGCAACAGCACCAAAAACTTGTTGGTCAAATTTCTCTTGTGACAAGCAAACCAGTCGAACAAGTAATAAAGAGTAAGTAGAGTTATCATCCCATAGTGTAACGCTCCCTTATAGCTCCCGATCATTATCAGAGTTCTTACACAGAGAGCGTGCGGATCCGGTTTGGACGAATGAGTAATTGATAAAAGTGCAGAAAATTTAAAACTTAACTTGGTTTTGAAATGAACTTAATCCCTCCAGGATATTTAAATATATACAGTCATCCTTGAAATTAAAGTGAACACAAAATACATTATCCCAAAATAAACATGCACCAAAACAAAAAGGAACTTCTCTTGAGTTCAACCTTCTTCTGCCCCCGCTCACAGCACTACCTTCCCCTTCTTCACACTTCCGCTGTCTGTGGCTTTGTTCAAATCTGAGATTCACGAATGAATCTCAAAGTAACATGTTAACCTCTATGCATGGAGTATAAGTATATGTAATAAAACCACCATAATCAGGAATACCATAAAGCATACAGACAATATAAAACATAGTTCAAAATCCCAGTGCTAGGAAAACATGCACAGAACCTACCCGGTTCAAAATTCCTTAGTGCTTGGAAAGACAAGCAGGACCTACCCGATCCTATGCCTATATCTCTGAGGTCCAACCTAGAACCTACCCGATCTCGAGTCCCTCAGCACAAGGAAACCACAATGCGAAACCTACCCGGATCCGAATTCCTTAGCAAAAATGTGTATGGCCAACACAAACATACTGTATGAAATCAAATATGTTTATAAAACACATTCCAAAAATCATGGAATTTAAACATACACAAGTACACTCACAAACATATAAGGTTAGAGTTACTACCTGGATGTGTAGGAACCTTAATTTCGTCCAAATAATTTTTCGCAATGCGTGCGCTTGAGAAATTGCCTATAATTTGGGATAACCGGTTATTAATTAATCCATATATATTAAACATGATAAAAATTTCCTTATTATCATGTTGGTTCCCTTTTTAACCTTATTTCATTGGGGTTTAATTTAACAACCCAAACTTGTCAAATTCCAACTCTTAACCTTAATTACTCTGAAAAGTGCAGTCACTTTAATCATTTTTCATTAATTGTAGAAAAATCGTTTTTGAGTGATTCCAACTCTCAAGTTCTCTCAAACCTATCTAAGTGCAAGGAAAAATATTTCCAGAGGCCCAAATGCACTATAAAAACCTAGGTTTCCAATTTTACCCCTGTTGTCCAGATTGGTGTCCAAAACTCTGACTGATCTTTAAAAATCCATGATAAATTGTACATATCTCCAATAATTACAAATTTTATATCAACTTAAAGCTTGAGAAATCCTCTACCAATCTGAAAACTTTCAGGATTTATCAAAACACCAATAATTCCCAGTTTTAAAAACAATACATACTGCTCTGTAAGTTTTCCAAACCCATTGGTTAACTTTAGAAATTAGTAAATCACTGACTAGACCATCCACAATTACAAAATTTACATTTCCTAAATCCTCAGTGAGTCCTCTGTTTTCATGTAAAATTTCACCTCATTCTAACCACTTTAACCCAGTCAAATCACATGTTTAAATCTTCTGCCCAGTTTTGGTGTGCAGGACGTATGGTCATTTTTGAGAATTTAGTACTCACTGCCCAGATATCAAACTAATACAAACGACCCACCATTTTAAAGCTATGGATGTCCTCTATCTCCTGGAACATTTTCATAATTTCCAAATGGCATTAACCCAGTCAAAACACGCCCACAAGCTACCTAGGTTTAGTTGTTCAAAACTGGCAGATTTTGCCTTTTCCCTTGAGCTCTTTATTTTATGTGTCAAAATACCTTTACAAATTCACCAAAAATATTTTACCCACACAATTTTTCATAAGGAAGACGATGGTAACCTCAGAGGTTCAAAATTCCAATTATTTCTGAAAGTGGAGCTTAATCACCAAGAGGGGGTGAATTGGGGATTTTTAAAAATTCTTCCAGAAAAGCTCTGTTTTTCGAAGACTAAAACAGAGTAGACTATGGAGTAGAGAAGAATAGCAAGACACAAGGAATTATACTGGTTCGGTCCAATCTCTTGACCTACGTCCAATCCCCAGAGTCTCTGGGTTTTTCACTATCACAATTGATTACAAACTCTGCACTCAAGAGTAATTCTCTCACTAGAACTTACTCCCCCTTACAAGTTGTAATCAATGAACCCAATCACCAAGTCCCCTGACTTGTGATTCTTTACAATAAATGATATTCAAGATGAAAAACTCTCTCTAAGAGTGGATAATGATAAACACCGAGGATTGAATGTATCAACAGATACTTAGTACATAAAGACTCAAGAGTAGATGAAGACTTTAATGATTTTCGCTTTCTGAGGTCTTAGTTGTTGAGAGGAATTGAATGCAGCTCTATTTATACTGAGAGTGCATTAAATGACCGTTATAATCCTTCATATAACCATTGGAGACCTTAATCAAGGATCAGGATATGTTTTGGTCTTCTTTTCTCACTAAACTTCACTTAATCTAGCTGAGCAGAAATTCAAAGTTGACTTATAGTAAATAAATCTGTTGGAATAGCAGCTACTGGATGTGGTAGGTAGACATTAATCCTTTGTAGGCGTGTGCAGAAGGATTACCCGAAAGTATGCAACTTTCTGGGTTTTGCATTTAATGTTCTGACATGCTTTTTGCTTTTTTCTTTAAATCTTCATTTAATCTCGTTTAAGCAAGCTGAAACTCACTAACAAAGTGATTAAACATAGCTGGGAATATCAAAGAATAATAATGACAAGTATTAGAATTAATCAGATGAGATTTCACAATTTCGCTCAAGTTGATTTTCAAAAATCGCGACCAATACTTGAGTATGTTCCACAATACTCGAGTATGGCACTGTGCACTAATGCGAATACTTGAGTATTCATCGAATACTTGAGTATTCGTTTTCCGTGAGAAGGCACTACATGATTTGAGCGTTGGACAATTTCTTTGAATAGGACCAATACTCGAGTATTGAAACCAATACTTGAGTATTGAACTTTTTTGTGAAAATAAGTTTAAGTCCAAAACCTCAATACTTGAGTGTTCGAATCAATACTTGAGTTTTCAAAATATTTGAAAAAGAGCCAAGCTCTATGTATGCCCAATACTCGAGTATTCAACTCAATACTTGAGTATTGAATTTGTTTGAAAACTTTGTGAAATCTTTTCCAAGTCAATACTTGAGTATTCAAATTACTTGGAAATAACAAACCTTTCTGTATGGTCAATACTCGAGTATTCTACTTAATACTTGAGTATTGAACTGTTTTCAATATCTGTGAAGTTTCTGTCATTTCAATACTTGAGTTTTCATTCCAATACTTGAGTATTCATAAACATATGAAAAGTTTGAAAACTTTCTGTTTGCCCTATACTCGAGTATTCAAACCAATACTCGAGTATTCACATGTTGAATACTTAGATGACTCTCTGTATCACCAATACTTGAGTATCCATATGGATACTTGAGTATTGACAATTTTGCCTTTCAAATGAAGGAGTCTCGTATGATCAATACTCAAGTATTGAAACCAATACTTGAGTATTGACTTATAGTGAAAAACTTGGAAGGCTCTCTGTAACTCCAATACTTGAGTATTTAGTATTTTGCAAAAAATGCACCATTCACTGTCAACTCAATACTTGAGTAGTGAAACCAATACTCGAGTATTCACTTGACAGTAAGTTTTTCAACTTATCAAAAACTCATTTTAATTTGTGTTTACAATTGTCAGTTATCATCAAAACACATAGAGAACTAACAATTTCTTTGGGTTTACCACGATTTTCCAGATCTGGGTTTTAAAACAAAACTCATAAATTTGAAGAGAGTACGAGTGTTTTTACCAATGAGCTTGTCCTTGGGCTTGTGGCCTCTTTTATCACACTAATCCTTGCTCACTACTCAGCCTATACTCAAGGGAATCACATGCATGTGAGTTTTTAACCATAAATATAAACATGCATGCAGAAATATCCAAGATACAATAGTTTGAGTTCAAGTTTCTCACCTTGAACTACTTGTGGTTCTTCTTCTTTCTTCAAACCAACCTTGGAGGTGAAATTGTTAGAAATAAAGCGATCTAATCATGCAAAATAACAAAATTAAGCATTAGATAAATGCGGAATAAACAGGATAAAGAACAGAAATACCTCCATCCATTGATTTATTCTCATATGAACTCTGGGTTTTGGCTCTTCTAAGCCTTCTCTCTCACTCTAAGATGGTGTGTATTCTAAAAACGTAAGAGCAGACTCAGGGGACCAAAACCTTATACACGTCTAAATTTCAACCTCTGGCCATCACAGAGATAAACGCCATTCATGTGTATTAATTGGCAGTTATTGCGTATTAAATGGGCCGTTACTGAAGATTGGTAGGTTACAAAACCGGATTTAAATGTGGGCCACTTAATGGACTTAATGGAATATTTTCAAAATTAAATATATACTAATATAATAATTAAAATTCCAACATTCTCCCACTTGGTCCACATACTTCAGTATATACCTTCTGAGAAACAAAATGCATGGATCATAGCGATAGGTCCTCTTAAAGCGAGTAATATCTTCCATGTATCACAGTGCATCATGTTTCCCAAGCTCATGTAACTTAATGAATAAACCCTACGTTTATTCTTGGTCCAAACTTAATGATAATTCTCAAATTAAACAAACAAATGAATGTGTACACAAAACTAAATGAGAAAATATCGCAAATAGAGTTTCATAAACAACATCGTTCTTACAACGAAAATCACATAAAGGAACCAAGTCCCATTCTTTCTGCATGATCCTGAAATTTCAATGTATGCATGCCTTTAGTTAAAGGATCAGCAATGATCAATTCAGTCCTCATGTGTTCAATAACCACTGATTTTTTTTAACACGCACTTTTATGGCTAGACACTCAATGTCGATATGCTTGATTCGACTACCACCTTTATTGTTCTTAGCCATAAAAACAACAGCTGAATTGTCACAATATAACCTCAATAGCCCAAAAATTGGATCCATAATTCTAAGCCGAGAAATGAAACTATTCATTCATACACCATGTGAGGTCGCCTCAAAATAAGATACAAACTCAACTTCCATAGTGGAAGTAGCAATTAAAGGTTGCTTTTTACTACTCCATGATACAACTCTATTGGCTAGCATAAAAATATATCCTAAAGCGGATTTTCTTAAGTCAATGCAGCCAGCATAATCTGAATCATAGTAACCAGTCACTTCCAAATTGTTGATTCGTTTGTACTTAAGCATGTACTCTTTAGTACCTTAAAGGTATCTCAATACTTTCTTTGCAGCTCTCCAGTGGTCTATACCTGGATTACTTTGATATCTCCTTAGCATTCCAACAGCAAATGCATTGACAGGTCTTGTGTAGACCTGAGCATACATAAAACTTCCTACTGCTGAAGCATAAGGAATGTTTTTTATTTGTTCCCTCTGAAAGCCATTCTTTGGGCACTGGTCCAAATTGAACCTATCACCTTTCACATTAAGAGCTATACTTGGTAAACAATTCCTCATCTAAAATCTTTCCAAAACTTTGTTGATATAGGTCTTTTGAGATAAACCTACACGTCCATCTCTTTGTATCTTAATGCCAGTGACATAAGATGCATCTCCCATATCCTTCAAGTCAAGGTTTTCAAAAAGGAATTGTTTCACCTCATATAGTAAATCATTATCATTGGTTGCAAGTAAAATATCATCCACATATAGAATAAGGAAACAAGTCTTGCTCCCACTAACCATTTGGTATATACATTCATCCACAATGTTCTTTACACAACCAAATGAAGAGATAACATCATGAAATTTTAAATACCATTGATGGGAAGCTTGTTTCAATCCATATATAGATTTCTTGAGTTTGCACACCAAATGCTCACTATTATTAGAGGAAAATCCTTATGGTTTGTTTCATGTAAACCTCTTCCTCTAGATCTCCATTGAGAAAGGCCGTTTTCACATCCATTTGTTGCAACTTTAAGTCAAAATGTGTAACCAATGCTAGAATGATACGAAGAGAATCTTTCTTAGATACAGGAGAAAATTTCTCCTTGTAATCGATTCCTTCTCTTTGAGTGAATCCTTTAGCAACGAGTCTTGCCTTATATCTGTTAATATTTCCCATTGAGTCCCTCTTTGTTTTAAAGACTCATTTTCATCCAATGGCTTTTACACCATCAAGCAACTTAACAAGATCCCAGACTCTATTAGATGTCATAGTATTCATCTCAGCCTTCATAGCATCAAACCATGAGTTTGATTCTCTACATTTCATGGTTTGTGAAAATGTTCCAGGATCATTTTCAGCTCCTATTATAGTCAGATTCTTGCAGATACACAATATATTCACTAAGTATCACTGATCTTATTGTTCTAGTAGATCTACCTAATGTTGTTTCATTATCTTCTTGAGGAACTTGTTGTTCAACTAGTTGATCAACAATTTCTTATTGTTCCTCATCAACAACTTGATCTACTGGATCAATCTCAGCAGGTTGTGTATCTTGAATGACTGGTTGTACAATATTTAGTTGAACTGAAGGAATATTGTCAACAACCAATCTCAAACTCGAAGTGGAAGGTTGGCTATTTGAATAATGTTTTTCAGAAACAAGATTTTTGAATTGATCGCTCCCACTAATCAAGTCATATTCAAGAAATTCTCACATTTGCATTTTTAGCCTTCTCTCCTCTTGAACACACATGGTCAAATGTTCATTGATTGACCATTTATCCTTATGTGTGATGTAGGATATCCTAAAGGGTCTATATGGCTGTGGAAGAGTGTTCAGAATATAGTGTACAAAGAAAGAATCAGACATGTCAACCTCAAGTGAATTCAGTTGAGCTGCAATGTCCCTCATCTGTATGATGTGCTTACACACATCTTTTACTATAGTGAGTTTCATGGATGAAAACTTCATAATTAGGGTGCTGGCAAGTGCCTTATTTGAAGTCTAAAGTTGTTCATCAATAGCCTTCAGAAGTGGCCTAATCTTGTTACGCTGTTCGACAAAACTTTGAATGCCAACAGAGATTGAGGTCTTTACGAACATAACTGAGAGGCGATTAGATCGCTCCCATTTTTCATACAGATCAACCTCATCTAGAGTATTGGTCTTAACAATAGAAGGTGGTTCGTCTTTCCTAATAGCATAACCAATGTCCATCCACCCCAAATGAATGATACTTTATAGTTATCACCCTTCGATTTGGGAATGTCACATTTCATATCAGAGAAATTTGCAGGTTGTTTAACTGCATAGTATTGAACATACATGCTTATAACTAAAATTTGAGACTAATAATATATCATGTTTTACCAATGTAAATCATGCTTAAAAAACCATGAATCTACTGACATATAACTTGCTTGTGGGCTAAAGTTACAATTCGATTAGATCCATATATACCTTTATGATAAAACCATCAAATTATTTCCTTATTCTTAATTCTTGCGGGTACATTAAGAATATAATTTGATATTCTATCTCAATTAATCATATAATTATAAATTCGTATCACTAAAGTCTACCTGTGGGCAAAGACATTAGCATATCATGAATTTATCTTGAATTGATGAAACTAGAATGCAGTTATATCCCCTAATACCTGTGGGCTACTTAGAAAATATAAAGTCGTTCCATTCCACCCTAATTAAAACTATGATCATAATTATCTACATGTAGGCAAAGATTAATTATAACCACACATTTAATTACAATGGATGTCTTTAAATCTTTGTGTGATGTATTTTGTTCGTTAGAACAAAATAGAGTGTATGTTCCTAGTAAGGATGTTTTGACTACTCCTTGATTCTACATACTCATCACAAAGACATCACACCATTGTGTATACTAATTGTACATATGATCATAATTTTGATATGGTATAACCTTATGTGATTAAATATGCATACAATGTGTGTATAAAGATGTTGTAGCTATTCCTTAAACAATTATGTATGCTAATCACTAATACTAAATATGTATAATGTAAATACCATGCACACAATGTCACAAGAGTCTTAATTTAATTTATTTAATCAACTAAATCTTTATGTGAATAAAATTACATTTATTCACCAGCCAAAGATTGATATTCTAAAATCCAATCATAAATATCAATAATGTGCATTAAATTCTATATATGCACAACTTTATGGAGGACTTAACCAATTGATTTAATCAACATAAGTGACTAAATACAATCCTCCCACTTTGATTAAATTAATATTACCAATATTAATCACCTAAATTAATCTTGTGCATTTAGACTCCAAATATGTACAAATCTTTAATGAGAATTTAATTGATCAATTTAATCAACAAAATGTGATTAAATAATCATCTTATACAAATTCTCCCACTATTTTGTACATTCAAAAATGAATCTAATATATGCACATCTTAATGGAGGAATTAATTGATTATTTTGATTCAAAATGTGACCAAATAATCAAATTAAAATAAAAATCCTCCCACTATTTTATGTATTCAAATATTGTTTAAAGAATTAATTTTGGCATAATTCAACCCAAATTTGGCTTCAACAATTTGAAAAAGAAATATAATTGTCTAAAGTAAATTTTTCTAAATATTTAGACAATTAAAAAACTCAAAAATAATAGTAATAATTTTTCAAAAGTTTTCCACAATGTGAAAGTTGCCAAAATTAACTTTTCTCAATTTAAACAATTCAACTTGATGTAAGAAAATACATTCCACATAAAACAGGTTTCCAAAAAAAGTAAAGAAGCATGACTCGGGTGATTAAAAAGCAATAGGATCCATAAAGAAATTTTCTGAATAATATTGCAACAAAACATAAGCAATATCAAAATAAAATTGGATATTCATGTTTCGTATATTATTCAACTCAATATTGCATGTATAATTGAATAATAATTAATTCATGCAAAATAACATAATGTGTAATTCATAATCACATGAAATCCAAATTTTAAATAAAATCAGATTTATATTTAAATCAAAAGGGTTATGATATCTAAATATAAAATCATTCAAAATAACACAAATGTCATCTCAGCTGGATGGTCCAGAAGGCCCTATTAAGATTCTGGACCGAAGAAGTGTGGGTTCGAATCCCACACTTGACAATTTTTGAAAATTTATTATCAAATGTAAATAATTTAAATTTAATTAATGCGCATAACCAAACACAAGAGAGCTCGTGGCTCAGCTGGCAGAGAGCCAGTCCCTTAAGGCGCCCACGCGCCCAAGGATCGGGGGTTCGAATCTGGCGGAGACCCTTTCAATGTTTTTCCCCCCCTTTTTTTTTATTATTCTGAAAACAGAAACAGTCTCGGCCCAAAAGAACGCGCTTGGCCCAAAACACGCGTCTGGCCCATCTTCCTTATAAATGAGACGCATCGTTTTATTAAAGGCCCAAAACGACGGCGTTTCAGAGCTTCTTCCTTACCCATTTTCAGAAACCCTATCCGACCCGTCACCCGACAACGACCCGAAAGGAGCCGCCTCAACCCGCGATTTCAGGCGACGTTTTTTGGCGATCAGATAGCTTAAAATCCGATGATTTTGACGGTGGTTTCAACAGAATATTCACGGAATAAATGATCTTGAACGAAACAAACGCACAATCCACAAAAAATTACTCGAAATCAAAACAAATAATTTGAGTTTTGAAATCAAAATGAAATCGTGATCTCTGTGTTCTTCGACTTGCCAATGAAGAACAGACAGCGACGATGTAGGCATGGGTTTTGAAAACTCAATCCATTCATACTCATTAATCATTTACAAAAGAAAAACAAACGATCATGAATTCAAAATATATATGTAATTGAATCATGAAGCATATTAGCATAATTGTAACATCGATTAAGAGCAATCAAAAATAGCAGATATAACTTAAGCTTCAAAGAACTCAATGAAACAAACTATCATGGATTTTCCCATCGTGATGATTTCAAAAAAGAATAATCTTAAGCCACATCCGAAAAGCAATTCATTATAACAGTTAAAATAAATTGCAGGCAATAAGCATATATTCAGACTGAAGAAAACCCATGAAAACTTAATCGGATAAATCAAGGCAGAAGCATATGGAACGCTCTGATACCAAATGTTAGAAATAAAGCGATCTAATCATGCAAAATAACAGAATTAAGCATTAGATCAATGCGGAGTAAACAGGATAAAGAACAGAAATACCTCCAGCCATTGATTTATTCTCATATGAAGAAGAGATGAACTCTGGGTTTTGGCTCTTCTAAGCCTTCTCTCTCACTCTAAGATAGTGTGTATTCTAAAAACGTAAGAGTAGACTCAGGGGACCAAAACCTTATACACGTCTAAATTTTAACCTCTGGCCATCACAGAGATGAATGCCATTCATGTGTATTAATTGGCAGTTATTGCGTATTAAATGGGCCGTTACTAAATTGATTGGTAGGTTACAAAACCGGATTTAAATGTGGGCCACTTAATGGACTTAATGGAATATTTTCAAAATTAAATATATACTAATATAATAATTAAAATTCCAACAAAAATAATAATTGAAGTTGAGGATGGTGAGGATGAAGCCGTGGGAGGAGTTGAGAGGATGAGAAGAGTGTGAATTTGATTTTCTTGTGTGCTTGTGTGTGTGAGCCGTGAGTGTTTGGAGAGAAAGGGAGTGAAATAGAATTAAATGGATGTGTGTATATGATGGTACGGATAAGAGGGAAGAGTTATAGAAAATATGATTTCATATGTGTTGTTGCCGTGGCCATTGAAATGAGGGGAATGAATGTTTATTATTGAATGTGTGTGTGTGAAGAAAAGCTACGGATAAGGAGGGATAAAAAAAATTCAGATTTAATTCAGTTGCCATGTGTGGACACATGCAAGAGGGCTAAGTGTCAAATTCTTGCATGTAATGGTGTGTTGTCACATTGTGAGCTTACCAAGTGTCATGGTTTTTGCATGTGTGTGAAAAGTGTCACACATGCAAGGTGACATGTGTGTGTTGTCTCGGTTTACGTGCTTTGGGTTCCGGTGTAATTGTCTCGGTTTGTGGGTTTGGTTCCATTGTTGTTGTCTCAGTTTGTGTGTTTGGTTTCCGGTGTAGTTTCTGTTAGTTCTCAATGTGTTTTGATGATTAATAACAATTGTAAACATGAAAGAATGATTTTTATTAGAAATTGGTAAAACATGTTGTTTGCAATTCAAAAACATTTCTGTCGGCTCCAAACTCGAGCTTGGGTCTCCAAACTCGAGCTTGCCCTGCGAGAAAGCAAACCAAGCTATTTTGCATTTTCTAAACTTGAGCTTGGTCCATAAACTTGAGCTTGAAGGTTTTCAAAAGTTTACTCACATTCGAGTAAGCTCGAGCTTGCACTGTAAGCTTGAGCTTACGAAGGTTTGAGGATTTTATCAAGTTACTCAAATTGCAAACTCAAGCTTATTAGTTTTAAGCTCAAGCTTGCCCCTTCCAGAGACTTTTCTCACTAAGTTTACAAATATGTAAACTCGAGCTTGCGTTACAAGCTCGAGCTTACCTCGGCGTAATCCTTTAAACTTGAGCTTATCATTTTTGTAGAGTTTGTGAGTTTACAAAAGTTGTAAACTCGAGCTTGGCATACCAAGCTCGAGCTTGCACCCGCAGACGTAAAGTTTTCAAGTTTTTCCTTCAAAAAGTAAACTCAAGTTTAAGAGTGTAAACTCAAGCTTGCGTCTGACAAAAATCTTTCAAAGTTTTTAAAACCATTGCCAAACTCGAGCTTGCCCTTGCAAGCTCAAGCTTGGGTCAGACAGAGAGCAATGTCATATTTTGAGCTTAGCAAACTCAAGTTTACACCTCTAAGCTCAAGCTTGCATTTTGTGAACTAAAATTATTTTTGACATGAATAGTGCCAAACTCGAGCTTACTCACTAATAAGCTCAAGCTTGCGTTTTTCCACTTTGGCTCTCAAAATGAATTCAAACATATTTCCCGACAAATGCTAAACTCGAGCTTACTCATTTACAAGCTCGAGCTTGAGACTTCCAGAGGCAAAACTCAAGTTTTAAATGAAGACCAAACTCGAGCTTGGTATAGTAAACTCGAGCTTGGAACTTCAAAACAGATGAACGCATCCGGGTGTATTTTGTTCGGTTTGATTTATGCTTTAGCTTGATTTCGCGAATTGGTTGTATATGATTTATATGATTCATATCAATATTTCCTAACCAGATTTAACCGGTTTGCTTATGAGATTACAGAAGATCTAGGTTTGTTTTAAAGAAGACTTTAAGACAAACAACTTGACAACTTGCAATATTATATTATATCTTCTTCTCCAAAAGCAATGGGTTACAACTGGATAGCAACACAACCATTCTCCAAGAAAGAAAGCTAGCCTCCAAACAACTGGACAACATCATACAACCGCCTCCACTAAACATAACAAAGCATGGGAACACACTCATGAGGAGCCAAATTTCAAATATTCAAATCTGCAACAACCATATTCAAACAGATTTGTCTACAACTGACTAGATTCATGGAGACACACTCACAACAGCTATATTTTCGAATCGAGATCAAGTCACAACGGATCTACAACGTTCACAAGCTTCAAACCCGTATAAATACATGAGGATTTGAAGTCCGAAAGAAGACAAGACATACACGTAAAACGCATACAAAGATCTCGTCTTTTTTATCGCTTATATTTCTCATTTGTATCTTTGATACATTGTGCTTCAGTGCTTATATTCATTCACTCTTTGAGAGAGTTTATTTCCGTAAATCATTCTTTGTAAGAATCTCAAAGTTGTGGAACTTTGAGGTTGGGTTATCAGATTACAACTTGTAAGGGGGAGTGTATCCTAGAGAGAGGATAACTTTCGAGTACGAGTGTGTATCGATTTGAGTGATAGTAGAAAAACCCGGAGAGTCCGGGATTTGGACGTAGGTCAAGAGTTAAGACCGAACCAAGATAAATCTTCTTGTCAAGCTCTTCCTCTTTAACTCCATTTACCTTGGTTAAGCATCTGTTGTGTGGGTGATCTGAAAAGAATTTTTAAAATCCCCAATTCACCCCCCCTCTTGGTGATTTCCTTCACTTTCAGTTTCGGTTTGCGTGTTTGGTTTTTGGTGTTGTCGTCTCGGTTTGCGTATTTGGTTTCCGATGTTGTGTCAGTTTACGTGTTCAGTTTTTGGTGTTGTTATCTCGGTTTGTGTGTTCAATTTTTGGTGTTGTCTCGGTTTGCGTGTTCAGTTTTCGGTGTTGTTGTCTCATTTTGTGTGTTTGGGTTTCGTTGTGGGTTTTGTTGCATGTTTTACGAGGAGGTATTGTTTAGGTCGTTTTTCAGTGTTTGTTGTCTAATTTCTCCCACATAATCAATATTCATTAATAAATCATATCACACAGAACATTCAACCTTGGCATATATTATTGAATATTCTCAACCATACAAGGTCTTTGGTAAAGCAAAAGCCAGTACATTACACATAGAGACTGTAAATACCAATTATATAGCCGGTTTCCTTGTGAAAGTTGTGTGATGAGAAGAGATTTGTTGGTTGTTTATCTATTATTACCGACAAATAAAAGTAAAAAAGTGATTGGAAGTTTGATTGCGAGATATCATATTAAGAATAAGCAAAGCTCATATGTCATCCTACGTCGAATCAATCCCCTAGTTAGCATGTGACACATTGCTATAGCATTTTGCTTCATAGCTTCCACAATGTTGTAGCAAAATGCCTTTCACGACGTTATTCAATTAACCCAACACTAACCTATACAAAAAGCATCCACATCCTGTAAGTTCACTCCTCACTCTATTTCTCTCATATTCCTATGTTGATTTTCCAGTTTAGAGTATAAGTTCAACCTAGGTGTATTAGGTATATGATGTAAACCCATTCTTGTAGCCTACAATTTAAATCGAGCCCTACACAAGCTCGCCCTGCACATAATGTTTAATAGAGGTCTAACCTCTACTCCCTTCTAGTAAGTCGAGGCCACTGATCTAGCCTCTTAGCAGCCAACTAACATATAAGACGTTAAATTACAATTGATCGAAATGAGTTTTTTTTAACTAAAACTTAGCAAATTGAGTTCATTCTACAACTTAGAAATTCATCCTCGCTCAGCCAACTAAAATTAGTTCATGACTGATGAGGGAAACAAAATACAGATTATGGTAGAACAGCCAATGGAAAGATTAAAGAAGAAAATAAGAAAAATAGAAAAGCTTGTCAGAATGATTGACGGCGTAGGGAGTGTCCTATCACGCGACGTCTCTACGTCTCCTATAGCCCTATCTAAATTTGAGAAAGGATTGGTGTTGGGATCCGTACACGCAGCGGAAGGATTATCATCCATAAAAAACTTACGGATCCCTTGAGAGGATCTATCAACAAGGTTCGTTAGAAACCATACCTATGCGAACTTGTAAGCGTGTCGTTCAATTTGATCTGGTGGGCTACCTACTCGATAAATAGGAGCAGACTCTGCGAATCCCCTCCCTCTTCCGGTATCCACAAGAACAACCTCCAACAACGACGGCAGCGTGCTAGCGCCTTCAGTATTTTCGCGTCTCTCTCTTTTCTCTCTAAGGTTTCTCATGGCTTTTCTAATTCATCTGTCTTCTTAATACGACTAGATCAATATCTATTATAGACTTTCTAAAACCCTAACAAGCCATATTAAAATATTCAAAATTAATCAAATTAATCTTGAAATTCGAATTTGAATTAAAATAATATATTAATTAAATCTATCAAATAGATCTAAACTAATATACTTATTTAATCCGAATTATAAGCCTACTGATTTAATTTATCTTTATAAATTAAATCGAGATATGATATCTTTTATTTAATTTAATATGAGATACTATATGTCAATTTAATTAAATCTAAGATACTATATCTTTATTTGAAAATTAAATCGAGATACAATATCTCAATTTATTATACTTATTTAATTTATCAAATAAATTAAATACTATATATAATAATATTATTATCTATAAATAATATCATTATAAATTTCGAATTTAATATTATATATATATATATCCATCCTAGATTAAATACAATATTCATTAAATCTTACACATATCTAAGATTCAATGAATCTGGATACTTTTGCTCGTGTTGGGCTATTCTTGTGTGCGACCTTGCAGGCCCACATGAGATTGGCAGCGGACCAATACTGTATCGACCCATAAGTCGCAAGCGGCCTCTAGCAAGACATTGCGACTACCCAATTCATATGGGGATCGATGATACGATACAACCTATCGTACGACCATGTCACGTCGCTTTAGTCACGCGATAATTTGGTCAAGGATGAGGCATGGATAATGTCAACTTCTTGTTCTTTACCATTACTTTCTCGATTCTTGAGTAGTCTAACAATTGAAATGTAAACTCCTTTCTCAGACTAACTCATCGAGGGGCCCAATATTATCTCTCTACAAATGTGAGGGACAAATTCCATCTTGACCATTCAGATTCCTCTGCATGAAACCATTGATCCCGATCAAAGCCTTTATCATCACCCGGTCAAAGGTGACTTTTGACTAAGTCAAGGAGCAGCGACTCATCATGTAGGAATCCATGATAATCTCAGGTCAAAGGGCATTGTGACGCGGTTATTCATGAGAAAAGCTTATGACTTAATCCATGCAGCTTTCTCATAGTGGGTCGGTCCAGCACCTTGTACTCTTACAAGTGCCTATGACTTTGATTCGTATCTCCATACTCATCAAAGTCATACTGGTCTTATTTCATCTTCGCTCCCACATAGATGACTGACCAGGGACATTTAGGATAATCTATAAGATATATCCAAGGATCAGTTATCACTATAAGCATGCAAATGAAATGATAACTAAAGGAGAATACTTTAAATAACATAAACGTTTAAAGTACAATGACTTGCCCCTAGGGCATAATTTCCATCAATTGGGTCTCTTCTGTAGCTCTCTCTCGATGATTCTTTCTTTCTCACAATGTTAGTAAAGTTGAATTGGAATTATACTAACTCTCTGACTCTTACAACTTTGACGTCGTTTTTGGGTTTAGTCGCGCATTCCTCTTATAGCCAAGTCTTTTGCACCGTACGTCTAGTGAGTTGGGCTTTCAAAATCTATTAGGCCTGACTCCTGAAATTCGGCTGATTGATCCTCTTTAATTTTGTGGGATTCTGTAAGTCTTCTATTCACTTCTTCATAGCTTTTATTTCCATCTTCGTCAATTCAACCTCCGTTTAAACGTCCAACTTGATGACATGTCTTTAATTCCTAAAAAACCCTCGAGGAAAGATTAGCGTAAAGTAGCGAATAACTCTACATCACTTATGATACTACAGCATTACGGTTTCAACATCTTGCTCGCACAAAATAAAGATACATTATACTGTAGCATTTTATCAGCGTAAAGTAGCGCATAACTTCGCATGACTTACGATACTACAAAATTACGGTTTCATCATGTTGCTAGCACAAAATAAAGATACCATATACTGTAGCATTATCTTAGCTTTGTTATGTACTTTCACCATAAATCAAAATGTAGCCCTTTTCTTCTGCACATGTATAGGATAATATAGAGAATGCAACAATTTAGTAAGTCTATCCTCTGGTTCCCTATGTGAATGAATTCTGACATATTTTATCAAATAAAACGCAATTAAGGTCAGAATAATCATACAAAATAGTCATAACACATAGGGAATACATGGCAGAAATATGACTCATCAGTCACAGAGCCAATGAGTTGTTGGAACTCAATAATTATGATTATTGTGGGCTCATGTCTTTTCAAGCTAGAGGAGGACACTCATACTTCATCACCTTTACTGATAATAAGTCTAGGTTCGGATATGTGTATCTTATGAGACACAAATCTGAGGTCTTTGAAAAGTTCAAAGAGTTTAGGAATGAAGTAAGAGAAACAGCTTGGCAAGATGATTAAGATGCTTCGATCGGATTAAGATGGCAAATATCCGAGTCTAGAGTTTCAGAATTATCTAAGAAAGAATTGGATTCTCTCACAGTTGATGGCTCCATACACACCACACTAGAATGGTGTGTCTGAGATGAGGAATTGAACCTAGCTTGACATGGTACAGTCAATGATGTGCGGTACGAAGCTGCCAAAATCGTTTTGGAGATTCGCCTTCAATACGCGTTAAACCTTCTTAATTGGGTTCTGTCAAGATCTGTTCAGACTACTCCATATGAGATATGGAGGGGTCGGAAGCCCAACTTAAGTTATCTGAATGTGTGGGGCTCTCTAGCTTATGTCAAGGTCATAGCACTAGATAAGTTAGGAGTTGGGAGCACCTTGTTTTATTTGTAGGCTATCCTAAGAAAACTAAGGGATACTACTTTTACTGCCCTAAGGACTACGAAATGTTTGTGTTCAAGAATGCTACCTTTCTTGAGGAGGATTTATTCTCTCAAGTAAATAGTAGGAGTAAGGTAGAACTTAAAGAAATTTAAGACCTACAAGAAGATAATATAGCCCGAGTCTGCCAATCAGGTAATACCTCAACTAAAGGCTGTAGACACTAGTCCTGTATGACTTCTAGAGTTAGTCGTCAACCTGAGAGGTACGATTTTGTGATTGAAAATCAATAGACCGTTGAGGATTACATGCCTACTTCTTACACTGAGGAAGTGAAGGATGTTAACTCCTTAGAATGGCGTAAAGCCATAGAATATGCTCTGGATCTAGTTGGTACTTCTTCAACTGGGAGACATGAAAGACGTCATGCAATCGGCTAAGATTAGGTGGCAACGCCAATTGATATGCCACTGGTCCTCGCTTAGCAAGTATTTCAAAAGGTCCGATGTATCGAGGACCTAGTTTTCTCCGCTTTATCGCTCTTCCAATTCCAGTATCAGGAGATAGTTTAAGAAAGACAAGATCTCCTACCTCAAATTCTAGAAGCCTTCTTTTATCAGCATAGCTTTTCTGTCTGCTATGTTCTGTGAAAATCCTTTTCTGAATTAATTCAATTTGATCTGAGGTTTCATCAACCATCTCCAGTCCAAACAACTTCCTCTCAGATAATTCTGTCCAACAGATAGGAGTTCTACACTCTCTCCCGTATAAGGCCTCATAAGGAGCCATTTGTATACTAGAATGGTAGCTGTTATTGTAAGCAAACTTAGCCAGAGGTAAATATCGATCCCAACTACCCTTGAAATCCAAGACACAAGCACCTAGCATATCTTCTAGTGTCTTGATAGTTCTCTCTGACTGACCATCAATTTAGGGATGTTAAGCAATGCTAAATATTAGCTTTGTCCCCATTGCCTTATGTAAGGTTTGCCAGAATTGAGAAGTAAACTGGGGATCTCTATCAGAGATGATACTTTTTGGGTACCATGAAGTCGAATAATCTCTTTAATATAAATCTCTGCTAATTTCTCTGGAGATTAATTTACACTTATAGGAATAAAGTGTGCAGATTTCGTGAGTCGATCAACAATTACCCAGATAGCATCATAGTGTCTGATTTTGGGTAGACCCACTATCAGATCCATCGTACCATCTTCCCATTTCCATTCAGGTATTCCTATCCCTTTTAGGAGTCCCCCTGGTCATTGATGCTCGATTTTAACTTTCTGGCAAGTTAGGCATTTAGCTATATATCGAGTTATATCATCCTTCATTTCAGGCCACCAGAATTCTAATTTCAAATTGCGATACATTTTAATCGCTCCTGGATGAATAGTGTATTTACTTTTATGAGCTTCATCCAGTATTTTCTGCCTTAATGCTTCCACTGGCGGTACATAAATTCACTTTTTATATTGAACTAGCTCACTCAGCAAAAGATCATAATCTGAGAATTCAATATGAGATATCATTTCTCAAAATATTGAACACTTATACCTCGGGAAATCATTCTAGGCACTCCACCTAACTCTTTCCTATGTATACTTACCTGGCACACAATGTGCTTATATATCATTCTTATTCATCTTGTACCCAGGTGTAGTTTTCAACTATACAGGACTCACTGGTCCATTTTCTGAGCGCTTGGTTATGCAGGCTTCATTGCCTTACTCATTTTGCCTCTCGGCTTATCACATACTGGCCTTCCGGCTCATTCTACTATCATAACGCTGGATTTTCTAGCCTCCACCCAGAGCATCACCCTCAGGCCTTAGGCATCTCATTATCACCTAGTACAAATCAAATGTTTTGCCAGCCTCAAGATGTACTTTAGACATATTGGTCTAAAGTTACCATGCTAATCAACATTCCACACAATGCTACGCATCACAGGTCTTACAGCCCAGGGACACTGCCCCATGAAAACTTTCATATCGGGTCTTACTACCTCAAGCCTTTGCTCATCAATTTGTTGAAATCCATACACGCAACGGAAGGATTCATCCATTAAAATTTTACGAATTCCATAAAAGGATCTATCAACGGCGTATAAATCGGGTTCGTTAGAAACCGTACCTTTTCAAACTCGTGTAGGTGCTTTGTAACTGGTGTGAGTCTATGCAATCAGTTAGAAGCCGACTCTACGAATCCACTTCCTTTATCGGTATCCACACGAACAGCCTCCAACACCGACGGCAGCGTGCTTGCACCTTCAATATTTTTGCGTCACTTCTTTTCTATAGGGTTTTTCACGTCTCGTCTAATTCATTCGTACTTTTAATACAACTAGATCAATATCTCTTATAGAGTTTCTAAAACACTAATGAGCCGTATTAAAAGATTCAAAATAAATCTTCAAATTCAAATTTTGATTAAAATAATATATTAATTAAATCTATCCAACAGATCTAATCTAATATATTTATTTAATCCGAATTATAAGCCTACAGATTTAATTTATCTTTATAAATTAAATCTGAGATATGATATCTTTCTATTTAATTAAATCTGAGATATTATATCTTTATTCGAAAATTAAATCGAGATACGATATACGTATTTATTTTAGTTATTTAATTTATCAAATAAATTATATACTATATAGTAATATTATTATCTATAAACAATATCATTATTATTTTTGAATTTAATAATATATATATATATTCATCCTAGATTAAATGATGAATTCATTAAATCTAGACATATCTAAGATTCAATGAATCTGGACACTTTTGCTCGTGTTGGGCTATTCTTGTGTGCGACCCTGCAGGCCCACATGAGATTGGTAGCGGGCCAATACTGTACCAACCCACAGGTCGCAAGCGGCCTCTAGAAAGACATTGCGACTACCCAATTCATATGGGGATCAATGATACGATACAACCTATCCTACAACCATGTCATGTCCCTTTTGTCACGCGATAATTTGGTCAAGGATGAGGCATGGATAATGTCAACTTCCTGTTCTTGACCATTACTTTCTCGATTCTTGAGTAGTCTAAGTCCAAAAAAAACTTCCGTTTTACTAGTGCTCCATAGTGAAAACTTCCATGGCATTTAAGACCCTTATCCCTTGTTTAAATCTTTATTTCACATCCTTTAAATCATCTGAAATTCACTAACAAGCTGATTAAACATAGTTAGGAATAGTAATGAGTGATGATAAGAAGTATTGAGATCAAACATGAAGATTTCACAAATTCGTGCAATTTGATTTTCAAAACACAGCGACACAAACTTGAGTTTTCAGAAGGCCAAACTCGAGTTTCCTTCTTTCAGAGAAGAATGTCGCAAGTTAAGTTTTGAAGCACATTTTGAAACATTGAGCAAACTCGAGTTTCTTAATGACAAACTCGAGTTTTGGACTTTTATAGTGAAAACATGTTTAAGTCCAAAAGCTCAAACTGGAGTTTCCAAATGTAAAATTGAGTTTTCAAATTACTGAAATGAGCAAAGCTCTCTGTAAGGCACAAACTCGAGTTTCCCAAACCAAACTCGAGTTTTCTTTTAAAATTGGAAACCTTTGAAAATCTTTGCCAAGTGAAAACTGGAGTTTTCAGGATCTAAACGTATTTTTCTTGACATATAGACATCCTAATGGTTTAAAGGGCGTTGGTTTCGTGTGAAAATATTTTTTTTGGAATTTACTAAAAATCGTTGAAGTAGGGACAGAAACACTGGATTTCTAGAAACTTTGGTTAAGCTCGTTTTTGCAAGTAAGAAAAAGATATGAACCCAGATGGCTTCTATAATTATTTTTACTATGAATTAGACATCTTAAGGGTTCCATTGACACTAATTCTGTGTTAACACGATTTTTATAGATTTTATTAAAAATCGGCGAAGTTGGAACAACAATTCTGGAAAATTCTGGTGTAGGCGAAATTCAAAGAGATTAGAAGTTAAGTTGGTATACATAATTGAAAGTATGATATTTTTTTGTAACTAGTGTGTTAGCTCGTGTGGACGATATCAAGAGAAGTTCTTGCTAACTTCAAGGAGTGCCAGGTAGTAACTGTTGACTTGCATACTCTATGTTGCTTTTGTATGTGTGTTTTATCATGATGTAGGAGATCGGGCTGTGGTACCTATTGGACTGTATGTCCATAGGACTCTGTTGCAGTACCGAGGGCATGTATGATCGGGCTGTGGTGTCTATTGTACTGTGTGTCCTTAGGTTCCTACTACAGTACCGAGGTATGTAAGGTAAGTAGGGCCTATATGACTGTGTGTTTGTAGGTTGCTACTGAAATCTCTTGGGGATGGTAGTTAGGGTTGGCCGCCCTAACTATTGAAGCCCCAATAGCACTGCAGCTCCGGGGGCTTGTCTTGACCAGGCTGTCCTGCGGATTGTGCCAGAGGCAGAACATACATGCCAGATTATTGTCCCTGAGGCATAATTATTTTCTTTATTTTCCTGATTGTGATTTGCGTTGCATGCACTGCATACATATTGTATTTGAGTTTAACAGTTACTATGGGGTTCAACTTTGAACTCCAGACCATTGTGAAGATACAGGGGTGAGAAGGTAGAAGGCAGAGGCAGAAGATAGTAGGGTAGGATGCATTGGGATGCAGAAATAGGGAATGCCCTATCGCTTTTTGTATTGTTACGTTTTGGATGACTGTAATACTTAACGTTTCACTTGGATAAATGTAACTAACCCTTCGGGGACTTACTTATCTGTACAACTCATGAATGTTTATCAATACAATAGTTTTGTCCAAACCAGATCCCGTGCTCTGCTGTGCTCACTCTGATGTATAATTAAATGAACGAATAACCAAGGAAATGTAACTAATTAAAGGGATCCCTCTAACCCACCACCCAAAAGGGTGAGGCCGGTAGGGCTGTAACACTAGTGAGGTCCTCAAATTTCTCTTTTAACTCATTACACTGCCCAGACACACTATCCACTGTCTCCTTCATGGCATCCTGGACATCTACAATCTCATGATTGTCCCTAGTCACTTCAGCTACCAACTTGCCTACTTCAAATTCCATTCTGATGGACAATGAGGCGATGGCAGCATCTACAATGGCTTTGACCCTTGCATCAAAATCAGAAGGTGGAGGAGCTGATTGGGCTTCTTGTGCTTGGGCTTGAGAAGCTCTAGCATGTGAGGCTCGCGATCTAGAGGGAGCTCTGGATTGGCCAGAGCCCTCACCTTCAAATGTAATCTTCATGTAATTTAGTTGAGTCTTGATGGAGTCAGGAGGTCCAAGAAACCAGATTTTATGATAGAATAGGATCACTGATACAAGAGATGGAAATGGGATATGGGAAGGCCTGCGAGAGGCAAACTTGAACTTTACCATCTCCTGGAAAATCCAGTATCCAAGGTTGATGGGCACCTTATTGACAAGAGCAGCAAACAAAGGATAGTCTTTTTGTGCAAAGTGAGTAAACTTGCCACCTTTCTAAATGAAATTCCTAGAGTAAATATACCAAAGAACTCTATGAATTGGTGGCATTGACACGGGTTTGAAAGACAAGGTGTGTAACTCAGCTTCTGGGATAGGCTCATTTGGTCTGAGAATTTCAAAGATCTCTCTATTGCTAAACTGAATTGTTGGTACAAGAGGTGGATTGGCAATTTTAGAATAGTGTTGATGGTAGAAGCGAGAGAAAGTGAATTTGACCCCTTTGATCGTGGTAGAGACTCTCTTCAACTAACTCTCCCTCAGAATCTAGGATATTGTCATAAATCATACTGAAATAGATGACCTTAACAATGTTGGGGGTATATAAGGTAGAGATAGAAAGGAAAGACTCATAGTCTTTTAGCCAAGGAGACAGGTATAAGCTACACTCATCTTTTAATTTGTCTAGGAAGACAAAAACAGAGGGACAAAATTCTTTGTTAAGATAGGAATCTTTGAATTTTGTAGCTAGATCATTTGAAAGGATAGTAGAAGTGAAAGCAAACCCTGAAGGAGGAGTGTCATGGTTGTAGATTTCAGTGATGGCATTTGGCTCAACTGAAAGCTCCTCATCAGGCTGAGTAGCAAATGAAGCTTGTCCCTTAGATGGTATTTGTTTCTTCTCAGTGGCTTGGGACCTAGAGGTTGTCTTGGATTTCTTTGACTTAGGAGGCTTGGAAGACTCAGCAACTTTCTTCTTCCCTTTACCCTTCACAGGTTCTGGTTCAGTCCTATTCGGCGATGGAGACACAGAGGGTTCTTGGAAGGAAACCTCTTTGGATTTGGGAGATGATTCAGAGGGAACCCCAGGGATGGATTTGTCGACCCCATAGTGGAAACGCCTGGGTGTGGATTTCATCCTCCTAGGTCGCTGAAGAGGAGAGGGCCGGTGTCGATGATTTTGACCCATCATGATCTGATCCTGCGTCGTGAGTGGTCTGAGCTAAGGATTTTGAGGCCATTTAGGGTTTGGGAGAGAGGAATTTGTCGAAAGTGGTGAGAGATAGAGAGAAGAGAGAATAGCTAGGGTAAAACTTGAGTTTTGAGTAGAGTGTAGATGAACAGGCATAACAACTTAAATATAAATACCGCGACAAACTCTAGTTTTCAATAGCAAACTCGAGTTTTCATAAATATTTACTAACCTGAACTTCAAAGGTGTATGGTGAACCTTTGAACTTCAGCTACAAAACTCGAGTTTCTACTTACCAAACTTGAGTTTGCACTTCTCTTTAAAGCATAGTTGCTCTCTGTCTGATGGAAACTCGAGTTTCCAACTTAATAACCTGAGTTTTGAACTTCTCCAAAAACCAAGGTTGCTCTCTGTCCCCGATAAACTCGAGTTTGGCATTCTCAAACTCGAGTTTGCTTCATTTGACAGCAAACCTCAGTATTTCAAGCATCCTGCAAGAGACATAACTAAACACTCTGAGGCTTAAGTTAGTAACATACAATCATCAAAACCATAACTAACATTGAGAGATAGATACTTACAACTCATTGGGATTTACCATTCCCAATTCTCTCCTTATGAAATTGAATTGTTCTTTGGCCAATGGTTTGGTGAAGATGTCAGCAAGTTGAAGATGATTTGGGATGAACATTACCTTGACATCCTTCTTCTGAACATAATCCCTTATGAAGTGATGTCTCACATCAATATGCTTGGTCCGAGTATGTTGCACTGGATTCTTAGCCAAGATTATTGTGCTAGTATTGTCACACAATATTGGGATCTCCTTCAGGTTGATTCCCAAGTCAGATAGTTGTTGCTTGAGCCATAGGACTTGATCACAACAACTTGATGCAGCTACATACTCAGCTTCAGTAGAAGACACAGCCACACTTGTTTACTTCTTGCTGAACCAGGAGACAAGTGAGCCACCAAGGAATTCACATTGGCCACTTGTGCTCTTCCTATCCGTCTTGTATCCGGCATGATCTAAATCTGAATATGCCACAAGATGTTCTGGTTGACCTTTTGGAAACCACAAGACAAGGATTTTTGTGTTAGCAAGATATCTGAAGATCCTCTTCACATTCTCAGCATGTGACTCCTTGGGAGTAGACTGAAATCTTGCACACTTCCCCACACTAAATTGGATGTCAGGATGACTTGCTGTGAGGTAGAGCAATGATCCAATCATTCCTCTGTATCTTCTGATATTGAAGTCCTTGCCCTTTTCATCAACATCCAATGCAGTGGTTGAGCTCATTGGAGTATCAGCTCCATTGCATTGATCCATCCCAAATTTCTTTAGTAGATCATTGAGATACTTGGTCTGAGATATAAAGATTTCATCCTTCTTTTGCTTGATTTGCAAGCCAAGGAAATAGTTGAGTTCTCCCATCATGGACATCTCAAACTCTCCCTGCATATTCTTAGCAAACTCTTCACACAAAACATCGTTAGAAGCACCAAATATAATGTCATCAACATATATCTGAACAATTAAAATTTCACCAAGCTTTTTACTCTTTATGAAGAGAGTTGTATCTGCTTTTCCTCTAATAAATCCTTGATCAAGAAGGAATTTGCTTAATCGCTCATACCAAGCTCTAGGAGCTTGCTTAAGGCCATAAAGGGCTTTCTTGAGGCGATAAACATGATCTGGATGATGATCACATTGAAAACCAGGAGGTTGTTCAACATAAACTTCCTCCTAAATAAAACCATTTAAAAATGCACTCTTTACATCCATTTGATAGAGCTTGAATCCTTTGACACAAGCAAAGGCTAGAAGAACTCTTATAGCTTTCAATCTTGCCCTTTGGAGCATAAGTTTCTTCATAATCAATTCCTTCTTCTTGATTATAGCCTTTAGCAACCAATCTTGCCTTGTTACGGACAATGATTGCTGATTCATCTCGTTTGTTCTTGAATACCCATTTGGTGCCAATGACTGGATGGTCGTTAGGCCTAGGTACCAAATCTCAAACTTGATTTCTATCAAATTGATGTAACTCCTCTTGCATTGTTATCACCCAATCATTGTCTGAAAGGGCTTCATCAATCTTAGAGGCTTCAATCTCTCATATAAAGGCAAAAAAATGTCACTTCGTTCAAAGTACTATTTCTAGTTCTTACACCTTGATTTACATCACCTATCACTTCGTCCAAATGATGATTCCTAAAGAACCTCCAAGCTCTAGGCTGAGATTGATCAGGGTTTTCTAAAATATTTTGAGGATCAGCCTCGAAAACATTTTCAAGATTTTCAATAGAGGTAGGAGTAGTTTTCGAAAAGAATTGAATTTTGAAAACATTTTCCTCATCATCATCCAAGGATTTATTAGCTTTGGATTCACAGAATACAACATGCATAGACTCTTCAACAATCCGAGTACACGTATTAAAGACTCTATAGGCTTTACTTCTATTTGAATAACCCAAAAATATACCATCATCCGCTTTGGGATCGAACTTTCCCAAATTATCCTTACCATTATTGTGGATGAGCACTTACAGCCAAAAACATGCAGATGAGCTAAATTTGGCTTTCATCCCTTGTACAGCTCATAGGGAGTTTTTCTTAACTTCTTCTGGAGGTATGCCTGATTCGAGATGTAGCAAGTCATACTCATTACATCAGCCCAGAATACTTGGGAAGTACTGTTCTCATTCAGCATAGCTCTTGCCATCTCAGTGAGGACTCAATTCGTTCTCTCCACAACACCATTTTGTTGAGGTGTCCTTAGGACTGAGAAGTTGTGATCAATTCACATGTTGTCACAAAACTCTGCAAATGCATGACTTTCGAATTCTCCTCCATGATCAGTTTGAATTCCTGAAATAGAGAAACCTTTCTCGTTTTGGACCTTCTTGGAAAAAACAACAAACTGATCAAATGTTTCATCTATAGTCCAAGCAAATCTAGAGAAATCATCAACTATGACCAAAGTATAAAGATTGCCACCAAAGCTTTTTACTCTAGCTGGTCCAACTAGATCGATATGAAGTAGTTGAAGAGGTCCATTAGTTGAAATTTCATTTTTAGATTTGAAAGATGATTTGGTTTGTTTACCCTTTTGACAAGTATCACAAATCATGTCATTTTTGAAATGAAGTTTCGGCAAACCAATGATCAAATCCTTTTTCAACAACTTATCAAGTTGGATCATATTGACATGAGACAAACGCTTATGTCATAGCCAACTCTCATCCAATTTACCAATAAAACAATTTTCAGAAACAGAATCACTTTTAGAAAGACAAAGTGTATAACAGTTTCCTTCTCTAGGGGCTCTAAATAAAGCTTTTGATTTTAGATTTTCCAAAGAGAGAATATCCTTGCTTACAATCAAGCATTCCTCAGAATCGAAGATAACTAAGTTACCTTTATCAGTGCTTTGACTTATACTGAGGAGACTGTGACAAAGTCCTTCTATGAGGTAGACATCTTTAATTTGTGGTCCTTCATTGTTTCTAACTTCACCAATACCAACAATCCTTCCGATTGGTTTCCACCGAAGGTCACCTTGGCACCATCCTTGGGCTTGATTGAGGCAAATTTGGATTGATCTCCCATCATATGTATAGAGCATCCACTATCAATGTACCTTTTGTTGGATTTCAATGCTCTTAGGCAAACCAGAAAAACATAAGAAATCAGGTTTTAGGTACCCATCTTTTCTTGGGTCCTTTGGGGTTAGTATGTGTCTTAGGAACCTTGTAAGATCCCTTAGGCACCCATTGATAGTTTCCTACAAGTTTACTCTTTCTTTCCTTTTTATGAAAACAGGAAGAAGTAGTATGACATTTATGATTCCAATAGTTGCAATGAGCAAATGGATTTGAAGAATGAACAGTTTTTCTAAAATAGTTCATATAAGATTTTTCTCCAAATTTCTTTTTGCCTTTCTTCTTATAACCAATTCCTGATCTGTCATTTGTAAATCTTTGTTGTTTTAAAATCACATTGAGCATTTCACTACCCTGAGTGAACTTCTCAAGTGTTTTTGTAAGATAAAGATTTCTTTTCTCTAAATCAGTGCAATCTTCACAAACTTTGTTTTCACAAGAAGAATTTTTGACTTGTATTTCAAGAGTTATATTCTTCTTTTTCAAAGCAAGATATTTTTCAGCAAGTTTTTCAAATTCAGATTGCACAACGTTATACTCAGCGAATAATTCATCATAAGAAGGTTGTGAGTCGTATACCTCATCGTTGTTCTTAAGTTGCTCTTCTTCTTTAACAACTAAACAGATATTGGCTTTATCTTCCTCATCTTCTTCTTCTTCATCAGATGAGCTATCTCCCCATATTGCTGAGACATAGGCTTTCTAATTGAACTTATTGAATTTCTTCTTGTATTTGTCTTTGTTCTTCAGCTGGGGGCATTTTGACTTGATGAGGCCAAACTTTTCACATTCGTAGCAGATGATTGGCTTCTTCGGCTCAGTGCTGGAGCTACCTTTGTGAAATTTCTTGTATCCTTGGTCCTTCTTGTAGAATCTCCTGAATATTCGGACCATCATGCCCAGCTCTCCATCTTCGTCTTCTTTTTCATCATCATCTGATTCTTTTGCCTCCTTGAGAGCAATGCCTTTGCTCTTACCAATGATCACATCAAGTCCTTTTCTGAACTTGATCTTGTGTTCATATTCAAACAGACTGCCAAACAAAGCTGCCACAGATGCCATCGATTCGCCACGAGCCTCTTCGATAGCAGTAACCTTGGCTTCCCATTCCTTGCTGAGAATGTTCAAGATTTTTCTAACTTGAACCGGTTGGTCATAAACATTTCCCAATGCAGCAAGTTGGTTGATCCGATGAGTGAATCTAAGCTGGATCTCACCAATCGATTCCCCAGACTTCATACGAAGAAGATCGTACTCTGTCATGAGGGTATTGACTCTATTCTCCTTAATCCCAATGGTTCCTTTATGAGCTATCTCCAAGGCGTCCCACATAGCATTAGCAGAAGTTAAAGTGCATATTCGAAAATATTCACTTTGACTTAAGGCACTTTGAAGCATGAGAATAGCCTTACTGTTGAGAGTGACCAGCTTCTTGTCATTTTCATCATATTCCTCTTCAAGCTTAGGTGTTCTAACACCATCTTCAATAGTTGCAGGAGCATAATCTCCTCTTTCAAACACCCTCCAAAGACCATAATCAGAGGCTAGTACGAAGACTTTGAATTTGGCTTTCTAGAAGGAGTAGTGCTCTCCATTAAATCCCGGTGGTCGGTTGATCGAAGCTCCAACAGGTAGAATACCTTCTATATTGATCCTTCTCGAGATGTCAAGCTCTTTAGAGAAGACCTTGCTCTGATACCAAATGAAAGTGGAGTAAATCACCAAGAGGGGGTGAATTGGGGATTTTAAAAATTCTTTTATAAAGCTATGTTTTAATATTCTGAAAACAGGGTATAACAGATAAGAGAAAGGAAAGCAAGACACAAGGAATTTATACTGGTTCGGTCTAACCTCTTGACCTACGTCCAATCCCTAGACTCTCTGGGATTTTCACTATCTCAATTGATTACACACTCTGTAACTCAAGAGTAATTCTCTCACTAGAACTTACTCCCCCTTACAAGTTGCAATCAATATCCAAATCTCCAAGTCCCCTGACTTGAGATTCTTACAATAGATGTTTTACAATAATTGAACTCTCTCTAAGAGTGGATAAATATAATCACTGAAGTACAAATGTATCAAAAGATACTTTACACAAGAAAACTCAAAGAGTAGTTGGAAACTTGAATGATTTTCGTTTTCTGCAGATTGGTTGTTGAGAATAATTGAATGCAGCTCTATTTATACTAAGAGAGCATTAAATGACCATTGTAATCTTCAATGTAACCGTTGGAGACATTTAGGAAGGATTAGGTTAAGCTTTGGTCTTCTTTTCTCTCTACTCTTTGGTTAATCCAATTGCACAGAAGTTTATGGTTGACTTCTTGAATATTAATCCGTTGGAAGAGCAACTACTGGATGAGGAAAGGAAACATTAATCCCTTCGCAATGTGTGTAGAATGATTGTCCAAAAGGATGCAAGTTTTCTGAACTTTGCATTTAATGTGCTGACGTCACTTTTTGCTTTTGTTGAAATCTTCATTTAACATCCTCTAAATCATCTGAACTTCACTAATAAACTGATTAAACATAGTTAGGAATAGTAATGAGTGATGATAAGAAGTATTGAGATCAAACATGAAGATTTCACAAATTCGTCCAATTTGATTTTCAAAACACATCAACACAAACTCAAGTTTGTTCTCACAAACTTGAGTTTTCAGAAGGCCAAACTCAAGTTTCCAAATCATAACTCGAGTTTCCTTCTTTCGAGAGAAGAATGTCGTAAGTTGAGTTTTGAAGCACATTTTGAAACATTGAGCAAACTCGAGTTTCTTCATGACAAACTCGAGTTTTGGACTTTTATAGTGAAAACATGTTTAAGTCCAAAAACTCAAAACTGGAGTTTCCAAATGTAAACTTGAGTTTTCAAATTCTTTGCGAAATGAGCAAAGCTCTACGCAAGGCACAAACTCGAGTTTCCTAAACCAAACTCGAGTTTCCTTTTAAAATTGGAAACCTTTGAAAATCTTTGCCAAGTGAAAACTAGAGTTTTCAAAACAAATTGGAGTTTTCTCAAAGTGGATAAAACATGATAACTTTCTGTCAAGCACAAACTCGAGTTTCCAAATACAAACTCGAGTTTCCTCATAACTTTGGAAAACTTAGAGAATGCTTGGTCAAGTGCAAAATGGAGTTTCCAAATGAAAACTGGAGTTTACTTAAGTTCAAAACTTTAGGAGCTCTCTGTATGACCAAAAATCGAGTTTACAAAACCTAAACTTGAGTTTCCTCATAAGAGAAAACTTTTACAAACTTTCTGGTAGTTGAAAACTGGAGTTTGTAAATCAAAACTAGAGTTTTGTATTCTTCAGGAAATATTGAAGTATCTCTGTCTGGTACAAACTCGAGTTTGTAAACCCAAACTCAAGTTTGTCTTGATGTGAAAAACTTGAGTGCTCTCTGTGTCTTGCAAACTCGAGTTTGCCTAAGCAAACTAGATTTTTCTTTAGTTTATAAATTTGAGCTACTCTCTATCAAGTCTAAACTCGAGTTTTGCTTCCAAAACTCAAGTTTGCCTTTGAGAGTAAGCTTTTCAACTTACCAAAGACAAACTTCAACTTGTGTTTACAATTGTCAGTTATCATTAAAACACATAGAGAACTAACACGATCCTCCGCATCTTCTATTTCAATACGTCAGCAATCTAACCATTATCATCGACCTGTACTATACTTCTTGAAACAATCTTGACAAAAGATCAGGATATATGCCGCATAGCATTGCGTCAATTACTATGCTATAGCTTCAGGGATGCATTGTATTGCACTTCGATAAAGCTGTCCTGATGCTATAGCATAGTATCGGCTATGTTATGCGACTTTCTCATAAAACCTCAAAACTTGCTTTTTCTGAGCACATGCTTAGGATGTAAATGGAATTCACCCTTAAGTTCCCTGTACAATGAATAAATTCCTTTTTGCTCAGATTAAATGCAGTTACGGTCATATTCTCTATACAATTCAGTCATAAAATACAGGGAAAACATGGCATAAATCATGCTCATCAGGAGGCAGCCCAAATTCGCATTTTAATTTACTTTTTTCGGAGATTAGTTGTTCCACCCAGAAGCACATCAGGCCACAACAAAATCTGAGCGACCAACTTTAGGCAGACCGTATCGTGATGCTATAGCAATCCGCACCCTACTTCGGAAGATAACGCAGAAAGGCAGAATCGATGGTGGGCCATAAGGGTTGGGCCCAATGAGTTTTCGATTACATTCAAAAAAAAGTGATAACCACCATCAGCCACACTAAACTTCTGCAGTACGCCTTTGATAAGCACTATTTATGCCATGTTTTCTCTATATTATATGACTAAATTGTATGGTGAATATAAGCTTAACTGCATTTAATCTGAGCAAAAATGCATTAATTCATTATATAGGGAACTTAAGGATAAATTCCACATACATCCTCAAACATGTGCTAAGAAGAGAACGAGTTCTGCGGTTTTATGAGAAAGTATCATAACATAACCAATACTATGCTATAGCATTTGGACAGCTTTATCGAAGTGCAATACAATGCATCCCTGAAGCTATAGTAGAGTAAATGACGCAATGTTATGTGGGATATGTTCTAATCTTTTGTCAAGGTTGTTTCAGGAAATATAGTGTAGGTCGAGGATAACGGTTAGATTGCTGACGTATTGGAATAGAAGATGCGGAGGATCAAAACTAAGATTTGAAGAAGCCCACAGGATCAGCAGAATCAATCTACCAAGATTAGAAAGAAAGATACGATTGAACCTCGACAGATTAGGAAAGGCCCAGTTCACTAGACGTACGCCGCAAGTAGACCAGACTATATAAGGAAACAACAGCCAACCCTAAGGGAGTCAAAGTTGTCGAGAGTAAAAGACCAATCCTATATGGCCATACTCGAAAGAAGAGTGAGAGAAATTTCAAAGCACGAGGACTCCAAGAGAATCCAACATCTTTCCTTGCAGTGAGATGGAGACAAGAAAACATGGAGTTGTGATGTGACAGGGCTTCTTCCACGCCGTCGGAACCTCCATCAATCTTTCTATGTTTTTCTTTATTTTAGTTCTAGTTAATCGTTTTGTCATGGGCTATTCTTTTGTGCTCTGTTTAGTGATTCCCTCGTCAGTCAAGAGCTAAACTTCCTATGGCTGAGCGAGGATGATTTCCTAAGTGTGGAATGAACCCAGTTGCTCGTTCTTAATTTAATACATTCAGTTTGCTTTTCAGTGATTTAATTTCTTGTCAATTAGCGAGAGCTAAGGGCTAGATCAGTGGCCTCGGCTTACTGAGAGGGAGTCGGGGTTACACATCTGAGAAACTGTGATTGCTAGGCAGGCTGGTGCAAGGCTTGACCTATTATTATAGGCTTCAAGAATGGGTCTACCACTCATAACCATACACCTTGTTTTGTAATGATAATCTAACTAGAAAAATCTCAATAGACATTTGGGAGAAGTAAAGTTAGTATTGTACGTATCGGACGCTAGAGCTTTGGTAGATGAGAGTGGTAGGTTAACTGAATAACATTGTAAAAGTTGTTTATGCTGTAGCAATGCGAGAGCTGTGCAGCATATATGCTATAGCAATGCATATAGTTAACTGGGGGATTAACATGCTTAGGAAGGATTCTGAGCTCAGCCTATCTTTTACTGATATCTTCTCACGACTACGATCATTTAGTTATTTTCCTGTTTATTAGTATAACTATCAAACCTCCCAAACCAATCAGATTTTACTTCCTATTAAACACAACTAATTCTGTGACTTAGCATCATCATTCGGTATCTCGGTGTTTGTGGGACGATACTCTACTTACTCTTTATTACTTGTTTGACTGGTTCACTTGCCATCAAGGAAATCTACCAACAGCCTTTCCCCGAGATCTTCAAACGAGTTACACTCCACACACTCGGATTTTGTGTGCACGATTACTCAAATCAGCCGCTATAAAACCTGACGGACTCTCTTGATACAGACACTCACTCCATTATTTCCAAGTACACTAACCGCCATTTCAGTCCCCGTTTCCTCTCTTCAATATTCCAGCTTTCTTCAATGGCACGTACTTAGGGTTCTGGCCAAAAAGCACCTGCTGATGCTCTGGACACTATTCCATTTGCCACCCGAAAGGACAAATCCCACTTCCAATCCCTAAAGGGTGATAAAACCCTAGCCCCCAAGCGAGGGTTCGATGCTAAGACATTTGAACAAGGCGCCTACCCTGAATGTGTTACAAGAATTATTCACCAACGCTGCTGGGGGAGGTTTTACCTCCACTCCGCTGAGGTGGTCACTCCCCTCGTTCTTGAATTCGGCGCAAATTACCCGGGAGGTTCTCCTTACTTCGTCACTATCTGGGGACAAAATGTGTATTGCAGCGCAAGTGTAATTCACAAGGTCTACGGCTTGGATCCCACGGACGACGAATACAACGAGCTTGTCCAGCAAAGGGACAATCCTGAAGTCCTTACCCGAGTGGCTACCCGACTATGTGTGCCAAACACTGAATGACAAGTCACTAAAGAGGGATTCTATAATTTGAAATGCAGTCGTTTTCGTCCTGAAGCCCATGTCTGGTTTCACTTCCTCCGCTACCGACTTATGCCTACGCTGCACACCCAAACCATCACTAGAGAACGAGCTGTCCTTCTCTATGCCTTTGAGAGGGGAAGCTAATTGACGTTGATGCCCTCATCTACCGGAACTATTCGTGGCTCTACAGAGAACCATGGGCAACCTCTGGTTCCCTGCTCTGATCAAAGAGCTCTGTCGCAATGCTGAAGTCATTTTTTATGTCAATGAGGAGAGGGCCGACCTCCCGAACCCCATCTCAGTGGCAATTGTGCAGCGTATTTTGCAAAAATCTCAGCCGAATGTTCCCCGAACCATCCCAGCAATCAACTCCACCGGTCATACGGCCGACATAGCTGCAGAGGCTCCAGCAGGCTCGATTCCTGCTTCAGCTTTCCATGCTATAAATACCAACATCGCTAATTTGGCTACCCAAGTCGCTGCCTTGCAACGCTCGATGAGTACATTACTTCTTCAGCAGCAAATGTTGTGGATATATGTTGCCGACAAGGACCGTAGCCTCGCCGCCAATCTCAGGACGAATGTTCCAAAGTACATACCATTGCCAGCATTCCCTGAGACAATCTTTGAAATGAATAATCCGGCTGCCGGTCCTTACCAGTAGGAACCCACAAGCTCACGAAAGTGTCAACGGAGCAAAAGCCCTCAGAAGGGTGAGGCGACACCCACCCACTCTGCCAACATCGAGGACGATGAAGTGTCAAACTCTCATGGCCCCACGGTCGAGAAGGGGTAAGTTGCGGATGATATCAAATTTCTGGTACCTGTTTCTTTCTCCCTCTAGGTGTTTATGTTTTTCCTTTAATTTTTGTCCTTTTTGCCTGTCTCCTTGATTGACTAGTAGCAAGGAGATATAAAAAAAAAGGCATCTCCTATCACCAAGAATAGTCTCCTCCCCTACCCAGACCTCTCCCCTTCGCTTCCTTGCTACAATGGGGGAATTGCATCATTCAAGTGTGGGGGGAAAGATGATTTAATCTGCACTTGCAAATCGATGCTTAAATGTGCTCAAATCACCCTAAATTTAGTTTTGTTGTACACTCTAAATTTGTTTTAAAATGCTTGATAGAGCGCGAGTAGTAGGATGAGTATTTGTATGACTAAGCATAGCGTGATTGCTTGAAGGAAACTGAACCGTTAGGCTTGGGAAATTGATAGTACTAGATAAGCTAAGGGCTAGATAAGTTTGTTTATCAGTATTTTATCTCCTGTCGGTTAGCGGAAGCTAAGGGCTAGATCAATGGCCTCGGCTTACTAGAAGGGAGTCGGGGTTAGACATCTGATAGGCAGTGTTTGCTAGGCAGGCTGGTACAAGGCTTGACCTATCATTGTAGGCTTCAAGCATGGGTTTACCACTCATAACCTTAACACCTTGATTTGAAAAGATAATCTGAAGTAGAAAATTGCCATAGGCACATAAGAGAAGTATAGTTTAGGTTGTACATATAAGACGCAGAAGCTTCTGTAGAAAATAGTGGTGGGTTAACTGAATAACATTGTGAAAGGTGGTTATGCTGTAGCATTGCGGTAGCTGTTCACGAGCACTATTTATGCCATGTTTTCCCTATATTATATAACTGTATTGTATGGTGAATATGAGCTTAACTGCATTTAATCTGAGCAAAAATGCATTAATTCATTATATAGGGAACTTAAGGATAATTCCACATGCATCCTAAAACATGTGCTAAGAGGAGAACGAATTCTGAGGTTTTATGAGAAAGTCGCATAACATAGCCGATATTATGCTATAGCATCAGGACAGCTCTATCGAAGTGCAATACAATGTAGCCATGAAGTTATAGCAGATTAAGTGACGCAATGCTATGCGACATATGATATGATCTTTTGTCAAGGTTGTTTCAGGAAATAGTACAGGTCGTTAAGCGAAAGAGGACAACGGTTAGATTGCTGACGTATTGGAATAGAAGGTGCGGAGGATCAAAACTAAGATTTGAAGAATCTCGTAGGATCAGCAGAATCAATCTATCGAGATTGGAAAGAAAGATACGACTGGACCTCGATAGATTAGGAAAAGCCCAGTTCGTTGGACGTACGCCGCAAGTAGACCTAAATATATAAGGAAACAACAAGCAACCCTAAGGGGTGTTGAAAGTCATTGTGATTCAAAGACCAATCTCATTCGGCTAGACTCAAGAGAAGAGTGAGAGAAGTACGAAGCACGAGATCTTAAGAGAACCCAGCATCTTTCCAGGCAGTGAGACGGAGATAAGAAGACATGGAGTCGTAACGTGACAGGGCTTCTTCCACGCTGACGGAATCTCCATCAAACTTTCTGTTTTTCTTCTTATTTGATTTTAGTTAATCTTTTTGTCATGGGCTATTCTATAGTGCTCTGTTTAATGATTCCCTCGTCAGTCATGAAATAAATTTCATGTGGCTGAGTGAGGATGATTTCCTAAGTTGAATGAACCCAATTGCTATTTTTTAATCTAATACATTCAATTTTCTTATCAGTGATTTAATTTCTTGTCGATTAGCGAGAGCTAAGGGCTAGATCAGTGGTCTCGGCTTACTGAGAGGGAGTCGGGGTTAGACATCTGAGAAACAGTGATTGCCAGGTAGGCTTGTGCAAGGCTTGACCTATTATTGTAGGCCTCAGGAATGAGTCTACCGCTCATAACCATAACACCCTGATTTGTTATGATAATCTAACTAGAAAATCACCATAGGCATATGGGAGAAGTAAGTTAGGATTGTACGTATCAGACGCAAGAGCTTCGGTAGATTAGAGTGGTGGGTTAACTGAATAACAATGTAAAAGGTGTTATGCTGTAGCATTTGCGAGAGCTGTGCATCATCAATGCTATAGCAATGCGTATAGGCAACTGGGGGATGAAGATGGAGTATCACCTAGAGGGGGGTGAATAGGTGATCTCAAATTCTTTTTACAAGCTCACACGAAGACAAGTAAAACAAAAACAAAGAAAAGATACATAGAAGTGAAGCAGAGACGAGAGGGACGGTTTATCGGTTCGGTCCAAAATCACGACCTACATCCGATCCCGAACACGGGATTCCACTATCTTTCAAGAACAATTACACACTCTGTAAACGAAGGATGATCTTCTCACTTTCAGACTCCACTCCCCCTTACAAGTTGTAATTGATACACCCTCTTAAGGTTCCTCAACCTTAAGGTTCAACTGATAATGAAGTAAATGTTTATCAACTCCTCACAAGTAGATAAAGTATTAAACACTGAAGTACAAATTAATGAAACAGTTGAAACAGCGAATAATATTAAACTCGAATTGATTGCTCAGCATTTCGGTAGTTAACGAAATTGAATGCTTTTGGTATTTATAGTGTTTGCAATAAATGACCTTTGAAGAAGCTTTGAAGAATATCCGTTGAATGTCTTGAATGTGTCTGTTAGACAGATGAAGCTTCCGTTACGATTTTCGCCATTTTAATATTCCAGATGAATTTTCAGTTCCGACATTCCCTTCATTCCTTTTGATTCTTCCCGTTGTGATATGGCATTAAATGCTCAGTTGGAATGACAGGGGTTGCTTTACATTGAACAGGTATTGGTAACCGAGATTATCACTTGGTTTGGTAACCGCATTTAATGCTCGTCTGACACAGTGTGCTTTCTGCTAATTTGAAGTTTTGCTCGTGCTTAAATCATCTGAAAGCTCATTAACAAACTAGTTAAAAGCATTTAAGATTAGTAATAAGTATCATTTAGAGGTATTGAAATTAACACGATGATTGCATATATTACTCAGAGGGAGATTTCAAAACAGAGGGATCTTGCTTGAGCAGTAATCCATGTTTGCTCGGGCAAGCTACTCATTGAGATAGTTAAAAATGTTCTTGGTCGCTGATGCTCGAACATGATAATTTTCATGCTCGGGCAAGCCTTTCCGTAGATAGTGTAAAAGGCTTCTACTCGCTGTTGCTCGAGCAAGACTTAGTCAGAGGCGAGAGTTTGGAAGAACAGGGAGGCTGCTTGAGCAATAATTTTCTCTTGCTCGAGCATGATTTTATTCATGCTCGGGCAAGTGACATACAGAGGCAAGAACAGAAGGAACAACCAAGCTACTCGGGCAAGCTTTTTCTCTTGCTCGAGCATGTAATATTTCATGCTCGGGCAAGCTTATAAATGAGATAAAGAATGAGGTCTTTGCTCGAGCACGGGTTCCGCTCGCTCGAGCATGGTTCTCGGGCATGCTTTCTTGAATACTCGAGCAAGGCTTTTCTGCTTCATTATTTTGCTTCTGTCTCAATGCTGCTCGAGCATGGGTCTTTCTCTTGCTCGAGCATGATTGCTCGACTAATCCATATTGCTTCTGTCTTGTTGATGCTCAGGCAAGCTAACCTTCTTGCTCGAGCAAGACTGATTTAAATCAGTTTCTTCATTCTAAAAAACAATGATGCTCGGGCAAGCTCAACGTGTTGCTCGAGCAAGTTGAACAAGCATCACTTCTTCTTATCCAGAAACCCGATGATGCTCGGGCAAGGCCATGGGGTTGCTCGAGCAAGGTAAGAACTTCATCAAAAAAACTTAGACATTCTTATCATCAAAACTTTGAGAACTAACATTCTTCCCCTTTTTGTTGATGACAATTCTGAAGTATATGATTAGAAAAAAAAATCATAAGTTTTTGAGTTGAGTAAAAATGAGAACACTGATAGATAAATATTGATAATAATTTTCTCATTGTACTGATAGATAAATATTGATAATAATGTTCTCATTGTCATTTCTTAACTTTTCATTACAGCAACAGGATTCTGGATAATAATCAAGAAGGAACCAACTAAAACAATTCCCAACTAAAACAATTCAAAGACACCAACTTGAAAAATCTAAACTACTAAACTACTACTCTCCCCCTTTATCATTAACAAAAAGGGGACCCTGGACAGTTGGTGAAGGAGAGGGAGGAGCACTATCAGAAGAAACAGAAATAGATGGGAGAGGCACAGTAGAAGGATCAATAGGAGGAGCAACTGCGGCAAGAGTGAAAGGAGGACCTGCAGAACCAAAAGGTGCAGAAGTTGATGGAACAGGAGACGAGGTATCAAGAGTAGAGAAATCAATAGGACCATCAGGAGCAAAGCTTGTCACAAAGTTGTCTAAGGTGAAATCAAAGGCATTGACAGCTTTGTGAATCCCATATTGCTGTTGAGAGAGAGTCTGAATTTCTGTCTTGATCTCTTGCTGCTGATCATATATGATAGAGAATCGTTTGTCCAATGACTCCTCTAATTCTGTCTTGAAGTCTTTCAGGTCTGTATCTATTTGTATCCCAAGACTAGACTTCAATTTTAGCATGTCTTCAGAGAAACCTTTGATCATCATCTTTGTAAGATCCTGATAAGCTATCATCGATTTCAATACGGGAGCCATAGCTTTTTGGATTGAGGCTTCAACAATGGTTTGAATAGCTGCCTGGGAGAAGGATGGCGCAGAGGAAGAAGGCCTGGCCTTTGAAGACTCTGCTTCATCAGGAGCCTGTGAAGCAGATGGTTGGGAGATAGCAGGTTGAGAAGATGTAACTGGCTCTTTACCCTTGTGCTTTTTGGATGATACATCAGTGAAGGAGATCTCATATTTTTCATGTGTTCTTTCCCAAATAGTGGAGGATATTCTTCTTTGTCTTCCGAAAGGTACCATATATTGTTGGTTTCTAATATCCAAGAAACCAACGATGGATAGGGAATGGTAGCACGAAGTCTAACCTTAGCCTCATAAATAAAAGAGATAATCTCCTCCATAATCCACTTGCCTAGATTCCGTGGCTCCATGGCAACGAGAGAAGTAAATCGCTCAAAATCTCTTCGTATGAAGTGGGTGAAACTCTGCCCTTTCTGAACTAGGCTTCGACTGTATATGTACCAGAGAACTCTGTACTCGTCTTTCATCATAGCCGGAGTTACATTGACTTTCTTGCCTTCAATTGGAACATCCGGAAGGAGGATCTAATGACACTCAACAAGAGAAAGCTTAGGAGGATCTTCAGGAACCTCGATAATACCAAGAAGCACGTTGAGATCATGAGCAGAAAGTTTGATTTTTTGATCCCGAATCTTTGTGACCAAAATGTCCTCATCATCGTCTTGATCCTTTTTCTATAGATGCATATTATAGTAAAATATTTGCACGACTTCAGGAGAGAATGGCTTGCTTATGCTAAGAAGTGGCATAAACTGAAGTAGCCAATCAGTTAAATCCAGGTTGCATTTTTCTTTGAAATGAGCCAAATCTACATAGACTATTGGACAAAAAGGTCTCGCCCCGAAGTAGTGAGAAAATAAAGCATGATCATCAACAGCTACATTACCAGTTATCATACCCGGTGAAGGCTCTGGTAATTGACCATCCAGTGGACGACTTGTTGCACCTTGTTCCTTCTTGCTACCAGAAGTCTGAGACTTGAGTGAGAAGGAGACTTTCGGCTTCTTGCTTCCTGATCCTTGAGATTTCTGACTTAGCGATGATTTAGGAAATAGAGGAATATCTTCTTTGACCTTAGAACCAACCTCATCAAACGTCTTCTCAGAGTCGTCGGATGCCGAAGGTGACTTAGCTCTTTTGCCCCCTTTTGGCAAAGACCCAGTTTGGAAACGTGTCGTTGGCTTTGGAAATTCATGAGTAGAAACTATTTTCTGGGATTCCTTGGAGACGGATGGTTTCTTGTACCCTTCGGTTTACTGGTTTTGCCGAAATCTGCGACTTTAGGACGATAAAACCTTGATTTCTTCGTTGGAGGTTGTTGAGAAGGGAGTTTATCACTTGATCCCGCCATTGATAGAGTCGAAGATGAGAAATTTAAGGATTTGGGTGATGGGTCCGACGATATGTTGAGTGACGAGAGGGAAAATGAAATCCGCGGGAAAATGAGTGAATCTTAGCAATCTGAATCGGTGGAAGTAACGGTTATCCCAAATGGAATTGATTTTTCAGTTGAAACTGTAGTGACGATTCGCAAACGGATGTGACGGAAGAAAGAATTTGAGAGAAAAAGAGAGTGAGGGTTTCGACGGTTTGGAGAAAGATGAAACGACGTTCCCCTTTTAAAAAAGAACTTTGGCCGATATTGCTCAAGCAGCGGTTTTTGCTTGCTCGAGCAGAGTTCTTGCTCGAGCAGACTTGGTGTCATGCTCGAGCATGGACGAAATCATGCAATTTTCATTATCGCTATATCACTAATTTTAATTAAAGAAATGACTAAATTTATCCTCCATCAAGTGTGTATAGTGAACACTTGATTCATAGATGATATTTGAACATTTGATCATGGAGATTAAGACTTCTGCTTTTCGAAAACTTGTCCATCAGTGTTGTGTGCTCGGGTAGATCATGCGAGGTTGCTCGAGCAGAACTCCTTGATATGGTTTTTCTTTCAGCGTTTCTCGTTGTTGCTCGAGCAGGGTAGAAGGGCGTGCTAGAGCAGAGTTTCTTTGACTTTGTTTCTGCATATGTGCTTCACGTTGTTGCTCGAGCAAGGTTTAGAGAACGTGCTCGAGCAGACTCCTTTAACTCAGCTTTTCTAAGGCAAATTTTTGTGTATGCTCGAGCAGGAGATTGTTGGTATGCTCAAGCAAGGATGACTCTGTTATACTCTGTTTTAATTCTCATGAACAGAGTCCTACAAAAACACAAGCTAGAAACTCCGATGCTCAAGTTAGTCTTTAATCATCAAAACATAATAAATTTTATTGAACTAGTATTACATACAATTCATTGGGATTCACTACTCCCAATTCTCTTCGAATAAAATTGAACTGTTCTTTCGCCAGTGGCTTGGTGAAGATATCGGCCAATTGAAGATGTGTAGGAATGAACATTACTTTGACATCTTTTCTTTGAACATGATCGCGAATAAAATGATGCCTCACATCAATATGCTTGGTTCTTGTATGTTGAACTGGATTCTTTGCCAAGCTTATTGTACTGGTGTTGTCTCAGAGGATTGGGATCTCTTTCAGATGAATTCCCAGTCGGATAGTTGTTGCTTGAGCCACAACACTTGTGCACAGCAACTTGAGGCAGCAACATACTCAGCTTCAGTTGATGATACAGCTACAGTAGTCTGTTTTTTACTGAACCACGATACAAGTGAGCCTCCGAAGAACTCACACTGTCCACTTGTAATTTTTCTATCAGTCTTATATCCAGCGTGATCAGTGTCCGAGTATGCAACCAATAATTCTTGTTGACCTTTTGGAAACCAAAGTCCTAATTCCTTCGTATCCGAGAGATATCGGAAGATTCTCTTAACGTGCTCAGCATGTGATTCTTTAGGAGCTGATTGAAATCTTGCGCATATTCCTACACTAAATTGAATATCCGGCCGACTTGCAGTTAAGTAGAGTAATGACTCAATCATTCCTCTATACTTGGTTATATTAAAGTCCTTGCCTTTTTCTTCATCCGCATCCAAAGAGGCTGTTGAACTCATTGGAGTATCTGCGCCATTACAATGCTCCAATCCAAACTTTTTTAGCAAGTCTCGAAGATACTTTGTTTGTGAGATGAATATTCCATCCTTCCGTTGCTTGATTTGTAATCTGAGAACGTAGTTAAGCTCTCCCATCATTGACATCTCGAACTCTCCCTGCATCTTCTTGGAAAATTCCTCACAAAGAGAATCATTAGTAGCACCAAATATTATATCATCTACATATATTTGAACAATTAAGAGTTCATTAAGCTTATTAGTTTTGATGAAAAGTGTTGTGTCTGCTTTTCCTCTAACAAAGGCCTGGTCTAAGAGAAATTTACTTAAGCGTTCATACCAAGCTCTAGGAGCTTGTTTGAGACCATATAAGGCTTTCTTAAGGCGATAAACATGATCTGGATGATGTTCATTTTCAAAACCAGGAGGTTGTTCAACATATACTTCCTCCTGAATAAAACCATTTAAGAAAGCACTCTTTACATCCATTTGAAAAAGTTTGAATCCTTTGATACACGTAAAGGCTAAGAGTACACGTATTGCTTCCAATCTGGCCACTGGAGCAAACGTTTCCTCATAATCAATGCCTTCTTCCTGATTATAGCCTTTGGCAACCAATCTAGCCTTGTTACAGACTATAATTGCAGATTTATCACATTTGTTTTTGAATACCCATTTAGTGCCAATAACCGGATGGTCTTTAGGTCTAGGTACCAAATCCCAAACTTGATTTCTATCAAATTGATGTAACTCCTCTTGCATTGCTATCACCCAATCATTGTCTGAGAGGGCTTCGTCAATTTTAGAGGGTTCAATGTGAGAAATAAACGCATAAAAAGTTATTTCATTTAAAGTGCTATTTCTGGTCCTTACTCCTTGATTGATGTCACCTATTACTTGGTCCAAGGGATGATTCCTAATGAACTTCTAAGCTTTAGGCTGAGATTGATCAGGATTTTCTAAATTGTTCTGAGGATCAGCTTCAAAAACATCCTCTGGATTTTCAATAGAAGCAGGAGTGGTTTTTGAAAACATTTTCCTCATCATCAGGATCATCCATTTTAGATTCACAAAATACAACATGTATTGATTCTTCAACTACACGAGTACGCTTATTAAAAACTCTATATGCTCTACTTCTATTTGAGTAACCAAGGAATATACCTTCATCGGATTTGGGATCAAACTTTCCCAAATTGTCCTTACCATTATTGTGAACAAAGCACTTACAGCCAAAGATGTGAAGGTGAGCCAAGTTTGGTTTCCTCCCTTTGTAGAGCTCATATAGAGTCTTGTTAAGTTTCTTCCGGAGATAGGCTCGATTTGATATATAGCTAGCCGTGCTCATAGCATCTGCCCAGAAGACTTGTGATGTCTGATTTTCATTTAACATAGCACGAGCCATCTCAATTAGTACACGATTCTTCCTTTTGACCACACCATTCTGTTGTGGTGTCCTTGGAGCCGAGAAATTGTGATCGATCCCATGAGCATCACAGAATTCTCCGAACGCTTGATTCTCGAATTCACCTCCATGATCTGTTCGAATGGCTGTAATGCAAATACCTCTCTTGTTTTGCACCTTATTGGCAAACACAACAAACAAATCAAATGTTTCATCCTTAGAAGATAAAAAGATAGTCCAGGTGAAACGCGAGAAATCATCGACAATGACTAGAGTATACAAATTGCCACCAAGGCTCTTTACTCTCGCCGGTCCAACTAAATCCATATGAAGTAATTGAAGAGGTCGATTGGTCGAGATTTCGGGCTTCTTTTTAAAAGAAGATTTAGTTTGTTTACCCTTTTGACAAGAATCACAAAGCATGTCATTTTTAAAACGTAGTTTGGGTAAACCTAGAACTAAATCATTTCTTACCAACTTATCCAGTTGTAGCATATTGACATGAGCTAATCTTGTATGTCATAGCCAACTTTCATCTAAGTTGCTAACAAAACATTTTTTAGAGTTGATTTTGGGTAAATCCAATGTATAGCAATTTCCTTCGCGAGGAGCTTTGAACAATACCTTGGTTTACCTTTATCGATTGGGAGATCATTTTTGTTGACAATGAGACATTCTTCGAGTCAAAGATGATCCAGTTGTTTTTGTCAGCACTTTGGCTTACGCTCAGGAAGTTGTGGCAAAGACCTTTCACAAGATAAACATCTTTGATCTGAGGTCCATCTTTTGCGTCGATCTCTCCAATGCCAGTGATTTTACCAGATTGATTACCTTCAAAAGTGACTTTGCCACCATCTCTTGATCTCATTGCTACAATTTTTTCTGCATCCCCCGTCATGTGTCTAGAGCATCCACTGTTAATATACCATTTGTTTATTCTTGATGCTCTCAAACACACCTACATATCAGAAAAGATTAAGCTTTAGGTACCCATTTTTTCTTGGGTCCTTTGGGGTTAGTTCGGGCCTTAGGAGCATAAGTTCCCTTAGATACCCACTTATAATTCCCAACTAGTTTATCTCTTCTATCGTTCTTATGGAAACATGATGAAGTATTATGCCCCTTTCGATTACAATAGCTACAATAGGCAAAGGGATTTGAAGAATGAACAGTCTTTTGAAAATAGTTTAAGTAAGACTTTCCACCATTCTTCTTCCTTCCTTTCTTTTTGTCAAAAATGGGATTGTAACCAATGCCTGATCAATCGTTTGTAAATTTTTGTGCTTTCAAAATAACATTGAGCATTTCACTTCCCTTTAGTGAATTTCTCAAGTTTTTTTGTGAGAGATAAATTTCTTTTCTCTAAATCCAGGCAATCATCACAAACTAGCTTTTTGCAAGAAAGATTTTCAACTTGTAGTTTAAGAGTCATGTTTTCCCTTTTCAAGGTTATACATTCCTCAAGTACTTTTTCAAATTCAGCTTGTATTTCATTGTACTCATCAAATAATTCAACATAAGTGGGTTGTGATTCATATACCTCTTTGTCATTATCCAGTTGTTCTTCCTCTGCTACTAGACAAATGTTTGTAGTTTCTTTTTCCTCTTCACTTTCTTCTTCTGAGGAACTATCACCCCATATGGCTGATATATAGGCGTTCTTCTTGAAGCGGTTGAACCTCTTCTTCTTCTCGCTGCCATTATCCTTCAGCTGGGGACATTCCGACTTGTAGTGTCCTGGCTTCTCGCATTCGTAACAGATGACTTGATCTTTATCTTTGAATTCTCGTCTGTTACTGGTACCACCTTTCTGGAATCTATTCCTGAAACCCCAGTCTTTTCTGTAGAACTTCTTGAATCTTCTTACGAACAAGCCCATCTCATCATCGTCATCATCTTCGTCTTTGTCTTCTTTTTCTTTCACAGCATTAAGAGCAATATCTTTGCTCCGAGTAGGGTTGACTTCCTCTAGGTCTTTCTTGAATTTCAGCTTGCTTTCATATTCAGATAAACACCCGAATAAGGCAACAACTAAAGTCATCGATTCTCCACAAGTCTCCTCTATTGTTGTAACTTTTGCTTCCCAATCTTTTGTTAGAACATTGAGAATTTTTCTAACTTGGGGACCTTGATCATATGTTTTGCCCAAGGCCACCAGTTGATTGATAAGATGAGTGTAGCGAAGTTGAAACTCAGCAATAGTTTCTCTGGGTTTCATTCGAAGAAGGTCATACTCAATGGTCAGAGTACTAATACGGTTTTCCTTAATGCCAGTGGTTCCTTCATATGCTACTTCCAGTGCCTTCCACATCTCTTTTGCAGGGGACAAGTTGCATATTCGAAAGTACTCCTTCTGACTAAGAGCGCTTTGTAACATCCGAATAGCTTTACTGTTGAGAGTGATGTTTTTCTTATCGTTCTCATCGAACTCAGCTTCTGTCTTTGGAATGTCGATTCCTCCTTCGATCCTTGTAGGAACGTAATCACTAGTCTCTATTACTCGCCACAGACCGTATTCGGTAGCTAACACAAATACTCTGAATTTTGCTTTCCAGAATGAATAGTATTCGCCATTGAAGCCTGGAGGACGATTAATCGAAGCACCGTCAGGTAATATTCCTTCCATGATCTATCTCGGGATGTTAAGCCCAACTGAGAAACTTGGCTCTGATACCAAATGAAGATGGAGTATCACCTAGAGGGGGGTGAATAGGTGATCTCAAATTCTTTTTATAAACTCACACGAAGACAAGTAAAACAAAAACAGAGAAAAGAGACAGAGAAGTGAAGTAGACATAGGACAGTTTATACTGGTTTGGTCCAAAATCACTAACCTACATCCAGTCCCCAGAACACCTGGGATTCCACTATCTTTCAAGAACAATTACACACTCTGTAAACGAAGGATGGTCTTCTCACTTGCAGACTCTGCTCCCCCGTACCAATTGTAATTGATACACCCTCTCTTAAGGTTCCTCAACCTTAAGGTTCAACTGATAATGAAGTAAATGTTTATGAACTCCTCACGAGTAGATAAAGTATTAAATACTGAAGTACAAATTAATGAAACAGTTGAAACAGTGAATAATATTAAACTCGAATTGATTGCTCAGCGTTTCGGTAGTTAGCGAAATTGAATGCTTCTGGTATTTATAGTGTTTGCAATAAATGACCGTTGAAGAAGCTTTGAAGAATATCCGTTGAATGTCTTGAATGTGTCTATTAGACAGATGAAGCTTCCGTTATGATTTTCGCCATTTTAATATTCCAGATGAATTTTCAGTTTCGACATTCCCTTCATTTCTTTTGATTCTTCCCGTTGTGATATGGCATTAAATGCTCAGTTGGAATGACAGGGGTTACTTTACATTGAACAGGTATTGGTAACCGAGATTATCACTTGGTTTGGTAACCGCATTTAATGCTCGTCTGACACAGTGTGCTTTCTGCTAATTTGAAGTTTTGCTCGTGCTTAAATCATCTGAAAGCTCATTAACAAACTCGTTAAAAGCATTTAAGATTAGTAATAAGTATCATTTAGAGGTATTGAAATTAACACAATGATTGCATATATTACTCAGAGGGAGATTTCAAAACAGAGGTATCTTGCTTGAGCAGTAATCCATGTTTGCTCGGGCAAGCTACTCATTGAGATAGTTAAAAATGTTCTTGGTCGCTGATGCTCGAACATGATAATTTTCATGCTCGGGCAAGCCTTTCCGTAGATAGTGTAAAGGCTTCTACTCGCTGTTGCTCGAGCAAGATTTAGTCGAGGCGAGAGTTTGGAAGAACGGGGAGGTTTTGCTTGAGCAATAATTTTCTCTTGCTCGAGCATGATTTTATTCATGCTCGGGCAAGTGACATACAGAGGCGAGAACAGAAGGAACAACCAAGCTACTCGGGCAAGCTTTTTCTCTTGCTCGAGCATGTAATATTTCATGCTCGGGCAAGCTTATAAATGAGATAAAGAATGAGGTGCTGCTCGAGCACGGATTCTGGCTCTGCTCGAGCATGGTTCTCGGGCATGCTTTCTTGAATACTCGAGCAAGGTTTTTCTGCTTCATTATTTTGCTTCTGTCTCAATGCTGCTCGAGCATGGGTCTTTCTCTTACTCGAGCATGATTGCTCGACTAATCCATATTGCTTCTGTCTTGTTGATGCTCGGGCAAGCTAACCCTCCTGCTCGAGCAAGACTGATTTAAATCAGTTTCTTCATTCTAAAAAACGATGATGCTTGGGCAAGCTCAGCGTGTTGCTCGAGCAAGTTGAACAAGCATCACTTCTTCTTATCCAGAAACCCGATGATGCTCGGGTAAGGCCATGGGGTTGCTCGAGCAAGGTAAGAACTTCATCCAAAAAACTTAGACATTGTTCTCATCCAAACTTTGAGAACTAATAGGGGAGTGTCATGCTTAGGAAGGATTCTGAGCTCAACCTTTCTTTTACTGATATCTTTTCACGACATTAATCATTTGGTTATTTTTCTGTTTAGTAGCACAACTATAAAAACTCTCAAACCAATCAGATTCTTATTTTCTTGTTAAGCACAACTACTTCTACAATTCGACGTTATCATTCAACATCTCAGTCTCTGTGGGACGATACTCTACTTACTCTTTATTACTTGTTCGACTGGTTCACTTGCCATCAAGGAGTTCGACCAATAGCTATGCAGCATAATTGCTATAGCAATGCGTTAAGGCAAACTAGGGGATTGATATGATTAGGATGAAGTCTGATGCTTAGCCTATCTTTTACTGATATCTTCTTACGACTACGATCACCTTTTATTTTCTTTCTTATGAGTTATAATCACAAAAACCCAAACCAATCATATTTTATTTCAATTTCTTTACACAACTGTTTGTGTGAATCTGTGTCATCATCGGTATCTCAGTCTCTGTGGGATGACACTCTACTTACTCTTTATTACTTGTTTGACTGTTTCACTTGCCAACAAGGAATTCGATCAACACAATTCAGTTATTATGCTAATTCGCGTCTCTTTGCATTTACTGAACGTCATTACATCTATTGATATCAAAACCAATTTCAAACACTTTCTCAAAAATTTTATCAAGTGTTGTCATCATCAAAAAGGGGAAGAATGTTAGTTCTCGGAGTTTTGATGATAACGGGACTTGGAAGTAATTACGGTTTTGAATAAGTGAATATTGCCTAAGTTAAGAGTGTACTCGAGTATACCCTTTTGCTTATTCGATTATGCTCAATCTGATAGTTTGTTTAAGTGTTCACAGGACACTACTTGAGTATGGGTTCATAATTACTCGAGTAGCATATCAGTTGGAACACTTTGCACTTATATTAGAAGTCTGTTACTCAAGTATACAAATTATGTTACTCGAGTATTGTAGATCTAGAGCAAAGTTCAAAGACGCTCACATCAGTACTCGAGTACTAATACTGGCATACTCTAGTAAGGATTTTTGTGTACCTGAGTACAAAGGTCTCCTGTCAAAACAATACCTCTGCCAAAATGGTACTCAAGTATAGAGTAAGTGGTACTCGAGTATAGTACTTTGTAAAGGTAATATATTACTTGAGTAAGTGTGATATTCCAATTTCATTTGGTATCAGAGATAGTATTCACATTTGGGCTTAACATCCTGTGAAAGATCGTGGAAGGAATATTTCCTGACAGTGCCTCTATGAACTGACCACCTAGCTTCAATGGCGAACACTATTCATTTTGGAAAGCAAAGTTCAGAGTGTTTGTACTAGCTACGGTATGGTCTTTGGCAAGTGATAGAGAATGGAGATTATGTTCCTTCAAGGATGAAAGGTGGAATCCACGTCCCAAAGACTATAGAAGAGTTTGATGAGAATGACAGAAGAAAGATAACTCTAAACAGTAAAGCTATCCTAATGCTACAAAGTGCTCTCAGTCAAAAGGAATACTTTCTGATATGTAATTTGTCAAGTGCGAAAGAAATGTGGAAAGCATTGGAGATAGCCTATAAAGGAACTTCTGGCATCAAGGAGAATCATATCAACACATTGACAACCGAGTATGATCTCTTTCGAATGAAGACTGAAGAATCTATCGGAGAGTTCCAACTTCGCTTTACCCATCTGATTAATGAACAGGCCTCTGGTTCACAGTGACAAGTATCGGGTGCTGGCTCTGTAGGACCCTCTGCATCTCAATTGGCTGTAAACGCTCTTGGACCTTCTCTGGGTATGAATTTTGGTCCTATAGTGATTCATGATCACAAATATTTTGACTTTTACTATGGAAACAAGCAATTTTGTCTCATTGTTTATCTGGATTAGGATCGCTTTCAAGATGAGTGCAATTTGGATCTATCTCCCTGGCTTCATCAATACCTTCCATTGCTTCGCATTCAAACTCCTGATTCTCAGACTATTGTTCGTCTATTTTATCACAACATGTTTGTGAAAGACCTGGCTATCACCCAAGAGGGGGGGTGAATTGGGTGTTTGATAAAACTTTTGGAAGTTTGAAATTCTTTTCACAACTTATTGAAAGCAGTTTGAATGACAATAATAATTGATAAAGAAACAGTCAATCATTCAAACATGTATGGACATTCAGATATATATGTGCTTTGGAAATATAAGAGTTAAGGGAAGAGAATATGCAACCGTGATTTATCTTGGTTCGGCCCAATCCTTGACCTACGTCCGGTCCCAAGCTCCGCTTGAGATTTTCAATCCACTATCTTCTTGTAACTTGATTACACGTTACGTACTTGGAGTAATCTTCTCACTAGGATTCACTCCCCCTTACAAACTGTAATCAATACACTTGCTTGATCACACACTCTGTACTCGAAGTAATCCTCTCCCTAGGATTCACTCCCCTTACAAGTTGTAATCAACACAATGTGTTTCCCACTCAAGATCACCCAATCTTGAGTATCTCACGAATAGAATGATAGGATGTTTACAATAACTCTTCTCTCTCTCGAAGTAGATGGATAAGCACCGAAGCACAATTACAAGTCATCTCACTCTCTATGATAAGCTATGTAAACATTGAAAGCAGAGAGTAAATGATGTGAAAATCAGAGTATTAACATCTCAAAGATGTAAACTTTGTGTCTCTGCGTTTTTGCTCTGTCTTACTCTGTATTCTGTATAGAGTCTTCAAATCTTCAAGTATTTATGCTAGTTGAAGCTTGTGAACGTTACAGATCCGTTGAGACTTGAATCAGTTCGAAAATCTAGCTGTTATGACCATAACTATTGAATATATTTGTTGGGAACATTTGCTGATTTGAATATTCGAATTTTGGATCTTCAATAGTGTGGACATTGTATAATGTTGTCCACTGTTTTAGATGATGGATGCTAGCTTTTCTGTCTTGGAGAATGGTTGTGCTACTTTCCAGGTTGTAATCCATTTTGCTTTGAAAGAGAGATATAATAAAATATTGCAAGTTTGTCAAAGTAGTTGATTTAATGTTTATCAAACAATCTTTGATCTTCGAAAATCTCATGAGCAAACCTGGTTAAATCTGGTTAGGAATAATGATATGATATATATAAATCATAAACAACCATTTTACGAAATGATCTAAACCATGAATCAAAAACTGAACAATATTATGTCAAATGCGTTTTTAAATCTTTGTCGTTCCAAAACTCGAGTTTTGTACCAAAACTTGAGTTTTGGTCCTTTATCGTGAAACATCACATTTGTCCAAAACATCAAAACTCGAGTTTTTATCAAAACTGGCAGTTTTAAAAACATTGAAAACGCATTAACCTTTCTGCTTGGCCAAAACTCGAGTTTTGAATCAAAACTCGAGTTTTCATTTGAATATGAAAACTTGAGGAATTCGCGCCAAGTCAAAACTGGAGGTTTTGGGCAAAGCGCGGTTTTCAAAAACTCGAAAACATGAATGCTTTTCGTCGATCAAAACTCGAGTTTTGAATCAAAACTCGAGTTTTCACTTTTCCGTGAAAACTTTGCCAAACTCAAAACTGGAGGTTTTCACCAAAACTGGAGGTTTTGAGATCCGTCTAAAACTTGAATTGTTTTGTCAACTCAAAACTCGAGTTTTGATTCAAAACTCGAGTTTTCACAACTTTGTGAAAAATTGGAAAAATCAAAACTGGAGGTTTTAGGCAAAACTGGAGGTTTTTAGAATTCAAAAACTTAGGAGACTCTCTCGTAAGGTCAAAACTCGAGTTTTGAAACAAAACTCGAGTTTTCACTTTACTGATGAAAACTTTGTCAAACTTTCAAAGGTCATATCTCCCTGGTATGAACTCCGTTTTGGTTGGTTCAACTCTTGATGGAAAGCTCTGTGAGTCTACTTTCATATGCCACTGATTTCAGCTCAATCCGATATGTATTTTGTGAGATACACTCAAAACATTGAGGCTTGGTTTGCTGTGTGGCGTGAATCTCAGTGTCAACTTCCACAATTCATAGCTCCTTGATCTGAACTCCTTTGGGCTTGAATTTTATATGAAAATGACGCATTGGAAGTATATTTCCATATGCCACTGGTTTCACCTCAATCGGATTCTTGGTTTAGGAGATATCATCGAATTACCAGACCTCGCCCAGCTGAAACGTGAATCGAGTGGAGCTGAAGAGCGATGACCACTTTGGAAACTCGAGTTTTATTTGAAAACTCGAGTTTTGCTAGTCCGAGAGATGCTAGAGATGCTGAAGACACTTGATAACTCGAGTTTTGATGGTTGACTCGAGTTTTCTCATCCAGAAGCTCATATTTGCTTGTTTTAACTCTGAATTGATCCATTCCAACTTCCATTTGATTGTGGAGACTTCTAGGACCAATCTTAGAACTTGGATAATGATGTCTTCATTCCATTCAGCAAGTTCTTCATTTTCTCATCTCCCAACTTGATGATTCTTCATCATTTAACTTAGCATCTACATTCAATACAAGAATTAGTCAAAGTAGAAGATCAATGTAGTATGCAACCTTTTTGCTCTTAAGAATAGCATCTATATAAGACATCATCAAAACTAATCATAACCAACATTCTCCCCCTTTTTGATGATGGCAAATACTTTAAGAAAGATATGTATGGATATCAAATGCAACAATGCAACAATGCAACATATTTTTCTTGCCATTCTCTCCCCCTTATTTGTCATTAGCAAAAAGTTGAAGCAAAGAAGAAATGCTTAAAGAGACAAATATGAAATCAGATTATAAGGAATCAAGGAACTGATTTTCTCTCCCGGATTTGAAATTGTTTTCATTCTAAATATGACACAATTTGGAATGTTTTTATGAAAACAAATTTGATAAAATTTGGAGAGGTTTTCAAGAGATCTTTCACACTTGAAACATAGAGATATCCAACATGTGCAAAATTTCTATTGAATATAAAGAGATAAAGATTAGAAATGCTCATGAAGATTCTGCAAATGATGAATGATCGATGAAGTCCATTTTCTTGCTTTCTTGTTCCATGATATCATTTCCATCCTTTTCCTTTTCTTCATATAGCTATTTTGCTTGAACATGTCCCTGGCTTCAAGAGGTTTTCCTCTTCCTTAGCTTCAATGTGATTGAACATCAAAGCATCCTTCCTTAATTGAATAGTTTCTCCTTGTAGTGCATTAAGGAAAGTTGTAACACATAACAAAATCTTTCGCTACAAATGGAAAACTTTGTTTGCAAAAGAGATTTGTTAGTGCAATCAAATATCGAGTATTCCTTTCCAAATGATATTTAAAAATAATGAAAGGAAAATATAAGATATTTTCAAATATGTAATTAACTCATCATCAAAACTAATAAGACATAGTGAATACGAGATGAGTATGCTTAAAAAGGGTTTTCTTCAAATAAATGAGATGAGCTTTTAAGATATCAAACACATGTGAATGTGAAGCTCCCCCTTAATAAATGCATGATTAAAACAGGTGTAATTCCCTTTAATGATACCAAATAATGATGTGATACCAAGTGTTATGAGGTCGGAATTCATCTAACTCCAATGGACATAACATGGTATCTCATAATTAAGAACTTTCAAGTACACATGGGTGGACTTGAAATTGGTAAGAAGAAATCACTTATGCCTTTTATGATGATAAAAGATTTTTGAAGCATAAGGATCATTTTAAATAAATGATTATGCTCGGGCTAAGATTCTTGGAATAAAATGAAATGAATACAATCAAGTTAGCCTAGCATGATTATGATATTTGCATAATACAATACCTCACTTGAGTAATATCGTAATTACTCAAGTTATAATCATCCATAGATGCATCTTTGGCTAGCCAATTTTCGTTGATGTGATTAATATTGATGAGCTTCGGGAGGATGAGTCTTTACACCCACCAATTGCTTTGAATGCATCTTAGAATCGAAATCCCAAATGAGCTTTGAATAAGAATTTAAAATTAGTTTCTCGCTCATAGCTTCTCATCAAGCTAATATGCTCCTTATCATCTTGGCCTAAGCCTCTTGCTAGTGATGGGATGTCATTCAAGTGATATCACAAAATTTGCGACATAGCCACCGAAATGGTCTATTCTGTTTGCCTATGTTCTTTGTATTCAACAACAGAACATTTTGGTCAACTCCGCAAAAATATATGTTCTTTGGTACCCAATGATTCTTGAGTCCACAACTGATTAGACATAACAACTCTTAAGCTCTCATATAATTTAACAATATGATATTGGAGCAAAGAGTATAGCAATCAAAGATCAAAAACATAGTTTTACCCAATCAAGTAAATTCAAGCCAATGAATCAAATAGGGTAACAACTAAATGATATCAAGAATGTTATTTCTCAATGACAATTTGTAAATACACTTTTTATGCAGAAAAGATGTCATTGATAAAATGCATGTAAGTTTGAACAAAGAGCATAGAAAATCTTATCCATAAAGATAAGCATTTATCAATTCACAGTTTATGAGTGAGCTCAGATTTTTCAAGAATGATAATGAAATATGCAAAGTGATTCAAATCTTGAATGTTCATTCAAAATATAATAATGCATTATGAAATCAAAATTTTCATGAATGAAAGATTCATTTTTGAAACAAGCTTGAAAACAATGTTCATTTTAAACATGGTGGAAGTCAACATATTAAAGAATAGATCAGAATGCTTCAAGATTAAGAGAACATGTGAAACATTGAAGTTTACATGTATAAGAATTTTGCCAAGAGCAAAAGTCATAATGGTAAAGCATTTTCGAAACATGCTTTGCACAAAATGAAATATATGAGCACAATGACTTTGCTTTTGTCTAAGAGATGATCTTGCCTTTTAGAATAGAGTCTTGAAGTATATGAATATTCAAGGCAAGAATATAGTTACTCAGAAATGGATGAAGATAAATGTATATTTGAGTAACTTGATCAATAAGAGTTTATCCAATAAGCATAAGGCTTTCACAAATTGAATTCTTTTCGGAGATAAGCTTGAAACTCATATAGATAATCAACTTGTTAGATATAAGATCTAACTTGATTGAGAATGAAGAATGAGGAGTTCAAGCATCATATTGAATACCAAAGGTCAATATGTGAATGATAGGAAAAACTTAGCTGAAAAACTCAAGTGGAGAAATTTGAAGCATATCCAACATTCAAGCATACAATATTAACTTCCAGTTTTGAAACATCATTTAAATGCATTTAAAGTATGGATAATTTTCAAAGACATATGTATGCATTTTCACAAAACAAAGTGTGAATTGAAATCCAAACAAATTTTACACTTGTGCATTTCAAAAATATAAAATCAAAAAGTTATGCACAAATTCACTTATTTGATCATCAAAAACTCACTAACAAATTGATTAAACACAGTTAGGAATATTAGTGATTGATGATATGAAGTATATAGATCATACAAGAAGTTTTTGAAAATTCGAGCAAGATGATTTCAAAAACATGGTTGACACAAACTTGAGTTTGGAAAGACAAACTTGAGTTTGGAAAGTTTATTCAGATACCAAGCTCGAGCTTCCATCTCTAAGCTCGAGTTTATAGTTTTGTCGAGGAAACTATCGTGAAACCATCTTGAAGATCATTTTGAGAAAAAACGCAAACTTGAGCTTATTCGTGAGTAAGCTCGAGTTTGGCACTATTCATGTCAAAAATAATTTTAGTTCACAAAATGCAAGCTTGAGCTTAGAGGTGTAAACTTGAGTTTGCTAAGCTCAAAATATGACAATGCTCTCTGTCTGACCCAAGCTTGAGTTTACAACCTTAAACTTGAGTTTACTCTTTGAAGGAAAAAAAAAACTTGAAAACTTTTTGTCTGATGCAAGCTCGAGTTTGGGATGCCAAGCTCGAGTTTACAACTTTTGTAAACTCACAAACTCTACAGTAAAATGATAGGCTCAAGTTTAGAGGATTACGCAGAGGTAAGCTCGAGCTTGTAATCGCAAGCTCGAGTTTACATATTTGTAAACTCATTGAGAAAAGTCTCTGGAAGAGGCAAGCTTGAGCTTAAAAATAATAAGCTTGAGTTTGCAATTTGAGTAACTTGATAAAATCATCAAACCTTCGTAAGCTCAAGCTTACAGGTGCAAGCTCGAGCTTACTCGAATATGAGTAAACTTTGAAAACCTTCAAGCTCAAGTTTATGGACCAAGCTCAAGTTTAGAAAATGAAAAATAGCTTGGTTTGCTTTACGTAAGGCGCAATCTCGAGTTTGCATAGCCAAGCTCAAGTTTGGCACCGACAAGTAAAATTTCGATTGAAATTGAATAAGTTTCAAAACATTTTAACTTAACCAAAGACAAACCAAAAATGAATTTCATATAATCATAGTATGAGGTAAGGGTTAGATATCACCGTAATTCCTCTTGTCCTCATAGAAGCTTGCTTGGTTGAGATGGATTGATGTAGATAACTCATTTTCCAATGTTCACCATCAACATCAAGCATAGCTTGTTCAGCTTTCTCAAGATTTGGATCATTTCTCTATGTTACATTCTTGAGAAGTTCTCTCTGATCCTTAGCCTTAGTTACTTGAAGGATTGCATTCGCTCACCCAATGTATCATTCGTTGATACTTTGTCATTTTGAATTTAGTCTTGGGATCAAGCAATGCTTTCTCATATGATCCAGAATGCAAGAATCTTTTCCTTGGAGCATGAGAGATCATTCTTTTCTTATACTCCTCAAGATAGTTGAATGGTACTCTATGGTAATTCATTCTTGAGGTAGATGATACTCTTCTTGCTTGTATCCATTGCTTCCTTTGATGTTTAAACCTTGTAGTTCCAGCAATGACTTTTCCACAAGTTCTCCTAACTGATGTGAGTTTCCTTTTAGGTTCATGAGAAACTCTTGGATTCTTCTTCATCTTCTCGTACCCTTATGTCCATTGATTTTCAAATTGTCCTGCACATTTAAATCACTATATGGACATTTTGGTACCCATTTATACTTGGGTCCTTGACTGTTAGTATTGGACCTTGATTGTCCTTTAGGAACCCAAACAAATTTATTTCTCACAGTAGAATTTCTCCTAATATAGCATGTGTAAGAAATATGTCCAGATTTACCACAATAATTGCAAATAATAGAATGATGCTTATTGTGAACATTTTTGCAAGTATTGTCTTTGGTGATGAGAGTAAGACTTTAAATAATCTTCATTTGAACATTCATTCTTCCCACATGATTTTCCAAAGATCGTTTTCGAAAATATGTTTGTTTTTCAAAACAGAATCGGTAATTGGTTGAAAAACAATTTTATGCAATTGTTCAAAATCATGTTTCTTATCAACACAAGAAGAATTGGAATTCTTTACCTTATGTGCTTCTTGAGCTCCGGATAGTGATTGATCACAATTGTCAATGAGCTCATCTTGGGAATCCTTTTTCTCTTGTTCTTTTGTGTTGACAGGATCATGAAAGCATTCTCTGATTTCGCCTTCTTCCATTTGTTCATCATCCATAAATGTGCAGTTTGTAATTTCTGATGAACTTTCAACACTTTCAACTTCAACACAAATGTTAGAAGCATAAATAGAATCAAGAGTATCCCAAATACTTTTAGCACTAGTGCAAAGTTTGATTTTCTCAAAATCATTTTCTCGTCAATGCACCGTAAAGAAATTTCATTGCTCTAATGTTTAATGAAAACATCTTCATTTCTTTTTCTGTCCAATCCTTTCTTGGTTGGAAATCAAAAGCATTTGTAAAAACATTCCACATATAAAAATCAGTTGCTTTGATAAAACTAGTCATTCTAGCTTTCCAAAACCAAAAATCAATATCTTTGAAAAGCGGTGGAATGGTAAAATCAAATCCTTCAAAACGTAGAGCACCCAAAATTAGCCATTGAAACTCTTGAGACGGTTAAGTCCTTTAAACAAGAACCAGGCTCGATACCAAATGAAAGACACGGCTATCACCCAAGAGGGGGTGAATTGGGTGTTTGATAAAACTTTTGGAAGTTTGAAATTCTTTTCACAACTTATTGAAAGCAGTTTGAATGACAATAATAATTGATAAAGAAACAGTCAATCATTCAAACATGTATGGACATTCGAGATATATATGTCTTTGGAAATATAAGAGTTAAGGGAAGAGAATATGCAACCGTGATTTATCGGTTCGGCCCAATCCTTGACCTACGTCCGGTCCCAAGCTCCGCTTGAGATTTTCAATCCACTATCTTCTTGTAACTTGATTACACGTTCGTACTTGGAGTAATCTTCTCACTAGGATTCACTCCCCTTACAAACCGTAATCAATACACTTGCTTGATCACACACTCGTACTCAAGTAATCCTCTCCCTAGGATTCACTCCCCTTACAAGTTGTAATCAACACAATGTGTTTCCCACTCAAGATCACCCAATCTTGAGTATCTCACGAATAGAATGATAGGATGTTTACAATAACTCTTCTCTCTCTCGAAGTAGATGGATAAGCACTTTGAAGCACAATTACAAGTCATCTCACTCTCTATGATAAGCTATGTAAACATTGAAAGCGAGAGAGTAAATGATGTGAAAATCGAGTATTAACATCTCAAAGATGTAAACTTTGTGTCTCTCGTTTTTGCTCGTCTTACTCGTATTCTGTATAGAGTCTTCAAATCTTCAAGTATTTATGCTAGTTGAAGCTTGTGAACGTTACAGATCCGTTGAGACTTGAATCAGTTCGAAAATCTAGCTGTTATGACCATAACTATTGAATATAGCTGTTGGGAACATTTGCTGATTTGAATATTCGAATTTTGGATCTTCAATAGTGTGGACATTGTATAATGTTGTCCAGCTGTTTTAGATGATGGATGCTAGCTTTCTGTCTTGGAGAATGGTTGTGCTACTTTCCAGGTTGTAATCCATTTTGCTTTGAAAGAGAGATATAATAAAATATTGCAAGTTTGTCAAAGTAGTTGATTTAATGTTTATCAAACAATCTTTGATCTTCCGAAAATCTCATGAGCAAACCTGGTTAAATCTGGTTAGGAATAATGATATGATATATATAAATCATAAACAACCATTTTACGAAATGATCTAAACCATGAATCAAAAACTGAACAATATTATGTCAAATGCGTTTTTTCGTATCTTGTCGTTCCAAAACTCGAGTTTTGTACCAAAACTTGAGTTTTGGTCCTTTATCGTGAAACATCACATTTGTCCAAAACATCAAAACTCGAGTTTTTATCAAACCGGCAGTTTTAAAAACATTGAAAACGCATTAACCTTTTTCGCTTGGCCAAAACTCGAGTTTTGAATCAAAACTCGAGTTTTCATTTGAATATGAAAACTTGAGGAATTCGCGCCAAGTCAAAACCGGAGGTTTTGGGCAAACGCGCGGTTTTCAAAAACTCGAAAACATGAATGCTTTTCGTCGATCAAAACTCGAGTTTTGAATCAAAACTCAAGTTTTCACTTTTCGTGAAAACTTTGCCAAACTCAAAACTCGGAGGTTTTCACCAAAACCGGAGGTTTTGAGATCCGTCTAAAACTTGAATTGTTTTCATCAACTCAAAACTCGAGTTTTGATTCAAAACTCGAGTTTTCACAACTTTGTGAAAAATTGGAAAAATCAAAACTGGAGGTTTTAGGCAAAACTGGAGGTTTTTAGAATTCAAAAACTTAGGAGACTCTCTGAAGGTCAAAACTCGAGTTTTGAAACAAAACTCGAGTTTTCACTTTGATGAAAACTTTGTCAAACTTTCAAAGGTCATATCTCCCTGGTATGAACTCCGTTTTGGTTGGTTCAACTCTTGATGGAAAGCTCTGTGAGTCTACTTTCATATGCCACTGATTTCAGCTCAATCCGATATGTATTTTGTGAGATACACTCAAAACATTGAGGCTTGGTTTGCTGTGTGGCGTGAATCTCAGTGTCAACTTCCACAATTCATAGCTCCTTGATCTGAACTCCTTTGGGCTTGAATTTTATATGAAAATGACGCATTGGAAGTATATTTCCATATGCCACTGGTTTCACCTCAATCGGATTCTTGGTTTAGGAGATATCATCGAATTACCAGACCTCGCCCAGCTGAAACGTGAATCAGAGTGGAGCTGAAGAGCTGATGACCACTGGAAACTCGAGTTTTGACCGAAAACTCGAGTTTTGCTAGTCCAGAGATGCTAGAGATGCTGAAGACACTTGATAACTCGAGTTTTGATGGTTGACTCGAGTTTTCTCATCCGAAGCTCATATTTGCTTGTTTTAACTCGAATTGATCCATTCCAACTTCCATTTGATTGTGGAGACTTCTAGGACCAATCTTAGAACTTGGATAATGATGTCTTCATTCCATTCAGCAAGTTCTTCATTTTCTCATCTCCCAACTTGATGATTCTTCATCATTTAACTTAGCATCTACATTCAATACAAGAATTAGTCAAAGTAGAAGATCAATGTAGTATGCAACCTTTTTGCTCTTAAGAATAGCATCTATATAAGACATCATCAAAACTAATCATAACCAACAGTTTGTACAACAAAAAGTGCATGAGGACGATGACGATACTCTAGCCACTAAGATTAGCGGTGAAGAGATTAAGATCACAGCCTCAGATCTAAACATCATTCTTAGAGTTGTTGATGCTTTAGAGGATCCACCCAAATTATCTGAAGCCGAATGCCACAAGATTCTTCTTCCTGACGTTCCTTATGACGGTGACAAGTTGAAGTTCAAGCCATCTATGTTGAATGACACCTACAGAGTCATGTGGTACCTTTATAGCAGAACCATGGTTCAGAAAGGGCAGAGTTACACTCACTTTTTATCGAAGGACTATCAGTTGTTTGCATCCATCATTACCAAGGAACTGAGGAACATTGGCAAGTGGATTCTAATTAATGAGATGTCTGCTTTTCTGTCTAAGTTAAGAGTGTACTCGAGTATAACCTTATGCTTACTCAAGTATGCTCAATATGATAGTTTGTTTTAAGTGTTTACAGGACACTACTCGAGTATGGGTTCATTATTACTCAAGTAGTATATCAGTTGGAACACTATGCACTTATATCAGAAGACTGTTACTTGAGTATACAAATTATGTTACTCACTGTCTAATGGTCAACTCTAGATCCCCCTATATAATAGTGGATTCTCTTAAGGGGCTAAAGGGCTCTTATGCTTGGAAATAATCACACTGCAACATTCAACGATGAGATCTTAGGCTAGGATAGGATTCAAGGTCTTTCATGTCTAATGGTCAACTCTAGGTCCCTTGTAGAATAATGGACTCTCTGAGGAACCTAGAGGTCGCTTGTGGTTAGTGACCTTTATACCAACACAATGTTGGATAAGTTGCCATGCCTATTGAAAATATAGGGTAATATCGTGGAGCAATGAGTTCTTAAAAGAGATTTTTCATAAGGAAAACCCTACTTTGAGGCTATAAATAAAAGAGAAAGGGTTGAAGCAAGACAAAAATGTTAGTAAGTAGGTGTCCAAGAGACAATTTATTTTGACAGATGAACACCTTTTTGCATTTTAGTATTTCATGATTAATATGAATGAGCACATTTTATCTTTATCATATTTATGTCTCATCTTTATTTTAAGGTAAATATGCATTTAAAGATAAAAGCCCTATGAATAGAATAGGTGTTCACTCGAGAATCTATGATAGAGACCATGATCATAAGGACCGGAGGACACTGCATATCTATTGCTTGAAACTTGTTCCTAATCTTGAATCACCAAGAAAGGGCATTGGTGATATCAATAAAACTAGCACGACATCATCTACTTGTATAGACATACAAGGTAGGGACCTCATGGAATACAGGCATGGTGATGTCTTAGCTGATGTCATGGGTGGATCTGTTGGAGAATAGATGGCACTAAACTGACCCGCTGAAAGACTCCAAAAAGATTCATTGTAGAGAGTATCATTGGATATGTAAAGTCTCATCATTTGGTAGTGCAAATTGTCCTGGAATTAAGGATGCCATCGAACACTACGTCCTAGGTTTATACTTTGACTGTACAACTTTATCTACTTGAAAATAGAGAGAACAATATACTCTTGAGCGTAACTCAAATACATAAGTATAGATCAACCTTGGATGACTTCTACTTAACTCGGGAGTCTGTGCGCACAGCAAGTGATCATAAAAAGTCATGATCCGTCTTAAAGTCAATGAAAGAAGATTCCTAGTTCTGTGAATTAACTACATTTAGTAAATCAAGAGAGATAATACTTTATTTTTGCTCTAGATTAAATGTGAATGACGATGTGAGGGATGATGCCGGCATGGTATCCAAATTAGAAAGGTAGATTACTTGATCAACTCAATTAGTTTTGGGAACGTAGAGCATTGCTAGTGTCTTATGTGGTCATTAGATTAATTGGGCCTATTAAAGGAGTTTAGTTGGTCTAAGTTTATTTATGTCAACAACTAATTTGGCCTAATGGGTCACACACAAAAGTTATTCTTCATTGCTTAAAATTAGCAAGCTTAGGCCAATAATTGTGATGGGGCTTTGTCAAGACTAAAGGTGTAATTGTGTTGGAGTGAGACTCCAAGCCCAATAGCAAAATTTCGCCTTATTTGAGCCCTTAGTGAGAAATCAGTTCTCCACTAAAAGGCTATGTTAGAAGGTCCAATAGGGTCTTGGGCCAATTTGAATTTGGAATTTAAATATTGAATTAAAAATAGTAATTTAAATTCAAATTTTAAATTCAAGAGGTTACGTGATCAAAGATAATTTTGAATTTCCAAAACAATATCCAATCTTTAGATATTCAATAAAGATTGGATAAGATCCAATAAAGATTAGATAATGATCCACAAAAGATTGGGTAAGATCCAATAAAGATTGGATAAGGATTGGGCTTCTTGGAAGGCGACATTCTTGGATTGGCCCTTTCTAGTTGGACTGGGCCTTTCTTGTAAGCACTAAAATTAGGGTTCAAACCTAATTTTGGTGGCTAATTTTTGTATGCTTTTTTTGAAAAGAAGGCACAACTCTTGAAAGACTCAAGAAGGCAAAAAGGCACCACTTTTGCACATGCATGCCGCCAATACAAGAAAGGTAAATCCTCCTATCTTGCCCCATACCTAACCTCAAGAAACCATCACCTTCTTGAGAAAAAGAAAGCCCAAGAACTTGAACCCTCAACCTTGCCATTGCCTAACAAGCATCCAAGGAGAATGAGTAGTCAAGGAGAAGCAGTTCTCATTACAATTGGAGGATAACCGTGTAGATCAACATTAGAGGACGTCATAATCTTTATCGTCTCTTCAATTGATCAAAGGTAATCCTAAAACCCCAATAGCTGTTTTAACTAGGACATCCTTTATATATCTCATGAGGACCATAAGGAGTTACAACTTCCTCAATGAATATTAACAAAGATTCCTAATTTTTCATATCCTAATTTTCTTTATCATTTAGTTATGGGAACTCATGAGTTCAGTAAAGAGTTACGAGTTCTCATGAGTAACATAAAGAGTTACGGGTTCTCATGAGTACCATAAAGAGTTACGAGTTATAACTCATGAGCACAGTAAAGAGTTATGGGTTCTCATGAGTACTGTAAAGAGTTACGGGTTATAACTTATGAACACCGTAAAAGAGTTATGGGTTCATCAATGGTAAAGAAAACCAATTTGGGATAACTCATGAGTACCGTAAAGAGTTACGGATTATAACTTATGAGAACTGTAAAGAGTTGTAGGTTATAACTCATGAGCGATAGAAAATTTTCACATGATAATGAAGATCAACATTTTTGTTATTCAACCTCATGAGCAGTTTCTTGAACGTCACGCAACACCCCAAAATTATCCAACAAAAAATTGGGAGAGAAAAGATACAAAAAAGTGGGGTGAGAAAAGATGCAAGAGGAATGGTTAGAGGGGCCTAAAAATAGTGAAATCTATTGTTCATATTTTTGTTTATCTTTTTTTTCCTCATACCACCCTCAAGGAAAGCCTATGCTCTTATGGTCAGATGTCACACATATAATGTCTCAATACCAATGGCTAAAGGATGGAATCCAATATTATGATGATTGATTTATTTTCTTATTGTTCCTCATTATCTCTTCTATTTTTCTTTCTTCTCTATACTTGAGGAAAGCCTATTATGATTGTTGTCACTTATGTGAGCCTCAACATCAATGGCTAGAGGGTAGAATAAAATACAATTTGAATTTATCCATATTTGATACTTGTTACACCACACTATTTCATCCGTTTATGAATGATGCCCTCACCTTGATACTTTTCTCTATTTTTGTTGCCTCCGTGACACCACCGTTATGCTTTGAATACTTCTTCCAATTGTCTTCTTATTACTCACTAATGATTTCTCTTTTCCCCAACAATAGACATGTGAGCATTGCGAGTGGTACGTACACCACCCTTAGCTTTCAAATGATATTGCTTTTGCTCCTAGCTCGATTTCCTAGATGATATGCTCACAAGTGATTAAAACATTGTTTCATGCTTCCCCCCTCTTCTACCTTGAATAAATTGTATAAGCAAGAGGATCAGGTATGCGCTCTCTACCTCTCTCTATGCATTTGTATCTTCGGCCATGAATAACATGTTGATCATGAGATTAATGCTTCTCTTTGTTTGCTTGAATTCACTTTTCTATAAATTAAACCTCAAAAAAAATCAAAGAAATATCTTTCTTTTGGAAAAATAATAAGATTGATTTCAGAAGGGATTTTGTGGTGTACGTGAGGTTTTTAGAATCTCCCAAGGCAAAAATTGATTATTGTTCCATGTGAGATTATTGGAATCTCATTAGGAAGTTTAAAGCAAAAAATAATAGAAAATACAAACCAAGAAATAAATAATTTTCTCAAATAAATTAAAAGTATTCTAAAAAATACCAACAAATGACACACATTTCTACCCCAAACTATGTGGGATTTGATCCCTCTAAAGGGTATGTAGGCCATAGTTCTCTTCCTAGGTCAAGTCCAACCATTGTAAATAAAAAATTTTACCTTTTATTATTATTTTATTCTGATTTAAACATTTTTTATTTCTTTTTTGGGTAATTATAATAATATTAAAGGCTATATTCATTTTTAAATAACTGACTTAGGGTAAATGTTCTTAGAAATGGGTGTTGTGGGGAGTATAACACATTCTTCACACACAATCGACACCTGAACCCTATATTGTTTCTTTTTAAAAAAAAAAAATAGTTTCCTAAAATTATCCTATTTTAAAATTTTGGTGGCGGCTCCATATTTTTCAAAATTCTGGGTGTTATAGTTTGGTGACTCCATTGGGGATAGTTTGGAGAGTCAAGCCCATTTAAGTTGATTGTCTAAAAATAATATGGCCTTAATTTTATTTAATTACCCTTCTTTTTTCTTTTGTTATTACATGTTTTTATTTATTAAACTTTTTTATTGATTTATTCTATTTCACTATCTAGCTTGTGATCTTCTTAGCATATGATGGTTGAGTAAAATCTAGGCCCACAGGTTAGTATGCTCTCCACACATACTAGACACATACACTATTCTCACACACATTTTGGGCCCTATACCCAATTTCATGAGTACCTTAGGTGAACGGAAGTTTATAGCAGCCTCCTTGTGGGGTTTTTAGAACCCTTGAGGTTACTATGAAGACTTCATCCTAGTTATTACTCATTTGGTGAGGCTGATAACTATAGGGTTTTTAGAACTCCCTGAAGGTCAATTTCGTCATATGGGGTCTTCATCTTTATGATAGGGGCAGTTAGGAGACCTTTTTATATGAGATTTAAAACCACCTTGAAACCATTGCACATATTAGTAGAAATTATTGCCCTACCCAATAAATTAGTAACTATCTTTCTTTGGGTAGATACCCCTAACCTATGGTTAATCCTAAAATAGGACACTGGAGGGCATATATTTATCTATTGCTGATAATCTTTATTGTCATCCATGCATAATCAATGAAATCCCTAGGATAAAGCGACTAATTGTTGTTAGTTATGCATAGTTTTGATGATGACAAATATTCTTTTCAATATCTAGAGCAAAAAGTTTGTATCATATACATCGACTAACTGCTATATTCCATGTAGATTAGTCCAAGTTGAATTATATAGCATGATCAAGAGAAGAGAAGAAAGAAAGAGTTGAATTATGCAGAATGATCAAGTGGGGAGATTGAAGAAGGAAGAACTTGCTGAATGGAATGAGAATATATTTATTCAAGTTCCTAGATTGATACTAGAAGTCTCCACGATCAAATGGAAATTAGAATAGCTCAATTCAGAGTTAAAATAAGGCAAAACGAGCTTCAGGATAAACCAACTCGAGTTAAGGACTAAACTGCCTCAAGTTAATGACTACGCTATAGTGATTTGCGTCTCTGGAACAAGTTGACTCGAGTTAGGCCACTAATTGACTCGAGTTAGTAATGTTTTCAGCAACTCTGTTTCACATTTCACTCGGGCGCCGTCTGGTAATTTGATGATATCTCCTAAACAGAGATCGGATTGAGGTGAAACCAATTTTGTTGGAAACTAGACTTCCAATGCGTCATTTTGACATAACATTCAGGCCCAAAAGAGTTCAGATGAAGGAGCTATGAATTTGGGAAGATGACAGTGAAATTCACGCCACACAGCAAACCAAGCTTCGGTATTTTGAATGTATCTCTCAAACGACAAATCCAAATGAGCTGAAACCGGTTCCATTGGAAACCAGACTCAAATATATTTTTAAAAACATAAATATAAAAAAAACTAAGATCAATTAAAGGAGATATGATGTTTTGAAGTTGACAGTCAGTTCAGAAGGTTGCAAAAACGCTAGTCAAGAACAACCTTCATTCATCGGATCATAACGGTCAGAATACAATGAGTTTGGAGTTGATTCTTTTTGCGATTGAAAGAAGACTCAAAGAGCTATATGGGGATAAGTGGTTTGCCAAATTTTGAGCTATATCAAAGACGCTACACTTACTGGAAATTTACCCTTGTGTTGATAATATGCTTGCATTCTGAAAGGCAGAGAGCAATTCATGTTGAAAAGAATTATTGCCTCGAGTTCATATGCGTTGTGCCTCGAGTCAGACGAAGGCAGAGAGAAATTCTTTTGAAAACACTTACTGCCTCGAGTTCATATGGAATCACCTCGAGTCAAGTATTCTCGCTACATACTTGACTTACAGGTAAATCCGTTTGTTACCTGGAGTTAAATCTTATGTGCCTCGAGTTATATGCTTCAATATCAAAATGATTTTCACTTTGCTACCTCAAGTTAACAGTGTTTTGATTTGGAGTCATTAAGTGTTGAAAAGACTTGCCTCTAGGTAAATTGATTATACCTCGAGTTATCTCGTTCAAATATTTAAATCCTTTTTTCGCGCTCTGGGATACCTCCAGTCTTTTATTTAATTACCTCGAGGTAATTGATTTTCTTGGTAAAATGATTTTGAACTTAGCACGATGATTTGCCTCGAGTTATCTTAATTGCCTCAAGGCACCATGACTCTAGGCATTTATATTGTGCCTCCAGTCAAATCTCTTGCGCCACTTTTGAACTCTGGATCATTACGTGCCTCAAGTCATGATGATTGAAGGCAACAAATGCATGACTCAAGGCAAATTATCCTGTTACCCATTATCACGATAAAATCACTTTTTGACTCTAGTCACCGTCACCATGACTCAAGGAAATCTTCTTCTTGACATTTTTCAACTGATGTCCGTTATATGATTTTTGCCTCGAGTCATTCAAGCTTGCCTCTAGTCATGAAGCCTCAAGGCAACCTCTTTTTAACTAGAGTCAAACTTCTCTGATTTTCAAATCACCGTCTCTGGAAATCTAAATCAACAGATTATGATTTTATTTATTCATATCATCACTCATTACTATTCCTAATTGCTTTTAATCAATTTGCTAATGAGTTTCAGATGATTATGTTATGGATTAACATCAAATTGAGATAAAGCAATTTGTGTGTCAGACAACATTAAATGCTACGTCAGAAAACAGAGGAAAGCTTCTGAGTCTAACGGATAGTTTGAACATTCTAACGAAAAGCTTGAATCTTTACAACGGCCATTGATACAACACTCAAAATGGAGCATTAACAAAGTCAACGATAAACATTCTATGATTAAAGTTGGATTAGAGCTCAATGAGCAAAAAGTAACAGACGCTTCAACGGCTACTTCCAACAAATCTCCAACGCTCGAATGCTCGCAACGGTCGAAATACAAATCCCTATAAATTGCGAAGTCTTCAAACTGGAAGGAGTGACGATTGATCAATGATTCCATGAAGCCAGTGAAATGATGTTACTACTCTACTGTCAATAACTCATATACTCTCTGTTTCTCAATATTTATATAGTTTACAGTAGAGAGTGAGATGAACGATTATGTACTTCAGTGTTAATCATATACACTTATGATAAAGAAGGTTCATTGTAATTATCTTATCATTCTATCTAAGAGTTACTCAAGATTGGGTGATCTTGAGTGGGAAACCCATTGTATTGATTACAGCTTGTAAGAGGAGTGAATCTTAGTGAGAGGATAACTTCGAGTACAGAGTGTGTAATCAAGTGGGTGTATTGATTACAGCTTGTAAGGGGAAGTGAATCCTAGTGAGAGGATTATTTCGAGTACAGAGCTTGTAATCAGGTTGAAAGAAGATAGTGGATTGAAAATCTCAAGTGAAGCTTGGGGATTGGACGTAGGTCAAGGATTGGGCCGAACCAATATAAATCACAGTTTGCATATTCTCTTCTCTTATCTCTTATAATTCCAATATATGTTCATTCGAATATCTAACTCTTGATTTAGAAGACGCGAAAGGTTTTCAAAGTTCCAAGTTTTTAATCTTCACCCAATTCACCCCTCTTTGGTGACAGCCAGTTCTAACAATTGTAGATTCACTTGAGTATGTTCTAATATCACTCCACATAAAGATACATCACAAGGACGGTGTATGCATTAGATAGCCAACCTAGTCTTAGGTTCTATGATCCTAAAAGACCATAAGATCATCTAGAGCCTGGAAATCAGGCCGAGCCCATCGGGCCAGCCCTTTTAAGCCCTGGTCCTTCAAGGGCCGGGTTTGAAAATTAGAGGAGCTTAATGAAATAAGCCATGTAGGGCCTCGGGCTTAAAAGGTCCGGCCCTGGAGGGCCTTGAGCCGGCCCTGCAAGCCCTAGAGGGTCGGCCCTGGCCCTGGTACTCTCGGATCGGGCTTTGAAAACAGATTTTTTCTTACCCCGGGCCCTAGAGGGCCAACCCTATAGGGGTGGGCTAGCCCTGTTTCCCAGCTCTAAGATCATCACATCAATCATGTTAGAAAACATTTGAATAAGAGATAACCCTTTTAGAGCTCATGAGGCATCATTAGATTATTCATAGGCATTTTAACTTCATTTGATATGGGCCTTGGACATAATAATCATATTTAAAACCCTTAGCCACGTGATGGCTTGGAGGGCACTTCATTCTTCTTATGAGGTAATGAATCTCTTGGGGAGGTGAAGTTCTTTTTCGTAATGTTCATCACCCATATCAAAACTTGAAGTACATGTCATTACTCTTTGAAGTGTCATGAGGCATCATTACACCATTAATATGCATTTTCCTTCATTTGATATGGGCCTTAGACATAATAATTATTTTTAAAACCCTTAGTTGCTTGATGGCCTGGGCTGCTCATAGGATAGAGACACTTTATTTTCCCTATGAGGTAATGGATCTCTTGAGGAGGTGAAGTTCTTTTTCTCAATGTTCATCACCTATATCAAAACTCGAAGTACATGTTATCACTTAAGTCTCATAAGGCATCTTTGCATTTATCTTCATTTGATAGGGGTACCATGGACATAATAATCAATTTTTAAACCCTTAGACTAGGGTTGGCTATCTATTGGCACATATTTCTACCCTAACTATGTGAGTTTTAATCCCTCTAAAGGGTTCGTATACCCTCGGCTCTTTTCCTATGTGAAGTCCAATCATTGTAAATAAACAGTTTTCCCTTTTATGATCCTTTGTAAATATTGTTTATTTCTTTTTTGGTTAGTTATAATAAAATTAAAGGCCATATTCTTAAATAATTGACTTAGAGTAACCATTCTTAAGAATGGGTGTTGTGGGATGCCTAACACTTTCCCAATGCACATTCGACTCCTAAACCCTATCTGGTTTTCTTTTTAAAAAAAAAAAAAAAATCAAAAAAAATCCTGTTTTAAAACTTTGGTGGTGGCTCCATATTTTTGAAAATTTTGAGCACTACAAGTAGCATCCCATTCACCATGAAATAATATTTAAAATATTACTTAAATATTAGGAATAAAAATTGGGATGTTACAAAATATCCATAATAGTTTGATTGGGGAGAGAAAGTAAGAATGATGGGGAGAAAGAGATATTCTTAATTGAGGAGAGAGGAAAGAGGTTAGTAAACAATCAATGGCGTTAAGGTAAATTTGCAAGATTTAAAATCCCTAATTGGCATTCTTAGCTTAATTAGGAATTTATTAAAAGTGTAAGCTTGAATCTGAATTTTAATATTTTAGTTGGATTCAATTGAGTTTTTCATTAAAAAATTAAGATTAAAAATTGTAAATTTGAACTATTTAAATTAGATTTGAATGGTCCAAATCTCATCACAACCATAAAGGATGTAAAGAAAACATTTTTTTATTTAAAAAATTAAAGGAAAACCGCGACCATCTTCTTCTTTTCTTTTTTGCTGCTAGACACATTTACTTTTCCACACTCTCTCTCCCCTAGCCGGCCGGGAAAAGGGAAAAAAAAAAGTTTGAAATTTCTAGGAAACTGAGACAGGACAAAAGGCACGACTTTTAGATGTGAAAGTGATGGATAAAGAAAAGGGAAATGCCATGAAGTTGCTTGGTGTCTATTGAGTTTTGACCAAGTGTTGTTATACAGTTATCATATCATACTCCCTTAGTTAAGTATTAAACGTACTTTCGGTAATGATGTCATCCTTGATGCCTAACTAGTTCTTTTTCTTTTTCTTTTTTTTTTGGAATAAGTATAGTAAGAAGATTTGAATATTTATTAACCAGTATGCACGTACCATCCATTTCTTACAACTTAAGATAGCCCTAAATGGAGTGTGAGTCAAGGATAGCTAGCTTTTGTTGGTAAAAGAACAATATGAATAATATGATACATTTTTTATATATAAGGAACCCATATTAGTTGTTATATTAAATACTCCATCCTGTCTTAATTATAGAACAATATTTACGAGTTAATCTTGATTCTAATTATAAGACAAAGTTCTGATTTTTGTTAATTTCTTCCCAAAATACCCCTATTAATACTTTATTAATAATAATTTAATAATGTACCTAGATATTCTATGAAGTGAGTAATGCTTGCCACTTATTAATGTATACACATCAATTATACTGTCTTTATTTTTTTTAATAACATAATTTTGAGCACTTTTTGTAATATTTAATTACTAACATTAAGGCCTCTTGACCTGAAGCATAATAATACTTGCATATTACACCGCATGTCATTCAAGCTAAGATAAGTTAAAAATTCTGTACATTTTACTTTCTCTGTTTTGCTGGCATTTTGGAAAAATAAATGTAATTAACTAATTTAACTATTATCCTTAATTTCTTTAAAATTAGATTAATATGTCTTATAATTAGAACTAGAGGGAGTAACAATGTATTACTTAACGAAGTTTTCTATCAAAACCCTACAAATTAAACCTTCAAACACAGCTTATGTCGAGGACTTGTGTGCTCAGACCTGCTGCCCAGTACATGTATCTAACTTTTTCTGCAAATTTAGCTGTCGATTGCCTAGCACATAGGTTAATACCATTAATTAAGTAATTTTGTGCGTGTGGTTCATGCCGAGGACTTGAGTGCTAAAATCTATTGGTATAAAAGCTTCTTGCGTGTAAAGCCTGAATTCGGGAGCCACCCTGAAGCATTCTTCACGTAGTGGTGATTTGGTGTGTGTGGGAATGAGTTTAGGTGCTCCCAACTCATCAGGTTTGGACTCTCCATGTCTAATTTGAACGGACCATATTTGTTTTATTTCTTTGAGAAAAAAAATTTATGGAGAAAAGGAAAAATTATTTTTAATGAATATATAATTTAAAATTAATATAATATCTTAATTATTATAATTTTTCAAAATAAATTTTTAAATTAAAAAATATCAGTTGAAAAATGTCCAGATTTAATGAGTTTGGTGCTCCTCACTTTTAACCAGAACTCTAACCGTACATGTGTGTGTAGACGATATATGCGTCAATGCCTGCATGTGCCTGCAACTATATAGATTTTTCGTCACTTTCATTTTCCAAGGTAAATTACTTTGAAGCTTCCAAGAACATGACGTTTCAGCTTTTTTTTTTTTTTTTTTTAACTGAACTTCGTTCTCAAGTTTCAATGTTTATCGTGATATGTACGTAAATTGAATTAAAGTAGCAAGATATATAATTGATAATTTTATATATGAAAGTCGGTAAAATAGTTTGAAACAGTTAGGGTGAGTTAAGTCGGCATGGAGAACTCAATTGATAAGCTAGCAATATATAGTCAGAAGGTCCAGACTAATGAGATGGGACAAATATATATAGTTTCAGAAATTTTAGTGTTTTTTATTATTATGTATAACAAGAGATCCTACACAAGTTAATTAAGAAATAAAATTGCTATATATTAATTTTGTTACGTGTAATTAATATATAAATGGGTTCATCCTATATATGTATTATAACATTTTATGCGCCAACTTTAATACCATTTGACAATAAATTATTGATACGTAAAGCCTTCATTAAATTCTTGCTACTCATTCTGCTTGCAATGGTTTTAGTCTTTTATCAAATATTATGAATAATTTTTTGTAATATGATGATTTTTTTTCTTTATGTTTACGTGTAATATAAATAATGCTTTTAATATTATGTCAATACCTATCTATTTTATATATTCAATTTAATTTAATTTATTTATGAAAGAAGTAGGAAATTACACAGCTTTAAACAAGTGTAACTCAATCTGGTCCTCCATGCATTTATACCTGGTCCACTCTAGTTAAGATAATGAATTGTTTAATGATAGTAGAAAATATGTTATGATGCTTAAAATGTTTGTATTGCCGTATTGGTTATCTTTCAAGGTTATGTCATTGAGATTAAGCAAATATTTTAAATTAGAAGTTTAGATAAGTAGAAGGTGACACATAGACTCTAGTGTAATTGGTTTCCATTCTTAGGCTTGAAATTATAATAATTGTCTATGTTAAGAGTTAAAATTAGTGGCATAAAAAATGAATCACACAGGAATCCCTGCTCTCTTTATTAATGTCTCTATTCATGTTCTCTTTCTACATATTTATAAAAATTAAAGGGATCGGATCATTTTGGTATTAGAATTGCATTTGGCTCATTTTGAATTCTTTTTTGTATAACTGTGAGTTTATGGGTGTAACTGGGGTGCGATCTACTACCTTAAATATATACACTTAACATCAGAGCGATAGAGACAATTATGCATGGACACACAATAAATACAATTATGCTGGCTTGTGTAACTCATGGCTCAGGATTAATTATGGTCTAAAGTAACTTAGGACTTATGGTCTCATAAGCAAAATAAAACTGATGAGTACCCTCTTCCTTCCAATTTGTCAACTGTTCTTTCATGCACGTTGAATTGAAGGAAATATCAGTTAGTCATCCACAATGCGTAATGTTTGCATTTTGTCACCATGGCTTAACGGACTTGGGCTAATTTAACTGGTAAAAAATGACTTTCAATTTTTTTTTTTTTTTTTATTAAATATGCTAAATTTATTTTATACGCTTCGTCAATCTAATAAATGGCAAGCTTACTGAATTAAGCGAAAATTACAAGAACTAACTAAATTGATACTATTATTAATGAACATAAATGAGAAATAGAAAAGAAACCAACGTGAAATCTACAGTAAGATACTTTAACCCCAAAAATAGGGGGCAAAACTCACAGGATGTCCAAATTAGCAATAACCTAACAAACACATAACCTTAACATAATATAAGTCACAAAGTAATATTTTCCATAAAGTTGACAAACTCTGATCGATCAATGAGTCCGTCTCCATTCAGATCAAAAGCGCTAATCATTCTCGTACACTCTTCAACATCTCTTATGCGTAATGTTTGCATTTTGTCACCATGGCTTAACGGAGTTGGGTTAATTTAACTAATAAAAAATGACTTTCAAATTTTTTTTTATATTAAATATGGTAAATTTATTTTATACGCTTCGTCAATCTAATAAATGGCAAGCTTACTGAATTAAGCGAAAATTATAAGAACTAACTAAATTGATACTATTATTAATGAACATAAATGAGAAATAGAAAAGAAACCAACGTGAAATCTACAGTAAGATACTTTAACCCCAAAAATAGGGGGCAAAACTCACAGGATGTCCAAATTAGCAATAACCTAACAAACACATAACCTTAACATAATATAAGTCACAAAGTAATATTTTCCATAAAGTTGACAAACTCTGATCGATCAATGAGTCCGTCTCCATTCAGATCAAAAGCGCTAATCATTCTCGTACACTCTTCAACATCTCTTATCATTCCCAGACACTTCAACACTCTCTGCAACTCACTTGCTTCAATGAAGCCATCTCCATTTTCATCGAACACCTCGAACACATCCTTTAACTCATCCAAACTTGGTTCTTTCTCAAACAATGCTTCAATCTCTTCTTCCCCAATCTCCTCTTCTAAGCCTTCTCCATCTGATTCTTCACTAATCAGTCCCAATTCACCCATCACTATGATCACTTCCTCTCTACTTAACCTCACCTTGTGATTTGGACTATGCTCATTCTGGGTTCTGCAACTAGGGTTCTTCTCATAAGTAGTAGAAGATGACGATGATGATATCCATGAGTTACGGAGAGATTGAAAGCGGTAAAAGAGAAAAGGGAAGAAACCTTTTGTTTTGATATCCCAAAGGAAGAGTCCATGAGAAAGAAAGAGCTTAAGAAAATTGGCTTCTCTAAGAGTTTTCTCCATTTTTCTGAAGGGTCATGTAGAGTTTAGAGTTCACTGTGACTGATGGAGAAAGTATCGGGTATATTTATAGAGAAGTGTGGATTTGGCTTCAAGTCTAAGCGTCAACGACTTGATTGAAGGGTAAACGAGAGATTTCGGATTGATTTCCTGGAAAGAAAACGAAGAAGAAGAAAAGCGCATGAAACAGCAGACAGGCATGTGGATAATCATTTGCGAGAAGACTATCAGTATATATGAATTAAAAATTGTTATATATGTGGGGAGTTAATTTTGGGGAAAATCATTTTAGGGCCCTTTTTGGAGAAAAAATCTCAAAAAAACCCTCAGAATACTGAAATCCCAGAAAAGGCCTTTTTTGGGATTTTCAGAATCTACGTGAGTTGTGAGTTGTTAACGGGGCTGATATAGTTGTTAACGGGGTACTGATATAGTTGTTAATGTGGCTGATTTAGTTGTTAATTAACAACTATATCAGCTCGTTAACAACTCACGCAAGATTCTGAAAATCCCAGAAAAGGACTTAGGGTCTTTTCTGGGATTTCAGAATTCTGAGGGCCTTTTTTGCGATTTTTTCTCCAAAAAGGGCCCTAAAATGATTTTCCCTTAATTTTGTTAACTAAGCGTGGGAATTTTCTATGAAACTTAGAGACCTAAGCGTAGACCGAAACGGCGGATTTAAGGGGAGGGTTAGGGGTGGGCCCCTAAAATTTTAAGAATATATATATATATATATATATATATATATATATATATATATATATATATATATATATATATATATATCGACTACACACAAACATACTCACGCGCAAGAGAAACTTATTATGTATAACTTACTTATCTTTTGTTCTCAATATATAATAGTTTCATATAATCTTAGCTTGCGTTTGATCCTTAACTTCTGAGTTTGAAATTGTCATACGTTAACAAAATATAAGGAGATATCTACATATATATACACACACAAGTTTAATAAGCTAAGCTTGTTTCATTCTATTGTATTTCATTATTTGTGTTCTGTTATAGAACACAGATGTTTAGCCTGAAAGCTAATGCTTTGATATGAGATCAGTAGACTCCGCCCGAAAATTTATGAGGTAGATACTCAGGAGAGTGTGGGATCACTGTACACAGGTTAGGCTCTCGCCAAAGGGGGTGCTGTGTGTATATAGTGTGACTGAATGTAAATAGTTCAAGGTTTAGAACGTGTGCACTTTAATGGTCGACCCCTATATTTATAGAGAGTACCTTCGGTCCGGTATCTGGGGCCTATCGTGATCTTAGGCCGTTATATCATATCCAAGATATGGATTTAGATATACCCGGATTACTAGTGAGATGGGATTTCCCATTATCATAGGAGGATCCCAACATGGGGTCTATTCCTTAGTGGGCCACCTCGGTATTGGGCCTGATTGGGGTCCGTAACAATTTGTATTTTAAAAATCTAGTTAATACTCCTCTGGTCCTAAATATAAGACATATTTACCTAATTTAGATAGATTAAGGAAGTTGGTTGAGTAAGTTAATTTGACATGTATTTTCTAAAACACCCTAGAATCATCATCTTCCCTAATTTTTTTATTCACTGTCTTCCTTAATTATTGTTAAGGAATATGAAAATTATGTCTTATATTTAGGGCAAAAATCAATTCCCTAAATATGTCTTATATTATGTATCAGGGGGAATAATTTGTTGAAATATACATAGTTCATTTATAGTGGATTACAGCCACCCTAACCCAATGCAAGTAGGACTATTATATGATATATTTCTTTCAATTTTTTATAGCTCCGCCACATCTGAACTGTATTTTAAGAATACGAACAGGATAGAGACGAATTATCAACAGTGCTATTTATATAGATAACGTTTCTATATTGATATGCTTTGTAGTTTTTTAAATTTATCAACAAAAAACATTAGGTTGACGAATTTCATAGGTAGTTTCTTCTGAGGCAACTAGATGCACTACAAGATAGATAGAGATGTGATATTTACCTGGACGAGATCTTTGGGTGATCCACAAGATAGATAGAGATGACCAGAAAAATCAAAGGCTAGGGTGCGGTATAATTAATGGAGTTCTAGAGGGCACCCTCTATTTATAAGGTCTAGTGGAGGATATTTTATAAAGGTAAAATATCTACATATTAAAATATTTGCATTAAAAAGGAAAATTAAAATATTTCACAATATCCATGGATGAATTGGGATAGATTTATTAAAATATCTTCCAATATTTCAACTAAAAAGATACTATATTATTTCAATTTAACTACATTAAATATTGTCATATATTTTTGATCTCCGGGGATAAATTAAATCCTAAACCCAATATACCTAATTTTCCACAGAAGTTTTGTTAAGGGAGCGCCCAGTACCCGAAAGTTTTTGAGGTACCAAATTTACCCCGGAAGTATTAAAAAGGTACCAAATTTACCCAAAACTGACGGAAGGTCAAACGTCAGTTTGCCACGCCGGATTTTTTTTGGGTTAAATACATAATTTGCCATGGAAATATTGATAAGGGGGAACTCAGCACCCGAAAGTTTTTTTGGTACCAAATTTTCCCCGGAAGTATAAAAAAAGTAGCAAATTTGCCAAAAACTGACGGAAGGTCCACGTAGGTCGTTAAAATGCCACATGGCTAGGAAAGAAACACAGTGGAGGGTGAGTCATATGCCAGATCATGTAACCACGTCAACACCTCATTCATCTCTCTCTCTCTCTTCCCTCTTGCTTTCGGTGGTTCGTGCTTCTGAATTTTCTTCCACTCTTTCACCCACTTCTTCACCCACGGGTATGCCAGCTTCGTTCCACAACAATGCCTGCCAACTCTGTTTCTGACCTTCCTCTACTTCAGATTCAATTGGTTTCGATCTCCAGAAATATAGGTACGATAGGAATCCAAACCAAGAAACCAAAAGCCATTCTTATCAAATTGATCAAGAAAAATTCAAACGGGATGTTAGAATTAGCTCTGGATTTGCAAAAGCCATCAGTTAGAGATAATTACTAGAAGAATTTTGTATTCCCATTGTACTCTAAAAAATTCTCTACCAAGAAACCAAATAGTTCTCCGAATCAAGATAAATAAAAAACCACCAATAAGCCCAATTAGAGATGGTCATATGGATTGTCAAAATTATCACCAAATCGTAAAATTTCAGAGAAGCAAAATAAGGGAATTGGGGAGGGGGGAGTGAGGAGACATTACCTGAAGATTTGAGAATCAAGAAATTGTAAGGGTCTAAGGGATAAAATCGTTTGGTATGAATTTGCCACACCACCCGGGCAGTCCTCAGCCCCACATCGGAGAGCCATGGTGTTCACAATGGTCCCACCGGTACTGTCGCCGCCGGTGAAGGAGTGGGTGAAGGAATGGAAGAAAATTTAGAAGCACGAACCGCCAAAAGCGAGAGGGAAGAGAGAGAGATGAATGAGGTGCTGACGTGGTTACATGATCTGGCATATGACTCACCCTCCACTGTGTTTCTTTCCTAGCCATGTGGCATTTTAACGACCTACGTGGACCTTCCGTCAGTTTTGGACAAATTTGCTACCTTTTTTATACTTTCAGGGCAAATTTGGTACCAAAAAAACTTCCGGTGCTGAGTGCCCCCTTATCAATACTTCCGTGGCTAATTAGGTATTTAACCCAAAAAAATCCGACGTGGCAAACAGACGTTTGACCTTCTGTCAGTTTTGGGTAAATTTGGTACCTTTTTAATACTTCCGGGGTAAATTTGATACCTCAAAAACTTCTGGGTGCTGGGCGCTCCCTTAGCAAAACTTCTATGGCAAATTAGATATTTAACCCTTTAATTAATAAATAATTATGATTTGGAGTTAAAGCACATTAAACCTTATCATATATATTTACAATATTGAATAATAAATTATAGGGTAAAAGTGCAGCCAACACCCTAAAATTTTTTGGGAGGTGTACAAATATTTACGGGTGCAATTTTACCCTATATATAACAAAAATGGAATAATGTCACCCTTAATCTAACAGATTGCATAACTCCGTTATCTTTCAGCTGTGCATTTATTTATTTTTAATCTAAATGACACGTAATGTTTATAATTGCAGAGGAGTCAATTGATGGTGTGGGGGTACTGTTTATCGTCTTTGATTTTTCACTTGCTCTTGTATCTCTTTCCATAAATCTCTTATTACTCTATAAAAGTTCTCGCTTTATCATAATTGAATATTTCATACACTTCTTTTTATCTATGGATTTATAATTTAGGACTTTTTAGTCAATAAATAATGACTTTTATACTTATTTGGGCTTTGGGCCTTTAATTATATTTTAGCCATTTTTAATAATAAAATTTTAGTTTTACATTGCTTCACTATTGTTACCATAACTATTGAACCAGACATCCGATTTGCCTCATTCTTGTTTCATATTTCAGATTATTCAAAGAGCTACAATTGTTATGAATACATGAAGGGCAAATTCGAACAAGAGAGCGGTCAATTTTGGAGCTGAAGTCAGATGTATATTTCTGGATTTTCAATTGGGCTCGAATTTTGTAACTTAAGCCCATTTTTATTTCTTTTCCATTTTGGGCCTGAACTGAATTGTGGATTGTTGCCCCATTTCGTTTTTGCCATTTTAGGTTAAGTTAGATGGCAGCCACAAACACTTTTGTCATTCATCTTTTTACACATTTTCAGATTAAACACAGAAGTTTCATTTTCTCTGCAATGTTCTTCGCGTTCTTCGTGTTCTTCGTCTGTTCTTCATTTTTTCCAGCCATGCTCGACTAAACTTCTGTGATTAACCCAACGTTGAGGATTCCATGATTCGTCCAGAGAGCTTGTGCTTAATCGGTAATTTAACTCGACTATGTTTTCATCTTATCAGATTCGATTTCTGGAAATAATTCGAATATTAGATTTAATATTCAATTTGGTTTATCCCAAGGACTGAGTTTGAACCAGGTTTCAGTGTTACTGTGCAATTGCATAGTGAGACGCCATTGTTCGGACAGATGCTAGGTGATCGTCTAGTCGAGGGATTTTCTGGACGAACACAGAGATTTCGGTTCGTCCAAAACCAATCGTGAGTTAGTTATATTTCGTTCAATGATGGAAGTCTCTGGAATCTAAATGTTGGATTGATCGATTTTAATATGTTTCTGTTTATTTCATCATGTTTCTGTTTATTTCATTTTTATTCTGTTTGAACCAAAACCCCCCATTTTTACTGTTCTGTTTCGCTGTTACTGTTCATTCAAACCTGTTGTGAATTCGTTGGGGAAACGACCTAGGTTCCCTATTTCTGCAAATCATTTTCGACCTAGGTTCTCTGGAATCTGAATGTTGGGTTGATCGATTTTAATCTATTTCTGTTTATTTCATTCTGTTTATGTTTATTTCATTTTTATTTTGTTTGAACCAAAAAACCCCCCATTTTTACTGTTCTGTTTCGCTGTTACTGTCCATTCAAACCTGCTGTGAATTCGTTGGGTAAACGACCTAGGTTCCCTATTTCTGCAAATCATTTTTGAACTTGGTTATTTTGGGAGATACGGAAAATCTCTGTCAAAATATGGCTCCGCTGCTGGGGAATTTGCATCGGTTTAATTACTAACAGTAGTGTAAATAGTGTCGTTTCGGTGGTTTGGGTAGCTGGACAAAAATTTTTCTAACCCAGATCACTCGAACCAGGTCTTATTCACAAGGAATTTGGCATTCTAAACAAGAGTCACTTCCAAATAGGAAGTGAGGTCTCACCTATTTTACCCAAATTCCAACATTGAGACCACCTTTTCGCTGTTTTAAGTTTCGATTTTGTGATCTCTACTAAGGCATTTTTTTCGGAGTATCTTCGAATGGTCTGAAATTTTGCAAGGTGATAGAAAATGGCCTAACTCACAGGACACATATGCTTACGCCATGTGGTCTTGAGATTTTAGCCAAATTCCATCGTTTAGACCACTTTTTCAATTTTTGAAGTTTTTTTATTCCATTTTTTGGTTCCCCAATGGTGTAGGAGTTGCCCTGTTGAAGTCCCATAAATTTTAAAAATCATTTGATAGTGTTTCGGACTTGTTTTGGTCAATTTCCAACATAGGTTTTTTTTTTGTCTTTGCTTTTACGTTGTCTTAGTGTTTTCCCACTTTTACCACTTTTGGTGGCATTTTCGTAATTCTGAGTGTCTGGTGGCATTTTCATAATTCTGAGTGTCTGGTGGCATTTTCGTAATTCTGAGTATCTACAAATTCTGCCTTGTTTGTTTGTGTTGCATGAGTACTAGAGTACTACTAATCCAGAAGACTTGTTGCCATTTGATTCTGAATTAGAAAGAACAATTCTTACTGCTAGAAGAGTTGTTAGGCTAAGTCGTGGGATTAATACTGAATTGGACATTGAACTTGAGTTTGATTGTGTCCATTCTATTGACCTTTCTGATTGTGTTTCTGATAGTATTTCTGATAGTCTTGTTGTTTTCACTGATTCTAGTAGCAATTTTGCTAACTCAGATATTATGGCAGAAGAACAGGCAAATCGTCCTACTTTAAAGGAATTGGTTGCACTTGATGTTAATTATCAACCTTTGTGCAACCAATATCCTGATCTTGCTGCTAACTTTGAGCTTAAATATGGTCTAATACACGTGTTGCCTAAGTTTCATGGTCTTGCAGGTGAGTGCCCATTAAGCATTTGAAGGAACTCCATGTAGTGTGTAGCACAATGAAACCATAGGCCATTGATGAAGATAATATCAAGTTGAGAGCTTTTCCTTTCTCATTGGACGGTGGTGTAAACATGACATGTTTTGATGATTAATAACAGGTGGAGCCAAAGACTGGTTGTTGTACCTTTAGCCCTCATCTATTGGGAGCTGGACTGATATTCAGAGGTTATTTCTGGAAAAATAATTCCCTTCCTCAAGAGCAACTGCGATCAAGAAGGAAATTGGCAACGTTAAACAGGCCAATGGGGAGACTATGCATGAGTACTGGGAGAGGTTCAAAAGGTTATGTGCAAGCTGTCCACACCACCAGATCACTGAGCAACTCTTGATTACCTATTTCTATAATGGTCTGCTACCAGTAGATAGAGGGTTGGTGGATGCTTCTAGCGATGGGGTTATGAGTAACAAGACACCTGAAGATGCTCGAGACTTGATATCCACTATGGCAGCTAACTCTCAGCAGTTTGGCACCAGGGCCAATAGTACTCCTCTTTACCAGATTCAAGCACCTCCAATCCAGTACGATTCTAAGAGATTAGAGACTAGACTTGATGATCTGACTTCCCTTGTGAGGCAATTGGCAGTGACACAGACAGTATAGTCTTCCCCTCCTCAGATTGGGTACTCTTATGGGTTTTGTTCTGACCCTTATCATTCTACTGACTCTTGCCCTACCTTGCATGATCCTACCTACCAAGACCAGTCAGTAGCTGCAGTGGGTGTTTTTCTAGGAAAGCCACAATACCAGCAGAATAATGCCTTTTCCAATACCTACAATCCTGGTTGGAGAAATCACCCCAATTTCCGTTGGAACCAGAATCTGAACCAAAGTAACCAATATCAGCAGAATATTGGGAATTACCAGCAGAGACAGTACAGACCCCAGAATTTCCAGCAGCAATCTCCACCTCCTTTGCCAGCACCACCTCCTCAACCATCCATATGTGCACCTCCACAGGCAGCACAACAGCAAGCTAGTAGTAGTAGTGGTGGTTCCCCACTTGAAGATATGATGAAGTAGTTTGCCACAAACTCTATACAGTTCCAACAGCAAACTGAAACTTCTATTCAGAGTTTGCAAACATAGATTGGCCAATTGGCAACATCACTGAATCAGCTTCAACCTCAGGGATCCAATACTTTTCATTCAGAGACAATTCCCAATCATAAAGGGAATGTGAGTGCGATTACCTTACGGTCTAGCAAGCAATTGGAGGAACCTAAACAAGCTGCAGATGTGACTTCCACATCAGAAAAAGAGTCAGAGTTAATGAATTAATATTCCCTACTGATTTTTACATCTTAGATATGGAGAGTGGGTCTCTAGTAGTAGGTTACCAATCATTCTAGGGAGGCCTTTCATGAAAACAACTAGGACTAAGATAGATGTGCATTCTAGTACTCTTTCCATGGAGTTTGGTGATATATCTATGAATTTTAATATTTTTGATGCCATGAAACATCCTAGGGAAGAGCATTCTATTTTCTGCATTGATGTGATTGATGATGTTGTGGATGGTGTTCTTGCTGATTGGTGTGTTGATTACCTTGATTTTGCATCTGTGAGTGATTCTCTCATTTGTGCATGTGCTGATAATGAATGGTGCTCTGTTTGCACTAACTTGGTTAATGATGCATTGTTTGGTGATTCTGACTTTCTTGGTGATTCTGCATTACTTGTGGATTCTAATATTGATTATGAGTTTGAGCTTCATCCTGATTCTGATATACATCCAGATTCTGATTTTGATGAGCTTAACTCTGATTTTGATGGGCTAAATTCTGATGTTTACATTGAGCTGTATAGACACAGTCCTTCTGCTTCTTTGAATGTGGTTTCAAGCATTTCCAGTGTGATGACATCAGAGTTGTTGCAACAACCGCCCAAGCTTCTCCCCTCCACTGAGCAACCACCCAAACTTGAGTTGAAATCCCTTCCAGATCACTTGAAGTATGCATTTCTGGAGGTGGATGATCAGTTCCCAGTCATTGTGCAAATAATCTTCTTCCAGACCAAGAAGAGAAGTTGCTAAGCTTATTGAGGGCAAACAAGAAAGCCATTGGGTGGACATTAACTGACATTGTTGGCATCAGCCCTTCCATGTGTATGCATCGAATTCTATTGGAAGAGGAAGCTAAGCCGGTGAGGCAACCCCAGAGATGCCTTAATCCCCTTATCCTTGATGTGGTGAAGAAGGAGGTCACTAAGCTTTTGCAAGCTAGTATCATTTATCTCATTTCTGATAGCCAGTGGGTTAGCCCGGTCCAGGTGGTTCCTAAGAAATCCGGAGTCACTGTGGTAGCCAATCAAAAGAATGAGCTTATTCCTACTTGAGTTCAGAATAGTTGGAGAGTTTGCATCGACTATAGGAGACTCAACCAAGCCACTCGCAAGGATCATTACCCTCTACCTTTCATTGATCAGATGTTAGAGCGATTGGCTGGTAAGTCTCATTACTGCTTTCTGGATGGCTACTCCGGATACTTCCAGATCCATATTGCTCCTGAGGATTAGGAGAAGATGACCTTCACATGCCCCTTTGGAACATATGCTTACCGAAGGATGCCTTTTGGCCTCAGCAACGCACCTGGCACCTTTCAGCGTTGTATGGTAAGTATTTTCTCTGAGTTTCTAGAGGACTGTATGGAGGTTTTATGGATGATTTCACTGTATATGGGTCTGATTTTGATGCATGCTTAGCTAATTTGTCTAGAGTTCTGCATAGGTGCATTGAGTCTAATCTTGTGCTGAATTATGAGAAGTGTCACTTCATGGTTGAGTCGGGTATAGTCTTAGGACATATAGTGTCTAGGAAAGTGATTGAGGTAGATCATGCTAAGATAGATGTAATTACTGTCTTGCCTTACCCCGCATCTATGCGGGAAGTTCGCTCTTTTCTTGGTCATGCAGGTTTCTATCGGTGTTTCATTCGGGATTTCAGCAAGACCGCTCTACCCTTGTCCAACCATCTGCATATGGACACTGACTTTGTATTTGATGATGAGTGCAAGGCGGCCTTCGATCACTTGAAGTGTTGCCTGACTACAGCCCTAGTGATCCAGCCCCCTGATTGGTGCCTCCCTTTCGAGTTGATGTGTGATGCTTCCAACTATGCGGTTGGTGCTATCTTGGCAGAGCAGGTCGACAAGGCATCTCATATGATTGTATTTGCTTTTGATAAGTTTAGGTTATATCTGCTAGCTAGTAGAGTTATTGTTTTCTCTGACCATGATGCTTTAAAGTTCCTTTTGAAAAAGGCAGCTACTAAGCCACGACTCATCTGGTGGATGTTATTGCTCAAAGCGTTTGATGTTGAGATCCGAGACAGAAGTGGAGCACAAAACTGGGTAGCTGACTACTTGAGTCGCATCACCCATTCTCCTTCTCACCCCTCTTCTATTCGAGATGATTTCCCTGATGAGCAGCTTCTACAGTTGCAAGGTAAGCTTCTATGGTATGCTGATCTGGTTAACTACTTGGTAGCTGGTGTTTTGCCTATAGATTCCACTAGGGCCCAAACCCTTAAGTTAAAGAGTGAGTCTAAATATTATGTTTGGGATGACCCTTATCTGTGGAAATTTTGTAGTGACCAAGTAGTTAGGAGATGTGTTCCTGATCATGAGTTTTACTCTGTATTACATTTTGCTCATGTTTCATCCTGTGGTGGTCACTTTGGACCCCAAAGAACTACTAGGAAAGTGTTAGACAATGGATTATTTTGGCCTTCCTTGTTTCATGATGCCCATTTTTTTTGTAAGTCATGTGATAACTGTCAGAGGGCAGAGAGTATTTCCCGTAGGCATGAGATGCCCTAGAACCCTATATTATTTTGTGAGCTATTTGATGTCTGGGGTATTGATTTTATGGGTCCGTTTCTTGTTTCTCATGGTTATACTTACATACTGCTGGCTGTTGATTATGTCTCGAAATGGGTTGAGGCGAAAGCCACCCAAACTAATGATTCTTCTGTGGTGGTGGATTTTGTTAGGTCTAACATTTTCTGCAGGTTTGGCATTCCTAGAGCTATTATTAGTGACCAAGGCTCCCATTTTTTGCAACATGGGTGCCTTGTTACGCAAGTATGGAGTACTTCACAAGGTCTCCACAACATACCATCCTCAGACCAACGGTCAAGTTGAAGTCTCAAATAGAGAGATTAAGCAAATCCTTCAGAAGACTGTTAACTCTACCAGGATAGATTGGAGTAAGCGATTAGAGGATGCTTTGTGGGCATATTGCACCGCCTACAAGACTCTGATTGGGATGTCTCCCTATCGGCTTGTCTTTGGTAAGGCATGTCATCTTCCGGTTGAGTTGGAACATCAAGCCTATTGGGCCATTAAGCAGTGTAACATGAAGTTTGAAGAGTTGGATGAACTTAGATTGGATGCCTATGAGAGTTCGCGGTTATATAAGGAAAAGACTAAGGCATTCCATGATAAGCATATTCTAAGGAAAGAATTTTCTGTGGGCCAGAAAGTTCTTCTGTTCAACTCCCGTCTGAAGTTTATGCCTGGTAAGCTTCGATCTAAATGAGATGGCCCTTTTGAGATCACTAACATATTTCTGAAAGTGGAGCTAAATCACCAAGAGGGGGGTGAATTGGGGATTTTAAAAATCTTTTTCGAATACCTCTATTTTTGAACACTAAAAACAGAGATGAACTAAGATGAGAGTAGAAGAGCAAGACACAAGGATTTATACTGGTTCGGTCCAATCTCTTGACCTACGTCCAAAGTCCCGGACTCCGGGATTTTCACTATCTCAATTGATTACACACTCTGTACTCAAGAGTAATTCTATCACTAGAACTTACTCCCCCTTACAAGTTGCAATCAATGAACCCAATCACCAAGTCCCCTGACTTGTGATTCTTTACAATAAATGATTTACAGATAAAAACTCTCTCTTGAAGGTGGAATATCACCTAGAGGGGGGTGAATAGGTGATCTTGAAATTCTTTCGCTAATTGCTCAAGAACACTTAAAACAGAGATAGAGAGAAGAGCAATGAACACAAGAGGTTATACTGGTTCGGTCCAACTCTCGACCTACGTCCAGTCCCCAGAAACACTCTGAGATTTCACTATCTTGTAACTTGATTACACACTCTGTAACTCTCGAGTAATCCTCTCACTAGGACTTACTCCTCTTTACAAGTTGTAACCAAATAACTACACAATCACACACTCGTAAACGAAGGATGATCCTCTCACTCTTGGACTCACTCCCCTTACAAGTTGTAATTATACACCCACACTTAAGGTTCCACAACCTTAAGATTTTACAACACAATAATCAAATAAGTGTTTTGAAACTCCTCACGAGTAGATGAATGATAAACACCGATGCTCAATAATATCTCGAAGATATATACGAGAATAGAATTTAAACGCTTTGAATGCTTTGTCGTGTATATGTTTGTTCCGCCATTGAAGAATTCAAACCTTCGAGTATTTATACTTGGTTGAAGATTGAGGACCGTTGAAGGATTTGAATCTATCCGTTGAGTATTTGAATATGTCCGTTGAAGATGTTTAAGCGTCCGCGCCTTCCCGCTTATCCACGTTTGAATGTTTGCTCGGTGGAGTCTCTTTACGGAGTTGTCATTCGTGTGGTCCTAGTCGGAGGATGACTTAAATAATATTCAGATGCTTTTGACGTTATGGGCCATCCTTCATCATGTCGGCTTTCGTGTCTACATCCGTTTCGGTGCTTTACAGCTCATTGAGATTTAAATAATGGTTAATCAACTGAAAATTACTTAAGAAGATGATTAATCATAATACAAATAATATTGAATGCTGTTTTGGAAAGTATAATCAATTAATCAAATCATTAGATTGATGTTGCAGAAGATATGTGCTTGCGATATGTTTGCGATATATACTCGAGTATCTATTTTGAATACTTGAGTATCTTGCGTAAACTCTTCACGAAGCTCATATGGTTAGAATCGATGATACTAAACAAGGCATATTCAATGATTTACATATGAGCGACATGATGTAGACTTCCATGGTGTTCTTCGTCCGAATGTGAAGCTTTGATTATAAATCTGAAAAACACTTAGAAGATGATTAATGATATCACAGTTAATATAGAATGATGTATTGAAAGCTAAAAACAATTAACTGAATCATTTAAGGAAAGTTACAGATGAATCAGATTTGTTCGAGCTATCTGGTATGGATGCTGTCTGATCATTCTCGAGAACTGCTGAAGCCATACTCGAGAATCGCTCTTTGAATCATCTACAGATTGCAGGAACATCGATCATTCTCGAGAATTGTTTGCCCACTCTCGAGAACCATTCTCGAGAATTGATTCCTCATTCTCGAGAATCACTTCGAACCGAGAGCACGTAAACGAATATCATATGAAGCATACGATCATACTCGAGAATCCTTTTTGATTCTCGGGAACCATTCTCGAGAATTAGAACTCATTCTCGAGAATCACTTCAGATAGACTATGCCAGTGTGATTCTGTCTCAATCATTCTCGAGAGTTGATTCCTCATTCTCGAGAATCACATGTTACAGAAAGCTTTTGCATTTCTCGTTCCTGATCATTCTCGAGAATTGCTTATGCATTCTCGAGAACCATTCTCAAGAATCTAATAATCATTCTCGAGAATCCTTTGCTGCCATGGTGACTGAACACATCTTTGCAGTTTGCCTTAACCACAATTCTGGAGAATCAGAAAGCTTAGCGATGGCCAACTTGTCACGACATTCTTGAGAACCATTCCATACTCATAAAAACCTTCAAGTCTTCTTTCCATTGCAAGAATAGTCAGTCCAAACTTGTTGTATTTCGTCGGTTATCATAGGATGAATGTAAGTTGTTCTTAATCAATGCTGATTGTAATATCCTGAACATACGACCAACTTCAAAACATCATAACTCCTTCAATTGAGCTTAGTTGTCTATGTTATTGATGTTTCTGGAAAGGTATTTGAGTCTAGTTTCCAATGGCACCGATTTCAGCACAATCCGATTTGTCGTTTGGGAGATACACTCAACTTACCGAAGGTTGTTCAGGACTGTGACGGTGATTTGTGTTCCGACTTGTGAAAATAATATCTCTCTCATCTGGACTCCTTTAGACTTTCAACTTTTTCAAAAGTACGTGTTGGATGTCTAGTTTCATATGCCACTGGTTTCACGTTAATCCGATTCCTGGTTTGTAAGATATCATCGAATTACCAGAGGTCGCGAAACAGAGCAGAACGAGTATCTTTGAAGCACGATCATTCTCGAGAATCAGAATGGCATTCTCGAGAATCATTCTCGAGAATTGATTTTCCATACTCGAGAATTGCTTGTAATTTTCACAGAATCAATACCATTCTCGAGAATTGCTTCAGGAATGGATTGCATTCTCGAGAATTGATTCAGGAATGGAGTTGTGACTCGTTCTCACTCATTTTAACTCCGAATTGAGCCGTTCCAACTTCTATATCATCGTGGAGACTTCTAGAATCAATCTAAGAGCTTGTATAATGATTTTATTCTTTCTTTCTTCTGCCCTCTTGATCATTCTTCATTGTTTAACTTTCATATCTACATTAAATATAAGAATTAGTCAAGGTATAAGATAAATGTAGTAAGTAAACTTTTTGCTTTGGATAATGGCACTTATATAAGACATCATCAAAACTAATCATAACTAACATTCTCCCCTTTTTGATGATGGCAAATACCTTAAGAAAAAATATGTATGAATATGAAGATATATTAAATGCAGCATATTTTTCTTGCCATTTCTCTCCCCCTTATTTGTCATTAGCAAAAAGTTGAAGTAAAAAGAAGATAAGGGACAAATATTAAACCAGATAGAAATGAGTCAAGGAACTGATTTTCTCTCCCCGATTGAAAATACTTGATTTTTAATATGATGCAAGTAGAAATGAGTTCTTCATGAAAATATGTTTGAAAACAATTTGGAGAGGCTTTGCAAGAAACTTTCATATTTGAAACATAGAGATATCAAACATGTGCAAAATTTCTACTGAATATAAAGAGATAAGGATTAGAAATGCTCATGTAGATTCGTAAATGATGAATGATCGATGAAGTCCATTTTCTTGTCTGTATGCATTTCGGTTGAATCCTCGTAGCCCGAGATGAAGTAGTGGTAGACTCTCTTCCTTTATAGCTCAGCTTCAACCATCAAGGCCTCTTTCCTTAAATTAATATATTCTCCTTGTATTGTGTTAAGGAAAGTCCTAGCACATATCAAAATCTCCGCTACAAATGTAAAACTTTCTTTGCAAAAGAGATTTGTTAGTGCAACCAGATATCAAAATATTCCTTTCTATATGATATTTTCAAGGTAAGATAATGAAAGGAAAATATGATGTTAACTCATCATCAAAACTAATAGAAGATAATGAATGCAGATGAGTATACTTAAAAGGTTTCCTTCAACTAAAGAAGATGAGTTTTTAAGACATAAAACACATGTTAATCTGAAGATGAATAATGGTAAAAGAAAATGATGCTTGATCAATTAAAGAGCCTCATGCACACATCACCATCAATTTCTTTGAAATAGAATGCTTGTTCATTTAAATGATACACACGAAACTTTTATAAAGTCTCCAGTAAATGAAGACAAGGATTAGCAAATGAAGCTTTTAAATAACGATACACCTCGGCATTTATCTACGCTACAGCAATGATTTTTCAAGACAACTAAAGCATCAATTAAAAACACCAGGGCCCATGTTATTGATGACTTAAAAGAAGCTTTGTCAAATTCTGCATTAAATCAAATAGGCAGCGTCCAAAAAAAAAACATTGATTCATTCAATTTGATTAGAAATACTCTGGCCCGACAATTCTCAAGAATGAAATATAGATTCTTGAGTATTGTAACAGAGAATTTTCATTCAATACTCGGGAATGACATACACTGAGAGACTTATTGACACAACTTAAAGCAAGAGTATTCAGCAAAGACTTAATGAATTTGCATCACTACTCGAGAATGCTTAGGATATACTCGGGAATTGCATGTTAAGATATATTTAATGAAGTACCATAAATGCTAAAATACCCCATTTCAAGTGTGTATAGTGAACACTTGAATCTTTTGATGAGAAGACTTGATCTTAGTAAATCATTGAAGAGTTATCTTTGAATATCTCGGGTGAGGTGATTGATTCTCGGGAATACTTCTCATATACTCAAGCGGTGAAGAGCTTCACCGCTTAACTTCTTTTGTTCTACGGTTCTCGAGAGTTTAGCTTTAATTCTCGAGAATTATCATTGCAAATCTCTTGAAGCTCCTCTCTGTCTCTATAATTCTCGAGCATCTCCAAGTGATTCTCGAGAATCATTCTCGAGAATGAAACTCAATTCTTGAGAGTGGTCTCAACTATGAATAATTCCGAGAGTGATCCATTCGTAGAAGACATCGTCTGCGACAATTCTCGGGAATGCCTTAGCCATTCTCGAGAATGGTAAATGACATGATCATTGTTGCTTGGCGAACTTCACAGAATGATAAGATTATTCTTGAGAATTATCATACTCTGCAAATCTCTATTTTCTAGTCACGAAACAAACAAGGCTGCACAAATCAAATATGTATATGCTCTTTGGTACCCAATGATTCTTGAGTCCATACAAGATTAGACAAGATAATTCTTATACTCTTATAGAATTATATAATATTTGAGCAAAGAGTATCAAAATTAGCAAGTAATGGAATCCAATTGATTCAGTCACGAAATATATAGATAAACCGATATGAAGAGTGTTGTTTCGAAATGACAGTTTGTAAATACAATTTATGTGGAAAAGTATGTCATTGATATGAAACTCACATAAACCATGGATGAGACTGAAATATGTTTAAAATCAATGCTTTCTCAAAACAATGGTGGAAGTTAACAGTTTAAAAAAAATATCAGAATGTATCAGAACATGTTTCAGATTTGGAGAACATGTCACACACAGAAGTTAACATGTTGAAGAACTTTCCTAAGAGCAAAAGTCATAAGGGAAATGAATTAGCCAAAAGACTAAATAGAATAGAAATATTTTTGCATAATGACTTTGCTGTTAACTGTGAGATAAACTTGCCTCTAGATTTGAATCTAGAAATATATGAATAATCAAGGCCAGAATATGAATATACAGATATTGTTACTCAAGATATGGATGAAGACAAATGCTGATGAATCTGAGTAACAAAGAGATTACTAGGAATCGTGGATGATGAAGCAAATACTCACTAGTCCAAATGACTCGAGACCAGAATATCATTCTAGTAGGTTATTCCACTAATGGTTAATGCATTAACATTTAATGCACTAATGAACATAAAGCTTGGAATAACTTGATCAGTAAGAATTTATGCAGTAGACATAACACTCACAGATTGAATCCTTTTATGGAAGATAGACTTGAAACTCATAGATGATCAACTTATTAGATAGAATGAAACTGAAGAGTTCAAGCAACACATTAAATATCAAAGATCAATATGTGAATGATAGGGAAAGCTCAACTGGATAAATTTGAACACATATCTGACATTCCGTATACAATGATATTAACTTCCAATTTTGAAACATCATTTGAATGCAATCGAAGATGAATATGTTTCAAAAACATCCGTATGCATTTTTATAAAACATAGTGAATTGAAATCCAAACAAATTAAAAATTGTGCGTTTCAAAAACAAAATTAGAAGGTAATGCATAAATTCATTTATGGTCCATTTAGCAATCTGAAAAACATTTCGAAAATCATAAATGATTGATTGCTAATGGAATGCAAAAGTGGACAAGTATTCATTACCCAAAAATGAATTTCATGTAAGACCAGTATAGGGTAAGGTTAAATATCACCGTAATTCCTCTTGTCCTTATTGAAGCTTGCTTGGTTGTGATGGATTGATGTAAATAACTTCTTTTCTGTCGTTCACCATCAAATCAACCATTGCTTCTTCAGTTTCCTCAAGAGTTGAGTTATTTCCTGTACTCAAGTATCACTTATCTCATACTCAAGTATTATATCAGAACCAGTATGTGATAGTTGATCCATCCAACCAATACTCAATACTGATACTTAAAACACTTAAGCATACTCATTAAAACCCGACAGTATTCAAGTAGGTTAGCTTATTACTCGAGTACTATTTCAAAATATGCAGTTCACAGAGGGAATTATCAAATCATTGTATATGCATAAAGAGTCCAACTATTGAATATTGCAATCCTTTTAAAATCAATAGATTTAAGACATATAATACTCATTCCTATGGTTCCACAATATAAGCCTCAATTAATATTACAGATAATAGCATATTAGGCTTTACCATTGTATACCTTTTACCTTAGGCATTTGGAGGATCGATTTTGCTTACCCACCGCTTCTTCTTCATATGTTTTTCCATGGGTGTCGCAAAGTTCTCTCGGAGGGTATAGACTTCAAGAGTCTTCTCGCTTGGCACTTGAGAGGATCTCCTTTTCAGTTCATATGAAACTCTTAGACTCTTATTCTTCTCTATACGTCTAGGTTCATTCTTTTTAGAATCATTCGCACATGTAAAGCACTAGATGGACATCTTGGTACCCATTTATACTTGGGTCCTTCCGGGTTAGCTCGAGCCTTAGGGGAAACATAAGTTCCCTTTGGTAGCCATTGATAATTACCAACGGGTTTATTCTTTCTTCCTTTCTTATGGAAACAAGATGATGTGTTATGACCCTTACGACATGTAGTTACAATGAGCAAATGGATTTGAGGTATGAACAGATTTTTGAAAATAGTTCAAATAAGATTTTCCTCCCATCTTCTTTTTCCCTTTCTTTTTATCAAGAATAGGATTGTAACCAATGCCTGATCGATCATTTGTAAATCTCTGAGCCTTTAAAATCACATTGAGCATTTCACTGCCTTTAGTGAATTTCTCAAGAGTTTTCGTAAGATAAGAGTTTTTCGTTTCAAGATCAGGACAATTTTTGCAAATCATATTTTCGCAAGTAGGAAGGGAATCTTTATTTTTGCTCAAGCAATTTGATTTTCTTTTTGGAAGCAATGAGTTCTTTCACAATCTTTTTGAATTCAGAATGTAAATCATTGTATTCTGAAAGTAACTCATCATAGGTAGGTTCAAAATCATGTACCTCATTATCGTTTTCACATTGCTCTTCTTCTTCAGCAATTAAGCACATGTTCGCAACTTCTTCTTCCACACTTTCTTCGTCTGAGGAGTTATCTCCACATACAGCAGACACGTATGCCATTTCCAAAGCTTTCCACATCTCCTTGGCAGTTGATAGATTGCAGATGCGTAAATACTCCTTTTGACTAAGTGCACTCTGAAGCATCAAAATGGCTCACTTTGTTAAGAGTTATTTTCCATCTATCATCCTCGTTGAATTCATCTTCAGCCTTCGGAACATTAATTTCGCATTCTACTCTTGTGGGAACATAATCCCCATTTTCTATTACATGCCAGAGACCATACTCCGTGGCTAAAACAAACACTTTGAACTTTGCTTTCCGAATGAATAGTGTTCACCGTAGAAGCCGGAGTGGTCGATTGATTGAGGCAACCTTAGGTAATATTCCTTCCATGATCTATCTCGGGATGTTAAGCCCAACCGAGAAACCCGCGCGCCGATACCAAATGAAGGTGGAATATCACCTAGGGGGGGTGAATAGGTGATCTTGAAATTCTTTCGCTAATTGCTCAAGAACACTTAAAACGAGAGATAGAGAGAAGAGCAATGAACACAAGAGGTTATCCGGTTCGGTCCAACTCTCGACCTACGTCCAGTCCCGTAAAACACTCGAGATTTCACTATCTTGTAACTTGATTACACACTCGTAACTCTCGAGTAATCCTCTCACTAGGACTTACTCCTCTTTACAAGTTGTAACCAAATAACTACACAATCACACACTCTGTAAACGAAGGATGATCCTCTCACTCTTGGACTCACTCCCCCTTACAAGTTGTAATTATACACCCACACTTAAGGTTCCACAACCTTAAGATTTTACAACACAATAATCAAATAAGTGTTTTGAAACTCCTCACGAGTAGATGAATGATAAACACTGATGCTCAATAATATCTGAAGATATATACGAATAGAATTTAAACGCTTTGAATGCTTTGTCTGTGTATGTGTTTGTTCCGCCATTGAAGAATTCAAACCTTCGAGTATTTATACTGGTTGAAGATTGAGGACCGTTGAAGGATTTGAATCTGTCCGTTGAGTATTTGAATATGTCCGTTGAAGATGTTTAAGCGTCCGCGCCTTCTGCTTATCCACGTTTGAATGTTTGCTCAGTGGAGTCTCTTTACAGGTTGTCATTCGTGTGGTCCTAGTCGGAGGATGACTTAAATAATATTCAGATGCTTTTGACGTTATGGGCCATCCTTCATCATGTCGGCTTCGTGTCTACATCCGTTTCGGTGCTTTACACTCATTGAGATTTAAATAATGGTTAATCAACTGAAAATTACTTAAGAAGATGATTAATCATAATACAAATAATATTGAATGCTGTTTTGGAAAGTATAATCAATTAATCAAATCATTAGATTGATGTTGCGAAGATATGTGCTTGCGATATGTTTGCGATATATACTCGAGTATCTATTTTGAATACTTGAGTATCTTGCGTAAACTCTTCACGAAGCTCATATGGTTAGAATCGATGATACTAAACAAGGCATATTCAATGATTTACATATGAATGACAGTAGACTTCCATGGTGTTCTTCGTCCGAATGTGAAGCTTTGATTATAAATCTGAAAAACACTTAGAAGATGATTAATGATATCACAGTTAATATAGAATGATGTATTGAAAGCTAAAAACAATTAACTGAATCATTTAAGGAAAGTTACAGATGAATCAGATTTGTTCGAGCTATCTGGTATGGATCGTTGTCGATCATTCTCGAGAACTGCTGAAGCCATACTCGAGAATCGCTCTTTGAATCATCTACAGATTGCAGGAACATCGATCATTCTCGAGAATTGTTTGCCCACTCTCGAGAACCATTCTCGAGAATTGATTCCTCATTCTCGAGAATCACTTGAACCGAGAGCACGAAACGAATATCATATGAAGCATACGATCATACTCGAGAATCCTTTTTGATTCTCGGGAACCATTCTCGAGAATTAGAACTCATTCTCGAGAATCACTTCGAATAGACTATGCCGGTGTGATTCTCAAATTAATGTCTCAATCATTCTCGAGAGTTGATTCCTCATTCTCGAGAATCACATGTTACAGAAAGCTTTTGCATTTCTCGTTCCTGATCATTCTCGAGAATTGCTTATGCATTCTCGAGAACCATTCTCAAGAATCTAATAATCATTCTCGAGAATCCTTTTCTTTGCCATGGTGATCGAACACATCTTTGCGGTTTGCCTTAACCACAGTCTCGAGAATCGAAAGCTTAGCGATGGCCAACTTGTCACGACATTCTTGAGAACCATTCCATACTCATAAAAACCTTCAAGTCTTCTTTCCATTGCAAGAATAGTCAGTCCAAACTTGTTGTATTTCGTCGGTTATCATAGGATGAATGTAAGTTGTTCTTAATCAATGCTGATTGTAATATCCTGAACATACGACCAACTTCAAAACATCATAACTCCTTCAATTGAGCTTAGTTGTCTATGTTATTGATGTTTCTGGAAAGGTATTTGAGTCTAGTTTCCAATGGCACCGATTTCAGCACAATCCGATTTGTCGTTTGGGAGATACACTCAACTTACCGAAGGTTGTTCAGGACTGTGACGGTGATTTGTGTTCCGACTTGTGAAAATAATATCTCTCTCATCTGGACTCCTTTAGACTTTCAACTTTTTCAAAAGTACGTGTTGGATGTCTAGTTTCATATGCCACTGGTTTCACGTTAATCCGATTCCTGGTTTGTAAGATATCATCGAATTACCAGAGGTCGCGAAACAGAGCAGAACAGAGTATCTTTGAAGCACGATCATTCTCGAGAATCGAATGGCATTCTCGAGAATCATTCTCGAGAATTGATTTTCCATACTCGAGAATTGCTTGTAATTTTCACAGAATCAATACCATTCTCGAGAATTGCTTCGGGAATGGATTGCATTCTCGAGAATTGATTCGGGAATGGAGTTGTGACTCGTTCTCACTCATTTTAACTCCGAATTGAGCCGTTCCAACTTCTATATCATCGTGGAGACTTCTAGAATCAATCTAAGAGCTTGTATAATGATTTTATTCTTTCTTTCTTCTGCCCTCTTGATCATTCTTCATTGTTTAACTTTCATATCTACATTAAATATAAGAATTAGTCAAGGTATAAGATAAATGTAGTAAGTAAACTTTTTGCACTGGATAATGGCACTTATATAAGACATCATCAAAACTAATCATAACTAACATCTCTAAGAGTGGATATTGATAAACACTGAAGCTTTAAGTGTCAAAAGACACAATACAAGTGAAAACAGAAAGGTAGTTGAAGAACTTTGAATGCTATGCGTTTTCAGCAGGTGTGTTCGTTCAGAAGACTTGAATGCAGCTCTATTTATACCAAGAGAGCATTAGGTGACCTTTGTAATCTTCAATATAATCGTTGCCTACATTAGACAAGGTTCTGGTTTAGTTTTTGGTATTCTTCTCTCTCTAATCTCCACTTAATCCAGCTGTGCAGAAGTTCAGAGTTGACTCTCTGCAAATTAATCCGTTGGAGTAGAAATTGCTTGGATGTGGTAGGTAGACATTAATCCTTTGTAAGCGTGTGCGGAAGGATTACCCAAAAGTATGCAACTTTCGGGTTTAGCATTTAATGTTCGACATGCTTTTTGCTTTTGCTTTAAACCTTCAATAAACACTTTCTAATTCATCCGAAACTCACTAAAAAAGTGGTTAAACATATCTAGGAACATTATAGAATAATCATAGAAAGTATCAAGATCAAACAAGAAGGTGTTGCAAATTCGTCAGATTCGAAATTCTGAAGTCGCTATGAAACCTCGAGGTTTGTTCTTGAAACCTCGAGGTTTGTTCTTCAAACCTCGAGTTTTGGACTGTAGCAAGTGAAAGAGATTTAAGTCCAAAACATCAAACCGGAGGTTACTCTCCAAAACTAGAGGTTTTCAAAGTAGCAAAAAGCGTCGGTCTGTACACAAAACCTCGAGGTTTTATCGAAACCTCGAGGTTTCACTTTGAATGTGAAACCTTGCAAAATCGCGCCAAGAGAAAACCTGGAGATTTTCTGTAAACCTGGAGGTTTTCAAAATCGGAAAATTCGTTTGCTCTTTGGATGGCAGAAACCTTGAGGTTTTTGCCAAAACTCGAGGTTTCGCTCAAATGTGGAAATTATGAGTTTTTGGCCAAAACAGAAACTTGGAGGTTTGAGAGTAAAACTGGAGGTTTTGTAAACTTGGAAAGCACAGATCCTCTCTGCCTGGACAAACCTCGAGGTTTATCCAGAAACCTTGAGGTTTCTCATAATTTTCAGAACCTTGAGGAAACAACATTTGAGCTCAAACCTGGAGGTTTCCCATAAACCAGGAGGTTCTGAAAACTGGTGAAAAACTGAGTTTTCTCTGGTAGGTCAAAACCTTGAGGTTTCTTACCAAATCTCGAGGTTTCACACAATTTTGTGAAACCTGGAATTTTCAAGTTAAAATAGAACCTTGAGGTTTTAGACAAAAACTGGAGCTTTTCAAATGGTCAAAACTTAGGAGACTCTCTATAAGTCAAAACCTCGAGGTTTAAACAATAACCTCGAGTTTTTCATTTTCCAGAAAATGCTGAGAACTCTCTGTGTTATAAAACCTTGAGGTTTCTTAGAAAACCTTGAGGTTTCTCAGAAAACCTTGAGGTTTTCTCAGTCCAGAAACCTTGAGTTCTTCTCTGTAAGGCCAAACCTCGAGGTTTCTGTGCAAACCTCGAGTTTTGCTCTGACAATGAGTTTTACAACATTTGAAAGCAAAACTTCATGATTTGTTTACAATTATTGGAGATCATCAAAACCCTTAGAGAACTAACATTCTCCCCCTTTTTGATGATGACAACACTTGTAAACAAACATTTTGAGAATTTGAGAGAGTTTTCATTTTGAAATAAACTTAGTAATTGACAGTGTTTTGAAAATTTTCACTTTGAGAAACTTGGGCATTCTGAAATGCAAATTTGTAAATGTCACAACTTAAGTAAACACATAAATGTCAGAGATGAGCAATAGAAGGATATCAGAGATGAGCAACAGAAGCAATATGAAATACAAAGATCACAACTTATATTTCATATCAGTCAGTACATGAGCAAAATACAAAATATCAGAGACATATGTTCTAAGTTCTCCAAAACTCAAAATCTAATCCTTGGTATTATCTCCCCCTTTGTCTTCTTCAGAGTTAAGGTTGACCGAAGGTGTAGAAGGAGGGGAAAGATGAAGAGCTTCAGTTGAAGGAGTGGCCATAGATGGAGAAGGAAGAACTTCAGTGGCTGGGGTAGATGGTGATGGAAGGATGACTGTGTCTGGTGTGGTAGTTCCAACTGGAGAAGTGAAGATGGGAGTCGATGGATCAGGAGAGGTTGTAGGGATCTGAGGTGAGGTGAAGGTGAATGAAGGTGAGGATGAACCAGAGGCAAGGCCAGAAGTGCTAGGACCAGCAGCAGTGCCAAAAGGTGAGGAAGGTCCAATGTGCAAGTGCTTCACAATCTTGTCCACCTTGTCACTGAGATCCATGTGAGAGACGATCTGAGTGGATAATTTGGCATCAATCTCTTCAACCTTTTCTCTAAGCTCAGCCGACTGTCCAGAAACCATCTCAAGGTGTTCCTTCATGGCATCCTGAATCTCAATGAGTCCATTGTGCCCACGAGTCATCTCAGCCCTTATCTTTCCCATCTCAAACTCCAGGCGAATAGTCATTGTAGCAAGAGCAGTATCCACAATTTCCTTGATCTGTGAAGTAAGATCAGATGGTAGTGATGGCTGAGGAGGTGGAGGTGCTGATTGACCCTCTTGAGCTTGGGATTGAGCCCGAGCCTGAGATGTTCTTGGATGAGATCTTGAAGGAGCTCGTGACTATCTAGACCCTTCTTCCCCAAACTTGATCTTCATTAAATTTAGCATTGTCTTCCCAAAGAATGGAGGATACTCGAGAGTGTCAATAGAACCCACATACCAAATTCTGTGGTAGTAAAGAATGACAGAGATTAAGGATGGAAATGGTATATGTGATAGCTTTCTACGAGAGAATTTGAACTTGATCATAGCCTGGAAAAGCCAATGACCAAGGTTAAAAGGTACTTTCTTCATGAAGGCAGTAAAGGGTCTGTAGTCATGCTAAGTGAAATGGGTGTAATTACCACCCTTTGGAATGAAGTTCCTAGAATAGACATACCACAAGACTCTATTTTCAGCAAACATAGAACCAGGATTAAAGGTAAGCCTAAGTTGTTGATCTAGGGGAAAGGGCTCATTTGGTCTTAGAGTTTCAAAAATTTCCTGGTTGCTGTAATTGAATTCAGGAATAGGTGGAGGGTTGTCAATTTTCAGAATTTTGTTTAAAATTGAGGCAGATAGAGTGAACTTGACACCCTTAACAACAGTAGTCACTTTTTCCTCAATCAGCTCACCATCTGGGCTTAGTTCATTATCATACTCCATATGGTAATAAAATAAACGAACGAGGTTTGGAGTATAGGGAGCAGATATGGAAACAAAAGACTCATACTGTTTTAGCTAGGGAGATAGATCAAAATGACACTCATCAAGGAAGTCTTTCAATTTAACAGCAATCACAGGACAGAAGTCACGATGCAAGTACAATTCTCTAAATTTTTCATTCTCTTCCTTAGTCATAGTAGAGGGAGCAATTATAAAACCTTTGGGTGGAGAGGAATTTCGGTAGATGTTTGAAATGGCATTTTCAATTACTGAAGGCACTTCTTCTTCCTCTTGACCCTGAGTAGAAGCATTTGCTTGAGATGAAGCTTGCCCTCTTGAGGTTTCCTGAGACTAGGACACAGAAGCCCTCTTCTTTCTTGCTGGTTTAGAAGTTTTAGAAGTCTCAGAAACTTTTGTCTTCCCTTTTCCCTTGGTCTCAGGTGCCTTCCTCTTCTTTTCTGGTGACTTAGCGGGTTCTTTGAACGAAACCCTTTTTGATTTACGTTTTGGCGACTGAGCTTCAGGGATTCTGCCACTTATTCCTCAAATCGCACGATCTGCACCAAGATGGAGGCGATTTGGAATGGTTTTCACTCTCACTGGTCGTTGTGAAGGAGGAGGAGGAGGAGACCATGATTTCGTCCCTTCCTGACTGGAATCAGTGTCGGAAACGACTTGGTGTTTGGATTTCGAAGCCATTGGAGGGTTTAGTTTGGGAAGATTAGGTCGAGAGATGAAGAATCAGAGAGAAGAGAGAAAGACGAGGCTAAACCTAGAGTTTTAGGTCGAGTTTTGAAGAACATAAACAGTACCATATATATATATAGTTGTGACAAAACTCGAGGTTTCATGCCAAACCTCGAGGTTTGATGAACGGTTACCAACCTGGACTTCAAAGGCGTTCTGTGAACCTTTGAAACGTCAGCGTTCCAAACTTGAGGTTTTCTCCAAAACCTCGAGGTTTTGAAAGTCTTCAAAACTTGACAACTCTCTGTCTTATGAAAACTCGAGGTTTCTAATGAAAACTCGAGGTTTCATTGTCTCCAAAAATCTTAGCTGTTCTCTGACCCCGACAATCCACGACCAAACCTCGAGGTTTTCTCCAAAACCTCGAGGTTTTGCTCCTCGACAGCAAAATTTAGATTTTTCAATATCCTGCATAAAATATGTCTAGACACTCTGATGCTTAAGTTAGTAATTTTCAATCATAAAAAACCATAACTAACATTGAGTAAAAGATACTTACAACTCATTGGGATTTACCATTCCCAATTCTCTTCTTATGAAATTAAATTGCTCCTTAACCAATGGTTTGGTGAAGATGTCAGCTAGTTGAAGATGAGTTGGGATGAACATGACTTTGACATCTTTCTTCTGAACATGATCCCTTATGAAATGATGCCTCACATCAATATGCTTGGTCCGGGTATGTTGAACTGGATTCTTTGCCAAGCTTATTGTGCTTGTGTTTTCACACAATATTGGGATCTCCTTCAAGTTGATTCCCAAATTTGATAGTTGTTGCTTGAGCCATAGAACTTGAGCACAGCAACTTGAAGCAGCTACATATTTAGCTTCAGTAGAAGACACAGCCACACTGGTTTGCTTCTTGCTGAACCATGACACAAGTGAACCACCAAGAAACTCACATTGGCCACTTGTGCTCTTTCGATCAGTCTTATACCCGGCATGGTCTGAATCTTAATATGCCACCAAATGTTCAGGTTGACCTTTGGGAAACCACAATCCAAGGGTCTTTGTGTCAGCAAGGTATCTGAAAATTCTCTTCACATGCTCAGCATAGGACTCCTTGGGAGCAGACTGGAACCTTGCACACATCCCCACACTGAATTGGATGTCAGGGCGACTTGCAGTCAAATAGAGTAGTGATCCAATCATTCCTTTATATCTTGTAATATTAAAGTCCTTGCCTTCTTCATTAGCATCCAATGAGGCAGTGGAACTCATTGGAGTGTCAGCTCCATTAAATTGATCCATCCCAAACTTCTTCAGCAGATCATTGAGATACTTGGTCTGAGATATGAAGATCCCATTCTTCTTTTGCTTGATTTGTAGACCAAGGAAATAGTTGAGTTCTCCCATCATGGACATCTCAAATTCTCCCTGCATATTCTTAGCAAAATCTTCACACAAAGCATCATTAGAAGCACCAAATATAATGTCATCAACATATATTTGAACAATTAAAATTTCACTAAGCTTATTACTCTTTATGAAGAGAGTTGTATCTGCTTTTCCTCTAACAAATCCTTGATCAAGAAGGAACTTGCTTAATCGCTCATACCAAGCTCTAGGAGCTTGCTTAAGACCATATAATGCCTTTTTGAGACGATAGACATGATCTGGATGATGATCATCTTGAAAGCCAGGAGGTTGTTCAATGTAAACTTCCTCTTGTATAAAACCATTTAGAAAAGCACTTTTTACATCCATTTGATAGAACTTGAATCCTTTGACACAAGCAAAGGCTAGAAGAACTCTTATGGCTTCAAATCTTGCCTTTGGAGCATAAGTTTCTTCATAATCAATTCCTTCTTCTTGATTATAGCCTTTAGCAACCAATCTTGCCTTGTTACGGACAATGATTGCTGATTCATCTCGTTTGTTCTTGAATACCCATTTGGTGCCAATGACCGGATGGTCTTTGGGCCTAGGTACCAAATCCCAAACTTGATTTCTATCAAATTGATGTAACTCCTCTTGCATTGCTATCACCCAATCATTGTCTGAAAGGGCTTCATCAATCTTAGAGGGTTCTATATGAGAAATAAATGCAGAGAAAATTACTTCATTCAAAGTGTTGTTTCTGGTTCTTACTCCTTGATTTACATCACCTATTACTTGGTCCAAAGGATGATTCCTTATGAACTTCCAAGCTCTAGGTTGAGACTGATCAAAATTTTCAAGATTATTTTGGGGATCAGTCTCGAAAACATTTTCAGGATTTTCAATAGATGCAGGAGTAGTTTTCGAAAAGAATTGATTTTTGAAAACATTTTCTTCTTCATCATCCAAGGATTTATCAGTTTTGGATTCACAAAAGACAACATGCATAGACTCTTCAACAATTCGAGTACAAGTATTAAAAACTCTATAAGCTTTACTCCTATTTGAATAGCCTAAGAATATACCTTCATCTGCCTTGAGGTCGAACTTTCCCAAATTGTCCTTACCATTATTGTGGATAAAGCACTTACATCCGAAAACATGCAGATGAGCCAAGTTTGGCTTTCTTCCCTTGTACAGCTCATAGGGAGTTTTGCTCAACTTCTTTCGGAGGTATGCCCGATTTGAGAGGTAGCAAGCCGTACTCATTGCGTCAGCCCAGAACACCTGAGAAGTGTTGTTCTCATTTAGCATTGCTATTGCCATCTCGGTGAGGACTCGATTCTTCCTTTCTACAACACCATTTTGTTGAGGAGTCCTTGGGGCTGAGAAGTTGTGATTTATACCATTGTTGTCACAGAACTCGACAAATGCATGGTTTTCAAATTCTCCTCCATGATCAGTTCGAATTCCTGAAATTGAGAACCCTTTCTCGTTTTGGACCTTCTTGGCAAAACAAACAAACTGATCAAATGTTTCATCTTTAGAGGATAAGAAAATGGTCCAAGCAAATCTAGAAAAATCATCAACTATGACCAAAGTATACAGATTGCCACCAAGGCTTTTTACTCTAGCTGGTCCAACTAGATCCATATGAAGTAGTTGAAGAGGTCTATTAGTTGAAATTTCATTTTTAGATTTGAAAGAAGATTTGGTTTATTTTCCTTTTTGACAAGCATCACAAATCATGTCGTTTTTAAATCGAAGTTTTGGAATACCAATAACCAAATCCTTTTTAAGTAATCTGTCAAGTTGAATCATATTGACATGAGCTAATCGCTTGTGCCATAACCAACTATCATCCAAATTACTAACAAAACATTTTTCAGAAGCAGAGCCATTTCTAGAGAGATTAAGAGTATAACAATTTCCATCTCTAGGAGCTCTGAATAAGGCTTTTGATTTAATATTTTCCAAAGAGAGATTATCTTTACTTACAATCAAGCACTCCTCGAATCAAAGATAACTAGATTACCTTTATCGGTGCTTTGGCTTACACCGAGGAGATTGTGGCAAAGTCCTTCCACAAGGTAGACATCTTTGATTTGTGGTCCTTCATTGTTTCCAATTTCACCAATGCCAGCAATCTTTCCAAATTGATTTCCACCAAAGGTCACCTTGCCACCATCCTTAGGCTTCATTGAGACAAATTTGGATTGGTCTCCCGTCATATGTCTTGAGCATCCACTATCGATGTACCACTTGTTGGGATTTGATGCTCTTAGACAAACCTACAAAACATAACCAATCAGGTCTTAGGTACCCATCTTTTCTTGGGTCCTTTGGGGTTAGTTTGTGTCTTAGGAATCTTGTAAGATCCCTTTGGCACCCATTGATAATTTTCTGATGGTTTAATCTTTCTTTCCTTTTTATGAAAACAGGAGGAAGTAGTATGACCCTTGCGATTGCAATAATTGCAATGAGCAAAAGGATTTGAAGAATGAGCAGATTTTCTAAAGTAGTTCATATAGTTCTTTTCTCCAAATTTCTTTTTCCCTTTTCTTTTATCAAAATTTTGTTTGTAAACGATTCGATCTATCATTTATGAATCTTTGTTCTTTCAAAATGACATTGAGCATTTCACTTCCTCTAGTGAATTTCTCAAGTGCCTTTGTAAGATGTAAATTCTTTTTCTTAAGATCGGGGCAATCTTCACAAACAAGCATTTTCAAGGTGGGAAAACTTTTCAACTTGCGGTTCAAGAGTGACATTTTTCTTTTTCAAGACAATATATTCTTTCGCAAGTTTTTCAAATTTTGTTTGAACAACAATGTACTAAAGCAAACAATTCATCATAAGATGGTTTTGAATCGTATACCTCATCATTGTTGTCATGTTGCTCTTCTTCTTCAGCAACTAAACAAATATTCACTTTGTCTTCCTCATCAGTTTCATCTTCATCAGATGAGCTATCTCCCCAAATAGCTGAGACATAGGCTTTCTTTTTGAATCGGTTGAACTTCTTCTTTTCTTTGTCCTTGTTGTTCAGTGGGACACTCGGACTTGATGTGGCCAGGCTTCTCGCACTCATAGCAGATAATTGGCTTCTTTGTCTCAGTACTGGAGCTGCCTTTATGAAATTTCTTGTATCCTTGATCCTTTCGATAGAATCTTTTGAATCTTCGAACGATCATGCCAAGCTCTTTTTCTTCATCTTCTTCTTCATCATCATCTGTCTCTTTAGCTTCTTTGATAGCCTTAAGAGCAATGCCCTTGCTCTTGCTATTAATTTCATCAAGTCCCTTTCTGAACTTGACCTTGCCTTCATATTCAGATAAGCTACCAAATAATGCTGCTACAGATGCCATTGATGCGCCATGTGCTTCTTCGATGGCAGTGACCTTGGCTTCCTATTCCTTGCTGAGAATGTTCAAGATTTTTCTGACTTGAACTGGTTCATCATAGACTTTTCCCAATGCAACAAGTTGGTTGATCAGATGAGTGAATCGAAGCCGAAACTCATCAATTGATTCCCCTGACTTCATACGAAGAAGATCGTACTCAGTCATAAGGGTGTTAACTCTATTCTCCTTGACTTCAGTGGTTCCTTCGTGAGCCAACTCCAATGCGTCCCACATTGCTTTAGCAGAAGTTTTAGAGCATACTCGAAAGTATTCACTCTGACTTAAGGCACTCTGGAGCATGAGAATAGCCTTGTTATTAACAACGACCAGCTTCTTGTCGTTCTCATCGTATTCTTCTTCGAGCTTTGGAGTTCTTACTCCATCTTCAGTAGTTGATGGAACATAATCTCCTCTTTCAAATACTCTCCAGAGACCATACTCAGAAGCCATTACAAAGACTTTGAATTTGCTTTTCCAGAATGAGTAGTGCTCTCCAGTGAATCCTGGTGGTCAGTTGATCGAAGCTCCATTAGGTAGAATACCTTCCATAATGATCCTTCTCAAGGTGTTAATCTCTTCAGAGAAGACCTTGCTCTGATACCAAATGAAAGTGGAGCTAAATCACCAAGAGGGGGTGAATTGGGGGTTTTAAAAATCTTTTCGAATACCTCGTTTTTGAACACTAAAAACGAGAGATGAACTAAGATGAGAGTAGAAGAGCAAGACACAAGGATTTATCTGGTTCGGTCCAATCTCTTGACCTACGTCCAGTCCCGAGACTCTCTCGGGATTTTCACTATCTCAATTGATTACACACTGTACTCAAGATTAATTCTCTCACTAGAACTTACTCCCCCTTACAAGTTGCAATCAATGAACCCAATCACCAAGTCCCCTGACTTGTGATTCTTTACAATAAATGATTTACAGATAAAAACTCTCTCTAAGAGTGGATATTGATAAACACTGAAGCTTTAAGTGTCAAAAGACACAATACAAGTGAAAACAGAAAGGTAGTTGAAGAACTTTGAATGCTATGCGTTTTCAGCAGGTGTGTTCGTTCAGAAGACTTGAATGCAGCTCTATTTATACCAAGAGAGCATTAGGTGACCTTTGTAATCTTCAATATAATCGTTGCCTACATTAGACAAGGTTCTGGTTTAGTTTTTGGTATTCTTCTCTCTCTAATCTCCACTTAATCCAGCTGTGCAGAAGTTCAGAGTTGACTCTCTGCAAATTAATCCGTTGGAGTAGCAGCTGCTGGATGTGGTAGGTAGACATTAATCCTTTGTAAGCGTGTGCAGAAGGATTACCCAAAAGTATGCAACTTTCTGGGTTTAGCATTTAATGTTCTGACATGCTTTTTGCTTTTGCTTTAAACCTTCAATAAACACTTTCTAATTCATCTGAAACTCACTAAAAAAGTGGTTAAACATATCTAGGAACATTATAGAATAATCATAGAAAGTATCAAGATCAAACAAGAAGGTGTTGCAAATTCGTCAGATTTGAAATTCTGAAGTCGCTATGAAACCTCGAGGTTTGTTCTTCAAACCTCGAGTTTTGGACTGTAGCAAGTGAAAGAGATTTAAGTCCAAAACATCAAACCTGGAGGTTACTCTCCAAAACTAGAGGTTTTCAAAGTAGCAAAAAGCATCAGTCTCTGTCTGCCAAAACCTCGAGGTTTTATCAGAAACCTCGAGGTTTCACTTTGAATGTGAAACCTTGCAAAATCGCACCAAGAGCAAACCTGGAGGTTTTCTGTAAACCTGGAGGTTTTCAAAATCAAAAAATTCGTTTGCTCTCTGGATGGCAGAAACCTTGAGGTTTTTGCCAAAACTCGAGGTTTCGCTCAAATGTGGAAATTCTGAGTTTTTGCGCCAAAACAGAAACCTAGAAGTTTGAGAGTAAAACTGGAGGTTTTGTAAACTTGGAAAGCACAGATCCTCTCTGCCTGGACAAACCTCGATGTTTGTCCAGAAACCTTGAGGTTTCTCATAATTTTCAGAACCTTGAGGAAACAACATTTGAGCTCAAACCTGGAGGTTTCCCATAAACCTGGAGGTTGTGAAAACTGGCAAAAAACTGAGTTTTCTCTGGTAGGTCAAAACCTTGAGGTTTCTTACCAAACCTCAAGGTTTCACACAATTTTTTGAAACTTGGAATTTTCAAGTTAAAATAGAACCTTGAGGTTTTAGACAAAAACTGGAGCTTTTCAAGTGGTCAAAACTTAGGAGACTCTCTGTAAGTCAAAACCTCGAGGTTTAAACAGTAACCTCGAGTTTTTCATTTTCCAGAAAATGCTGAGAACTCTCTGTGTTATAAAACCTTGAGGTTTCTCTGAAAACCTTGAGGTTTTCTCAGTCCAGAAACCTTGAGTTCTTCTCTGTAAGGCCAAACCTCGAGGTTTCTGTGCAAACCTCGAGTTTTGCTCGGACAATGAGTTTTACAATATTTGAAAGCAAAACTTCATGATTTGTTTACAATTATTGGAGATCATCAAAACCCTTAGAGAACTAACAATTTCCATTTGGTGCTATTGAGCTATTTGATCCGCCCACAGGATGAACCTTTAAGGTAAATGGGCATCGCCTTAAGCAATTTCACGAGGGATCCCAGCAGCAGCCTGAGGAAGCAGAAATTCTCTTCATTGATGCAACTTATCCTCCATAAACCCTTGGGGAGTATTGTTCTTTCTTCTCCCTCTTTCTCTTTTATTTGTTTTCATTTTTTCCACTTTGCTTTTTGAAAATAAATACAATCTCTCTTTCAATGATTGCTACATATTATGAACTAGGACATTTTGGTTTTAATGGACCATTCTGTTTGATATGCAATTCTTGACTCTTCAATTACATGTCTTGGTAGTTGATTTGATGTTGTTGATTGCCTAAGTTGGTATTGACCTTGTGAGGTTTTGGGCCTGCATGAATGGAATTCATCTTTTACCATTCTTTCTTTTATGTGTGCATTTGCTCATGATTTGTGTTCTCTAGAACTTGCTCCTTTTTTTTTAAACTACATTTTTCTCTTACATGCATAAAGTATGATGGAAGCTTGTTTTCTTTCTTTCATTTTCCCACTATGGCCAAATAGCCTTTCCCTTGCATTATATTTCCATTGCTGGCCCCTTTGTGCCTTCTTGACCCATTCTTTTCTAAGCCATATTTCAAGCCTAAGTGTAAAACCATTTATTCCGCACCTTGAAAATTTATTGAGCATTGGTTTTACCTTGGTTTTGTGTTTAAGTGTAAGGGTTGCTCAGGAGTGCAACAATTTAAGTGTTGGGGGGATATTTTATTTTGTGCCATTCATCAATTAGTATTGATCTGGTCATTGTGATTATGTATATATTTTCTGAAAAAAAAATCAAAGAAATAAAGAAAAAAAAGAAGAAAAGACGTAGAAAGAAAGGAGATATATAAAGAAAATAAAGTTTTCATGCATAGTGAATAATTGTGTTAATCATTGCTCTTTTTAATTTCTTCGGTGCTTAGCCTTTCATTCCATACTATTACCTACCTTCACCCTAACCCCATTACAACCTTTAATAATAAGTGTTCTGGTATAAAACCCAGATTTCTAGCCGAATGGGCTAGTACTTTGATCTTGGATCGAGTAGCCCTACCAGAGTATCTACTAGTCAGATATCCGGGAGAGTGGAGGATCACTGTACACAAAATAAGCTCTTCGCCAAGGGGGATGGGGTTGTGTTTAGTAGGAGAGTGCACAGTGATGCTGAATGTAAATAAGTCTAAGTTAGAACGTGTGTACCTTAGGGTTTGACCTTTGTATTTATAGAGTGTACCTTAGGTAGGATATCCAAGATCTATCATGATTCATGGTCGTTATATCATATCCGAGATATGATTTCCGATATACTGATATTATAAATAATAGTGGGATTACCCAATATCATCGGAGTATCCCGTGTTTGGGCCTGTCCCTTAATGGGCCACATCAACGTTGGGCCTGATGGGGATCCATAACAGTTTCCCCCCAGCCTGGTAATTCAAGTTTTTGAGCTGCCAGGATGTAACCTGCCATTAGACCTAGCTACTTGGCCAAAGACTCCATCTGATTGCATGGCCCGAGGTCTAGTCTCAAAGGTCCGGGCTGATACCGAGGTACTAGATGATCTATGGTCATGTCTCCGGGCCCAGGCTAAACGCCGTGTTACTATAGAATCCGAGGCGTTTCCAGCTGTGTAGTCGTATCTCAAGGCCAGCGTCTTTATGCCTTCGCCATCATTGCCCCCTGTCATCTGTCTCCTCAGGATTGGCTCGGGAAGGCAGCCGCCCTTCTTTGCCGTCAGCGGTTTTCGTGCGCATTTAATACCCCTAGTGCGTCGCACGTCACCCCTACGAGTAGGGTGAATTGTCCCTTTTACCCCCGACGTTTGAACTTTGCTTCGTACTTCCCTCCATTACTCCCACTTACTTTCCATTCTCCATTCGCTTGGCGTTCTACTTTCACGACTCTCTCTGTTCTCTGCTACGACATTTTTTCAACTAAGCTCCTTCTGCTTCTCTCTCAGTCCTTTGCGCATCCCTTCTACTCAGGTATATATTCTTCTTTTCTGTTACTATTTTTATAGCTTTCGTGGTTTTCATCTGTCATTCCTTCTTCTTGTCTGCGTGAATTTCTGGATTTCTGGTTTTCTTGAGGTGAGTTCCAGTGAGAGTTTCTGGGTAGATATAGGATTCTGGGTTCCTCCCCTTGGATGCATATCCCCTTTTTTGTTGGAATATCCCCTGTCTGGTTTGGCTTCTCCTGCGTCTCATCGACCCTTTTATGCCTATTCTAGGTCCAACTTCTGTATTTTGATGGATAGGACTAACCCTTCGTCATTTCCAAACCAAGACTAACCCCAGAAGAGGAAGAGGCGCTACGCGCCTGTTTCCCTAGGGCCAGTTACTGGATATTAGGTTCTCCTTTGCCAAAGGGGGAAAGGTCTAGCACATTTCTCCATGGTGGTTCGAGTAGGGGAAGTGCTGGGGGGTCTCGTTCTGCCTCTGTAATGAACCCAAACGTTCGTCCTGTTCAAGGATTGCCGAACCTCGTAGGCCGAGATGTACTTGAAGCCATCCCGGTCAAAATTGAAGAATGAGTAATTTTAGCAAATTATAATTTTGACAAAATTGAAGAATGAGTAATTTTTGTCTATAGATATTTATACAAGTAGTTTTGAATAATGACAATAGAGAAAAAAATTATTTAATTTAGTAAAATTTAGAATTTTTTGTTGGGCGCTCTTGGAGTAATAGTTTGTTGTGTTGGACGCACCTTAGATAACGGACGTTAACTTTTTGCTAACGGTGTTGTGCTGGGCGCTCCTTTTTAAAAGTTTGTTGTGCTGGTTGGTCCACTTAATAGTTAATTGTGTTGGACGCTCCTGAGCCAATAGTTTGTTGTGTTGGACGCACCTTAACCCTTAATAATTTAGGACTCTTTAGTTAATAAAGCATGGCTTTTATACTTATTTGGGCTTTAGGCCTTTGATTATATTTTAGCCATTTTAATAATAAAATTTCAGTTTTACATTGCTTCACTATTTTTACCATAACTCTTGAACCAGACATCGGATTTGCCTCATATTTGTTTCATATTTCAGATGATTCAAAGAGCTACAATTGTTATGAAGACATGAAGGGCAAATTAGGACAAGAGTGCGGTCGATTTTGGAGCCGAAGTCATATGTATATTTCTGGATCTTATTTGGACTCGAATTTTGTAATTAAAGCCCACTTTTATTTTATTTCCGTTTTGGGCAGAAGAGCCCATTTCCATTCTAGGTTAACTTTAAGTGAGGCAGCAGCCACAAACAATTATTCACTCACATTTTTACTCAGTTTTGGATTAAATACAGAAGTTCCATTTTCTCTCAACTGTTCTTCGTGTTCATGATGAACTTCTTGATTTCTTTCCCATTTTCATTCTTCATAGCTATGATAGGCTAGGCTTCGGTGATTGACCCACGGATTAAGGATTCCATTATCCAGAGGACTTGTTCTTAAACGGTAACAAACTCGAATCTGTTTTGTAATTTCAGATTCATTTTACTTTCGGATTGGGTGTTAGATTTAACGCCCAGATTGAGATATCCCAAGGACTAAGTTCTAACTAGGTTAAAGTATTTTTGTGCGATTGCACAATGAGACGCCGCTGTTCGGACAAATGCTAGGCGATCGTCTAGTCGAGGGATTTTCTGGACGAACGCAGAGATTTCGGTTCGTCCAGAATCAATCGTGAGTTCAGTTATAAATCTATTTTTCGTCCAAGGAAGGAAATTAATGGAACTCAAAATCCTAGGTTGATCCTCTGTTAATCTGATTTAATCTCATTTTATTTAGTTCTGTTTTAATCTTTACTGCATTGAAAACAGCTCCCCCCAATTTGTTACTGTTCTGTTTCGCTGTTATTGATTTAGACCCACTGCAAATTCGTTGGGAAAATGATCCAGGTTTCTATTATACTGCAAAATTATATTGATCCTGGTTATTTTGGGAGATCACGCAAATCTCTGTCAGTTGACGCATCAATTTTGTAAAGACCTATGCAGGCAACTTCACATTGCTCGTAACCTGGGCACATAGGCCTTAGTGTCATCCATCTAGATGGGTTTTAATTGAGACCGGGTTTAGGGACCTCGGTGTAAAACTTAAGTTATTAGTGGAACGCATCTGAAAACTCGCACTGAGGATTTCTTCATTAAGACGAAAATCAAACTCCAAAGAGCTCATAATGTCATATGACGAAAATAACAAATGTAAATGACTTAAATTTAAATACTGAAAATAGAAAAATAACCAGGCTCAAACATGAGGTGTCTGAGGTTGTACGTGTGCCGAGCCGAGGTCTAGCTGTAGTAGATCCTTAACTTGTCGGCGTTCCGGGTTCTTTTGATGAGCTTCCTTCCTAGGGTTTCCAATGTATATGCTCCATTGTCCAGCTTTTCTTTGACCCGATAAGGACCTTCCCAATTTGCAGCTAGCTTGCCATCTCTGGCGTTTTTATTTCCAACATCTGCGCGTCGAAGTACTAGGTTGCCCCTGTTGAAAGAACGGGGTCTGACCTTCCGATTATACTTTGTCGCAATGAGTTGCTTGGCGGCTAGCTCCTTGCAATGCGCCATGACTCTGATCTCATCTATCAGGTCTAGCTCTGTCCTTAAGGCGTCTTCGTTCGACTCCCCACCATCTTGAAGTGCTTTTACCTTCCTCCATGACGGCTGCCCTATCTCAACCGGGATCATCGCCTCGCATCCATAAGTCAACCAAAAAGGGGTTTCCTGGGTTGAGGTCTGCACATTGGTCCTATACCCCCACAGTACACTGTAGAGTTGTTCGACCCAGTTGGACTCTGCGTCTTGCATCCGCTTCTTTAAGCCGTCTAAGACGACTTTGTTGGCTGCTTCGGCCTGGCCGTTTGATTGTGGATGCTCGACCGAGGCGAAGTGCTGCTTAATATCAAGGTCCGACATCATATCCTGGAACCCTTTGTCTATAAACTGGGTCCCGTTGTCCGTGACTAATTCAGCTGGGATTCCGAATCGAGAGACAATATTATGACGAAAAAAACCTTTGTATCCGTGCCGAGGTTATAGTGGTTAAGGGCTCGGCTTCAATCCACTTAGTAAAGTAGTCTACTGCTACAATGAGCCACCTAAACTGCCCAGGAGCTGCTTTGAATGGCCCCAGAAGATCCATACCCCATTTGTAAAAGGGCCAAGGGGCCGAGATGCCTTTTAATTCTGATGGTGGGGGCCAAATAATCTTGGCGTGTTTCTGGAAACTATCACATCTTTTGACTGCTTCCTTGGCGTCTGCCATCTTGGTCGCTCAGTAATAGCCTGCACGCAGAGCTTTCCTAGCCAAAGATTTGCCCCCCATATGGTGGTCGTTGACTCCTTCATGTATCTCCGCCAACACATACTTTGCCTCGAATGAACCCAAGCATCTCATCATTGGAGAGTGCAAACTTTTTCAGTATAGCTGATCATCAATCATCGTATAGATGGCGGCCTCCCGGATTAGTTTCTTTGCATCGATTGAGTCGGTCGGAATAATACCTCTTTCTAGATAATCCTCAATCGGCTTTCTCCAATCTGTCGCTGCCGAGATAGTCATGATGCAGCTCGGCTCTGTTAGGTTTTGCTGGATGACGGTCCGGTAGTTTCCCGGGCCTTTGGTACTGGCAAGCTTGGAAAGGATGTCGGCTCTGGTATTTTCTTCTCTTGGAATGTGGATGACGATCACTTCTTCAAAGCCGGAGATCACTTCCTTTTCCTTATTGAGATACTTGGCCAACAAAGGACCTTTTGTCTGATAAGTGCCCTCAACCTGTGCTGTTACGAGCTATGAGTCGGTAAAAACCCTTACTCTTTGTGCTTCGTGTTCTCTAGCCTGCAATAATCCGGCAAGCAGGGCTTCGTATTCTGCCTGGTTATTTGAGGTAGAGAAAGTGTTCAATGGCAACACCCTCCGGGCTCTCAACTATGATCCCTGCTCCACTACCCTTTGCATTTGAGGAACCATCAACATAAACCTTCCACGCTTTGTCTTGGGCTGCGTCGGTCGTATCTGCCGAGGTAAGTTCCCTCACAAAAGCTGCCAACGCTTGCGATTTGATTGCATGTCGGGCTTCATAAGTGATGTCGAACTCCGATAACTCGATGGCCCAGCTGATCATTCTTCCTGCTAGGTCCGGTTTGTGTAATATTTGTCAGAGCGGTTGGTTAGTTCGGACCACTATTCGATGTCCATGGAAGTAAGGCCGAAGCCTTCTTGCCGGGATAAGTAGGGCGAAAGCCACTTTTTCAAGCTTCTGGTATCGTAGTTCCGAGCTCTGTAATGCCTTACTTACGAAATAAATTGGGGCCTGGCCGATATCGGTTTCTCTCACCAAGGCCCCACTTACTGCTTCTTCTCCAACTGATAGATATAAAAATAAGGACTCACCCAGGTCAAGCTTTGACAGGATTCGTGGGGTTGCCAGACAGAGTTTGATTTTTTCAAAAGCTGCCTTGCAGTCCGTGTTCCATCCTCCCTGTGTTTCCTTCTTTAGCAACCTGAAGAATGGGAGCGCGTTCTCAGTCGACCTTGGTAAAAACCTAGTAAGAGCGGCCAAGCGGCCAGTCAGCTGCTGGACTTCTTTCTTCGTCCTCGAGGCCTGCATGATAAGGACAGCCTTGCATTTATCAGGATTGGCTTCGATTCCAGGGTTTGTCAGAATAAAACCCAAAAATTTCCCGGCTGGGACTCCAAATGCACATTTGGCCGGGTTCAAACGGATCTGAAATCTTCTCAACTTGTCAAACGTTTGCTCCAGATCCCGGATATGGTCTTCCGGGTCTTTAGTTTTCATGATCATATCATCAATGTAACCTCGATGTTTTGTCCGATATGGTCAGCGAAAACCCTGTTTACCATCCGTTGATAGGTAGCCCCGGCATTTTTTATCCCGAAGGCATCACGTTGTAGCAGTAATTGGCCTTGTCGGTTATGAAGGTCATCTTCTCCTGATCGTCCGGGTACATGGGAATTTGATTATAACCGGAGTAGGCGTCCATGAAGGATAGCAGCTGAAAACCTGACGAGTTGTCGACCAACTGGTCGATGTTTGGCATCGAGTAGGAGTCTTTTGGGTAGGCTTTGTTTAAATTGGTATAATCTGTGCATACCCTCCATTTTCCATTTGGCTTTTTTACCATAACCACATTTGAGAGTCACGTAGTGTATTGTATTTCTCTGATGAACCCGGCTGCCAATAGTTCCTCGACGTGCTATTCCAAAGCCTTCTGTCTATCGGCTCCAATATTTCTCTTTTTCTGCACCACAGGTATAGACCCCGACCGGATAGCTAGCTTGTGGCAACATAAGTTAGGGTCAATCCCTGGTATCTCGGATGACGTCCATGCGAATACGTCCTAGTTCTGCCTTAGGAATTCAATCAACCTGGTTTTCAAATCCGGATTCATCACTCCCCCAATCTTTGTAGTTTTTGAGGGATTCCTTCCGAGGATTAATTCTTCCAACTCACCCTCTGGTTCTGGACGTGGGATCTCGGGCTCGTCCCTGAGATCGAGCTCCACCATGCTTACTGGACGTCCGGGCTCATCGTTTTTTCCTTAATCCAGGAGTCGTTCACCCCTACGAATCCGAGGTGGTGATGATGGTCCACCTTCTCCCTCCTGGACTATCTCGAAATAATACTGCCGAGACTCCTTCTAATCTCCATTAACAACAACCACTTTATTCTTGTTGTTCACCATCTTCAACTTTTGATGCTTTGTAGATAATAGCATGTCCCAACTATGGATGGTCGGTCTGCCCAATATGATATTATATGGGGAAGGAAAATCGGCCACTATGAACCTTACCCGTTCTGATTTGAAAGCCTCTTTGGTTCCCAATGTTAGTCTTAGGTCGATATATCCTTTAGGAGGTGAATATTCCCCGTTGAACCCTATGAGGGTGGTTTTGCACGGTTTCAGATCTTCTACATCCATCTTCATCCTGTTGAAGGCATCCCAGCTGATGATATCTGCCGAACTCCCTGCATCAACAAAAACCCTTTTAACTCAGCACTGCGCCAGGGTTGTCGTGATAACCAAGCCATCCTGATGTCCCGGCACTACGTCTTTTAGTTCTTCATTAGTAAAGACTAACGGCGGAGGCGTCGGTTTGGTTGGGTAGTCTTTGAACTTGGGGAGATCCCTAACAAAGAGACTTCTCTCAGGTATTTCTACATCCATCTTCATCCTGTTAAAGGCATCCCAGCTGATGATATCTGTCGAACTCACTGCATCAACAAAAACCCTTTTAACCCGGCACTGCGCCAGGGTTGCCGTGATAACCAAGCCATCCTGATGTCCCGACACTACGTCTTTTAGTTATTCATTAGTAAAGACTAACGGCGGAGGCGTCGGTTTGGTTGGGTCATCTTTGAACTTGGGGATATCCCTAACAGAGAGGACTTCACTCAGGTATTTCTTACGCTGGCTTATGGTATCTCCTCCCCCACCGAAGCCTCCGCTGACAACGTTGCAATGAAACTGGGCTTCTGGGAACTCGTCTTCCTTGCTGGCCGGCTTTCGGTGCGTCTCGTCTCTCTTCGAGTTAGTGGTCGGACTTCTACTACGGTCTCCTTGCTTGCTGTTGGTCGATTTCCTTGATGGCAAGTGAACCAGTCGAACAAGTAATAAAGTGAAAGTACAGTATCGTCCCACAAAGACTGAGATATCGAAGAGAGACGCTCAATTGCTATGATAGTTGCAATCAGAAAGTAAATGTAATTGGTTTGAGAGGTTTTTTATGATTACGCTAATAACAGAAGTAAACAAAGTAAATTTAAGAAGATATCGCAAGAAGTTAGGCTGAACTCGGACTCCTCCTTAAGTGCATAATTCCCCCGGTTGCTCTACCCATTGCTATAGCATCTATCGCATGCCTTCCGCAATTGCTACAAAGATAGCTACTAACTACAAAGCTATTCGATTAACCCACCGCTATGATCTATCAAAGCTTCCGCATCCGATACATATGATATTAACTATACTCCTTCCATATTCCTATGGCAAATTTCTAGTTTTTATCGCATTATACTCGGGTGCGATGGTTATGAGAGGTAGACCCATTCCCGAAGCCTACAATAAATAGGTCAAGCCTTGCACCTACGCCTAGCAAACATCAAGTTTCTCGAGGTCTAGCCTCGACTCCTTGCCCGAAGCCGAGACCACGGGTCTAGCCCTTAGATTCCTCTAATCGACTAGTAGTTAATTTACCGATAAGCAACCGAATCTATTAAATTAAGAACTTGCAACCGGTTCATACACGCTTAAGAATTCATCCTCGTTCGGCCATCGAAAGTTAGTTCATGATCGACGAAGGAAACACAAAATAGATGGTAACGAATGACCCATGATCTAACTACTGAAATTAAACAAATGAAAATAGAAAGCTTGACGGCATTCCGGCGGCGTGGACGAAGCCCTATCACGTCACCACTCCACGTCTTCTTCCCTCCGTCTTACTGTGAGGAAGGATGATGGGTTTTCTTGGAATTCTCGTGGTAGTGAAATCTCTCACTCTTCTGTTGAATCGGCCAAATGTGTAATCTTGTGTTGGCTCTCTCCAACTCCCTTCCAGGGTTGTCCTGCTGTTTCCTTTTATATTCAGACTTTTGTGTGACGCAAATTAAGCTAGCTGGGCTTTACCAATCTTTCGAGATCTATCGTATCTTCTATTTGTAGATTGATTCTGCGGATCATGCGGGATTCTTCAAATCTTTCCGTTTTGATCCTCCGGATTTTCTATTTCATTATGTCAGCAATCTACTTGTTGATCTCGATCTTTTATTTCTATTCCTGAAATCAGCTAGATAAAAGGGTCAGAAAAGTATGCCGCATAGCATTGCGTCCTTTACTTTGCTATAGCTTTCGTGATGCTTTTTATTGCCTTTTGAGTTGCGGTCGGAATGCTATAGCATCGTATCAGCTTTGCTATATGTTCTTTAAAACAATTTAATTTGCTCTTCTTAGCACATGTTCAGGATGTAAATGGTTTCCATCCTTCCGTTCCCTATATCATGAATATATGCCTTTTTTGCTTGGATTGTTTGCAGTTTAAGCTTTTATTCACCCTTCAATTTGGTCATGAAGTATAGGGAAAACATGGTATAATTTGTGCTCATCAAATACCCCCACACTTAGCTTTTTGCACTCCTGGGCAAAATAAGATAAAGCGAACAAAACTCATAGTTATAGTGCTCTTGTCTGTATAACTGTTGCTTACACACTTGCCTTTAGTTAACGTCCTCCTTCGGCAATCCCACTACCCAATGCTAACGGCTCAGAAAGCGTGGTATTGCTTAGATGAAGAGGCCTCAAGAGGGTCTCAAGTTCGGTGTTTGCGCTCTCTCACTCAGGGGATTTTAATTTCTCTCTCGTCATACGAGCCCTGGAAGTTTCATAGCCTTGTTAAAGTTCTAAGATTGCTTCCTAGTATTTTGAGTATTCGTTCGTCAAAGGACTTTTTGGGTTACAATGGTGAAGATGGTTAGGAGTTTGAGATGGGAATTGTTGGTAAATGCTATAGCAGATTAGGTAGCAAGATATCTTGGTCTTAGCCGAGTGCTCCATTTTTTTTATAAGCTCTTTTCCGCAGCCTTTCAATGGAGCACTCTGCCGTAGCATTTTCACGGTTTTCTTCTAGTTTCTTTTATGTCTATCTCGTTCTTCTATAGCATACTCGTGTGGCTTAATGGGGTAGCAGTATGGGGATCATGACAAATGGTTTGTGTATGGCATTGATGGGTATGACATGAATGCCTTTATCCTACGAACTTCAAACTCAGATGCCAGATAGCTTATCAAAGAACTAAAACAAATCAAGGATCAAACATGGACTAGCAGACTTGCACACTAAAAAGATATAACAATTAGGCTCAATTGAATCCTTCCATCGGGGGGTTCTTCCCTTTAAACTTCTTCACTGCCACTTTACCCCGCATCAGATTAGCTAGCATTGTCAATTTCCCAAGCCTACAGGTTAATTTTTCTTAGGCAATCATGCTACATTGCGCTATACAGACATTCCTTCTATTTCTACAGTATTCTGTTTATACTTCATCATGCAATTTGAAAAAATTTCCAGCTTGTGCCCAAAAACTAAATACAGAGTAATTCGATCGTGCACACACGGAAATAGCAGATAGCAAGTTATATTACCTAACTAATCCATCCCCCACACTTGAACGATGCAATGCCCTCATTCCAGCAGCAGTAATAAACAATTATTAGGAATTTGGCATTCACAGGAAAAGGAAAGGGGGACTAGGGTGCGGGAGCGGGGGGGAGGGCGGAGGCACTGCTGGCGGTGTCCTCCTCGGCAGATGAGTTATCCAGGGTATTAACCACTGGAATTGTGGTGTGAGAGCTGGAGAGGGAGACCGCGGCCGGAAGATGACGGCGATGAGCCTCCAGGTACGCCTAAGGGTCGCGCCGGAGTGTTTTAAGCTCTTTGCGTAACCGGTGAAGACGACGTGGAAATTTGTGCAGGGAGCGTGCGTCTTTTGAACGCCAATAGAGGGGGGCATGGGTGAGGATGTAGGTTCAATCAGTTCAGTCTGTCGTGCCTGACACCGAGGAGGGCTCCGACGATGAAGAGGAGACCTCGATAACAACGGGTGATGGCGCTTGGGGTGGGTGGCGGATGGGTGTTCGTCGAGCGTAGGCCAGTGGGGGCGCCCGGCCACGTCGTGCCGTGCACTTGACTCGGACCATGGTGGGTTTGTGAGGGAGACTAGGATGGAGGTCGGTGGAGATGTGATGGGAAGCGGGGAGGGATGAGGAGGAAAATAGACAAATAAAGGTATAACTGTGAATGTGAACCGACACGACTCTGTTGACTCGGAGTTAAACTTAGATGTAGTGGGCCCACAGGAGTGGCTTACGAAATCTACTTTATACACAAATTGTTTATTTTAAAGGTTGGGGCGTACCTGACTAGCATTCTGTGGGTCTTCCCGTATTGCTGTTTTGGAGTCATAATGCCTTGAGGTATGCCATAGCATGGTTCCTGCTGGACCCGTTCCCTTCTGCTGTGGTGTGAAAGAACCAAAAAATTGGGCTGCCTCCCAATAGAGCTTGCTTTAAAGTCTTCAGCCAGACATAGTGCTTATTGCTTAAGGTGATCTGAGGTCAATAGTCGTCTTCTCTCTCAAAACTGGATCTGACCAGTAATGTTTAACTCTCTGACCATTGACCCTGAAGATGTTCCCAGTTTTTGGATTTCTGAGCTCAACTGCGCCGTGTGATGTCAGGGCGTCGATCACAAAAGGTCCTGCCCACCTGGATTTCAGCTTTCCTGGGAACAATTTCAGGCGAGAGTTGTACAACAGTACTTTTTGGCCAACTTCGAAAGTGCGCAGGATCAGTCGCTTATCGTGCCATCGTTTAACCTTCTCCTTGTAAAGCTTTGCATTATCATATGCGTGCAAGCGAAACTCTTCCAGTTCATCCATTTGTAACAGTCGTTTGTCTCCTGCGGTGGTGGCGTCCATGTTCAGCTGTGCTATTGCCCAATAGGCCTTATGCTTCAATTCGACTGGAAGATGACAGGCTTTCCAGAACACCAATTGATAGGGTGAGGCCCCTAGAGGTGTTTTATATGTAGTGCGGTATGCCCATAAGGAATCGTCGAGCTTATCAGACCAATCTTTACGATTAGGATGAACTACCTTTTCCAAGATACGTTTTACCTCCCTGTTTGAGACCTCTGCTTGACCATTTGATTGAGGGTGGTAAGCTGTAGCGATTCGATGATTAACTCCATATTTAGCAAGCAGGGCCGCAATATGGAGACTGCAGAAGTGAGACCCTTCATCACTGATTATGGCTCGAGGAGTACCAAATTTTGTGAATATCTGCTTCTTCAAAAACTTGCTAACAACTCTGGAGTCATTTGTTGGTAGGGTGGCTGCTTCGACCCATTTAGAGACGTAGTCAACGGCAACTAGTATGTACTAGTTGCCCTTCGACGGAGGGAAAGGGCCCATGAAGTCGATGCCCCATAAGTCAAACAATTCCACTTCTAAAATAGGTGTTAAAGGCATTTCATGCCTTCGAGATATGTTCCCAGTCCTTTGGCATTTGTTGCATTTGGACACAAATTGATAGGCATCCTTGAAAAGGGTTGGCCAATAGAATCCAGACTGAAGCACCTTAGCGGCCGTACGCACACCCATAAGGGGAGGAATGACAGTGTCTCAAGATATCTTCTGATTCGTCATCCGGTATGCAACGTCGAAGCATCTGGTCAGGGCATTGTTTGAACAGGTATGGCTCGTCCCAGAAAAACTTCTTGCTGTCATACAAGAACTTTTTCTTTTGGTGGTATGTTAAATCAGTAGGACTTCCCCGTGACTAAAAAGTTCGCGATATCTGCGTACCATGGTGTGTGGATGCATTCAATGGCGTAAAGTTGCTCATCTGGGAAGAATTCCTGAATTGGGATACTAGGCTTATCTGAGGAGGGTCCTTCTAGTCGTGAGAGATGGTCCGCTACTTGGTTTTCTGTCCCCTTCTTGTCACAAATTTCCACGTTAAACTCTTGAAGTAGCAATACCCATCTAATCAGTCTTGGTTTAACATCCTTTTTCGCTAATAGATATTTGATGGCTGAGTGGTCCGTGAAGACTATCACCTTAGTGCCTACCAAGTAGGATAAAAATTTTTCAAATGCAAATATCACGGCCAACAGCTCTTTTTCCGTGGTGGTGTAATTTATCTGGGCACCGGATAGAGTTTTGCTTGCATAGTGGATGGAGTGGAACATCTTATCATGTCTTTGACCCAGTACTGCTCCAACTGTTGAATCACTAGCGTCACACATTAGCTCAAAGGGTAAATTCCAGTCAGGGGCTAATATGAATGGGGCAGAAATAAGCTTTTCCTTGAGGGTTAGGAATGCCTCCATGCAGGCTGTATCGAACTGGAATGGAGTATTGAGTTCGAGCAATGCACATAACGGTTTGGAAATTTTGGAGAAGTCTTTAATGGAACGTCGGTAAAAACCAGCATGTCCCAGGAAGCTCCTGATTCCTTTTCTGTGGTAGGTGGTGGCAACTGCTCAATGACAGCTATCTTTTCACGATCAACTTCAATCCCTTGTTTAGAGATTTTGTGCCCCAGTACCACTCCTTCTGTTGCCATAAAGTGACATTTCTCCCAGTTAAGCACCAGATTAGTTTCTTCACAGCGCTGAAGAACTGACTCAAGGTTTTGTAAGCAGTCATCGTATGATTTCCCAAATACTGAAAAGTCGTCCATGAAGATTTCTATGGATTTTTCTACCATGTTAGAGAATATTGCCATCATGCAACGTTGAAATGTAGCTGGCGCATTGCATAGTCTGAAGGGCATTCGCCGGAACGCGAAGGTACCATATGGGCAGGTGAAAGTGGTTTTGTGCTGGTCTTGGGGTGGTACAACGATCGATTGTATCCGGAATAACCATCCAAAAAAGCAAGAGTACTCCTTGCCGGCCCATTTTGTCCAAAGATTTGATTAATGAATGGTAATGGAAAGTGGTCCTTGAGGGTGGATTTATTAACTTTCCGGTAGTCCATGCAAATTCTCCATTCGGTGACCGTGCGTGTGGGGATTAGTTCATTCTTGTTATTTTCCACTACGGTAATTCCTCCATTCTTGGGTACGCATTGTACGGGACTAACCCACTCACTGTCAGAGATAGGGTAGATAATTCTTGCATCCAGCCATTTGATAATTTCCTTCCGTACTACTTCCTTCATGATGGGGTTTAACCTTCTTTGTTGTTCCACCGAGTTTCGACATCCTTCTTCAAGGCGTATTTTGTGCATGCATAGGGATGGACTGATCCCTTTTATGTCAGCTATTGTCCATCCGAAACTTTTTTGAATTTGGTAAGCACCGCCAGAAGTTGGGTTTCCTAATCACTAGTGAGATGTACGGAAACAATTACTGGCAAAGTTTGATTATCTCCTAGATACGCGTACTTCAAGTTGTCGGGCAGAGGCTTGAGATCCAGAGTTGGTGGTACATCTATAGATGGTTTAACCAGGTGCTTCCGATGTTGGTCACTTTCAAATGACTCGAACATAGTGCTTTTTACCAAGTTGTGGTGGATATGCTCCTTACCGTTTAGCATTGCTACCTGACCGATAACTTCATCACCTGTTGCTAGGTCTAGCTCTCCGGTTGTCCTACCATATGATTCTTGAAAGGCCTCCTGCATAACTTTGTCCACTGTATCTAGCGCAGAGCATGTTTCTGTATCGTCTAGGTGTTGCATTGCTTTGCGTAGGTTGAAATTGACCTCCTTGTCACTTATAGTTAGTGTAAGTTCCCCTTCATGTACATCCATTAGTGCCTGCCCCAAAGCTAAGAATGGTCATCCTAGAATGATTGGCAAATTGTATCCATCATCTTGATCATGTATAATGAAGTCCACGGGGAACATCATTTTTCCGACTTGGATCACGACGTTTTGGATTTCGCCTATTGGGTAAATCACGGTTCTGTCCGTTAATTGCAAGTTTTCCATAGCAAGTTCCTCGTTACCGGTGGTTAGTCGTTGAGCCACTAGTCTTGGCATTAGACTTACTTGAGATCCTGGATCGCATACTACTCTTATGGTGAGTTGATCGTCTATTGTGAATGGAATCTCAGAGTGACCTGCATCGTGCAGTTTGAGTGGTCTTCCTGGAATTGAGAAATTGCTACATGTCTAGTTCAAATGGATTATCTCAAGCCCCACCAGTTCTTCCTTTTGGGATAAGGTGTCTTTAAGGAACTTCACATAGGTAGGCATTTGTCCCACAGCTGCTGCTGGTGCCATGTGAATGTGGAGTTGTTGTATTAGCTCTATAAATTCTCGAAAGTGCTGATTGGAGATTTGTGGGGGCATTTGAGCTTGTCTGGTAGTTACGTTCTGTCCTGTCGATTCAGTAGTACCACTCCCCAGCGACTCTGGTATGTGTTTGCTAATCTCCACCGAAGGAAAGCATGTTGTAGCATTATCCATCAAGTTATCCTGTCGTGGCGTTACCCCCTGCTCGTTACCTTCAGTCATTGCACCCGTCTTGCTGTGAAGTAATGGTTCCTAACATTTCTCAATGAGTGCTGCAATTTGACTAACTTGGTTTCCTAACTTTTGAAGGATGAGCTGCTGACTTAGAATTTCTGAGTTATTTCTCGCCATATGGTCCTTCAAAATGTCAACAAGGTCCCCTTTTTGGTCCAAGTTTCCCTGACAGTGGTTGCGGGCTAATGGTTCTTGGGGATTGGCTTGTGCGACATTCCTAATTAATTCTTCGATGGCGCTAGTCAGAACTATCACCTGGGCTGTAAGGGCAGTTAGTGCGTCTGACGTGCTAATGCTAGCGACTTCCCTATGAGTGACTCTACTGTTGTCGACCCACTGATAACCTTGTGCTGTTATCCTTTCCAACAGCTAGCATGCTTTGTTGTATGGCTGCACGAGGATATATCTGTTTGCGCAGGCGTCCACAAATGAACGTGTTTCGCCATTTAGCCCACTGTAAAAGGTTTCCAGTTGCGCCCATTCTTGCAGTCCATTTTGCAGATTCTTGAGTCGGTCCCAAGCTTCGTGGGCCAGTTCCTCAGATTGTTGCTTGAAGCTGGCTATATCTTTCCTCAATTGTGCATTCCTTGTTGGTTGGAAGAAGTTAAGCAGGAACCTTCTAACAAGATTCTCCCAGGAGGTAACTGAGTTGACTGGTAAATTGCTGAGCCACTTCCGAGCTTTGTCCCGTAAAGAAAAAGGGAACAGCTTAATTCGAATGGCATCGGGCGTGACTCCTGGGATGATGAATGAGTTACAGATATCCATGAAGGTCTTGAGGTGTAGGTGTGGATCTTCGGATGGAAGTCCTCCAAATTGTCCGGATTCAAAGATTCGAATCATGACACCTTTAATTTCAAAGTGTCCTTCATTAAATGTTGGCGGTGTGATGGCCGAATTCAGCTTGTTTAGATCTGGAATTCCAAATTCCATGATGGCTTTGTTCACATCTGGGTTTAGAGGTGGAGGGACTTGGTTATCCTGTTTATCGCATCTCGCTCTCGTTGATTCTGCTCTTGGTTGACAGGCATATCCGCCATGTTCGCTGAGTCAAAAGGTTGACTTCTTCGCTTCTGCTTCCTGCGCCTTTGCTTGTAGGTGCGTTCTATCTTGGGATCGTAAGGCTTTAGGTTGGCTGAAGGCGAATTGCGCATGCACTACAGAATGTACCTGAAAATCAAGAATAGAAAAAAATGAGCTTTTGATTACGTAATTCACAACTATTAAGAAAAAAGGGGGTCGTCAATAAGGGTATCAACAGTCCCCGGCAACGGCGCCAAAAACTTGTTGGTCGATTTCCTTGATGGCAAGTGAACCAGTCGAATAAGTAATAAAGTGAAAGTAGAGTATCGTCCCATAGAGACTGAGATACCGAAGAGAGACGCTTAATTACTATGATAGTTGCAATCAGAAAGTAAATGTAATTGGTTTGAGAGGTTTTTTTATGATTACGCTAATAACAGAAGTAAACAAAGTAAATTTAAGAAGATATCAATAAGAAGTTAGGCTGAACTCGGACTCCTCCTTAAGTGCATAATTCCCCCAGTTGCTCTACCCATTGCTATAGCATCTATATCGCACAGCTTCCGCAATTGCTACAGCATAGCTACTAACTACAAAGCTATTCGATTAACCCACCGCTATGATCTATCAAAGCTTCCGCATCCGATACATATGATATTAACTATACTCCTTCCATATTCCTATGGCAAATTTCTAGTTTTTATCTGCATTATACTCAGGGTGTACTGGTTATGAGAGGTAGACCTATTCCTGAAGCCTACAATAAATAGGTCAAGCCTTGCACCGCCGCCTAGCAAACATCAAGTTTCTCGAGGTCTAGCCTCGACTCCTTGCCCGCAAGCCGAGACCACGGTGTCTAGCCCTTAGATTCCTCTAATCGACTAGTAGTTAATTTCCGATAAGCAAACCGAATCTATTAAATTAAGAACTTGCAACTCGGTTCATACACGCTTAAGAATTCATCCTCGTTCGGCCATCGAAAGTTAGTTCATGACTGACGAAGGAAACACAAAATAGATGGTAACAGAATGACCCATGATCTAACTACTAAAATTAAACAAATGAAAATAGAAAGCTTGACGGCATTCCGGCGGCGTGGACGAAGCCCTATCACGTCACCACTCCACGTCTTCTTCCCTCCGTCTTACTGTGAAGAAGGATGATGGGTTATCCTGGAATTCTCGTGCTAGTGAAATCTCTCACTCTTCTGTTGAGTCGGCCAAATGTGTAATCTTGTGTTGGCTCTTTCCGACTCCCTTCATGGGTTGTCCTACTGTTTCCTTTTATATTCAGACTTTCGTGTGATGCAAGTTAAGCTAGCTGGGCTTTCCAAATCTTTCGAGATCTATCGTATCTTCTGTTTGTAAATTGATTTTGCGGATCCTGCGGGATTCTTCAAATCTTTCCATTTTGATCCTCCGCATTTTCTATTTCATTATGTCAGCAATCTACTTGTTGATCTCGATCTTTTATTTCTTTTCCTGAAATCAGCTAGATAAAAGGGTCAGAAAAGTATGCTGCATAGCATTGCGTCCTTTACTTTGCTATAGCTTTCGTGATGCTTTTTATTGCCTTTCGAGTTGCGGTCGGAATGCTATAGCATCGTATCAGCTTTGCTATACGTTCTTTAAAACAATGTAATTTTCTCTTCTTAACACATGTTCAGGATGTAAATGGTTTCCATCCTTTTGTTCCCTATATCATGAATATATGCCTTTTTACTTGGATTGTTTGCAGTTTAAGCTTTTATTCACCCTTCAATTCGGTCATGATGTACAGGGAAAACATGGTATAATTTGTGCTCATCACTTGCGTTTGTTATTTTTATGACTCTGAGTTTGTATCACGTATTGGCGTAATTTACCTTCTCTGATGAACCTCTCAATGGCGTCTCGAAGTTCATAACACTTATCCGTAGTGTGCCCCGGTCCATCGTGAAACACACAAAACTTGGATTGGTCAGTTGTGGGTCTAATTTGGGGAGGTCGTGGCCTGTCGGCTCTCTTCATCTCGGTCTGGGCTACTTCCTTCCAAATCTGGGAACAAGGGGCGTTCAAGGGTGTGTATCTTTCATACCTTGTTTTTGCTTCAGGTCTTCCTCCTTGAGTTCGACTATCTCGGTTCTTCGTTCGGTGGAGGGATTCTTCCTTTGGTTTACCGAGTTGATCCTTATCCTCGGGTGACATATTTCCCCTCTTCTCGGTTCCAACAGCATTGGCGATCTCCATCTGTTCTACGTCCAAGTACTCATTTGCTCGGGTACGAAACTCGGTGAGAGTATAGACTCAGTTCTTGAAAATATTCTTGGCCAATCGAGCAGGGGGTCCAAACCATCTATGATGCAGTGTATGTAAACATCTTCCGGGAGTGAGCGTACATGTAAAGCTACCTCTTTAAACCGATCTAGATATTTCTGGAGCGTCTCCCCCTTTTTCTGCTTGATTTTGCTCAGAGTGAATTGGGACTTCGGCTGCTTCTTACTAGTTGCGAAATTCAATTCGAATTTGCGTCCGAGGTCTTCAAAATTGTGCACTGAATTGGTGGGCAAGGTATGGAGCCACTTTTGAGCCGGTCCGGTTAACGTTGCTGCGAAAAGCTGTGATATGACCGGACCCTTAATCAATCGAACAAACATGAGCAGCTCGAACGTGTCGAGGTGAGTGCGTGGGTCCTGGGACCCATCGTACTTCGGGAGGTGCATCAAATCTAAATTCTTTGGATACGACGCACTGGCAATTTCCTCAGAGAAAGGGCTTCGGTTGAGATCGGTCAAGTACTTCATTTTATATTCTCTTGGGGAGCCCCGAGGCCGGGCTATTCTCTCCGCATCTCGGTCTTCAGGTTCCGAGATCCCTTCCAGGCGCAGCTTTTTCAAAGTCATAGTTCTGCCTGTATCCCGCCGCGCTGACCTCAATCCTCCACTATGTGATGGGCTACTGGTATCTTGTGTTATCCTTTCCTTCCTTCCTTGTGGGTCTTCACGGCCCCTTCTCTCATAAAACGTCTCGAACTTCTTAAATCATTCCTCCATCATCTGCTGTATTACCCTCAGATCTTCCTAGTGCTGGAGATTATTACGCTTTTCATTGTTCTCCATTCGCCTCAGCATTGACTCCTGTGCTTTCTGTAGGAGGATGACGTCTGGATTGGGAGCCGAGGTCTCTGTGGCTGCTAGGTCACGAGATTTGTGGACAACAGGAGGGGAGGACGCCATGTCAGAAATGTTCCCCTCCGAGATACCGTCCGACTACTCTTGAGCTTGATGGTGTTGATTAGCCTCGGCCTGTGGTGGATTTCCAGGCTAAGGGTTCTGACTACTGCTTCTAGTGTTAGCCATCGGTGGTCACGGGGATCGAAATTTAACATCCCCACGGTCGGCGCCAATGTTCTGGTATAAAACCCAGATGTCTAGCCGGATGGGCTAGTACTTTGATCTTGGATCGAGTGGCCCTGCTAGAGTATCTACTAGTCAGATATCCGGGAGAGCGGAGGATCACTATACACAAAATAAGCTCTTCGCCAAGGGGGATGGGGTTGTGTTTAGTGGGAGAGTGCACAGTGATGCTGAATGTAAATAGGTCTAAGTTAGAACGTGTGTACCTTAGGTAGGATATCCAGGATCTATCATGATTCATGGCCGTTATATCATATCCGAGATATGATTTCCGATATACTGATATTATAGATTGAAGACAGAATATCACCTAGAGGGGGGTGAATAGGTGATTTCAAAAATTCTTTTTCTTAAATCTCACGGTGACACAAGAATGAAGGATAGAGACAAGGAAGAGAATTGAACAAGAGAAGATTTATACTGGTTCGGTCTCAATCCACTGACCTACGTCCAGTCCCCAGAACTCCTGGGTTTTCACTATCTTTCAAATGTAATTACAGACTCTGTAAATGAAGGATGATCCCCTTACTTTCGGACTCCACTCCCCCTTACAAGTTGTAATTAATACACCCTCTCTTAAGGTTCCACAACCTTAAGTATAACTTACTGAATGAAATAAATAAGTGTTTAGAAACTCCTCACGAGTAGATAGAATGAACACTGAAGAACACTCAGAAATTAATGAAGTAGTTGAAACAGCGAATGAATCTGAAATCAAATTAATTGCTCAGAGTTTCGGTAGTTGTCCAAATTCAATGCTCTTCCTATTTATAGATGCTATCATTAATGACCATTGAGGAAGGTTAAGAATCAACCGTTGTGACTATTCAAGATAGCCGTTAGATAGATGAACGTTGTGTCTCAGTTTTTTCCGTTTGAATATCACAACTGGAATTTGTTGGGAAACATTCTCTTACATTCCTTTTGCATATCCGTTGTCTAATAGCATTTAATGTGCAATGAGATTGTCGGAGACGCTTTACTTCGGTCGAACAATTTAGCTGGTTTAGGTAGTTTCATTTAATGCTTCGTCGAGCAAATGCTTTATTCTAATCAGCCGGTAATTTGTATCTAATTAATCGAAACTCATCAATACAATCGGTTAAAAGCATTTGGTAAACATGATAAGTAATAATCAGATGAGATAAGTTAAGAGTAAGGATTTGAAGAATTATGCAGACGGAGTTTCAAAAACAGAGTCGTCTTTGCTTGAGCAACATTTGAGGCTTGCTCGGGCAAGCTTCTTTTGATGTGGTGAAAAATGTCTTCTTCACGCTGATGCTCGAGAGAGGATTTTTCCTTGCTTGGGCATGGTGCTCGGGCAAGATGATTATTGTGCTTGGGCAAGCTCTTTGATGTTCAGCAAAAAAAAAATTCCTTTCGTTGTTGCTCGAGCAATCTCAAAACCTTGCTCGGGCAAACTTCAGGCAGAAGCGATATGAAGAGGAAGTCTCACCTTGCTCAGGCACACCTTTTTCCTTACCTGGGCATAATGCTCGGGCAAGCAATTTTTAATGTTCGGGCAAGGTTATTAAGTGGGAGGAGGCACTTCGGATCAATGATGCTCGGGAAACCTTTTCAGTTTGCTCGGGCAGCTTGCTCAGGCAAGCATTTTTCTCTGCTTGGGCAAGACTACCTTGCTTGAGGATTTTTGCTTCTGTCTCGATGTTGCTCGGGCAGACCTGTGACCTTGCTCGGGCAAGGTGGTGCTTCCTGACGCTTTCAGGTGTTGTTTGGGCAAGCTTCATTCTGCCTTTGCCAGATGTTGCTCGGGAACGATTATGACCTTGCTCGGGCAAGGTTATGCTTCTTGATGCTTTCGATGGTTGCTTCAGGCATGATTACGTTACCTTGCTTTTCTTTCTTCACTGAAGTCTGATGTTGCTCGGGCATGATTACTAGAAATCTAATCATGCTTAATTCAATCCACTAGGAATTGTGATCATCAAAATATAGGAATTAACATTCTCCCCCTTTTTGATGATGACAATTCTTAGGATTAGATTCGAACATTATTGAATTAAGTATTGTAAAAAAAAATCAGTTATGCATAATCTGGATTCTCGTAAGGAAATCAGTAACTAATATATATATTGATTACAAGCAACATCATACATAGCAACAAGACAATCTTAAATAACAACAATATAATCCTAATCACCTACTCTCCCCCTTTGTCATCGCCAAAAAGGGGAGCCTGCGGAGAAGAAGATGAGGGTGCACTATCAGAAGAAACAGAAACAGATGGAAGAGGTACAGTAGAAGGATCAATAGGCGGGGCAACTGGAACAGAAGGAACAGGTGGACCTGCAGAGCCAAAAGGTGCATAAGCTGAGGGAGCAGGAGACGTAGTGAGTGGAGTAGCTAGATCATAAGATCCGTCAGGACCAAAGCTTGATACGAAATTATCGAGTGTGAAGTCAAATGAGTTGATAGCTTTGTGCAGTCCATATTGTTGTCGAGAAAGAGTCTCGAATTTCTCTCTTGATTTCCTCCGCCGATCATAGATAGTAGAGAAGCGTTTGTCCATTGACTCCTCAATCTCTGTCTTGAAATCTTGTAAGTCTGTATCCATCTGAATTCTAAACTGAGATCTCAACCCTATCATATCTTCTTGGAAACTTTTGATCATTGTCCTTGTGAGATCCTGATAAGCCATCATTGATTTATATATAGGAGCCACAGCTTTTTGAACTGTGACTTCGACAATGGTTTGAATGGCAGCCTGAGAGAAGGATGGCACTGTGGAAGAGGGTCCGGCTTTGGAGGACTCAGCTTCATCAGGAGGTTGGAAGGTAAATGGCTTAGAAACATCCGGTTGAGAGGAGGAGAGAGGTGCTTTGCCTTTGCTTTGAGATTGAGCTTTTGTGAATGAGATTCTCAAACTTTTCATGTGCTCTTTCCCAAATACTGGAAGGTACACCTCTTTGTCATCCGAGAGGTACCAGATATTTTTGACTTCTAAGATTCGAGAAACTAAGGAAGGATAAGGAATTGTAGCCCAAAGTTGAACCTTAGCCTCTGAGATAAATGTTATCATCTCCTCCAGAATCCATTTGTCTAAATCCCGTGGTTCCATAGCAATCAGAGAAGCAAATCGCTCAAAATCTTTCCTCACAAAATGTGTGAAGCTCTGACCTTTCTGAACAAGGCAGCGACTGTAGATATACCAGTAGTACCCCGTACTCATCCTTCATCATGGCCGGAGTAAGATTGATCTTCTTGCCTTCAACTTGAACTTCAGGAAATAAGATTTGATGGCATTCGACGTGAGAAAGTCGAGGGGGATCTTCCGGAATTTCCACTACTCCCTGACAGAGATTTGCCGTGATCTCCCAAAATACCAGATTAGAAAAGATTTGTAGTATAGTGTAACCTGGGTCGTTTCCCGATGAATTCACAATCGGTTCAATTCGAACAACAATAAAAAATCAAAACGATAGTTTTGGGGGTTTTTGATTTAAATTGATTAAAAACAAAACTAGACCGAAACCAAAATGAAATATGCGTAAATGATTAAAACGAGATTGAAACAGATTAAAAACAGTTAACCCAGAATTGGGATTCCATAACCTTCATTGGACAAACAGATACTAACCGAACTCGTGATTGATTCTGGACGAACCGAGATCTCTGCGTTCGTCCAGATATTCCCTCGACTAGACGATCGTCTAGCATTTGATCGAATACGTGGTGAGCTCGCTGTCCGATCGCACAACGCTCTCTCAGAACCCGGTCCGACCTATGTCCTTGGGATATCAATCTAGGTATTAAATCTAATACCTAATCCGCAATTATAATCGGATCCGATTAAAATAAACGAGACGATTCCAGATTACCGAATGAAGGGCATGTCCTCTCGGATTCTTGGAACCCTCAATCCATAGGTTAACCACAGAAACTTAGCCGAGCATGGCTAAGCAAAACGCAGATGAAAAGATGAAAAACGCGAAGAACATGAAGAACACTTCAGAGAATTTGAAAACTCCTATTTTGATCCACCAAAGTCTAAAAACGTGAATGAGAATGTGTTTGTGGGCTGCTGCCACACTTAACCTAAAATGGAAAACGAAAATGGGGCCCCAATCCAATTCAGCCCAAAATAGAAAATAATTAAATAAATGAGTTTTAATTACAAATTAAAACTCAATTAAAATTCCGACTTCGGCTCCAAAATCGACCGCCTCTTGTCCGAATTTGCCCTTCATGTCTTCATAAGAATTGTAGCCCTCTGAATCATCTGAAATATGAAACAAAAATGAGGCAAATCCGATGTCTGGTTCAAGAGTTATGGTAGGAATAGTGAAGCAATATAAAACTGGAATTTTATTATTAAAAATGGCTAAAACATAATAAAAGGCCCAAAGCCCAAATAAGTATAAAAGCCATTATTTATTAACTAAAGAGTCCTAAATTATTAATCAAGAGATAAAAAGAAGTGTATGAAATATTCAATTATCACTCCCAAAAGCACATTGAGATCATAAGCTGTGAGCTTGATTTCCTGATCTCGTACCTTAGTAATCAACACATCATCATCTGATTTGTTGACCTTTGCTTGCATGTGCATATTGTGGTAGAAGAGTCTCACAACTTCAGGGGAATACGGCTTATTTATACTCAGAAGAGGCATAAATTGAAGCAGCCAGTTTGTCAAGTCAAAATTAAACTTTTCTTTAAAGTGCCCCAAATCAACATATACAATTGGGCAAAATGGCCTTGATCCAAAATAATGATTAAACATCTGGAAATCATCAACAGCAATATTTCCAGTGATCATATTAGGCGAAGGTTCTGGTAGTTTACCATCCTGAGGTCGACTTGTTGAGGATTGTTCCTTTTTGTTTTCGAACCTTCGATTGGAATGAGAAGGAAACCTTCGACTTTTGCTCATGAGACCCTTGAGATATCTGACTAAGAGATGGTTTGAGAGGTCGAGGTTGATCTTCTACCGTTTTTCGTCCAACTTCATCAAATGGGCCTGGTGATCCAACTGACTTAGGAGAGGGTGGAGATGGAGATCGGTCTCGTTTGGATTTTCCAGTAGGTAGAGACCCAGTCTTCATTCTTGTCGTTGGTGATGTCGGAGTATCCACACTCCCCTTAGACTTCTCAGATACCTTCAATTTGGTGGAAGATTTCGTTTGTGCCGAAGATTTGGAGAGGCTCTATTTTGGAGGCTTGCCGGAAGTAGCGACTTTAGGCCGGTAGTGTCTTGATTTATTTGCCGGGGAGGATTTGGACGGTGATTTATCACTCGTACCAGCCATTTTGAAGAATACAATGAAGATTTGTAGAAGATTGGTCAAAGACATCGATGATGATGCCGATGATGAGGAGTCCGCGAAAGATGAAGAGAAAATGGAGGGAAATCTGAGAATCTGATCGGGTAAAACCGTTGGGTTTGATGGATTGAACATTCGAAACAGTTCAATTGGGAGTAAAGATTCGAAAACGGAAGTAACGGAAGAGGTAATTGAAAAGAGAGGGTTTAGGGTTTTGGATGGAGGAATTTGGGGAAAATGAACTTTGGCCGTGAAATGAAACGTTTGTCTTGTTTTGAAGACAAGGCATCCGACTTTGCTCGAGCAAAGTCTCGTGTTTGCTCGGGCAAAGTCCTTGCTTGAGCAGGCTTGATTGAGCAGGCTTTCTGTCTTGCCTGAGCAAGAACATGAAGGCCCAAAATTTTTCGGCGAGGCCCGTTCTTGCTCAAGCAAAGTTTCTAAGTTTGCTCGAGCAAACTTTCTCTCTTGGCCTTTTTCAACGCAACTTTTGCGAGTTTGTTCGAGCAAGGTGTACTGATATGCTCGAGCAACTTTTTCTCAGATGACCTCTGTTTTTCTTCATATGAACAGTATCCCGCAAAACATTAATAAGAACCTCCGATGCTAAAGTCAGTATTTGTAATTTAAAAATAAATTAATTAAGAGAGACATACTCACAACTCATTGGGATTAGCCATTCCCAATTCTCTCCGAATGAACAAAAATTGCTCCTTTGCTAGTGGTTTGGTAAAAATGTCGCCTAACCGAAGGTGAGTAGGAATGAACATCACTTTCACATCTTTCTTTTGCACATGATCTCGATGAAGTGATGTCTTACATCGATATGCTTGGTCCTTGTATGTTGCACTGGATTTTTCGCCAAGCTAATCGTGCTTGTGTTATCACACAGGATTGGAATCTCTTTCAGAAGGACTCCCAAGTCAGATAATTGTTGTTTTAACCACAAGACTTGTGCACAGCAACTTGAGGCTGCAACATACTCTGCTTCAGTTGATGATACAGCTACAGTAGTCTACTTCTTACTAAACCAAGATACCAGTGAGCCTCCGAAGAATTCACACTGTCCACTGGTACTCTTTCTATCAGTCTTGTAGCCAGCATGATCAGCATCCGAGTATGCAACCAGGAATTCTTGTTGACCTTTTGGAAACCAGAGACCCAATTCCTTTGTGTCTGAGAGATATCGAAAAATTCTTTTTACGTGTTCGGCATGTGATTCTTTAGGAGCTGATTGGAATCTCGCACACATTCCCACACTAAATTGTATATCCGGCCGACTAGCTGTTAGGTAGAGTAGAGAGCCTATAATTCCTCTGTACTTGGTTATGTTGAAGTTTTTCCCTTCTCTTCATCTGCATCCAACGATGCTGTTGAGCTCATTGGAGTGTCTGCACCATTACAATGCTCCAATCCAAATTTCTTGAGCAAGTCCCGGAGATACTTTGTCTGAGAGATAAATATCCCATCCTTCCGTTGTTTTATTTGCAGTCCAAGAAAATAATTTAACTCTCCCATCATTGACATTTCAAATTCTCCCTGCATCTTCTTAGAAAATTCCTCGCAAAGAGAATCATTAGTAGCTCCAAATATAATGTCGTCTACATATATTTGTACAACTAAAATTTCATTAACTTTATTAGTACGAATAAATAATGTTGTATCTGCCCTTCCTCTAACAAAGCCTTGTTCTAAAAGAAATTTGCTTAATCGTTCATACCAAGCTCTAGGAGCTTGTTTGAGACCATACAAGGCTTTCTTAAGATGATAGACATGATCCGGATGATGTTCATTTTCAAAGCCAGGAGGTTGTTCAACATATACCTCCTCCTGTATAAAACCATTTAGGAAGGCACTCTTTACATCCATCTGATAGAGTTTGAATCCTTTGATACACGCAAAGGCTAAGAGTACACGTATTGCTTACAATCTTGCTACTGGAGCAAACGTTTCCTCATAATCAATTCCTTCTTCCCCGATTATAGCCTTTGGCGACCAATCTAGCCTTATTTCGGACTATAATTGCAGATTCATCTCGTTTGTTTTTAAATACCCATTTAGTGCCAATGACCGAATGGTCTTTAGGCCTGGTACCAAATCCCAAACTTGATTTCTATCAAATTGATGTAATTCCTCTTGCATTGCTATCACCCAATCATTGTCTCGAGAGGGCTTCGTCAATCTTAGAGGGTTCTATGTGAGAGATGAAAGCAGAAAAGGTCACTTCATTTAAAGTGCTATTTCTTGTCCTTACTCCCTGATTAATATCACCTATAACTTGGTCCAGGGGATGATTCCTGATGAACTTCCAAGCTCTAGGTTGAGACTGATTAGGATTTTCCAAATTGTTTTGAGGACCACTTTCAAAAACATTTTCGGGATTTTCAAAAGAGGCAGGAGTGGTTTTTGAAAAGAATTGATTTTTGAAGATGTTTTCTTCATCATCAAGATCATCTATCTTAGATTCATGAATACAACATGAATTGACTCTTCAACTATGCGAGTGCGTTTATTAAAAACTCTATAAGCTTTACTTCTACTTGAGTAACCAAGGAATATACCTTCATCGGATCTGGGATCAAATTTTCCCAGATTATCCTTACCATTGTTATGTACATAACACTTGCATCCAAAGATGTGGAGATGAGCTAAGTTTGGTTTCCTTCCCTTGTATAGCTATAGTCTTGTTGAGTTTCTTCCGGAGATAGGCTCTGTTTGAAATGTAACTTGCAGTGCTCATAGCATCTGCCCAGAAGACTTGTGATGTTTGATTTTCGTTCAGCATTGCACGAGCCATCTCCGTTAGCACACGATTCTTTCTTTCAACCACACCATTTTGTTGTGGTGTTCTTGAGCCGAGAAATTGTGATTGATCCCATGAGAATCGAGAACTCTCCAAAAGCTTGATTCTCAAATTCACCTCCATGATCCGTTCGGATTGCTGTAATGCATATACCTTTCTCATTTTGCACCTTATTGACAAATATAACAAACATATCAAATGTTTCATCCTTAGAAGATAAAAATATGGTCCATGTATATCATGAGAAATCATCGACAATGACTAGAGTATATAAATTGCCACCAAGGCTCTTTACTCTTGCAGGTCCAACTAAATCCATATGAAGTAGTTGGAGTGGTCGATTGGTCGAGATTTCAGGTTTGTTTTTAAAAGATGATTTGGTTTGTTTACCCTTTTGACAAGAATCACAGATCATATCATTTTTAAAACGTAATTTGGGTAAACCAACAACTAAATCTTTTCTTACCAACTTGTCTAGTTGAAACATGTTTACATGAGCCAAACGCTTATGCCACGACCAACTTTCATCCAAGTTGCTAACAAAGCATTTTTCGGGACTTACTTTAGGTAAATCTAAGGTATAGCAATTACCCTCTCTAGGAGCTTTAAATAATACCTTAAGTTTACCTTTATCAATCGGGAGATCATCTTTGTTGACAATGAGGCATTCTTCTGAATCAAATATGATCCAATTATTCTTGTCAGCGCTTTGGCTCACACTCAGGAGATTGTGGCAGAGACCTTCAACAAGATACACATCTTTGATTAGAGGTCCATCCTTTGTACCGATTTCGCCAATTCCAGTAATCTTTCCGGATTGGTCTCCTCCAAAAGTGACCTTGCCACAATCCTTTGATTTCATTGCCACAAATTTGTCGTCTCTCCGTCATGTGTCTTGAGCATCCACTATCAATATACCACTTGTTGATTCTTGATGCTCTTAAACACACCCGCACATCGATAAAATTAAACCTTAGGTACCCATTTTCTTTTGGGTCCTTTGTGGTTAGTTCGTCCCTTAGGAACATAGGTTCCCTTAGGCACCCACTTATAGTTGCCAATGGTCTATCTCTTCTATCCTTTTTGTGAAAACATGATGAAGTGTTGTGACCTTTTCGATTACAGTAACTACAGTGAGCAAAGGGATTTGAGGAATGAACAAACTTTTGAAAATAATTTAAATATGACTTTCCTCCTCTTTTCTTCCTTCCTTTCCTTTTATCAAAAATGGGATTATAACCAATGCCTGATCGATCATTTGTAAATTTTTGTGCTTTCAAAATAATGTTGAGCATTTCACTTCCCTTAGTGAACTTCTCAAGTGCTTTCGTAAGAGATAAGTTCTTTTTCTCCAAATCCAGGCAATCGTCACAAATTAGATTTTCACAAGAGAGATTTTCAACTTGTAGCTTGAGAGTCATATTCTCCTTTTCGTGGTTATGCATTCCTCAACTACCTTTTCAAATTCAGTTTGTATTTCATTATATTCATCAAACAATTCATCATAGGTAGGTTGTGAATCATATACCTCTTTGTCATGATCCATTTGTTCTTCCTCTCGCCACAAGACAGGACATTTGCTATTTCTTTCTCTTCCTCACTTTCATCTTCTCGAAGAGCTATATCCCCAAATGCCCGATACATAGGCCTTCTTTTTGAAGTGATTGAATCTTTTCTTCTTCTCTTTATCATTATCCTTCAACCGGGGACATTCGACTTGTAATGTCCGGCTTCTCGCATTCGTAGCAGATAATTTGATCTTTATCTTTGAAATCTCTTCTGTTGTTACTGGAGCTTCCTTTCTGAAATCTACTTCTGAACCCTTGACCTTTTCTGTAGAACTTTTTAAATTTCCTCACGAATAGCCCAATCTCATCATCATCATTTTCATCTTCCTCTTTGTCTACCTTCTCCTTTTCAGCATTTAGAGCAACACCTTTGCTCGGTAGGATTAGCTTCTTCTAGTTCCTTTTTAAACTTCAGCTTGCTTTCGTATTCCGATAGACTCCCAAAGAGTGCAGCGACAGACATCATTGATTCTCCACGGGTCTCTTCAATTGCTGTGACTTTAGCTTCCCAATCTTTTGTCAAGACGTTGAGAATTTTTCTGACTTGAGGGCCTTGTTCATACGTCTTTCCCAAAGCCGAGAGTTGATTGACAAGATGAGTATAGCGAAGTTGAAACTCAGCAATAGTCTCTCCATTCTTCATCCGAAGAAGATCGTATTCAGTGGTCAGCATGCTGATACGATTTTCTTTAGTGCCACTGGTTCCCTCATAAGCCACCTCCAGAGCTTTCCACATTTCCTTGGCAGTTGACAAATTGCTTATTCGAAAGTACTCCTTTTGACTGAGAGCACTTTGCAACATTAAAACGGCCTTGCTATTAAGAGTAATATTTCTCTTATCATTTTCATCAAACTCCTCCTCTGACTTTGGAACTGAAATGCCCCCTTCAGTCTTGGTAGGGATATAGTCTCCCTTTTCTATGACTCGCCAGAGGCCATATTCAGTAGCTAGCACGAACACTCTGAACTTTGCTTTCCAGAATGAATAATGTTCTCCGTTGAAGCCAGGTGGACAATTGATAGATGCCCCATCAGGTAATATTCCTTCCATGATCTATCTCGGGATGTTAAGCCCAACTGAGAAACCTGGCTCTGATACCAAAATGAAGACAGAATATCACCTAGAGGGGGGTGAATAGGTGATTTCAAAAATTCTTTTTCTTAAATCTCACGGTGACACAAGAACGAAGGATAGAGACAAGGAAGAGAATTGAACAAGAGAAGATTTATACTGGTTCGGTCTCAATCCACTGACCTACGTCCAGTCCTTTAACTCCCGGGTTTTCACTATCTTTCAAATGTAATTACGGACTCGTAAAACGAAGGATGATCCCCTTACTTTCGGACTCCACTCCCCCTTACAAGTTGTAATTAATACACCCTCTCTTAAGGTTCCACAACCTTAAGTATAACTTACTGAATGAAATAAATAAGTGTTTAGAAACTCCTCGCGAGTAGATAGAATGAACACTGAAGAACACTCAGAAATTAATGAAGTAGTTGAAACAGCGAATGAATCTGAAATCAAATTAATTGCTCGAGTTTCGGTAGTTGTCCAAATTCAATGTTCTTCCTATTTATAGATGCTGTCATTAATGACCGTTGAGGAAGGTTAAGAATCAACCGTTGTGACTCTTCAAGATAGCCGTTAGATAGATGAACGCTGTGTCTCAGTTTTGTCCGTTTGAATATCACAACTGGAATTTGTTGGGAAACATTCTCTTACATTCCTTTTGCATATCCGTTGTCTAATAGCATTTAATGTGCAATGAGACTGTCGGAGACGCTTTACTTCGATCAGAACAATTTAGCTCTGGTTTAGGTAGTTTCATTTAATGCTTCTGTCAGAGCAAATGCTTTATTCTAATCAGCCGGTAATTTGTATCTAATTAATCTGAAACTCATCAATACACTTTGGTTAAAAGCATTTGGTAAACATGATAAGTAATAATCAGATGAGATAAGTTAAGAGTAAGGATTTGAAGAATTACGCAGACGGAGTTTCAAAAACAGAGTCGTCTTTGCTTGAGCAACATTTGAGGCTTGCTCGGGCAAGCTTCTTTTGATGTGGTAAAAAATGTCTTCTTCACGATGATGCTCGAGCGAGGATTTTTCCTTGCTTGGGCATGGTGCTCGGGCAAGATGATTATTGTGCTTGGGCAAGCTCTTTGATGTTCAGCAAAAAAATACTTCCTTTCGTTGTTGCTCGAGCAATCTCAAAACCTTGCTCGGGCAAACTTCAGGCAGAAGCGATATGAAGAAGAAGTCTCACCTTGCTCAGGCACACCTTTTTCCTTACCTGGGCATAATGCTCGGGCAAGCAATTTTTAATGTTCGGGCAAGGTTATTAAGTGGGAGGAGGCACTTCGGATCAATGATGCTCGGGCAACCTTTTCAGTTTGCTCGGGCAAGCATTTTTCTCTGCTTGGGCAAGACTACCTTGCTTGAGGATTTTTGCTTCTGTCTCGATGGTTCTCGGGCAGACCTGTGACCTTGCTCGGGCAAGGTGGTGCTTCCTGACGCTTTCAGGTGTTGCTTGGGCAAGCTTCATTCTGCCTTTGCCAGATGTTGCTCGGGCACGATTATGACCTTGCTCGGGCAAGGTTATGCTTCTTGATGCTTTCGATGGTTGCTTCAGGCATGATTACGTTACCTTGCTTTTCTTTCTTCACTGAAGTCCGATGTTGCTCGGGCAAGGTTCCATCTTTGCTCGGGCATGATTACTAGAAATCTAATCATGCTTAATTCAATCCACTAGGAATTGTGATCATCAAAATATAGGAATTAACATAGATAATAGCGGGATTACCCAATATCATCGGAGTATCCCGTGATTGGGCATGTCCCTTAATGGGCCACATCAACGTTGGGCCTGATGGGGATCCGTAACAATAAGCTTTCTTGATTTGTTCATGCATGTGTTATGAGTAGTGGAGACGTAGAAATTGAGCAAGCTTATGGTAGAACAATTTTCTTGAGTAGAATTTGAGCGATACACTTATTTACCCTATACACTTGAGAGATTGATTGAGGGTATCCCTTAAGAGACTATCTTGTGTGATTAGCATCATTGATTGAGATTTCCATGATTTGTAATTTGAGATGAAAGGATTTTGGTCTTGATTGCTTGGTCTTTTGAAGCTTTGTGCTCCTTATTCAAATTTTGCATTGTTAGCAATTATTAGAAAAGAATAGTTTTTCCTTTTAGTCTTTTTCTTTAAATTTTGCTCAGGAGTGCAAAAAGATAAGTGTGGAGGAATTTGATAATTGAATATTTCATACACTTCTTTTTATCTCTTGATTTATAATTTAGGACTCTTTAGTCAATAAATAATGACTTTTATACTTATTTGGGCTTTGGGCCTTTGATTATATTTTAGCCATTTTTAATAATAAAATTTCAGTTTTACATTGCTTCACTATTTTTACCATAACTCTTGAATCAGACATCCGATTTGCCTCATTCTTGTTTCATATTTGAGATGATTCAAAGAGCTACAATTGTTATGAAGACATGAAGGGCAAATTCGGACAAGAAGGCGGTCTATTTTTGAGCCGAAGTCAGATGTATATTTTTGGATTTTTAATTGGGCTCGAATTTTGTAACTTAAGCCCATTTTTATTTCTTTTCCGTTTTGGGCCTGAAATGAATTGTGGATTGGAGCCCCATTTTGTTTTTGCCATTTTAGGTTAAGTTAGATGGCAGCCACAAACACTTTTGTCATTCACCTTTTTACACATTTTCGGATTAAACACAGAAGTTTCATTTTCTCTGCAATGTTCTTCGTGTTCCTCGTCTGTTCTTCATTTTTTCTAGCAATGTTCGGCTAAACTTCTGTGATTAACCCAACGTTGAGGATTCCATGATTCGTCCAGAGAGCTTGTGCTTAATCGGTAATTTAACTCGTTTTTGTTTTCATCTTTTCGGATTCGATTTCTGGAAATAGTTCGAATATTAGATTTAATATTCGGTTTGGTTTATCCCAAGTATGCGAGTTCGAACTAGGTTTCGGTGTTACCGTGCGATTGCATAATGAGACGCCACTGTTCGGATAGATGCTAGGCGATTGTCTAGTCGAGGGATTTTCTGGACGAACGCAGAGATTTCGGTTCGTCCAGAACCAATCTTGAGTTAGTTATATTTCGTTCAATGATGGAAGTCTCTGGAATCTGAATGTTGGGTTGATCGATTTTAATCTGTTTCTGTTTATTTCATTCTATTTATGTTTATTTCGTTTTTATTCTGTTTGAACCAACCCCCCCTCCATTTTTACTGTTCTGTTTCGCTGTTACTGTATGTCAATTCAAACCTGTTGTGAATTCATTGGGAAAACGACCTAGGTTCCCTATTTCTGCAAATCATTTTCGAACTTGATTATTTTGGGAGATACGGCAAATCTCTGTCACTCTACATGTAAACGTCATCATGCAATCACACCAAGCAAGTGATACCGACATATACCGAATGAATTCAGATATATATACTCAAGTCTTGAGTGACGATATCGTAGAAGGGGTATGGTGAAACCAAATCCAAATATTGCAGGATTTGTGTGGGGATACTTTATCCTGAGCCGAGCCACCAGCATTACAATCACCATTATTAGGGAGTCAAATAGGAAATATCAAATAAAGTAGAAAAATGGAGGGAAAAAGAGAATTAATTTATAAAGAGACGAGGTATGTACTTCCTCCATGGATCCACCAAAGACTATAACTGAGGAATTGGTTGCATAAAATTTATGTTGCATTTTATTTTCTAAATCATTAGATGTATCCTTCATTTCCTGTGTGGACAAAGATGGGAGCTTTACCCGATGCCTCTGCTGGTTCAGCAGACGAAGAAGAAGATGAACAGTATCCACCATCAATCGCCTCCTCTGCAGTTTCAAACATTACCATTTGATAATGATGATGATGATGATGATAAACGCACAGCTGTCATGAGAAATCACGGAGTTAAACAATTTGTTAAGTTAAGGCTGGAATTGCTCAATTGTTAATATTTGAGGCGCGGAATTACAGCTTTAAATATTTTTAGGCGCTTAATAGACCTCCAAAAAAATTGGCGGTACTTTTTCTCTAAATTTATCCTAATTTAATTTGTATTATTTTAGAGGATATTGATTCTATCTACTTTATTTTTTGCTTGGATTTCATACCACAACACTAGGAAAAAACTTTTAATTCATAATGATTAATTTATAGCGGTTAAAATAAACCGCTACAAATATGAGAATTTATAACGGTTTATATCGAAACGGCTATAAATTTGCAACATATGACTAGTGTCAAATGGGACATTAGTTCGTGAACAACATTTGTAGTGGTTATTACAAAATATAGCACCATATTTGTGGCGGTTATTTTGTAACGGTTTATTTACAAAAACCGCCACAAATGTGGTGCCAATGGCTCGCTATTAGTGACGGTTTATTTGTAGCTGTTTATATGAAGAAAAAAACAATTGCTACAGAATACAAAGAGTCCATATATTTGTAATGGTTAAACACAAAAACCATTATAAAATGTCAAGAGTCTGAACTTTTGTAGTGGTTATAAAAAACTGCTAAAATATTTCATGATGGACAAGATAGAGTTTCTTCATTTATAGCAATTGAGATAGTGATTTTCATTAAACAGTTGCAAATATAAATAATTTGTAATGATTTTTTAGTCAAACCACTACAAATATAAAATCTGAAAATTATGAAAAAAAAATACAAAAAAATAAATGACAACATTTTGTAGCGGTCTCTAGGAAGAAACGGCTACAAAGGAAAGTGTAATTTATTTTCTAAAAAGACCATTATTTCGTAAATGATACTTTCATCTTTCTATTTTATATAAAGATACACCCACACATATATTATAGGCGAATGGGGGAATGGAATTAATGCTCCTTTACATGATGACGTAAATTGAAACGGTACTTTCATCCATCGTTTCATTTTATTTGTTTTCTTATATATTACGCCTGCTTTGACTAATTCCATCTTAGCCCTATACATGCTCTCACACACACTATAATTACTACTTCTACTTTTATATATTTTACTATTATTACCCCCAATTACCATCATGACTGATTTGACCTATTGGCTTTTATTTAATTTATTTAAAAAAAAATAAGTCTGTAGTGGTTTTAGTAGATAAACTGCTACAAAGTGTATAGTTTTAAAATTTAAATATTTCAAATCCTGCTTGTAATATCCTGAATTTTGGGATTAGAGACTTGAAAAATAAGTCTAAAGTGGGCAGACAACTAAACCCGGTTCAGGAAGAGTCTCAAAAATGACGAGAGATAGGAAGCCTCTCAGGGACTAAGTAACTAAGCTATACAGGTCAATGGACCTAATGTGTATAAACCGTGGAATTAAAATGTCAATGGAAAAAGGGGCACAGAGGACCCATACGGTATAAATTTGGTTGGAAAAGATGCCACATAACTATGTCCTAAGGTATAGGACAATTAGTTGAGTGAAAATATGCCGGTATAAGTAAGTATACAGCATGTTCAGGGCGATCAGGGATGCCCTGCGTTTTTTAAGATAAGGAGTCAATGTAATCACTACTAGAGGACACGTGTCACTGTGAGGTTAAAAAGTAAAAAGGTAAGTAATGATTATAGAGGTAGAAAATTCAATTCCTTACCCCTTTCGTCCACCCAGGAGAGAGAAGGAAAAATCAGATGATTTTATCCATACGCAGACCCAAACACAAAACACGGGTCCCACATGATGTTAACCGGTAGAAAGGGGACCAATAGGGACGGGTAAGGTGCTTCTTTTGAACTAAATGAGACAAATGTGGGGCTATACTGGGAAGTCAAGGAGGCGCCACATATGTATGTCCATTCAGGGGAAAATATATGAAAAGTTGAAGAAAAGTACAAAGGAAAGCACCTGGTTGACTAGCAGGGCCCAGTAAGGACCGGTAGAAGGAGATTGGACTGAATAGAGTGGAAAAGCCAGATAAAATAGATGAGGGCAGATTTGGTGGGGTCCCTTATGCGCCACCTAGCCCTTAAAATGATTAAAAATTTACTTGGAGGAAAAGAAAAGTAAAATCAGTCCAAAAATCAAAGAGCGGGTCCCACTTTCTGGATAAAAAGGGAATAAATCAGATAAATTGGGAAAAATAAAATAAAATCAAGGAATCTGATTTGTGGGCCCAAGATGGCGCCACCTATCCCTAGGAAGAGTCTAGAGAACTTGGGGTAAAAGAAAAGAATAACAAAGAAGTTTCGGATAATTTTCCATAAATTCCGGGCCAAAGTAGGTAATTTTCCCCAAATGAAAAAGTAAATATCTAGATATTTTCATGGAGGATACGCCACTTGGCAGATCAGGGAACACTCTGGATTTTCTTGGAGAAAAAGTCAAAAAGCCAGATGAATTCCATTAGTTACTGGACAGGGTTTTACTACAGTTATTTGGGACTGACTGGCTACATTTTCATCTCTATTAAAGGACACATACTTTCTCTTTCTTATCTATGAAGGGTGAAATTTCCAGAGAAAGAAAGAGAAAGGTTCAGCCAACCTCCATAGCTAGAATCAAGCTCCAAACTTCATAGATCGTCAACCGAACTTCCAATTCAGGTAAACACCGAAAACCCGAACCTTTGAACTTGAACTTGTGATTTTCGTTCAAGGGGTTGGGGCATGGTGTTGCAATCTGATTTTGGTGTTCTTGATGGTCACAATGGGTTTAAAACATGATTTTGTATGGGGATAACCTATGATTTGATTTTCCGAACTCAAAAACACCGAAAAACCTCTAAGAACAAGTTTGTTGTTAATTCTGGAAATTCTGGCAGCAGACCTTCAACTGGGTTCTACAAATAGTAAATGAACTTTAAATAATCTTATATTTTACAGGAAGAAATTACACTTCCTGAGATTCACCGTGATGTATAATTTTGTATCATTCGGATTTTTATACTAAGAGATAAAATTTGCTAAACTGACCCAGAAGCATCAGGCCGAATCTGGACCAGGGAGTAGACAAATGGCTACACGCCAAAATACATGTCCTTTTGGGTTCTGGAAATATTTTTCCTGGAACCTAAACATTTCAATGGTTCAGATGGCGCTGGTTTCATGCAAATATGATTTTTCTAGAATTTATTAAAAGTGTTTTAAGTTGGGTAAAATTTCCTGGATTCTCTGGAAACTTGGTGTTAGGCTCGGTTTTGAAGGAAATTGTGAGGGTATCTTTGGAAAATACTCAAACAAATTCTTCTTGTGTTATTTAGGGTCAAACAATATTTTGGAGAGCTAGTGGGCCACTTAAATTTATAAGGCGATATAATTACACACCAGTAGTAACCACTTTACTCCGGCACTTTTATGTGTTTTGATGTATGTATTGTTGTGTCATATGTGTGTTTTTGTATTGTTTTGCCAAATATGCATACAGAACATGTTTGTGATTGTGTCCCTAGCGCTGAGGGTGCCCGCTGGGGTTTGCTTATGTGGTGACTCAACGGAAACGGGTTTGTGATAATTTTTTTCAAAATCTTTGATTTCAATGTTTTATTTTTTTCTTCTTATAAAATTGATACTAACTTTTTTTTTCTAATCGAGAACTTTAAGGACATTTCCTCAATATTCTATCATCATCAAGTTTTCTTCCATAATCAAATATTATTTAGTGGATAACATAATAAGTCCTTAAGATAATCATTTTTTTCCAAATATTAACTATTATCATTTAATATGTCACTTAAATAATAAAATATTCAACATAATATTATAACAATGGACTCAAATTATAGTTTTGATTTTTTTTTCAATTTTGCAATATTTTGTAAAACCGCTACAAATTTTGATTCAAATTCACCCTAATTATTTGGCGCAATTTTTAAAATTTCATCTAATATTTGTAAAACCCTACAAAATTTTGGTGCCAATTTTTTAAAAATCCGTCATCTCAGTCATATCTTGTAGCGATGACTCAAATCCGCCACCAATATATTAGCAGTTTTATTACTCTGCTATAAAACAACTTGTCATGGTGCTTTTTATAACAATGTTTATGACCGCTACATATGTTTTTAGTAGTAGTTAGTGTTAGTATTTAAGTGTCCTAGAAACTGAAAGACCTGGCAATCACCCAAGATGGGGGGTGAATTGGGTGTTTGATTAAACTTTGGTTACTTTGAAATTCTTTTCGAGACTTACTGAAAGTTGTTTGAGTGACAGAAATAATTTATAAAGTGATAATCAGTCATTCAAATATATATCTTTGGAATTATATGTGTAATACCCGGATTTTAGCAAATCTGGAATTCTTGAGATAAGAGAAATTAATGAATATTTTGATGAAACAAATTCATGAGTTTAAAACTATTATAGAAAATTGTTATAATTGTCGATTAAATTGTCGAAAAAGTTACAGAAAAATCAGATGAACATAATGACTAAAAATGCAAGAATGGTGATAAAAACAGTCTAAAAACATTATGATAAATACTGAAAGATCATGAAAGATTATGAGAAAATTATGGGAGTATTATCTTTAATTATAAGAATTTAATAAATTATTTTAGAGGAAATAACATGAAGAAATGTTTAAAAAGCATTCCAGAATCATAAAGTAACTTTATGGTGTAGACATTTTTAATATTTTACATAGAATATAAAATGACAATGTCAATTATAAAGTTTGTAAGATAATAATATACTGTAAATTATAAAATTATCAACCATTGGTAAGAGAATGATTAGATAATTACTAGCTAATTGATTTAGTAAAATAAGAGAAATATAGAAAGTTAAATTTATGGTAAAATCCTTAATTAAGAGATTAAGACTGGTAATTAGCATAAAATATACTTACTAATTATGATAAAAAGGATTAAGGAAAAAATTAGTAAAGATAAATGTATGAAGAAATCTAATCCTAAAAAGATCACTAAACGAAGAATTTAGGCTCGATTAAGCCTTAACGAAGGTGGGGTAAAACAGAATTTTTGGTAAAACATATTATATTTTTTAAAAATAAAAAAAATTATGAAAAAATAATTAAAACTGAATTTTAAAATGAAGGGGCCGAAATTCTTGGTATTTTTAATTAAAATGAATTGTTTAAATAATTAAAATGATAATTAGAATAAAATAATAATATAATGCGGTGAGTCAGCTTATAGGAAGACCGAGGGGAAAAGTCAGAAATAAATTCTACAGGTAAACCAGAGGTAAAAGTCTTTGCAGAGTGATCAAATTAAGAACAAGTAAATTTTTACACGAAGAAAGAATTTACCAGACGTTGATTTCCGCAACCAAAAACCCTAATTCCTAATAAGACGGAAAAAGCCGATCAGATAGAGTAGAGCCGAGATAGGCAAAGTGAGAACCTATAGGAACAATTTCGTGTTTTCAAACACGGGATTAAGTTAGGCAACAACTGGACGTTTTACGATTGGTGAATTATTGTCCGAGAAGTTGGTTCTATCGGAAGCGATTTCCGTAATCGACGCGTTTGTCCGAATATCTTCCGACGCACCGGAGAATACCTGGATATGATCAAAAAGAGGATCAAAATAGATAATATGAAAGAGGATGAAAAGATCTTCAAAGTTACATGCCCGAATTTTTGAGTTTCGCGAAATCGCGAAACGGACACCGATCGAGTAGCTTTATCGGGTGGAGGCCATAAAGCAAGAGTCATCATTGGATGACAACTCATTCTTTGACTTTTGGACCTCTTGGATGTCGGCCAAGACCTTGGATGGCCAAGATTTCATCTCACAAAACCCTAGATCTAACGGTCCAGAAACAAAGCAGAAAATTCCCTTTACGTCCCGAATTTTCACTATAAATACCCCTCCCCTCTTCTTGAAAATTCACACCATTCTTCTCTCTTGCTTGGCCGAAATCTTAGAGTGAGAAGCTCTGCAAAAATTCTGCCTAGCTCCGAGTAAGTTCTTCTGCCCTTAGCTTTTAGTTTCGGTAGTTCTTTCGGTAGTTATAGTAGAACTGTTGTTTTGATCTAGGAAGTTTCAGAATATATTCCTATACTTGTTTTTAAGCCTCATTGCATTGAAAGATGCCCGACGAGGTAAAACCTAGTGGGGATAATTTTGAAATGGAATAAGGTCAAAGTAACGAAGTTCGCGAAATTCCGCCAAATAGGGGTAGTAGGGGCAAAATGGTCTTTTTCACCTAAAATGCCTGTTATGCTGCCAAATATTCATAAGTGTGTTATTATTCTGATTAGAATACTTCTGACGTCGAACCGCTGTCGAAATTCCATCGTTCCGCTGTTTGCCGCTGTTTCACTGTTTTACGTACGGCCGTCAAAAAGTACCGTTTTTAGCCGGAAGAGCCGGATATCTGCAACTAAGGTACGGACGCGTACTGTAACCCTAAATCTATGCTGCTTATATACTTTTGCGTTATAGATACATTCATAGACTGAGGTTCTGTTGAGAATCGTCGAGATACTTACTGAGCCTTTACCCACGGATTATAGTATTGGTAATGCCGTTTGAGTTATTCCTAGCGCGAGGACACGTTAGTGGCGTGGCTTTCGGATATGTGCAGAACTAGTCAAGAGAGACTTTACATACTACCGCTTTGTGCTTATGTTCGGTCCATGTTATTGATCATACATCCGCTGTTTGCTTTTGTGATGATATCTTTGTATTGAAACGAATATCGTTGTACGTATCTTGTTTTATTTGAGCATAAGGTTAACCGTTAAGCGAGATCCATATGTGGAATGGATCTCTCGTAGCATCGTGGTCCGGAGGACCGATGTTTGGCGATCGAAGCAAGCGCTGAAGTAGGCCAAGACGTGTCTACATTATTTATCGTTTTCTTTAGTTTCCTTAACTTTTGAGAATTTCGGATGACCGTAATCCGATACATTTACACTATGGTCCATATTTTGAATGTAATGTAAATTACTTACTCGCTCCAACGCTCTACTCTGATTACTCTGCTTGAAATATTTGGAAACGTTTTTAAAAAAAAATCCGCCGTTTTCAAATGGGATGTTACATTTTTGGTATCAGAGCAGTAGTCCTGGCATTGATATCACTATGTTATTACGGACAGTATGGTAGGACAGTTAAGGCTAGTCTATGTGGGTGTGGCGAATCGTCGCCATAGAGTTGGTGAGGTCCCCATGATAGACACTTATCCGCCATTACATTCGGTTAACGGAGTTATGTTCAAATTAGCTTTTTTCAAAAACTTTGAGCACTTTTTGGAAAATGAGTATTGATATGACCTAGTGCAATGTGTAGAGATTAACAGAGACGATAATCCGTTCGTTTGGCGGTATGGGAGATGGAATCGGACCGCTAGGAAGTCGGTGGGGACCGAGATGATAGGAAGAAGACTGAACCCTAATCCAATCTACCCTCCACCGGAACCGAGCTTGTACAACCCGTACCGCCCCAAAGATACGATTATGTACCAGCTTATGACGTTGACTATCTTTGTTACGGACCCCGATAACTCCGAACCCCAGTATCACCCCGGACCGAAATACCCGGATTATATTTACGATCTCGAACCGGTAGAATCAGAGGAAGACCCGGAACCCATGTATTTTGAAGATGCACCCGTTGCAACCCCTGATAGTTCAACTCACTCTTCTTACAGAGGAGACAACTTCGATTTCCGGACATCCAAAACCTCGATACCGAAGAAGTCACCCTTGACGATTTTCACTTCGTGTTGGGCGATGTACGGCCTTAACCCAACAATTAGAATCATTTTACTTGTTTGCGAACAGTCTACAAACACTTCGAAGGAAAGGTATTTGACCTTCCTTCACTTGGTTCAAAATTCTCAAAACCAGAGGAACCCACATTCGCCTGGAGACTGGGTCAGATCCACTCTCTTCTGTTTCCCTGTGACCCGTTTTTGGGCTAGAATCACTAACGAACTGCTGGACGAAGGCCCTATTGTAGGCGCTCGTATCTATCTTCGTTATCTGAAAAGCATAGTGCACCAGCACATGTAGAAAGAGCGAGACGGTGAAAGAAAGCTGTGGAACCATAGATAGAGGCTATATAGTATATTATTGTTTTAAAACTCTCTAAATGCCCTGAGAGATTGTGAGATATTCTGTTAGAATAAAAGGGATTGTAGAATCTTGTATAGTTTAGGATATGGCCAACGTCGAGGTCAACTTGTACAAATAAGATGCATTAATAATATATGTTGTGGACGAGGCCAAACTAGAGGTAGAGGACGTGGTCGAGGCAGACAGCCTCAAAGAAATCCAACACCCGAGCTCGAGAATAACCAACCTGAGTAGACGGAGTTACAAGAAGTGAAGCAAATGCTGCAAGAGCAAAGAGCTCTTATTAATGTACTCCTGGAAGAAAGACAAGCCAGAAATCAACAAAATGAAGAAGAAAGGAACGACACTGAGGAAGAAGACGAAGATGAGGACAGACGGACAGAAGAGGCCGATGAGTTAGAGGGATCTCGATCACCTTCGCCTGATAGAGCTTTGGTAGTTCTACCTCAACGAAATAGAGAGGTGGAAGCCACGCAACATTGGGTAACTCAATTCTGTAAATTGAAACACCCGGTTTTCCGCGGAAAGACTAATTTAGCTGAAGACTGGCTGATGAGATTAGATAAGATCTTTGAGGTCTTAGACTGTCCTAAAGACCGCAAGGCCCAGCTGGCAATTTACAAACTGGAAGGAGATGCCGACCGTTGGTGGAAGACCGTGGCAGTGACATTGCGAGCACGCGTTTGCCCTGTGACTTGGGAGAAGTTCTTGGAAAAGTTTAACGAACAATATTTCCCTCCTCGTTACAAGTAATAAAAGAGTCGAGTTCTTACATATTCGACAAAACCATGATGAGTCATTCGAGGATTACTTCGCCGATTCACCAACCTATCTCGATACTCGTCATATCCGAAGACCAACGACAACGAAAGCGGAAGGCGAGTCGATTGGTAGATGGTCGAGGTTTGAGATTCGGGAAAAGCTGGTGTCACAAAGCAATTTCCGGATCGATTCAAGCGATAGAATCATGCCGTCGGTCGAGCGTAATCGAAAGAGCTCGGGAGGATCGACATCTCAACAACAAGCAACAACAACAACAACAATGCAAACCGTGGCGGGTCAAGTCGCGGAGGTTCCTCGCATAAGAGGAAGGCACCATGGAACAACTCCTGAGGCGGAGGCAAGAAGCCGTTCCAACAAGGGCAACAAGGTTATCCCGGTCAAGCAGGAACCCAAACTTGCCCAAAGTGCAGAAAGGACCATCTCGGAGCCAGCTGTGATGGGAAGCCGATCTGCTACAAGTGCCAAAAACCTGGGCATATTAGCCAGAACTGTCCAGAGATTGCAGCGGTGGCAAGACCGCAGAGCCAAGGCCGGGTTTTTGTGCTGACTGATACGGAGGCCAGAGAGTCTCCGGAGATGGTGCAAGGTATTGTTATTATCAACGGAAATCTGCAAGCATTGTTTGATACGGGTGCTAGCCATTCGTTTATTTCCTATGATTGTGCAAATCATCTAGGAATACATGCCTCTAGATTGTCTTATGATCGATAGTATCTACACCACTTGGCTTGAAATCCTTAGCTTCGATGCATGTATTGATTGTACCGTGAGCATTGATGGACGAGTTTCAAAAGTGGACCTTATCCGACTGCCACTTCATGGCATAGATGTCATACTCGGGTTGAATTGGCTAGCAATGAGCGGTGCGATGATCAACTGTAGCAGCAAGAAGATAACGTTCTTCGATTCACCAAGAGAGACAAAGTTGATGTGAGCCTGAATTTTCTCTCGCTACGGAGGCCGACAGATGCATGAAGGAGGGATGCCAAGCATATATGATCTTTTTCTCGGTTAAAGCTGAAGCAGAGCTTTCACTTGAAAACATTCCCGTTGTAAACGAGTTTCCTGACGTGTTCCCGGAGAATCTCACCGAGCTACCTCCTACGAGAGAAGTCGAGTTCACCATTAAATTGATGCCTGGTACAGGATCAATTTCAAAGGCGCCGTATCGTATGGCTCCAAATGAGATGCAGGAATTGAAGAAACAACTTGAAGAGCTATTACGAAGGGTTCATCCAACCCGAGTGTATCACCGTGGGGAGCCCCAAGTCTTTGTTCGTGAAGAAGAAAGATGGAAGTTTCGACTCAGATCGACTACCGTGAACTCAACAAAGTAACCGTCAAGAACAAATATCCACTTCCCGGATTGATGATCTTTTGGATCAATTATCCGGTTCCACCGTATTCTCAAAGATCGATTTACGTTCGGGATATCATCGGTTGCGAGTCAAAGACGATGATATTTCCAAGATGGCTTTCGAGAACAGATATGGGCATTATGAATTCCTTGTGATGCCTTTCAGATTGACCAATGCACTGCGGTATTCATGGATTACATGAACCGTATCTTCCGACAACACCTGGACCAATTCGTGGTGGTGTTTATCGACGATATTCTCGTCTATTCTAAAGGAGAGAAGATCATGAAGAACATCGTGACTCGTGTTAAAGATGCGAGGAGAAGCAACTCTACGCCAAGTTGAGCAAATGCGAATTTTGGCTTAGGAAGTTAGATTTCGGGCCATGTTATATCAAGTGGCGGAGTTGCGGTTGATCCGGGCAAAGTGGAAGAGTTCGGACTGGAAGAGACCGAAACTTGATGACGGAGATTCGTAGTTTCCTAGGTTTGGCGGGATATTACCGTAGATTTATACGGGATTTCTCGCGTCTTGCCCTACCATTGACAAAGCTTACCGGGAAGAATCAACCCTTTGTATGGGGAGATGGCTGTGAGGAGAGCTTTCGAGGCGAGGGAGAGGTTGACTACAAAGACCGGTATTGATCATCCCAGATCCTGATGAGACTTACGTGGTCTACAGTGATGCCAGTGGGCAAGGATTGGGTTGTGTCCTAATGCAATTGGGCAGAATGGTGGCTTATGCCTCTCGACAGCTGAAGCCGCACGAGTCGAACTATCCTACACACGATTTGGAGCTTGCTGCCATCGTGTTCGCTTTGAAGATATGGAGGCATTATATCGTACGGTACGACCGTAGAACTATACCGCGACCACAAGAGCTGAAGTATCTCTTTGATCAAAGGGAATCGAATATGAGGCAACGTTGTTGGATGGAATTCTTGAAAGACTACAACCCGGAGATCAAGTATCACCCCGGGAAAGCAAACGTCGTTGCGAGATGCTCTAAGCGGGGAAGAAGGTGCAAGTATCATACATGATGATACAAGAGCAGAAATTACTTCAAGATTTCGAGACTGAATCTTTCAAATCAAATCGCATGAATTTCAACGCACCAAGTGACGCCTACCTTGCAAATCTTCTTGTGAGTCAAGGGAGTACGACACGAGAGATGAAGTTGATGAAGCTCGAGAGACAAGATGATTGGGCAATCTCCATGCGGGAGAAGATCTCTCAAGGTGAGACCCAAGACCACGACCTTTCATCTAGTGGATTGGTCGGGTACAAGAAACGAATCTACATACCGCCGGTTGATGAATTAAGGCGGAAGTGTCTGCGGATGAGGCTCACAAGAGTAAGTATACTCTACATCCAGGAATGGTCAAGATGTACCAAAGCATGAAGGCTGAGCTTTGGTGGCCTGGAATGAAAAGAGACGTAACTCAGTACGTAGCTGGGTGTCTAACTTGCCAGAAAGTAAAGATTGAGCACCGGCGACCCCCTGGTCGTCTGCAAGGACTAGAACTGCCGGAGTGGAAATGTGAGAATGTGACCATGGATCTTGTGGTAGGTCTACCTAAGATCAGGCATCACGATACCATTTGGGTGATCGTCGACCGATTAACCAAGTCGGCACATTTCATACCCATTAGCATCCACTACTCTCCGAACGATTGGCGCAATCTACATCAAAGAGATTGTGAGACCGCACGGAGTCCCTAAGAGTATTATCTCCGATCGGGATACTCGATTCCAATCCCGCTTTTGGCAAGCACTACATGAAGGAATGGGTACCAAGCTGAAGTTCGGTTCGGCTTATCACCCTCAAACCGACGGTCAATCGAGAGGACGATACGGGTATTTGGAGGATATCTTTGCGAGCATGTGCCCGGACTTCAAAGGAAATTGGGACGAACACCTCTCACTAGCAGAATTCGCGTATAACAATAGTTATCATTCAAGCATACAAATGGCCCCGTTCGAGGCTTTGTATGGGCAAAAGTGCCAATCACCTTTATGCTTGACAGATGCGTCTGAAAAGCAGTTGCTTGGACCGGATATGCTAAAAGAGACCTCCGAGCAGATCGCTCGATCAAGAAGAGACTCCTTGCCGCACAAAGAGACGTAAGAGCTATGCGAGATAAGAGGAGAAGACCGTTGAAGTTTGAAGTCGTAGACCACGTGTTTCGAAATTATCTCCAAGAACCGGTGTCGGAGAACACGAAGAGAAAGAAGCTTAGTCCGCGTTACGTTGGACCAATTGAAGTGTTAGCCGAGCGAGGACCAGTTGCGTATCAACTAGTGTTACCCCCGAACCTGAGTAATCTCCACGATGTTTTTCACGTGTCACAACTGAAGAAATACCTACCAGATCGAGATCATGTCATAGAGTACGATGATGTTGAAGTACGGCATGATAACACCTTTGTAGTCGAGCCGGAGCGAATTCTCGAACACCAGGAGAAACGGCTTAGGACTAAAACTATACCGATAGTGAAGGTGGTCGGAAGGGTTTGTCACCAAACGAGGCAACTTGGGAAACCGAGAGCGACATGAAGGAGAAGTACCCGAGTTTATGGCCCATAGTCTAGTTAGTATAGATTAAATTTCGAGGGCGAAATTTTGTTTAGGGGGAGAAATGTAATACCGGATTTTAGCAAACGGAATTCTTGAGATAAGAGAAATTAATGAATATTTTGATGAAACAAATTCATGAGTTTAAAACTATTATAGAAAATTGTTATAATTGTCGATTAAATTGTCGAAAAAGTTACGTAAAAATCGATGAACATAATGACTAAAAATGCAAGAATGGTGATAAAAAAGTCTAAAAACATTATGATAAATGCGAAAGATCATGAAAGATTATGAGAAAATTATGGGAGTATTATCTTTAATTATAAGAATTTAATAAATTATTTTAGAGGAAATAACATGAAGAAATGTTTAAAAAGCATTCCGAACCATAAAGTAACTTTATGGTGTAGACATTTTTAATATTTTACATAGAATATAAAATGACAATGTCAGTATAAAGTTTGTAAGATAATAATATACTGTAAATTATAAAATTATCAACCATTGGTAAGAGAATGATTAGATAATTACTAGCTAATTGATTTAGTAAAATAAGAGAAATATAGAAAGTTAAATTTATGGTAAAATCCTTAATTAAGAGATTAAGACTGGTAATTAGCATAAAATATACTTACTAATTATGATAAAAAGGATTAAGGAAAAAATTAGTAAAGATAAATGTATGAAGAAATCTAATCCTAAAAAGATCACTAAACGAAGAATTTAGGCACGATTAAGCCTTAACGAAGGCGGGGTAAAACAGAATTTTTGGTAAAACATATTATATTTTTTAAAAATAAAAAAAATTATGAAAAAATAATTAAAACTGAATTTTAAAATGAAGGGGCCGAAATTCTTGGTATTTTTAATTAAAATGAATTGTTTAAATAATTAAAATGATAATTAGAATAAAATAATAATATAATGCGGTGAGTCGGCTTATAGGAAGGACCGAGGGGAAAAGTCGAAATAAATTCTACGGGTAAACCGAGAGGTAAAAGTCTTTGCAGAGTGATCAAATTAAGAACAAGTAAATTTTTACACGAAGAAAGAATTTACCAGACGTTGATTTCCGCAACCGAAAACCCTAATTCCTAATAAGACGGAAAGCTGATCAGATAGAGTAGAGCCAGATAGGCAAAGTGAGAACCTATAGGAACAATTTCGTGTTTTCAAACACGGGATTAAGTTAGGCAACAACCGGACGTTTACGATTCGGTGAATTATTGTCCAGAAGTTGGTTCTATCGGAAGCGATTTCCGAATCGGACGCGTTTGTCCGAATATCTTCCGACGCACCGGAGAATACCTGGATATGATCAAAAAGAGGATCAAAATAGATAATATGAAAGAGGATGAAAAGATCTTCAAAGTTACATGCCCGAATTTTTGAGTTTCTGCGAAATCGCGCGAAACGGACACCGATCGAGTAGCTTTATCGGGCCGGAGGCCATAAAGCAAGAGTCATCATTGGATGACAACTCATTCTTTGACTTTTGGACCTCTTGGATGTCGGCCAAGACCTTGGATGGCCAAGATTTCATCTCACAAAACCCTAGATCTAACGGTCCAAAAACAAAGCGTAAAATTCCCTTTACGTCCCGAATTTTCACTATAAATACCCCTCCCCTCTTCTTGAAAATTCACACCATTCTTCTCTCTTGCTTGGCCGAAATCTTAGAGTGAGAAGCTCTGCAAAAATTCTGCCTAGCTCCGAGTAAGTTCTTCTGCCCTTAGCTTTTAGTTTCGGTAGTTCTTTCGGTAGTTATAGTAGAACCGTTGTTTTGATCTAGGAAGTTTTTGAATATATTCCTATACTTGTTTTTAAGCCTCATTGCATTGAAAGATGCCCGACGAGGTAAAAACCTAGTGGGGATAATTTTGAAATGGAATAAGGTCAAAGTAACGAAGTTCGCGAAATTCCGCCAAATAGGGGTAGTAGGGGCAAAATGGTCTTTTTCACCTAAAATGCCCGTTATGCTGCCAAATATTCATAAGTGTGTTATTATTCTGATTAGAATACTTCGACGTCGAACATTTGTCGAAATTCCATCGTTCCGCTTTGTTTGCCATTTGTTTCACGTTTTACGTACGGTAGTCAAAAAGTACCGTTTTTAGCCGGAAGAGCCGGATATCTCGCAACTAAGGTACGGACGCGTTCGTAACCCTAAATCTATGCTGCTTATATACTTTTGCGTTATAGATACATTCATAGGCGAGGTTCTGTTGAGAATCGTCGGAGATACTTACTGACTTTACCCACGGATTATAGTATTGGTAATGCCGTTTGAGTTATTCCTAGCGCCGAGGACACGTTAGTGGCGTGGCATCGGATATGTGCAGAACTAGTCAAGAGAGACTTTACATACGCTTTGTGCTTATGTTCTGTCCATGTTATTGATCATACATCTCGTTGTTTGCTTTTGTGATGATATCCGTATTGAAACGAATATCGTTGTACGTATCTTGTTTTATTTGAGCATAAGGTTAACCGTTACCCGAGATCCATATGTGGAATGGATCTCACCGTAGCATCGTGTCCGGAGGACCGATGTTTGGCGATCGAAGCAAGCGGTGAAGTAGGCCAAGACGTGTCTACATTATTTATCGTTTTCTTTAGTTTCCTTAACTTTTGAGAATTCTGGATGACTGTAATCCGATACATTTACACTATGGTCCATATTTTGAATGTAATGTAAATTACTTACTCGATCCAACGCTCTACTCTGATTACTCTGCTTGAAATATTTGGAAACGTTTAAAAAAAAATCTGCTGTTTTCAAATGGGATGTTACAATATGCAAACTGAGATTTATCCTGGTTCGGTCCAATCCTTGACCTACGTCCAGTCCTCAAGCTCCACTTGAGATTTTCAATCTACTATCTTCTTTCAACTTGATTACACGTTCTGTACTTGGAGTAATCCTCTTACTAGGATTCACTCCCCCTTACAACCGTAATCAATGCACCCACTTGATTACACACTCGTACTCAAGTAATTCTCTCACTAGAACTTACTCCCCTTACAAGCCGTAATCAATACAATGGGTTTCCCACTCAAGATCACCCAATCTTGAGTAACTCTCAGATAGTATGGAAGGAATGATTACAAAAAATCTTCTCTCTTAGAAGTGAATGAATAAACACTGAAGAACAATACAAATCACTTCACTCTCTATGATAAGCTTATCTAAACATGAAAAACAGAGAGTAAATGATGTGAAGGTCAGAGTATTAGCATGTTGAAGTTGTAGGCTGTTGTCTTTTTTTCCTGTCTTGAATCTGTCTTCTTTTATAGGTAGAGATCAATATATGACCGTTGGAATCTTGATTATAATTGTTGCCTTCATTAGACAAGGTTCTGGTTTTGTGTTGGTCTTCTTCTCTCTCTAATCTTCACTTAATCCATTTGTGTAGAAGTTCGAGTTGACTCTCGCAAATTTATCCGTTGGAGTAGCGAAGTCTTTGGATGTGGAAATCATTCTTTAATTCTTTGTAAGCGTGTGCAGACGGATTACCCAAAAGTATGCAACTTTCTGGGTTTGCATTTAATGTGCTGACATCACTTTTGCTTTTGCTTTAAACCTTCAATAAACATTCTCTAATTTATCTGAAACTCACCAATAAAGTGGTTAAACATATCTAGGTACATTAGAGATTAATCATAGGAAGTATTAAGATCAAACAAGAAGGTATTGCAAATTCGTCAGATTTGAAATTCTGAAGTCGCTATGAAACCTTGAGGTTTTATCAGAAACCTTGAGGTTTCACTTGAATATGAAACCTTTGAAAAAATCGCGCCAAGAACAAACCTGGAGGTTTTTTGTAAACCTGGAGGTTTTCAAAATTAGAAAAGTCGTTTGCTCTCTGGATGCCAAAACCTCGAGGTTTCTCACCAAAACTCGAGGTTTCGCTCAAATGTGGAAATTCCGAGTTTTTGCGCCAAAACAAAAAAACCCGGAGGTTTGAGAGTAAAACTGGAGGTTTTGTAAACTTGGAAACCCCAGATCCTCTCTGCCTGGACAAACCTCGAGGTTTGTCCAGAAACTTTGAGGTTTCTCATAATTTTCAAAACTTTGAGGAAACAACATTTGAGCTCAAACCTAGAGGTTTCCCATAAACCTGGAGGTTCTGAAAACTGGCGAAAAACTGAGTTTTCTCTGGTAGGTCAAAACCTTGAGGTTTCTTACCAAACCTCGAGGTTTCACACAATTTTGTGAAACCTGGAATTTTCAAGTTAAAATAGAACCTTGAGGTTTTAGACAAAAACTGGAGGTTTTCAAGTGGTCAAAACTTAAGAGACTCTCTATAAGTCAAAACCTCAAGGTTTAAACAGTAACTTCGAGTTTTCCATTTTCCAGAAAATGTTGAGAAGTCTCTGTATGAAGAAACCTTGAGGTTTCTTTGAAAACCTTGAGGTTTTCTCAGTCCAGAAACCTTGAGTTCTTCTATGTAAGATCAAAACTCTTGGCTAATCTCAAACTTAAGTTTACATGTCCAAGCTTGAGGTAAGAATCCAATGCAAGAAGAATCAGCTCCAAACTCATTGTATTATGTCTGTTATGATCCGATGAATGAAGACTACTCTTGACCAGCGTTTTTGAAACTTCTTGAACTGACTGTCAACTTTCGAAGGTCATATCTCCTTTGTCTGAACTCCGTTTTGGTTCATTCAACTCTTGATGGAACGCTATATGAGTCTAGTTTCATATGCCACCAATTTCAGCTTAATCGGATGTTTATTTTGTGAGTTATACTCAAAACATTGAAGCTTAGTTTGCTGTGTGGCGTGAATTTCAGTGTCAACTTCCACAATTCATAACTCCTTGATCTGAAATCCTTTGAGCTTGAATGTTATATCCAAATGACGCATTGGAAGTCTAGTTTCATATGCCACTGGTTTCACCTCAATCGGATCTCTGGTTTGGGAGATATCATCGAATTACCAGAGGTCGCCCAAGCTAAAACGTGAAACAGAGTGCAACAGAGTTGTTGAAAGTATTGAAACTCGAGTTTTCACTTGGAAACTCGAGGTTTCTCATCCTGAAACTGATTTTTGCTGACTTTAATTCCTAATCTAGCCATTCCAACTTCCATATGATCTTGGAGGCTTCTAGCATCAATTTAGAGACTTGAATAATGATATCTAATTCCATTTAGCAAGTTCTTCCTTCTTTAATATTCCATCTTGATTATTCTTCATAATCCAACTCTTTCTTTTTTCTCTTCTCTTGATCATTCTTTGTCATTCAACTTGGACTCATCATTCTTAGCAAGTTATACCTTCTTCAATATCTCCTCTTCTTCTTGATTAATCACTATGATTCAATTTGAACTAATCTACATTAAACATAGCAGTTAGTCAATGTAGGAGATAACTATATTACTCAATCTTTTTGCTTTCAATAATGACATCCATATAAGACATCATCAAAACTAATCATAACCAACAAAAACAATCCGTAAAGACAGATCAACACCTTTTTCTACGTTGTAGTATTTTATTATTAATAAATGAGCATATTTTATCTTTATCATATTTATGTCTCACCTTTATTTTAAAGTAAATATGTGTTTGAAGATAAAGGCCCTAGAAATAGAATATGTGTTAATCTCGAGGATCAATGATAGAGATCATGATCATAAGGACTCGAGAACATTGTATATTTATTACCTAAAACTTGTTCCTAGTCTTGAATCACCAAGAAAGGGCATTGATGATCTCAATAAGGCTAGTACGACATAGTCTACTTGTATAGAGATACAAGGTAGGGACCTCATGGAATACAAGCATGGAGATGTCTTAGCTGATGTCGTGAGTGGATCTGTTAGAGAACAAATAGCACCGAACTAACCCGCCGAGAGACTCCACAAAGATTCATTGTAGAGAGTATCATTGGATATGTAAAGTCTCTCATCGTTTGGTAGTGCAGATCGTCTTAGACTTAAGGATGTCATCTAATACTATGTCCTAGGGTTATACTTTGACCGTACAACTCTATCCACCTGAAAATGGGGAGAATAGTGTACTCTTGGGTGTAACTCGAATACATGAGTATAGATGGACATGCTGAGAGGACTAACAGTCCCCTACAAGGGATTAGTCATTCACAAGACCGGTAGAGCTTGGATAGCTTCTAATTAACTCGGGAGACTGTGCGCACAACAAGTGATCATAAACAGTCATGATCCGTTATAGAGTTGATATAAGAAGATTCCTAGTTCTGTGAATTAGCTACATGTAGTCAATTAAGATAGATGATATACTCTAACTTTGCTCTCGACTAAATGTGAATGACGATGTGAGGGATGATGTCTGCACGGTATCCAAATATGAAAGGTAGATCACTTGATCAACTCAATTAGTTCTGGGGCCGCAGAGCATTGCTAGTGTCTTATGAGGTCATTAAATAAATTGGGCCCATTAAAGGGGTTTTAATTGATCCAAGTTTATTTATGTCAGTGACTAATTAGGCCTAATGGGTCACACACAAATGTTATTCCCGATTGTTTAAAATTAGCAAACTTGGGACAATAATTGTTATTGAGTTTTATCAAGAGTAAATGTGTATTTAGATTGGAGTGACACTCCAAGCCCAATGAGGAGAAAATGGTGTCATATATGGTGTGTCCCCAGTGGGAAATCATTTTCTCCACAAAAGGGCCCAAATGTGTTGGAAGACCCAACGAGGTCTTAGGCCAAGTTGAATTTTGAATTTAAGTTTAAAATTTAAATTTGAATTATATTAGGTTATAAAAGATAATTCTGTATCTAATATATATATATATATATATATATATAAAGATCCAATAATGATTGGATGAAGATCGGATAATTGATAAATGAGGATTGATTTAAAAATGATTTTGAATTTTAGTTTAAGAGATGAATATGATTCATCATCTTAAATTATTATTCAGTCAATCAAGATATGAATTTAATTCATTATGATTTGGATTTTCCAATTCAAGTTTGGATTGAACGTTTCTTGTGAGCACTTAAATTAGGGTTAGACTCTTATAAAGTGCTGATTTTTTGTGTGCCTTTTTATGGACGTTTTTTGAGAAAAAAAAAAGGAAATAAATGTGATCCATCATCTTAAATCAATCTAACAATCAATATATGAATATGATTCATCATATTAAATTCAATCAATCAATTAAGATGTGAATTTAATATGACTTGGTTGACAAGTAGTAAACTTGCTACCTAAAACCCTTTTCTTAATGCATAAGCTGAAAATTCCTAAGGCAATTAGGACTAGGAATTTTTGGCCCACCAAGGCTATAAAAAGGGGAGGGTTGGACGTTTTTTGGTGACATCCTTATGCTTTCTAAATTTCGGTCTTTACCAAAGGTTTAGAGAGGAAAATGCACCATCCATAAAAGGGTAAAGTTCCAACCTTGTTCATCCTATCTTTAATCTAATTCTAAGAAACCACCACCTTCTTAAAAAGATAAAAACCCAAGGAAACCAAAATTCCACCTTGTCTTCACCTAGCAAGCATCCAAGGAGTGAGAGATTTCAAGAGAAGGAGTTCTCGTTGCAATCAGTGGATAGCCGTGTGGATCAACGTTAGAGGACATCAACAACCTTGAAATCTTCGAGTGATCTAAGGTAGTTCTAATCTCCAATAATCGTTTCATCAAATTATCCTAAACCCCAAAGTTGTTTTAATGAATAATCCTGAATCTCATTAATATTATAAATTGTTATGAATTCTCATGAGTACCGTAAAGAGTTCCCGATTAATAATTAATAACTAATTAGCGTAATAAGTTAATGTTAATAATTTATGAGGACCGTAAGGAGTTATGAGTTTCCGCAACGGTTAAACATTTTTTTTTGTTTTCAACCTCATAAAACTTTGCATTAAAGTCATGTAATAGACAAAATTAACCATCAGTTAGAACCGCTACAAATATACACTTTTGACCGCTATAAAATATCATCTTTTTTTAGTGCGCTACAAGTGAAATGTAGCAGTCGGACCCAAACGCCCGTACGTACTTAAAAGTCTTGTTCTTGTAAAGTTTGTTGATATAACAAGGACGAAATCGTAAGTATTTTGTGTCTTCGGCAAATTCACTTCTTTTTTGTTTTTCTTACAGCATTATAAACATAAAAAACCTAAAAGAACCAAACTTAACAATAAGGTAACCCTTTTAAGCATCCAATGATTCACACGCACACGCACACGAAAGCATCCAATGCTAGTGTGACTATTTGACTGATGGAAAAATTGAAATAAATTATAAGCATATTGGAAAGATTAGAATGAAGGGCAGGAAGAAAAAGATTTTTATGGAGAATGGCACTAAAAATTGTAATTATTTAGAATGATCAAATATAAAAATATGAAATTAAAAAATACTACACCCTTAACAAAATCTTTTGCATTCCCTCCACATTTTCTCTCCCATTCTATTTTAAAAACTAATACAAAATTCTAAGTTTTATTAAATTAAAAAACAGTTTAATTTTATCAATTTTCATTTTTCACAAATTGCATGTATATCTATAAAAAAATATACATTTTTCAATTTTGTAATAAATATAATTTTTTAAAATCAACAAACATTTTAATTAAAAATAGTTTTTATAATATTCATAAAACTCAAGGTCTTTTATAATTTATCATATATGTTCAACCAAGAAATTTTATATGATTTTTTTTAGAAGAAACTTATGTGGGTTAAAAAATTCACTTAATGTTAATTAAAAAAATATCAAAGTAATCTATTATATCCTAAAAAACTAAATATGAAATGGGTTTAGTTTTAAATTTTATAAAAAGAGCTTAATTGATATCCTCATTGATAATATAAAACGGGCAACTTGATAATATAAATTTTTTTAAAATTAAAAATTAATAAAATATGAGTTTAATAGTGGTTAATTAAATAATATATTGAAAATATTTTAAAAAAAGATACTATTATGTCATGATGCGAAATTTTAGTTATTTAATAATGAATACAAGAGAGAATATAGGAGGTTTGGTTAAGGGAAATTTAGTGATTTTAAATTTATATTATGATATTCAGTCATTTTAAGAAATTACAATTTTTATGGTCTATTATAATAAATATTATTCTCTCTAATCTTTTATCATGATTTTCCCAAATATTATATATTGGTGTCCAGATCAAGTCGATCCTCGTCACCATTGGAAATTTTTGGTTTGTTCCTTTGAAACCCATGGCTCGAAAGGAAATAAAACACTAAAATACCTCTAAAATCTGAAAATATAATTTCAGGATTCAAAATGGTCTAATCACTATGAAGTTCCCATAGAAACTTCTATAAGGATAAATTTTGTAGTAGAATTACATAAATACCCATAATTCGAAAAAATGAAATGGTAATAACAATTTAACATGTGTAAAAAATTTAACATATTAAATGAAAATAATAATAATAATAACTAAGGCGGTGACAACTAATATTAGTGAAATTTTCGGTTGAATATCAATGAACAACCGTTTAATAAATAAAAACTTCAACTTATTGAATGACAATAACAATTAAGATATTGACAACTAATTTTTCTGAGGGCATAATTAGGTCATTTCACATAAAAAATAAAACATAGTTCTAAAATAGTTCATAAAGACTTCATTGGAATTAAATCATTTGAATGAATCATTTTAAGGCTCATATTTTTGGGTGGTGTGTTTCTCAGAAAAATCAATCCATTTTCTCTCTATATGTTTTTATGGAATGCAAGTCATGAAAATAACAATCTTTTAGGATCAAGGAAATTTCTTGGAGAAAATTGTTTGTGAAAATCTTGCTAGAATTACGTATTCTTTGTTACTGGCCGTTAAGAGTGGAAGAAGGTTAAGCCCCTATTAGAAGACTAAGGCCTAGCCTATTTAGAATCTAACCTAGCATATTTAATAAATAGACAAAATTCAAATTTAAAGCCAGTCCTTTTTAGACAAAGGCCATTAGACCTATTTTCATAAGGCCTTACAAGCCTACACGTCTAACCTATTTATCTTGTTTTAATTTGCACTATTATATATAATTATCATGACGTGATCTAAATTAAGTTTTTTTTAAAAAATATAATTACTAACTTAGCTTTTGACATAAATTTCACATCTCTGTCATTCACACACAAACTCAATATATCCTTGCATTCATCATTAGCTCACCGCTTCCTCTTTTCTCCTCAATCACTTAAGATGGCAACCATGATTCAATTAGTGGCCAAAATCTGTTTCTAGTGAGTACTGAATATGCTCCTTAATGTTAATGGCTTGATTCATGTTCCAGGAGTCCATCATTGGAGAAGAAATTAAGTCTTTGACTATTGGTACGACGAATTCTTTGGATTATTTTTATTACTAACAAATTATCTTATAAGTATTAATGAAAGGAATTGTGTTATGTTATTGTAAATTAGATTAGGTTTATATTTAAATAATTAAATCATGTGTTATATTCTTTTAGCCTAAAAAGCTTATTTAAGATATAATGTAGGCTTCTTCTTCTTCTTTTTAGTCAAAGGTATTATCCTTTTAGAGGCAATTTTGGTTGAAACACTACTGACTACTGAGCATTACATGTAAACACAACAATCAAGACTATAAATTCCTTATCTTGAGTTTTTTTTGTGATTCTTGAAAGATTTTCTTCTTTCTTGACTCCCTAAGATTTTTGGCTTCCTTAAAATACTATAGGAAGAGAACTTTTAGGATCAAGAGGAGTTACAAGAGGAAGCTTAGAAAAGATGGAGAAGATTGCACAAGACATACCTCACCTCTTGATTGCTTGAGTTCTTCTTCTTTTCTCTCTTGTGATTTTCGGTGACTTCCTCTTTCTCTCTTATGTCTGATTTGAATGGGGAGGAAGAGGTGTTTTGACGGTTAATTTAAGGGTCCATTTCGGCTGAAAGAGGAGGGAAGAATTTGGGCTCCAAATATGTGCTTATTTACAAAGATGCCATCTTGTTAAAATACAACTATCTAATTAGAGTGTGTGTGGGCTTTTTCCTTCTTCCTTTCCCTTTGCATTTGGCCAAAATTTAAGGCCATTTGGGAGGCAATCTTGATCCTTCTTCCTGACTTAATATCACATGCACATGTATTTTATAAGATATTAAATAATTGTGACATGTGACCCAAATTTATGCAAGAAAAATTTGATTGTTCTTTAACCATTGGATTGATCATAAATAAAAATCTATATAGCCTCCTTCTTTTCCTTTGTTGGCTGAAAATCATGGCCCAATTAATTTAATTGGTTGTTAGTCACAAGTGTCTCATTTTGTCCCAACATATGTCTCCGAATTTCTGAGTTCAGGAAAATTGGACAGTTCAAGAACAATTGTGCAATAGTCAAAATTCACTGATTAATTCACTATATTCACATATTGTACAAGGAGTTTTGGTAAAGTAAAATTAGGATATTACAGTGTTCCCCCTCTCCTTTTCTGGCAGCAGCCATCAACGATTCCTCTTCCCAATGCCCTCTACCTCCAGCCTTGGAGGAAATCGTTGAGGCCATCTTTCACCTTTAGGGCACCGTTCAAGAGGTCATGAAAAAGAAAAATTGCTTCTCTAAACGATTGGAGGAGTTCGCAATGGTTTTGAACGACATCGTCGACTGTTTGGACTAGGGGCAATTGTCTCTTGGAATGAAGATGATCGAGATTGCAAGCATGGATCAAAGACAAACTTTCCTAAAAAAGAAGCACTATCGATACAAAATGCTATAACGATTCACTAATGGAAGTCTTTCGATGATCCAGCTACTCAGACTGGACTCCTTTACTTAGTGGGTAGGAATGAAAGATCGAGTTAGTTATTCACATAGCTACCACTACTTGAGCTTAAGGCATGGGTTTCAAGAACCCTCATTGTTATAATATTTTGATGTAATTTTGATTTTGTGCCTAATCATCATCACATATAATATTTTGATCTAACTTTGATTTCATGCATGTATACTGCCGCTTTTAGGCGATGATTATTAATGAAAAAGTTCTAATCTTTCATATGTATTTTGCGTTCTTATTGTTGATGATCATCTTGTGTTATTAATCACTTATTGATGAAAAAGTTTTAATCTTTTTTATGTCTTTTAAGTTTCAATATTTCTATTATTTATTATCGATGTTCATCGCATGTTATAAGAGCATTCAGATCATTGAAGTTCTTGTTTATGAATTTTGTTTCTAAAATGTTATATACTATTCTAAAAATTACATTTTAGACTAGTTAATTTAAACACAGTTCCCATATGAATTGAAAATGTGATTACACATTGAGACCAGTCTTTAATAAGGACCAGTCTACAAAAGTTGTCCTTATATATATTATCACTTTCCTGCTCAAACTTCATTTCTAGCCTCCCTTAGTCCCTAGTGTGTGCCATTCCTCTCTCTGTTGACTCCAGCTGCCATGATATCTCCCTCTCTCTCCACTATCAGGGTGGCTTGGTATTCCTTTCTGTTGGCCTCTCCCTCTCTATCGTTGTCATTTTGTTCTCATGTTCAATAAAAATTGTTGCTTTTCTCAAACCCTTGCTAGCCCTCTTTTGTTAGTGTTATATTTCATTGTCTTTGCTTGCTCACTCCTTTTATTTCTTTGTCAAAACACTAATGCTTAAGCTTTTTCGCTCGTATAGCCTTTGTGCTATATATGCATGTCTTACATCCCATAACCATCACATATTTCACAAGGTTTGACATACAATGGAAATGGACACAAGACATCCATAAATAGCACAGGGCCTAGATCAATGCCCTTTGTCAAAACACCGATGCTTGATACATTTCCTTCTCTGTCAAAATGCTAATTGAAAGTTCAGTTTTTTGTCTTACATCCATATAAATGAAGACTTTCTGCTTGATCGAATTCTCTTTGGTTGTTGTCAAAAATATTTGCAATTTTGCATTGCAAATTAAACCTTATGAAGTATGTGGTAGGGTTGATTGGGAAATATGTCCTAATCACTTGGTTGTGATTAGTCTAGGCCTAGTAACACCACCACATATTTCACAAGGTTCATCTATAATAGAAATTTCCACAAGACATGTACACATAGTATAGAGGCTAGATAAGTGCCACACAAACCAATATTCATGTCTTGAGAAGTGTCTGAGATGTGTTGTTATATGTGGTGGTATGGGTAGGCCAACACTAAAAAATCATATAACTCTTTTGGAGGTGAAGAAAATGCAAGGAAAAAAAAACTAAACCTTGAAAAAGCAAATTGTGGAATTAATATTCAATAATTATATGATAATATGTGTAATATCCTGAATTTGGGGCATGAAAACTTGAGGATAAGCCTATATCAGGCAGATGACTTAGCCTAGTTCAGAAAGAGTCCCAAGAGCGTAAAGAGATAGAATAGTTCTTGGGGACTATGTAATTCGGCCATACTGGGCAAAGGACCTAGTATGCGTAGGCTGTAGGATTAAGTGTCGATGCTAAAGGGCACATAATATTTATACGGTGTCATTGGATTGGTAGAAAGTGTTAGAAATTATGTCATAGGGGCACATCATTGTACTTTAAACGTTATTGTTATTTAAAGTTTTTCTCCATTTAGTTATCATATCATTTACATGTTTATTATGATAACTGTATCCTTGGACGTATCATAAAGATTGTCCTAAATGTCCCTGGTCGGTCATCTATGTGGGAGCAAAAATAAAATAAGACCAGTATGACTTTGATAAGATATGGAGATACGAATCAAAGTCTTAGGCACTTGTAAGAGTACAAGGTGCTGGACCGACCCACTATGAAAAAGATACATGGATTAAGTCATAAGCTTATCTCATGTGTAACCGCGTCACAATGCCCTTTGACCTAAGATCATCATGGATTCCTACATGAGAGTCGCCGATCTTTGACGTAGTCAAAAGTCACCTTTGACCGGGTGATGATAAAGGCTTCGATCGGGATTAGTGGTTTTCATGCAAAGGAATGTGAATGGTCAAAATGGAATTTGTCCCTCACACTTGTAGAGAGATAATACTGGGCCCCTCGATGAGTGAGTCTGAGAAATGTATGGCCATACTACGATGAAAGGAGTTTCCATTTCAATTGTTAGACTACTTAAGAATCAAGAAAGTAATGGTCAAGAATAGGAGGTTGACATTATCCATGCTTCATCCTTGACCAAATTATCGCGTGACAAAAGGGACGTGGCATGGTTGTATAGTAGGTCGTATTGTATTATCGATCCTCATATGAGTTGGGTAGTCGCAATGTCTTGCTAGAGGCCGCTTGCGACTTGTGGGCTGGTATAGTATTGGCCTGCTGCCAATCTCATGTGGACCTACAGGGTCGCACACAAGAATAGCCCAAACGAGCAATAATGTTCAGATTCATTGAATCTTAGATATGTCTAAGATTTAATTAATACAAAGTTTAATCTAGGGTGGATAGATATATATATATATAATATAAATTCACAAATAATAATAATATTATTATTTATGTAGATAATAATATTATTATGTATTATATTTAATTTATTTGATAAAATAAATAACTAAAACAAATAGAGATATTGTATCTCGATTTAATTTTTGAATAAAGATATAGTATCTCATATTAAATTTAAATTGAGATATAGTATGTCAGATTTAATTAAATAGAAAGATATCATATCTCAGATTTATTTTATAAAGATAAATTAAATCATCAGGCTTTTAATTCGGATTAAATAAATACATTGGATTAGATTTGTTGGACAGATTTAATTAATATTATTTTAATCCAAATCCAAATTTGAAAATTAATAAAGATTAATTTTGAATATATAATACGCCCATTAGGGTTTGAAAACTCTAAGAGATAATTCGCAAGACGTATTAGAAAAGTCGCGAAAAGAAAAACCCTAGAGAAGAGACGCTGAGACCTTGAAGGTGCTAGCACGCTGCTGTCGGTGTTGGAGGCTGTTCGGTGTGGATACCGGTAGAGGGAGTGGATTCGCTGAGTCAGCTCCTGTTGATCGAACAAGACGCACACACATACGTAAGGTATGGTTCTTACTAATTTGAGTTAAACGCCATTGATAGATCCTCTTCTATAGGATTCATAAAATTTTATTGGATGAATTCCTTCTGCTGCGTGTACGGATCCCAACAGAAAGATGCCACCCAACTATATTATAAAAAACAGGTCAATTGGTCGAGCAAAGTGTGTCAGTATAGTAGGGCACATGGCATTTCCAAGGCACATAGGTGTACCCTGTGTTTTTGAGGAAATGACACTGGTATGTGGTGCCATGTGGAGGCCCACACATACACTCTAGATGGGTGTCATTTAGCAAATATTGGTATGCGTGCCACAATCATGAGTAAAACCCATACAGTATCCTGAGCAAGTACTAATAAAATAGCTTTATTAAAATAACCTTGATAAAGTAAGTCATAATGACCCATAATGACATTTCTTTTATGTTTGTTTAATAAGAATGTGACACGTGAAAGTGGAGCAAATCACCAAGAGGGGGGGTGAATTGGGGATTTTAAAAATTCTTTTGTAAATGCTCTGTTATGAATATTTAAAATAGGGCAGAATAGAGTAAGGGAAGAAGAAACAAGACACTGCGAATTTATACTGGTTTGGTCCAACCTCTTGACCTACGTCCAGTCCCCAGACTCTCTGGGATTTTCACTAACTCAAATGATTACACACTCTGTACCTCTCAGAGTAATTCTCTCACTAAAACTTACTCCCCCTTATAAGTTGTAATCAAATAACCCAATCTCCAAGTCCCACGACTTGAGATTCTTACAATGAATGATATCAGTAAATGATACTTTCACTAAGAGTGGATAATGATAATCATTGAAGTACAAATGTATCAAAAGATACTTTACAGTAGAAAACTGAAAGAGTAGTTGAAGAACTTGAATGCAATTTGTTTTCTGTGTGTTGGTTGTTGAGAAGACTTGAATGCAGCTCTATATATATGAAGAGAGCATTAAATGACCGTTGGATTAATCAATGTAGCTGTTGGACACATTGTTGTAGCTGTTAGGAACACTTTGGTCTTCTTCTCTCTCTACTCTTCAGTTAATCCAGTTGCTCAGAGGTTTAGGGTTGTCTTCCCTTCAAATTAATCTGTTGGAAGAGCAACTACTGGATAGGGAAAGGAAACATTAATACCTTTGCAATATATGTGGAATGATTGTCCAAAAGGGTGCAAGCTTTCTGGACATTGCATTTAATGTGCTGACGTCACTTTTCATTTTTGTTCAAATCCTCATTTAATATCCTCTAAATCATCTGAAAACTCACTAACAAACTGATTAAATATAGTTAAGAATAGTAATGAGTGATGATAAGAAGTATTAAGAACAAACATGAAGATTTCACAAATTCGTGCAATTTAATTTTCAAACTCAGCGACACAAACTCGAGTTTGTTCTCACAAACTGGAGTTTGTAACTTTGCTTCAGAAGCCAAAATCAAGTTTCCAACTCCTAACTCGAGTTTTCTTCTTCCAAAGAAGAATGTCGTGATTTGAGTTTTTGAAGTACATTTTGAGCATTGAGCAAAACTCGAGTTCATTAGTGACTAACTCGAGTTTTGGACTTTTATAGTGAAAACATGTTTAAGTCTAAAAGCTCAAAACCGAAGTTTCCAATCTCACTAAAAGATAGCAAAGCTCTCTACTTGGCACAAACTCGAGTTAACCAAACCAAACTCGAGTTTCCTTTTAAATTTGAAAATCTTTGCCAAGTATAAACTGGAGTTTTCTAAACAAACTGGAGTTTTCTCAAAGTGGGTAAAACATGAAAGCTTTCTGTTAGATACAAACTCGAGTTTATAAACACAAACTTGAGTTTTCTCAAAACTTTGGAAAACTTAGAAAATCCTTGGCCAAATGCAAACTGGAGTTTGTCATAACAAATTGGAGTTTGCTCAGGATGAAAAGCATTAAGACTTTTGGCCAAGCCCAAACTTGAGTTTATAAAACATTAACTCGAGTTTGGTCAAGTTCACAAAACTTGACAAAACTCTTCATTTGACGCAAACTGGAGTTTCTATATCAAAACTGGAGTTTGCATAAGTTCAAAATTTTGGGAGCTCTCTGTATGACCAAAACTCGAGTTTACTCTTGCAATCTGGAGTTCTGTTTACTTTGGAAAATATTGAAGAGTCTCTGTATGGATCAAACTCGAGTTTGTAAACCCAAACTCGAGTTTGTCTTAATGTGAAAAACTTGGAGTGCTTTCTGTATTTCACAAACTCGGGTTTGCCTATGCAAACAGGAGTTTTTCTTAGTTCATAAAAATTGAGCTACTCTCTGTCAAGTCCAAACTTGAGTTTTACTTCCAAAACTCGAGTTTGCCTTTGACAGTAAGTTTTTCAACTTACCAAAGACAAACTTCATCTTGAGTTTACAATTATCAGTTATCATCAAAACACATAGAGAACTAACAACACATGTCTTCTCATCATGACATACTTTTGTGTTGGCATAATAAGATCTCGACACGTGTCCCTTATCATGACAAGTAGAAAAGCTACTTTTGTATTGGCTGAATAGAAAGGTGACACGTGTCCAACTTGCTCTCCAATCATATCAAGCTTGTTTAAGAAGTCAAATGGATTTGACATGATTTGACAAGCATTTAATGCATTATGTACTTGAAATTGTCACTTGTCTTCAAGGGGAAACATATTGACTTGGTCATGGACACCTATGCATGGTCATTTAATGCAAATTGTTGACTCAAATTCTTGGCCAACAAGCCAAGAATTTTAGTCAAGAGAAAGAGGAAGAAGGATCATGAAGCTACATATGTATTACATGATAAAATCATGCAATTAATTCATCCTTATCTAAAATTTGCCATGTGTCATCTTAGGGAAAAATGTTGATTAGGAAAAGAGACACCTAAATATGAGCATTAATCATGTTGATGAGTCACAAACTTCCCGAACAAGCCCTTAGTTTAGGCTGAGAGAGAGAGAGAGAGAGAGAGAGAAGCTTTAAGAAGTTTGACACAATTGACCTTATATGTGAAATAAATGTAAGGGTATTTTGGTCAATTCTCAAAGGGGACCCAAGGGCTTGTTCTCCAAGCCATATAAAACATAAGACATTTCCAAACCCTCCATTTTGACATGCATAAGCCAAGGAGTAAGAGAGAAAGAGAAAACTAAAACCTAAGGAAGAAGAAAGGAAGGATAAAGCCAAGGAAAAAAGGTAACCAAGCATATCATAATCACTACCTCTTCTTCATCTCTTCTTGTGTAAATCTCTAGCCCTAATTAGTCTTCTTGCATGGTAGTTGTGAAGACAAGGCCAAAACCCTAAGGACCCAAAGGAAGAAGGAAGTGCAAGAAATACAAGAAGCCCAAGTTCAAGTAAGTGATTATTCTAGCTTGTTGTGGCTATTTTTGTTGCTATTGGCTATAGAATCTATTCTTCTTTGATTTCTTAGAAATTTGGAAGTATGTATTCCTAAAGGGCAATGCTGTCCAAATGGTTAAAAATGTGTTACGAGCCTAAATGACAAGCTAGAAGTTGTTTGTGTTCATTTGTATATCATGTTTCTGCCCGAACCAGACCTGAGGAAACAAAAGTATTTTGTTGATTTTGATGTTTCCAAAGTGTTCAAAATGAAAAATTATGGGGTGAAGGATGGAAATGATTTTTGGAAACATTAGGCATAAATTACAAAACTGCCAGAATTGAGATTCTGTGACGGCTTATGAACTGTTTTTGATAAGTAAATGGTGTCTAAAAGCTATGAAAATTTTCAGATTTGAAGTAGACACAAAAACTTTAATTTGATAGGTAATTCGTTAATTTTGGAGTTTTGTGCAAAGAGATATGAAGTTTTGAAGTTGACTCATAGTTCTGGAAGTACAATCTGGGCAGTAGAGTAATTTTAATTATTTTAGAATGATACGGATTTTTCTGACTACTAGTAGTATTTTTCCTTAAAATTAGACATGTCAAGGGTCACATAACCTTTGTAATTACCTTAATTGGATTTTTTTTTTTTACAATTAATTGTGAATTTTTAAAGTTTTGTGAAAATTTTGGATTTCCTGGTCAAGGTTCGAAAATGAAAGGACTTATGGTCAATATTAGACCACCTATCGTTTTAAGAATGTAAGGAGTTCTAAATGATAATAGGAACTTATTTACTATGCTTGGATATAAAGTAATGAACATTGTCTACCATTGTGTAATTATAGAGATTTGCAAGTGCCCAGGAGCTGTTCAAGTGCCTGAACGTATTTTTGTTAGTAAGCAAACATGTAGTAACTCTAATGATCTCCTATGTTATGTCACGTATATGCTTGGCTGTACCATGACTATCGATTCGTGTCTGGGAACGCGTTTGCTTGCATTTAGTTGTTGTGGATTATTCTTATAATCCATTTGTTTAAGGGTTAAATACCAATTTTGCCACGGAAGTTTGATAAGGGGGCACTCAACACCCGAAAACATTTTTGGTATCATTTTTGCCCCGGAAGTTTACAAACATAGTAATCTTGCCGATCAGTTGATCTTGACCATTGGATTGTTGCTACTTTCAGGGCAAATTTGCTCATAAAAGAAACGTATGGGGCAAATTTGCTCCTAAAAAAAAACTTTTAGGGCATATTTGCTCCCTTTTGTAAACTTCCGGGGCAACAATGATACCAAAACGACTTCTGAGTGCTGAGTGCCCCCTTATCAATACTTCTGTGGCAAAAATGACATTTAACCCTTTGTTTTTCATAGCGCTGTGGATTTGGGACTTGTAAGGTCATGCGTTTTGCAGTCAATATTGCATGTGTTAATATGTTGTTTGATGTTGCTACGCGTGTTGTTTGTTGAATGCTATGTAATTTTTCCTAATTGTGGTTAGCTATCATATACTGATTATGTTATGCATAAGAGATTAACCTGTTACTCTGGGATTCAACTTGAATAACAGACTTGCCTAAAAGTTTAGGAAGGGGTCACAGTGGTGAACAGAGCTCTAGGGGCAAGACGGTGGACACATGGCATAACTGAATGTTGGTGGGTAGTGAATATGGATGGTTACCTGTAATTGTATTGTATTATATTATTTTGTTGGATGAGAGATTTTGGATAGTAATGGAATTTTAGTTTTGGATAACTATAAATTCTAATGATCCTGAGGAAGATTGTTTTTTATTTATACATAGCCAGACAAGATATGAGTATTCTACGCCCAAACGGTATTGCACGCTTTTATTCTGCTGTATGACGTGATGTATGATGGGTAAATGAAGGGGGTGTTACAATATGGAGATTAGATTCATGGTTATTAGTTATAATTATTTTTTATATCGATTGCATTTTGCATTTTTAGGGCTGTTTGTAGAACTTATATAGCATATATTAGCTTTTAGATATATTAATATTTAACAAAGCATCAAACAAAATAAAACATACATTTTTCTAAAGAAAATTTGCCCACTTTTTATACTGGGTATGAAATTACCTAATCTAAAAAGATGACATTTTTTATTATAAATTGAAACTTTTTAAGACCAGTCGTTTGATCAACTGGTTTTAAAAAGTATCTTTTAAAACCGATTGTAGGTTTGGTTATAAAGAACAGACTTTTTAAACTGATCCCAGACCTAAATCTAGTCTAAAAAGTCTTTTTTTTTTTTTTTTTTTTTTCTAATAGTGAGGATTTGAATCAATGGACATCTACATAATTAATATTTATAACAATAAAAAAGTTATCAATTCACATCTGATCTCTCAAACCAAATGCTCCTCCAAATCACACGAGGATGTGGATTTGCTAATTAGTGAACTCCAAGAGTATTCTTGCGTGTTTAAATGCTAAAGAGATCGCTTATTTTAAAGTAATGGGAGCGTTTTGGAAATGCTTCATATGTCGCGCTTCATAGGTGTTGGAATGCGTAAAAACTTTTCTCATAAATACTAATTATGGGAGCATTTATGATTCAAAAACGTTCCAAGAGGTATTTTTAAAAGAAATTATCAATTTACTGAAAAAATAGAAATTAAAAAGAGAAAAGAAAATAATGTTGAATTATCTTAATTTGACGATAACAAAATCAACAGAAAGATTGTTTTGGAGGGCTTATTGTAATCTTTTTTTTTTTTGGGGGGGGGGGGTATGAGAAGACTTGGGACTTTAGCATTAATTTAGTCTTTTGAATCCCAATATTTCTTGTAAATATAAGAGAGAACTTAATTCTTACATGAAAAATTGGTTTTCAATGGTTAGGAAAAAAAATAAAGTTATAGCAATTTAGTTCTACAAAAGTTAGAAGGCAATCCAAACTATTTTTATTTCAGATTTAGTATCCACTTAACAGGCTAATTACTCAATCTAACATGTTAATTGTTTTGTCAAAAACTAGTTTTTCACCTTTAATCTTCTACTTTAACTTGTTAGGTTATCTACTTAACGCTTTATCCATGTTTTAAAACAAGTTTGACTCTAAATTTTACTAGTACTTGAAAGGTTACTTAACCACACTGTCTAACTCATTTACTGTGTTTTCAATTTTCACTATTTGTCTCTAAAAAATACTTAACATGAAATTCAGAGTAAGATGCATCAATCAATATTCAAGTACATAAAAAAAAACTCACATGATGAAATTTATTGGTTTGGCTTATCATCTAAGTCATAAAACTCTGTTCCATAAACTTGACAAACTCAGACCGATCAATGAGTCCATCTCCATTCAGATCAAAAGAACAAATCATTCTCTTACACTCTTTAACATCTCTAATCATTCCCAGACACTTCAGCACTCTCTGCAACTCTCTTGCTTCTATGAAGCCATCTCCATTTTCATCAAACACCTCGAACACATCCTTCAACTCCTCAAAACTTGGTTCTCTCTCAAACAATGCTTCAATCTCTTCTTCCCCAATCTCCTCCTCTAACCCTTCTCCATCTGATTCTGCACTGACCAGTCCCAATTCACCCATCACCATTATCACTTCCTCTCTGCTTAATCTCACCTTGTGATTTGGACTCTGTTCATTCTGGGTTCTGCAATTAGGGTTCTTCACATCAGCACCACAGGACGACCACGACAACAAAGACGATGATGGTGATGAGTTACGGAGAGATTGGAAGTGATGAAAGAGAAAAGGGAGGAAACCCCTTCTTTTGATTTCCCAGAGGAAGAGTCCATGAGAGAGAAAGAACTTAAGAAAATTGGCTTCTTTGAGAATTTTCTCCATTATTGTTTGAAGAGTCATGCAGAGCTAGAGCTCACTGTGACTGACGGAGAAACTCTGTGTTTATTTATATAGATGTATGGGTTTTGGCTTCAAATTGAAGCCTCAACGACTTAATGGAAGGGTAAATGGGAGATTGCAGATTGATTTCCTGGAAAGAATTGAAACTGAAGGAGAAGCATATATAAGTAATGATAAGTTGTTTTGAATGGATATAAGAAATTGGGGATATGTTAAGTGAAAGATTAAATGTCTTATAATTTAAGGGTGGGGAACTTTCTCCGAAACTCAACGGGAGACTTTGCTGAGATCTTTAAGGGAAGACTGGAACTCTAATGTTAGAAAAATATGAACAGATAGAGACGAATTGTGAATAGAAGATTTGTTAACAAAATTGTGACTTATTCATATGTGTACACACATGTGTGCTTGGTAGGACTTATATATATATAGAGAAAGAGAGACGCGCACAGCGCACTCACATAATTTGTCAACAAATCTAGGCTGCTATAACAGAGACATCCATCACTTTATGGGACCCGGCCGGCCAACTTCTTGTGTAATTTCATAGCAATGTCTTGCTGAATCTTTTATACTTTTTTCCGTTTTTAAATATCAAGTCTTCTTAACACTTCTCTACCCCCAAATACAAGTTACTTCTAGCCAGCTAATCCATATATACTAATAAGAACAATTAGAGTCATATCAAATATTAATTTATCTCATTACCCTTATTAAATATAGGCATACATGAAAATAAATATTTATTACTTCTTACAAATATCATGTCTTATAAAAATGATCAAAAGTACCTTTCAAAAGGGGCCATATAATTGGGATCGGAATAGTGATTCAAAGAGATTAAGAAAAATAGATAAGTTAGTTATTTGTGATTAAAATGCATAGAACTTGTGACTCTCTCCTAAAAATACCCCAATCATCAAATTATTTAAATTTAATAGTAATAGATAAAAAGGCCTCAATAAGTAGAGGTATTATGAGAAATAAAAATTTAATATAGATAAATATGAGAAATAAAAATTTAATATAGATAAAAAGTAATAAAACCTTATATTTAGAATTAAACTAAAACTCTTTTTTTATACAAAACTGAAACTCTTGAATAGACATTTTATTTTTATTCTTTACCATATAATTTAAACATGTGCGCACAAATATTTCAACCCTGGGTTTAATTTGAACTCGGTACCTCATCCAGGTATAACATGTGACATTGCCACCTAGGTAACTTCTTGTTGACTATAAACAATATATTTAAATAAGATCAAAATGAGCATGTGTAAAAGTGAGATGTGTATATATGATAAAATTAGAAAGTAGATGGTAAAAATGCACATGGTTTTCTTTTAATTTAATTTAATTATGGAATATTAACACTCACACAGGCTCACAGAAGAAGAAAGACTTGTTAAAAGATGCAAAATTACTTAGGAACAACCTTTTCATTTTTCCGTGTTTCCCAACACACGGTATGGCTGCAGAGTGTTTCTTTAACCAAATTAAAATATAAAGCATTTGATGCTAGTGGGGTACATGTGTGTGATGGAAAATTAAGTATAAAAGAATTACAAATTATAATTAAGACATATGGAATATTAGCATAGGAATAAAGTGTATAGGAATTCCGGCTGCTTTAAAAGAAATTTCTCAGTTAGTTCTCCCCGCAAAATAGGCCGTACACTTGGAGGAAAATCTGAGAATACTCTGTGAAAAGATTACGGTACGTATTGCTTTGGAAATTGCCAATCAAGAGTCTTAATGTTAAATCTAAACTAAAAGCATTATTGGGTGTCTTTTTTTTTTCTTTTTTTTGACTAGGGATAATAAATGTCCTATTAGTCGGAGTTGCAAAATCTCCTCTACATTTAATGGATGACTTTAAGGGTCCATTTGGTTCACTGTAAATAAGATAAAGGACATGGAAAATGGGCATTTTCCATCGGCTTCCGTTGTTTGGTTCACATTTTTCCAGCAAAATATTTTTTAACAGCGGGGAAATTTTCCCTTATACATGGGAAAATGGGTTCCCACCAATTTTGGTGGGAACCATTTTCCGGCCGATCAAGAAAATCAAAGAAGACGAACTCACCCTTTGCGAGTTTCATGTGTGTCTTCAATCCGCGAAGAAGAGAACAAAATTCACTAGTATAGGCTCCCCCATGCATTGCGAGCTTCTTGTGTTTCTTCAATCCACGATGCAACTCTCACTAATCTCCGACTCTTAAACTCGTCAAAAGAAGAAGAAGGAGGTCGATGGTGCTCTCCAGCTCTTGTTTCCACTTCCCTTTCGATTTGGTCTCCCCTATCTCGTGACTCCAAACTCTCTTCGGTCTTTTTCTTAGGTCACTAGTTGTCTGAAAAAATGACTAACAATGGTGAAGAATGGAGGAGAAGCGACGGAGGAGTGCACGCTCAGTGCACACTCAATTAGTGTGCACATTATGCACACTCAAAATGAGTGTGCATTGTGATTGGGTAGTTTAAAATAATAGGGTTAAGGTGTAGATTGGCTAACAAAAATTTACTCCATGAGCAACCAGCACAAAAAAGTTTTAAGTGGACCAAAAATACCAAAAAACTTTTAAAAATGTAAAGTTAACACAACGCCGTTAGAAAGAAATCAACGTCCGTCAAAATGACAAACTTTTAAAGGTTAAAGTGCAGATTGGCCAACAAAGTTTTACTCCAGGAGCACCCAGCACAAAAAAGTTTTACTCCTAGAGCACGCAGCACAAAAAGGTTTTTAAGTGGACCTAAAATATCTACTTGTTACATTTGTGATTTTTTTTGTTACATTCACTCTTTCTAACCCCAATACACATGGTTGGGGGGTCCAGATAAGGATTTGCAACAGTCAGATTTTGGGTGGATTGCACATGGACTTGCTCGAGCAAGTTCGAAAACTTACCACCCTTATTCAAAATAAAATCTACTCGTTACACTTATGATTTTTTTTTTTGTTTCATTCACTCTTTCTAATCCCAATGCACATGGTTGGGGGGTTCGGGCAAGGATTTGCAATAGTCAGATTTTGGGTAGATTGCACATGAACTTGCCCGGGCACGTTCTAAAACTTACCACCCTTAATTTAAAATGAAATCTACTCATTACATTTATGATTTTGTTGCATCCAATCTTTCTAACTTGCATCCAATCTTTCTAACCCCAATGCACATGGTTGAGGGGTCCATGTAAGGATTTGCAACATTCAGATTTTAGGTGGATTGCACATGGACTTGCCTGGGCATGTTTGAAAACTTACCCTAGCACCCTTAAAAGTTTACATTTCCGAACGTGCCTGGGCCAGTCCATGTGCAATCCACCCAAAATTCAACTGTTGCAAATCTTTGCCAGGACCCCCCAACCATGTGCATTGGGGTTAGAAATAGTGAATGCAACAAAAAAAGTCACAAATGTAACAAGTAGATTTCATTTTAAATAAAGGTGGTAAGTTTTCTAACTTACCCGGACAAGTCCATGTACAATCCACCTAAAATCCGATTGTTGCAAATCTTTACCCGAACCCCCCAATGTGCATTGGGGTTAGAAAGATTGAATGCAACAAAAAAATCATAAATGTAACCAGTAGATTTCATTTTAAGTAAGGGTGGTAAGTTTTTGAACTTGCCCGGGCAAGTCCATGTGCAATCCACCCAAAATCCGACTGTTGCAAATCCTTGCTTGGATCCCCAACCATGTGTATTGGGGTTAGAAAGAGTGAATACAGCAAAAAAAGCACAAATATAATGAGTAGATATTTTAAGTCCACTTAAAAACTTTTTTATGATAGGCACTCCTGGAATAAAACTTTTTTTGTGCTGGGTGCTCTTGGAGTAAAACTTTGTTGGCCAATTTGCACCTTAACCCTTAAAAGTTTGTGATTTTAACGTATGTTGGTTTTTTTTTTTAACAACATTGTGCCAACTTTACATTTTTTAATTTTTTTTTGGTGTTTTTGGTCAATTTAAAACTTTTTTGTGCTGGACACTCCTGGAGTAAAACTATGTTGGCCAATCTGCACATGAACCCTAAATAATATTTTATATGTAAAATGGTATTTTACCTCATTTTCCTACCTTATTTTCTTCCAACCAAAAAAAAAAAAATTCTATCAATCCATTTTCTTTTCCTAGTACAAACCAAATGCTTCAAGGTAAAATATTTTCTGACATCCCACTCTCATTTCCATTCCTTTCCAGTCTACCTTTTCTTCGATCCAAACAAGGCTTAAGGCGGGTTTGATTTGGGGTTGGGGATCCAGGGGAGGGTAAATGCTCCCCTCCCTTCATTTTGTTTAAGATTTTAGAGGGAAGGTGATCCAAAATTTTCATCCCGGCCCTCCAAATTGAGAGGTTTTGGAGGGGACCTAAAAGTTTAGACCATTTTACTCTTATAATTGATATGATATTCTAATAATGTCTATGATAGAAAATATTATGATAAATAAAAATATTATTACTAATAAAATATTTTATTATAAAATCAATTTGGAGTAAAAATATATTACTATGCAAAATTTATTATAGTTAAAAATATATTATTAAAAAATTAGTTTAATGTAAAATATATATTTTATATAACTATAAAATATATTAATATAAAATAATTAATATTTTGTTTTATTTTTTTATAGCTAAATACAAAATATTATTATAATAATAAAAATATATTACCTTAAAACTAATTTAAAATAAAAAATATTTTCATAAAAACTATTATAATTATAAAAGATATTAACATAATTTTAAATAAAAATAATATCATTTTGCCTCCACATATTCCCTCTGCATATTTTGACTATTATTTTTCAACCAAAGCAATTTAAATATTATTTTGTACATCATTTAACATGAATTTCTAAATTATTTTATTAAATTCATACCCTTATTTGTAATTATACATCTATAAGTAATTTTAATAAATGAAAGTCAAACATAATCAAAATTCTCAAAGTCACTTAAAAAAATCCAAATAGAAATTATCATTAACCAGTGACACATTTAATGAGTGGCACTTATAAAAATCACAATCATCTAAAATCACAGTTGTTCGATGCTAATCCAAATGGGCACTAAAAGTGCTACATAGATGTGTGAAATTCTATTTTGGAGGAATGACTTGTAAGAGATGGAAAAGGGCAAGTAGGGCACACTTACTTAATTGTTAAAGTTCTTGCTGTGTCTAGTGCTATTAGAACCCAATTCGGAGTGTCTTTATCTAATAAGTAACAAATAGGTGAATCAGTATGTCAAGTTGCGTATTTTAGTAACTTCTTTTTATTAGGGAAGAGAAGTTGAAAATAATGATTTATTTGAGTTCGATTCAATCCTTGATGACTTAAGTTCAATCCTCTGGCTGCACCTGAAATTTTCAATCCACTATTTTTTTTTTTTAACATGGGCACAATAAAAGCCTTTATAATCGAACCTTAACAACCTCAAGCTTAATCTTGTCCTTGAGAATCATTCTCCCTCACAACTTGTAAGGTTACAATATGTATGTTTTCGATTCACAATACCAAACTTGAATAACTCTCACAAGGATAAAGTAATTACAATGAAAGTATACTTCTCTCTATGGAGTAGATAATGTTTGACACTAAAGTACAAGGTGTGAGTATATATGCTTATAGAGCTTCAGTCCAGTAAGATTCATAGTATCGGCATATCGACATTGTAGGCATAGACCCTCTCTTTCTTATGTTTTGAATGATATTCTATTTATAGTTGATGAAGAGCATTTTACCATTAAACATATTCTACCCGTTGAGCATCTTAATTATGACCGTTGAATGTCTATTGGAAGTAGCAGGTGATGCTTCTAAAACAAAGTTGTTTTTCGGCTGTTGAGCTCGAATCTAAGTTTATTCATATATAATCCTCATGTAACCTTGTTATTTTCATAATCCACTGGTATACCGACATTCATCACACTACTTATGCATAGCTCAGTGGGCATTTATCAAAGTATTCATACATAGTTCAGTGGGAAAAACAGAAATAACATAATATACTGATACAAAGCTCTTGATTACATAAGAGGAATACCCACAGGGTTCATACATTTTACAAAATAAAATGATACAAATATAAAATTTCAAAAGCTGATAAGGCTTTTGGCTTAATCTGAAAACTTCCTTTATCGCCATTTGCCTTTTTGCCATGGGAGCCAAGCCTACTTCTTGTGTAATTTCATAGCAATGTCTTGCTGTATTTTTTTATACTTTTTTCCGTTTTTAAATATCAAGTCTTCTTAACACTTCTCTACCCCTAAATACAAGTTACTTCTAGCCATCAAATTCATACATACTAATAAAAACAATTAAAGTAATATCAAATATTAATTTATCTCACTACCCTTATTAAATATAGGCATACATAAAAATAAATATTTATTACTTCTTACAAGTATCAAGTCTTATAAAAATGATCAAAAGTACCTTTCAAAAAGCGCCATGTAATTGGGATCATAATAGTGATTCAAAGAGATTAAGAAAAATAGGTAAGTTAGTTATTTGTGATTAAAATGTATAGAACTTGTGACTCTCCCCTAAAAATACCCCAATCATCAAATTATTAAAATTTAGAGTAAAATACTCTAACCACCCTTCTATTTTACCTTAATTACATGGACATCTCCTCTATTTTGAAAACGTACACTTTAGGCCAAATCATTAACACCGTTAAAAAAATATTCTAAAAATATTCTTCAGGTATATTTTTAAATTAAAAACCATATTAAAATAAATGTTGTTTTCTAATTTACCCCTCATTATACCAATTCCCTAATTTATCTCTTAATATTAATGTTCATTAATGATCTATTTAATATTGTTTATAAATTTAATTTACAATAATTTTTAGTAATTGGTTTATGTGGTAAATATTAATAACTTGTTCAAAATTTGAGTAATTATTTTTAAGAATATGTGTTTAATGAAATATTCTTAAAAAATTTAAATTGTAAGATATTAATATGCGAATCTCATAATAATATCATTTTATAATTGGGAAAAATACTTCTCATGTTGTAAGAGAAGTGTATTCTCATGTCACACACACATGAAATAGTGAGACCCACACACACACACACATATATATATATATATATATATATATATATATATATATATGGGTCCCACTATTTCATGTGTGTATATGAATCTTCTTCTTTTTATGCAACATGAGAAGTTTAAACCCCTTTATAATTATATAACTTAATTGAATATATGTATGTATGTATTATTGCAAAACATCATCATGCGTATTTAAAAATTACATGATAAGTTTAATAAATAAAAGAGATTAAAAATTAAAATTTATAATGATAAATTTAATTAACTTTATAATATGACAAATTTAAAATTATGACAAAAATATAAAAATATATACTAATTTTTTTAAAAAACTTTGAATAAAGATATGTAATTAAATGGTTATCTTTTTGCCAAAGATTACATGATAAGTAGTAATATTTATTTTAAGGAGGGGCATTTTTGTCAAAATAATGAGTCAATATTGTGATTTAACGGTCAACTAATGGTTAGATAGATGTAAGTTGAATTTTAAAACTAGAAGAGAAGTTTATATAACATATATTTTGATTTTGAGGGAGGTTCATATAGGTTTTAAAAATAGAAGGGAGGTCTCTGTAATTTAGAGTAAATAGAGGGGATGTTGATGTATTTTACTCTAAAATTTAATATTAATAGATAAAAATGCCTCAATAAGTAGAGGTATTTTGAGAAATAAAAAATTAGAAAATAGATGGTAAAAATGATCTTGGTTTTCTTTTAACTTAATTATGGAATATTAACACACACACACGCAGAAGAAGAAAGACTTGTTAAAAGATGCAAAAAACTATAGTAACAATCTTTTCATTTTTCCGTGTTTCTCAACACACGTTTTGGCTTCAGAGAGTTTCTTTAACCAAATTAAAATAGAAAGCATTTGATGCTAGTGGGGTACATGTGTGTGATGGAAAATTAAGTAGAAAAGAATTACAAATTATAATTAAGACATATGGAATATTAGCATCGGAATAAAGTGTATAGGAATTCCGGCTTCTTTAAAAGAAATTTCTGAGTTAGTTCTCCCCGCAAAATATGCCGTACACTTGGGGGAAAATCTGAGAATACTCTGTGAAAAGATTACGGTACGTATTGCTTTGGAAATTGACAATGAAGAGTCTTAAATGTTAAATCTAAACAAAAAGCATTATCGGGTGTTTTTTTTTCTTAAAAAAAAAATTAATACCCCTGATCATTGTTGTCAAACTCGCGAGTTGACTCTCCGAGGAGTTTACCGTTTTTGCGTTTCTACTTTACTAAATCGAGTCGAGTCTCTAGTAAACTTGTATCAATCAGTAAACTCGTTAAACTCACGAGTTTACACACCGAATTTACCATTTTTACGTTTCTAACTTATAAAATTGTGTTATTTTTTCAATTTTGTCATCCTCAACACTTTATATATGAATTTTATAGAAATTTATTTATTAAATATATTAAATTATGAATGTAGATATATTTAATTTCAATTATTTGGATTTAAAATATATTTAAATCAAATTGTTGACATTTTTTATATTTTAATTATTTAATTTGACACTGTTAATACCTATTTTATGGTAAAAGTAAACTCTTACGACTTTACGATTCGAGTTCACGATACGAGTTTATGTCACTGTCATGAGTTTGTTTAAACTCGTGAGTTTGACAACCTTGCCCCTGATGACTAGGGATAACAAATGTGGAGTCGCAAAAACTCCTCTACATCTAGGCTGTGATTGGTTTGAGGGAAGGTTAGGGGAGGAAATTTTTGACCAAATTACCCCTAAAATTTTTAAAAAATTACATAGTTTTTTGCATCGTTTTTCGTGCATTAACTTTGAAAGTATGTCATATCAGGAACATATATGACTTTTTACACTAGGGAGGGACACCTCTCCTCCCTCTTAAACCTCCAACCAATCAAAGCCCTTAATGAATGACTTTTAGGTGGGTATGATTTGAGGTTGGGGGATCTAGGGAGGATAAATGCTCCCCTCCCTTCACTTTGTTTAAAATTTTACAAGAGAGATCTAAGTTTTTTATCCCCTTCTCTCCAACACCTTCATTTTGGCGCCCCTCCAAATTAGAAGGTTTTGGAGGGAGTTAATTTTTTTAACCATTTTACTCTTATATTTTATATGATATTCTAATGACTTTAGGATGAAAACTATTATGAAAAATAAAAATATTATTATTAATAAAATATTTTATTATAAATATCAATTTAAAGTAAAAATATAGTACTACACAAAATTTATTATAATTTAAAATATATTATTAAAAGTTTGAGTTAATGTAAAAAAAATATTTTTTTTATAACTAAAAAATATATTAATATAAAATGATTAAAATAAAAATATATTTTCATATCTAAAAAATATTATTACGAAATAAATGTTTTAAAAAATATATTTTTATAAATGTAAAATGCCATAATTTTAAATAAAAATAATATTATTTTGCCTCCATATGTTCAGTAACACCTCAAATCCAACAACCAAATACTTGACAAAGTATTTGAAATATCTCCAAAATATTTATTGTTTCAATAAATTTCTAAAATATTTCGAGTTGATAAAATGCGGAAGTCTTAGGATCATGACAAATACAAATGACATAACATGTGCTATAGGAGTACAAAAAGAACATGTGTTCTACCCTTGCTCCCTATTAGAATAATTACATGACAAAAATTAATATTGTAGATCCAAAGATCTCTATAACCATGGTTATTCAGAAATATATATATGCAAATCAAGATCGAGAACATACGGTTTCAAAATCAAGTTCAACTCACAATAATTTATTAATATTATCAACATAAAATCTTTCACAAACTAGTTCTCAATCTGGTTACCAAAATCCGCTACAAAAAAAAAACAAAAACAAAATGTTCTAAAATGATTGAACATCAATTCATTTTCCAAATATCATTCACAAGAGATTTCATAGAACATGTCTCAAACTTTTTACACAAATAATTATACAAAAGCTTTATATAATATGCCAAGCAAATGATTGATGCATTGACCTCTTTATTGTGACGCCCGTCCTAAATATGCCTTTATTTATTAAAGTTTAAGCGCACATGTATCAAAATAATTTGGACTACTTAATTGCGGAATAAAAACTTTCTTATAATAACTTAGTTTAAAAATGCGTGGATAAGTTTTTCGCAATTCGATATCTATCCCATAGTAGGGTATTAATACATTAATTCAAAAATAGACAAATGATAAACAACTTAATACAGTTCGTCTACTAATATTTTCCAAAAAGTTCCTTCTGCTGTAATCCTTACAGCTGCGTCTTGCCTCTTGATCCCGAACCACTACCTGTCTCTTTCATGCGGTCTGGAGTTCAAATGAATGAACCCCAGGGGTAACAGTTAATCTCATATGCAAGTATGAAATATAAACAACAGTACAACACATGTTAAGCATAGAATAATTTACAGTAAATAAGTTGCACCGTAACCGCAGTTATCGGCCAAGGACCGCAGCCCTTTAGAACACGCAGCCCTATGAGACACACAGCCTCAATCGATAGCTAGGATACACACATGCAAATTATCTAGCAATTATGATCAGTCATACATGAATACATACATATATGCTAATAAGATAACAATTACCCACCTCAAACTTGAATCCTTAACTTTGTCCGAAGATGCTGGGATCAGAAGAGGTGTCAAAGTATGCTTATAAACGTTTATCATTATCATTAGTCACTTCTTGCGTCATAAGGTAACTAACGACGCGAATTATTTTAGAGGATTAAAAGTGGTTATCAACCCCTAAAATAATAATACCCTTTTTAATAAACAATTTTTTTCCTTTTCCTTTTCCTAATAATAATAATATTAATTTATTATTACTATTATTATTTTCTTTGTAATCATTTCTCCAGGTTGAGGGGGTTCTGGGTTAAGGGGTTTCGAGTTGGGGTTGCTAGGATAGGATGCTGGGATGGGGGTGCTGGAATTTGAGATAGGGTATCAGAATCCGAGATAGGGTATCAGAGTCTGAGATAGAGTGTTGGAATCTGAGATGGGGTATCAGAATCTGAGGTAGGGTATCAAAGTTCGAGATAGGGTGTTGGAATCTGAGATGGGGTATCAGAATCTGAGATAGGGTATCAGAGTCCGAGATAGGGTGTTGGAATCTGAGACAGGGTATCAGAATTTGAGGTATCAGAATCCAAGATAGGGTATCAGAGTTCGAGATATGGTGTTGGAATCTAAGACGGGGTATCAGAATCCGAGATAGGTGTTGGAACCTGAGATGTGGTATCAGAATATGAAGTATCAGAATCCGAGATAGGGTATCAGATCCGAGATAGGGTGTTGGAACCTAAGATCAGGTATCAGAATCCGAGGTAGGTTATCAGAGTCCGAGATAGAGTGTTGGAATCTGAGATGGGGTATCAGAATCCGAGGTATCAGAATCCGAGATAGGGTATCAGAGTCCGAGATAGAGTGTTGGAATCTGAGATGGGGTGTACACTAAGTTGTTTTCCCTACACTTAAACATATTCAGTGTCATATACTCCGACATACAGTCCAGAAAAATTCCAGATTTAATAGGTCAATTTCAAAAATTCGTATCTCCCTGGATACAACTCTGAATAAGGCGTGTGACCTATCACATTAAACCTTGTTGTGTACACTTTGTTTTTTGGAAAATTTCATGTCAAAACTTGATCATTTACTATTTCAAAACTTAACACGAAAATCACTGTTCTTTTCTGGAAGATGACAGTTTTCCACTTTTGCTGTCACACTTTGAAAAATCATAACTCCCAACCTACACGTCTGTTTTGGCTATTCTTTTGCTCATTTTAAACCTTATTGAGTCTACTATCTACTGTAAAAAGTTTGTGGAAAAAATCACACGTTTAACTATGAAACAGAAACACACAAGATTCTCAGTTTCAGACAAGAAAAACATAGCATGGTTACGTTTTTCTTCTAACTAAACCACTTGCAGCAGATTAAAGCTATGGAAATAGGAAGGATAATGCTTAAGGAACTCACCTTAGTTGATTCCTCAAGCTTCACGACCAGCTCCTTCGTTTTCCTCCAGTCGTGGCTCTCTTCGCTCTTTCTTACTTTCTCACGTTTCTCTCTTGCTTTCAGTTTCACTTGAACTGAGCAAAGTGAATGAATGAAGATCAAAGAACAATGCTTAAATAAGAACGTATGGAGAGTTTGCTGTCGTGAGCGCTTAAGCCGCTGAAAGAGTATGGTGCTTTTGATCTTGCGTGATCAGAGAATGAGTTAATCATGCTGAAAAAGTGTTTGGTTGTTGGATTTGAGGTGTTACAGAACATATGGAAGAGTTAATCTTTCTCAATTTAATTTCTTTTGGCCTCAAAATATTATTTCTAAAATATTTATACCAAAAATTATTCCCTAATCGTTTGTCCTTAATTTATGGGAAAATATGCCTTAGATTCCAATAGTTATCTTTATAATAATTAAGTCCAAATTTTCCATAAATAATCCCATCATAATAATTCTATATCCTTGGGATATTATTTCATAATTTCCCCCCTTTTTATCCCTCGGCCGAAGTTATGGCCCTATTCGAGAATGTCACTCCTCCTGAACCAGGCTTAGACATTCGCCTAATTTAGTCTTATTCTCAAGTTCTAGTGCCCAAAATTCAGGATGTTACATTTATTACCCTTGACCAGCCTTATAACCATTGAATGGAGCCATAGGCTAAAACATAGTCTAACAGAAACTCATCTATTTAACTGGATTGTCCTAAGCTCACCAGTTCTTGATATGTACTTGGCCAAATGTACAGAACTCAAGTCTGTACTATGGCTCCCCTCCTTAAAAGAATACAACTAAGGTGGTGTCACATGTCCCCAACTCCAATCCTGATCAAAGGAAAAATGGAAGAAGAGGCCCTGATAAGTACTATACATTATGCATCGAATAATGACATAAAGAGATCTCATCATAAAAATTCCTCCATACTCCAATTTATCACAACTCCACAACCATGCATATGCATTAATGACAAAAAAATCACAACATTGACAGGTATATACAAGTTCCAAATCACGAGTATAGTTCCAAAGAGGATTTATCAAACAATTCATCCTCAATCATCTTTATGATAACAAATAACATTATCTAAAACATATAACGTTATTTTAAAATCATTTATAACAAACAATATTTTCATCATAATACATAAGCATGCTTAAACAGTTTCCAAAATATATAACCATGAATTCTAATACACACAAGCATGTAGAATAGAATATCGCCAAGAGGGGGGGTGAATTGGGGATTAAAAATAATCTTTCTAAAACCTCTGAAACTAACGCACTAAACGGAGTATAACAGAGAGAGGGAGAAAGATGAAAAGAAGAAATTTATACTGGTTTGGTCTAAACTCTTGACCTATGTCCAGTCCCCAGACTCCCTGGGATTTTTACTATCACTTCAATCGATTACACACTCTATACTCGAAAGTAATCCTTTCACTAGGATTCACTCCCCCTTGCAAGTTGTAATCAAATATCTCAATCTCAAAGTCCCACAACTTTGAGATTCTTACAAAGGTACAAATTCAATAATAAACTCTTTAAAAGAGCAGATTGATAAACATTGAAGATTTATATATTCGAAGATATTACACAAATGAGTGAAACAGTAAATGCGTATTGATCATTTGAGCATTTGTGTTTCCGGTAGTTGGAATGAAATGAATGCTTCAGCTTATATATAGTGAAGGAAATTAATGGCCATTGGAAGCCTTCAAAGCACCATTGAAAGTAATGAATATAGCCGTTGGACTTAAGTCTTGTTCGTTACTCGATACTTGATTCTGAAAGTGGAGCTTAATCACCAAGAGGGGGTGAATTGGGGATTTTAAAATTCTTTTCAGATTGCTCTGTTTTCGAACACTAAAACAGAGCTAGACAAAGTATAAGGAAGAATAGCAAGACACAAGAAACTTATCTTGGTTCAGTCAATCTCTTGACCTACGTCCGGTCCCGAGACACTCGGGATTTCACTATCTCGATTGATTACACACTCGTAACTCAAGAGTAATTCTCTTACTATAACTTACTCCCCCTTACAAGTTGCAATCAATATCCCAATCTCGAAGTCCCCTGACTTGAGATTCTTACAATGAAATGATTGACAATAAATGAACTCTCTCTAAGAGTAGATAAATATAAACACTGAAGATCAATGTATCAAAATATACTTTACAAGTGAAAACTAAAAGAGTAGTTGGCAAACTTGAATGCAATTCGTTTTCAGCAGATGTGTTGTTGAGAAGAATTGAATGCTGCTCTATTTATACTAAGAGAGCATTAAATAACCGTTGCTAACTCCATTATAACTGTTGGTGCACTAATCTAGCTGTTGGAGGCACTTTGGTGTCTTCTCTCTACTCTTCGAGTTAATTCCTTTTGTTCGGAGGATTAGTGTTGACTTCCCTTGTAATAGATCCGTTGGAAGAGCAACACGCTTAGGGAAAGCGAGACATTAATCCCTTTGCAATGTGTAGAGAATGATGGCTCAAAAGGATGCAAGTTTCTGGACTTTGCATTTAATGTTCTGACATCACTTTTGCTTTTGCTCAAATCCTCAATTAATATCCTCTAAATAATCTAAAACTTGCTAACAAAGTGGTTAAACATAGCTAGGAATATTAATGAGAGATAATATGAGGTATTAAGATCAAACAAGAAAGTTTCACAAATTCGTCAGATTTGATTTTCAAACTCTGTGACTCATACTTGAGTTTGTTCTTCGATACTCGAGTTTTTCACTGTGCACTAATATCAATACTCGAGTATCCATAATCAAACTTGAGTTTCCTTCTTCCGGAGAGGAACGTCGTGATTTTAGCTTTGGACCATATCTTTGAATAGGAACAAACCTCGAGTTTCCAAATCCAAACTCGAGTTTTGGACTTTTGATATGAAAATAAGTTTAAGTCCAAAACCTCAATACTCGAGTATCCAAAGTAAACTGGAGTTTTGAAACCATTGAAAAATAGTGATGCATTCTGCCTGAACAAAACTCGAGTTTCCATAGCTAAACTCTAGTTTTCATTTAAAGATGAAAACCTTTGAAAGTCTATGTCAAAGTGAAAACTTGAGTTTCCAAATCATTGAAAAATAGCAAAGCTCTCTGTATGGCCGAAACTCGAGTTTCCAAATACATACTCGAGTTTTCAGAGATTGTGAAAACTTTAATAAATCTATGCCAAGTCAATACTTGAGTTTTCAAAACATGTGTAAAACTTGAAAACTTTCTGTCAATCCGATAACGGAGTTTCCAGTTCTATACTCGAGTTTTCTTAAGTTGAAAACTTTGGTGACTCTCTGTATGACCAAAACTTGAGTATGCAAACCGATACTCGAGTTTTGACTTCTTCAGGAAAATATAGAAGAGTCTCTGTATGATGCATACTCGAGTATGGCTCAGGGTGAAAAACTTGAAGTGCTCTCTGTAAGTTCAATACTCGAGTTTCCAATGGAAACTTGAGTTTTGCTTAGTTTAATAAAATTGAGCTACTCTCTGTCAAGTCAATACTCAAGTTTTGAAACCAATACTCGAGTTTGCCTTTGACAGTAAGTTTTTCAACTAACCAAAGACAAACTTCAACTTGTGTTTACAATTGTCAGTTATCATCAAAACACATAGAGAACTAACAGATTCGTTCACAGACATTCTTTGTTGACATTCCTTATGTTCTTCCCATTGGAAGATCTGGCGTTCAAATGAGGAAAGAAACCATTAATGCCTTTAAAATGTGCAGAGAATGATCGACCAAATTCGTGCTTCATTTTCTGAACCAGCATTTAATGCATCTGATGTAATCACTTGCTTTTTTATTAATCTTTAGTTAATCCATTATCTAATTATCTGAAACTCACTAGCAAACTAATTAAACATAGTTAGGAATAATAATGAGAGATGATGTGAAGTATATAAATCACACTCAAAGATTTAGAATTTATAAAGACGGTGATTGTAAAACAGAGATAGTTTGTGCTCGAGTTGAATTCAACCAAACTGGAGCAGATGACTCGAGTTGGGAATTCTATGCTCGAGTCACTGGATCATTGATAAATCTCAATTTTAATATGTTTTATCCTGCCTTATTCATTTATTTTGGGGACTATTTCAGGCTAATTTGGAATTATTAGATAATATTTGGATTGTTAGCCAATTTTAGGAAATAATATAAATCTGAATTAATTATGAGATTATTGGACTTAAATTATTAATATTTTGATTGATATCTTGTGATTAAATAATATTTCTTAATATATGATAGATCACTATTTTATCATATTAGAAGATCCTATTGTTAGTTCTCAATGTGTTTTGATGATTAATAACAATTGTAAACATGAGAGAATGTTTTTGTTGTTATAGTCTTGGTAAAGCTTGATGATTCCAATTGAAAAACATTCATCGGCTCCAAACTTGAGCTTGGGTCTCCAAACTCGAGCTTGCCTCTTACGAAAGCAAACCAAGCTTTTTTGCATTTTCTAAACTTGAGCTTGGTCCATAAACTTGAGCTTGAAGGTTTTCAAAGTTTACTCATATACCGAGTAAGCTCGAGCTTGCACCGTAAGCTTGAGCTTACGAAGGTTTGAGGATTTTATCAAGTTACTCAAATTGCAAACTCAAGCTTATTAGTTTTAAGCTCAAGCTTGCCTCTTCCGAGTCTTTTCTCAATGAGTTTACAAATATGTAAACTCGAGCTTGCGTTACAAGCTCGAGCTTACCTCCGGCAAAATCCTTTAAACTTGAGCTTATCATTTTTACTGTAGAGTTTGTGAGTTTACAAAAGTTGTAAACTCGAGCTTGGCATACCAAGCTCGAGCTTGCATCAGGCAGAAAGTTTTCAAGTTTCCTTCAAAAAGTAAAACTCAAGTTAAAGGTTGTAAACTCAAGCTTGCGTCTGACAAAAATCTTTTAAAGTTTTTAAAACCATTGCCAAACTCGAGCTTGCCCTTGCAAGCTCAAGCTTGGGTCGACGAGAGAGCAATGTCATATTTTGAGCTTAGCAAACTCAAGTTTACACCTCTAAGCTCAAGCTTGCATTTTGTGAACTAAAAATATTTTTGACATGAATAGTGCCAAACTCGAGCTTACTCACTAATAAGCTCAAGCTTGCGTTTTTCCACTTTGGCTCTCAAAATGAATTCAAACATATTTCCCGACAAATGCTAAACTCGAGCTTACTCATTTACAAGCTCGAGCTTGAGGCTTCCGGAGGCAAAACTCAAGTTTTAAATGAAGAGCAAACTCGAGCTTACATAGGTAAACTCGAGCTTGGAACTTCGAGAACGATGAACGCATCCGGGTGTATTTTGTTCGCTTTGATTTATGCTTTAACTTGATTCTACGAATTGGTTGTATATGATTTATATCATTCATATCAATATTTCCTAACCGATTTAACCGGTTGCTTATGAGATTACAGAAGATCTAGGTTTGTTTTAAAGAAGACTTTAAGACAAACAACTTGACAACTTGCAATATTATATTATTCTCCAAAAGCAATGGGTTACAACCGGATAGCAACACAACCATTCTCCAAGAAGGAAAGCTAGCCTCCAAACAGTGGACAACATTATACAACCGCCTCCACTAAACATAACAAACATGGGAACACATTCATGAGGAGCCAAATTTCAAATATTCAAATCTACAACAACCATATTCAAACAGATTTGTTTACAACGGCTAGATTCATGGAGACACACTCACAACAGCTATATTTTCGAATCAGATCAAGTCTCAACGGATCTACAACGTTCACAAGCTTCAAACCTGTATAAATACATGAGGATTTGAAGTCTGAAAGCAGACAAGACATACACGTAAAACGCATACAAAGATCTCGTCTTTTCGCTTATATTTCTCATTTGTATCTTTGATACATTGTGCTTCAAAGTGCTTATATTCATTCACTCTTTGAGAGAGTTTATTTTACGTAAATCATTCTTTGTAAGAATCTCAAAGTTGTGGAACTTTGAGGTTGGGTTATCGATTACAACTTGTAAGGGGAGTGTATCCTAGAGAGGATAACTTTCGAGTACGAGTGTGTATCGATTTGAGTGATAGTAGAAAAACCCGGAGAGTCCGGGGACTGGACGTAGGTCAAGAGTTAAGACCGAACCAAGTATAAATCTTCTTGTCAAGCTCTTCCTCTTTAACTCCATTTACCTTGGTTAAGCATCATTGTGTGGGTGATCGAAAAGAATTTTTAAAATCCCCAATTCACCCCCTCTTGGTGATTTCCTTTACTTTCATTTGGTATCAGAGCCTGGTTATCTACATTAAGGATTAACATCCTAGATCAAAGATCCAATGGAAGGAATTCTACCCGATGGAGCTTCAATCAACAGACCTCCAGGTTTCAATGGAGAACATTACTCCTTCTGGAAGGCCAAGTTCAGAGTCTATGTAATGGCAACGAGTATGGCCTATGGAGGGTATTCGAGAGAGGAAATTATGAACAAAGCAACAACGAGAAGATGGTGTCGAACTCCTAAGCTAGAAGAAGAGTATGATGAAAATGACAGAAAGCAAGTCACTCTCAACATGAAAGCAATTCACATGCCGCAAAGTGCTCTAAGCCAAAAAGAATATTTTCGAATTTGCACTTTGTCATCGCTAAAGCTATGTGGGATGCTCTTGAGATAGCCCATGAAGGGACAAATTTGGAATCAAGGAAAATCGAGTAAACACTCTCATGATCGAATATGATTTATTTCGTATGAAGTCTCGGAGAATCCATTAGTGAATTCGCTCAGATTCACTCATCCGATCAATCAACTTGCTGCATTGGGAAAAGTCTATGACCAACTTTGTCCAAGTGAGGAAAATACTAAATATCCTCGGAAGGAATGGGAAGCTAAGGTCACCGCAATCGAAGAAGCTCGCGGTGAATCAATGGCTTCAAAAGAAAGACACTATTTGGCGTCTTTACGAATATGAAGGAAAAATCAAATTGAGAAAAGGACTTGATGAGATTGATGGCAAGAATAAAGGAATTGCTCTCAAGACTGTCAAAGAGGTAAAATCGAGATGATGAAGATAAAGATGAAGATCCGAGCTAGGCATGATGGTCCGAAAGTTCAAGAAATTCTACAAAAAGGACCAAGCCTACGAAAGTTTCACAAGAGTAGCTCTAGCACGAAACAAAGAAACCCATCATATGCTATGAATGTGAGAAGCCTGGTCACATCAAGTCTGAATGTCCACAGCTGAAGAACAAAGATAGGAAATTCAATAAGTTCAAAAGAAGAGCTTATGTTTCAGCTATATGGGGCGATAGCTCATCCGATGAAGATGAAGCTGAAGAAGAAGACAGAGCCAATATTTGTCTTGTAGCTCAAGAAGAGGATTCGAGATAGTGAAGAGGTAAACAATTCGACTCACCCTATGATGAACTTTCAGCTGAATATAATTCTCTTTTCATTGAATTTCGAAAAATTGCAAAAGAGCTTTTGTCTTCAAAGAAGAAAATTAAATTGTTGGAAGAACAAGCTCAAACTGTTTCTTCTTCGTTTCTCCTTGTGAAAACATTTCGAAAAGAATTGCGAAAAGATTTCGGAAAAAGTTTGTGACAATTCTTTGTATTTTAGAGAAAAGAAATTTGCATCTTACAAAAACTCTTGAGAAATTCACTAGAGGTAGTGAAATGCTCAATGTTATTTTAAAACAAAGAAAGGTTCACAAATGATAAGTCGGGAATTGGTTATAGACCGATTCGATAAACGAAAAGGGAAGAAGAAGGTTGGACAAAGATCTTATCGAACTATTTTCGAAAAACAGTCCACTCCTCTAATCCTTTTGCTCATTGCAACTATTGCAATCGTAAAGGTCATGCAACTTCTTCTTGTTTTCATAAAAAGGAAAGAAGAAACAAGCCTATAGGTAATTATCAATGGGTGCCTAAGGGATCCTATAAGATTCCTAAGACACAAACTAACCCAAAAGGACCCAAGAAAAAATGGGTACCTAAGACTTGATATTCTATATCATGCGGGTTTGTCTTAGAGCATCAAAATCCAACAAGTGGTTCATTGACAAAGTGGATGCTCAAGACATATGACGGGAGACGAATCTAAATTTGCTACAATTAAACCTAAGGATGGTGGCAAGGTAACATTTGGTGGAAATCAATCCGGAAGGATTCTTTGGAATTGGAGAAGTTGGAAACAACGAAGGACCACAAATCAAGGATGTTTACCTTGTAGAAGGCTTATGTCACAACCTCCTTAGTGTGAGTCAAAGTACAGATAAAGGTAACTTAGTTATCTTTGATTCTGAAGAATGTTTAATTATGAACAAAGATGTTCTCTCTTTAGACAACATTAGAGCTAAAGCTTTATTTAGAGCTCCTAGAGAAGGTAACTGTTATACTCTCAATCTCTCTAGTAACTCTATTTCGAAAAGCGCTTTGTTGGTAACTTGGATGAAAGTTGGCTTTGGCATAAACGATTAGCTCATGTTAATATGTTTCAACTTGACAAGTTACAGAAAAAGGATCTGGTTATTGGTTTACCAAAATTACAGTTTAAAAACGACATGATCTGTGATGCATGTCAAAAGGGTAAACAAACCAAGACATCCTTCAAATCTAAAAATGAAATTTCAACTAATAGACCTCTTCAACTACTTCATATGGATTTAGTTGGACCAGCTAGAGTAAAGAGCCTTGGTGGCAATCTTTATACTTTGGTCATAGTTGATGATTTCTCTAGATTTGCATGGACCATATTTTTATCTTCAAAAGATGAAACATTTGATCAATTTGCTGTATTTGCCAAGAAGGTCCAAAACGAGAAAGGATTCTCTATTGCGGGAATTCGTACGGATCATGGTGGAGAATTTGAAAATCATGCTTTTGGAGAATTCGTGATAATATGGGCATTGATCACAATTTCTCGACCCCAAGAACTCCTCAACAAAATGGAGTTGTTGAAAGAAAGAATAGAGTCCTCACCGAGATGGCAAGGGCCATGTTAAATGAAAATCGACTTCTCAAGTGTTCGGGCGATGCTATGAGCACCGCATGCTATATTTCAAATCGAGCATATCTCCGGGAAGAATTTGAACAAAACTCCATATGATTTGTACAAAGGAAGAAAACCCAATATAGCTCATTTGCACATCTTTGGATGCAAATGTTTCATCCACAACAATGGTAAGGACAACTTGGGTAAGTTTGATTCCAAGTCGGATGAAGGTATATTTTTGGGTTATTCAAACGAAGTAAAGCTTATAGAGTCTTTAACACTAGAACACGTATTGTTGAAGAATCTATGCATGTTGTATTCTGTGAAACCAATCTAGACAAATCCTTGGATGATGATGATGATGCTTCTCCTATTTCAAATCAAACGGTTCCGAAACACTTCGTACTTTAACAAATTCAGAAAAATCTTTGGAAAAGGAACTGAATTTGAAAATCATTGTGAAAATGTTTGTGAAAAACACGATCAACACCAACCTAAATCATGGAGATACGAGGAGTCATCCTCGGATCAAGTGATAGGTGATGTTAATCAAGGAGTTAAGACCAGAAAAAGCACCTTGAATGAAGTCACATTTTTCGCATTCATTTCGAAAATTGAACCCTCTAAGATTGATGAAGCCCTTTCGGACAATGATTGGGTTATAGCAATGCAAGAGGAGTTACATCAGTTTGAAAGAAATCAAGTTTGGGATTTGGTACCTAGGCCTAAAGACCATCCCGTCATTGGCACTAAATGGGTATTCAAGAACAAACGTGATGAATCTGCAATAATTGTTCGAAACAAAGCAAGGCTAGTTGCAAAAGGATATAATCAAGAAGAAGGAATTGATTATGAAGAAACTTATGCTCCAAAGTAGCAAGATTGGAAGCTATAAGAGTTCTTCTAGCTTTTGCTTGTATTAAAGGATTCAAACTTTATCAAATGGATGTAAAATCTGCATTTTTAAATGGTTTTATTCAAGAGGAAGTTTATGTTGAACAACCTCCTGGTTTTCAAAATGATCATCATCCAGATCATGTTTATCGCCTCAAGAAAGCATTATATGGTCTTAAGCAAGCTCCTAGAGCTTGGTATGAGCGATTAAGCAAATTCCTTCTTGATCAAGGATTTGTCGAGGTAAAGCGAGATACAACTCTCTTCATAAAGAACAATAAACTTAATGAAATTTTAATTGTTCAAATATATGTTGATGATATAATATTTGGTGCTTCTAACAATGCTTTATGTGAAGAGTTTGCTAAGAACATGCGGGGAGAATTTGAGATGTCCATGATGGGAGAACTCAACTATTTCCTTGGTCTGCAAATTAAACAAAGGAAAGATGGAATTTTCATTTCCCGGACCAAGTATCTCAATGATCTCTTAAAGAAGTTTGGGATGAATGAATGCAATGGAGCCGATACTCCAATGAGTTCAACCACGCCTTGGATGCTTGATGAAGAAGGCAAGGACTTCAACATCACAAAGTATAGAGGAATGATTGGATCATTACTCTATCTCACAAAGAAGCCGATCCCGACATCCAATTCGGTGTGGGGATGTGTGCAAGATTTCAATCTGCTCCCAAGGAGTCACATGCGAGAATGTGAAAAGAATATTCAGATATCTTGCCGACACAAAGACTCTTGGTCTATGGTTTCCCAAAGGTCAACTGAACAATTGGTGGCTTATTGATTCAGATCATGCTTGGATATAAGACCGATAGAAAAAGCACAAGTGGCCAATGTGAATTTCTTGGTGGTTCACTTGTTTCATGGTTTGCAAGAAGCAAACAAGTGTTCTTTGTATCCTCTACGAAGCTGAATATGTGGCTGCATCTAGTTCTTTGTGCTCAAGTCCTTTGGCTTAAGCAACAAGTTTCGACTTGGGAATCAATTTAAAGGAGATCCCAATTCTATGTGACAACACAAGCACAATAAGCTTGGCCAAGAATCCAGTTCAACATACTCGAACCAAGCATATTGATGTGAGACATCATTTCATAAGGGATCATGTTCAAAAGAAAGATGTCAAGGTCATATTCATCCCAACACATCTCCAACTTGCCGACATCTTCACAAAGCCATTAGCAAAGGAACAATTTGTGTTCATAAGAAGAGAATTGGGAATGGTAAATCCCAATGAGTTGTAAGTAGCTCCTACTTAAATGTTAGTTATGTGTTTTATGATTACAATTTACTAACTTAAGCATCGGAGTATTTAGATGTGTTTTATGCGGGGCATTTATAATGTTAAACAACTCTCACATGTTGCTTTGAAGTTTCTTTGTCAAGAGAGGCAAACTCGAGCTTAGCAAAGGTAAGCTCGAGCTCGAGGGAGTCGAGAAAATAAAATTTTGGAGAAACCCAAACTCGAGCTTATAAGTGAGTAAACTCGAGCTTGCGGAGGAGTTTCAAGAGCTTTCACATACACTCTTGAAGTCCAGGTTAGTACAAGTTTATGCAAACTCGAGCTTAGCTTCCTAAACTCGAGCTTGCCGCGCATTTTATATATGTAAAACCCGACTGTTCCTCTTCACTTCACTCAACTCTCGAGCTTGCTCCTATTCCCTCTCAAAATTCTCTCATCTTCTTCGTCAAAACCCAGCGAAAATGGCCCGAACACTCGCTTCCGTCAATGTCTCTCGATTCTCAATCCACTCAAAACCCCGAACGCCCTAGTAGATCAAAAATGCTGCCTAAAAGATTTAATGTTGGGATAGATACCCACATTCCCGGAGTAACAACCCATTCGACTCCTCCATCAAGACCAAAAGGAATCGAAATTAGAGACAAACCGAGAGGCTCCCAAGAAACGACCAAATCCGGAAGAAGCAACCAAAGAAAGGGAAAAGCAAAATTCCAGAGGTGATCGCAACCTACAAGTCCAAACGAAGCAAGAAGGCAACCCTCGGGACGGTCAAGCAAGCACACAAGTTCCCTCGAGTCTCAAAGAACAAGAGGATCCTACTCCTCGGGTATCCAAGGAAACTCCCGCACTATATGATATTTACAATCACTCTACTATACCCGAAGGATTCTCTAGTGATCCTATTCGTTTGGAAGGAGACAATGCTATTAGCTTTAAAGAAAAATTTGGTTCCAAAGTTTTTCGTCCCATCGTCTCGTAGACCTTGCCGCACTTAGGAGAAAATGCAATTTGGATCTCTTTCCATGGTGAAACAGTTTGAAAATCTGATTTCTATAAGTGTTTCTTACGCCCCACTCTTGTCAAGGTATTCTACCATGGCATGTCCTACGATAACTTGCTAGACAAGTGATGGAAATTTAGTTGAGGAAAGGGTTACCACAACCATTAGAAACAAACAAATAACCATTACCCCTTCCTATCTAAATTCAATTCGCAAATCTCCAATCCTCCACCCGTAGCTTCATTGAACTATACCGATAGGCAAATCTATGAACTGCTAAGACCCAATGAGCCTATTCCGGAGGGGTTAGAGATTCTCAATTTTGAACCTGGATCAATGAACCCCACCTTCGGGGCTATCTCGGTACATCTACACCAGGAATCTCATACGAAAGGAGGTAGCTTCACCCATTTCGCAAAGAAGGATTATCCTATCTTTGCTTCCATTATTGCCAAGGTACCTCATAATGTTGGGTACTTGGATTTTTCAAGAAATGGTAAAATTTCGTTTTGCTTCCGTAAAGACTTCTCGAATTCCTTTTGCAAGTCTTATCTCTATCATCCTTTTTCATGAGAAAATTTGGTATATCCCTACCAAAGAAAAACTAGAAAAACCACAAGTGTTTGGAAGGCACATTTTGAACCTCATGAGAATCAATATGGATGAAGGTTCGGTCAATCAAGGGCCCCACCTCTATCAAGGCCAACCAGATCAAGAGCCACTCACTCCAAAGTGCAAGAAGCACGAGTGCTCCTCCTCCTCCTCCTCACCCTACTATGCCTTCGATTTGGATGCAAGGATCAAAGAGATAGTTGACAAAGCTATTTCGATTTATCGAAGGAATCGGCGTAAATGGGAAAATTGGTCTCTCGAAGTAAATAAGGGTCATAACAATCTGGTGGATACTCGGGAAGGTTTCAATATAGGCCGGGAAGAGCTGAAAGAAGGTCGCGAAGCGAAAAAGGAAGTTAAAGACCTTAGTGGTCAGCTTGGAGATCACTCGGCAAGTATTTCCACTCTTTCGGTGACCATGATGAGTCTCGGTGACAAAATGGACAAAATCGAAGAATCGGTCCATGTCCGCTTTCGGTTTTGGTGCATCTTCCTCGCAGAACCTAGTTCTACTATGCCCAACACGGACTACGAACTCGCCCGATCCCATCGCAATGACCATCTCTATTGAACCCGAGGCAACCCCGGTAGCTCCACCCTTGTTTGCGATGACAAAGGGGAGAAGAAAAGAAGTGAAGAGAGCAAACAGAGCACTTTCATGTTTCTTTTTGTTTTGCTCATGTTTCTTTTTGTTTTTGATCATTTCATTGTAGTTTTAACTTTGATTTTATATATTTGCTTTTGAAACTCTACTTTAATGGATTGATCATTTCGGTCATATCATTATCTCGTTATTTGCTCTTGAAATTTTAATATTTTGCCGAGACCGATATGATGTTTATATGTTTAAGAATTAAATTGTAATTTCATTTGCTAAACTCGATGTCTACTTAATCTGTATTGTTTAATTTTGTTAAATCTGAGTTTATCAAATTGAAATTTCAAAACCTCAAGTTTGCAAATATTTTTCTCTTTCTCAATGCTCAAAATATCAAATCTGTTTTTGAAAAGAAACAAATGTTTACAAGTGTTGTCATCATCAAAAAGGGGGAGAATGTTAGTTCTCAATGTGTTTTGATGATTAATAACAATTGTAAACATGAGAGAATGTTTTTGTTGTTATAGTCTTGGTAAAGCTTGATGATTCCAATTGAAAAACATTCGTCGGCTCCAAACTCGAGCTTGGGTCTCCAAACTCGAGCTTGCCTCTTACGAGAAAGCAAACCAAGCTTTTTTGCATTTTCTAAACTTGAGCTTGGTCCATAAACTTGAGCTTGAAGGTTTTCAAAGTTTACTCATATACCGAGTAAGCTCGAGCTTGCACTGTAAGCTTGAGCTTACGAAGGTTTGAGGATTTTATCAAGTTACTCAAATTGCAAACTCAAGCTTATTAGTTTTAAGCTCAAGCTTGCCTCTTCCGAGTCTTTTCTCAATGAGTTTACAAATATGTAAACTCGAGCTTGCGTTACAAGCTCGAGCTTACCTCGGCAAAATCCTTTAAACTTGAGCTTATCATTTTACTTGTAGAGTTTGTGAGTTTACAAAAGTTGTAAACTCGAGCTTGGCATACCAAGCTCGAGCTTGCATCAGCGAGAAAGTTTTCAAGTTTCCTTCAAAAGTAAAACTCAAGTTAAAGGTTGTAAACTCAAGCTTGCGTACGACAAAAATCTTTTAAAGTTTTTAAAACCATTGCCAAACTCGAGCTTGCCCTTGCAAGCTCAAGCTTGGGTCGACGAGAGAGCAATGTCATATTTTGAGCTTAGCAAACTCAAGTTTACACCTCTAAGCTCAAGCTTACATTTTGTGAACTAAAAATATTTTTGACATGAATAGTGCCAAACTCGAGCTTACTCACTAATAAGCTCAAGCTTGCGTTTTTCCACTTTGGCTCTCAAAATGAATTCAAACATATTTCCCGACAAATGCTAAACTCGAGCTTACTCATTTACAAGCTCGAGCTTGAGGCTTCCAGAGGCAAAACTCAAGTTTTAAATGAAGAGCAAACTCGAGCTTACATAGGTAAACTCGAGCTTGGAACTTCGAAAATGATGAACGCATCCGGGTGTATTTTGTTCGTTTGATTTATGCTTTAACTTGATTCGCGAATTGGTTGTATATGATTTATATCATTCATATCAATATTTCCTAACCAGATTTAACCGGTTGCTTATGAGATTACTGAGAAGATCTAGGTTTGTTTTAAAGAAGACTTTAAGACAAACAACTTGACAACTTGCAATATTATATTATTCTCCAAAAGCAATGGGTTACAACCTGGATAGCAACACAACCATTCTCCAAGAAGGAAAGCTAGCCTCCAAACAATTTGGACAACATTATACAACCGCCTCCACTAAACATAAAAGCATGGGAACACATTCATGAGGAGCCAAATTTCAAATATTCAAATCTACAACAACCATATTCAAACAGATTTGTTTACAACGGCTAGATTCATGGAGACACACTCACAACAAATGACTATATTTTCGAATCGATCAAGTCTCAACGGATCTACAACGTTCACAAGCTTCAAACCTGTATAAATACATGAGGATTTGAAGTCTGAAAGCGAACAAGACATACGTAAAACGCATACAAAGATCTCGGTCTTTTCTCGCTTATATTTCTCATTTGTATCTTTGATACATTGTGCTTCAGTGCTTATATTCATTCACTCTTTGAGAGAGTTTATTTCGTAAATCATTCTTTGTAAGAATCTCAAAGTTGTGGAACTTTGAGGTTGGGTTATCAGATTACAACTTGTAAGGGGAGTGTATCCTAGAGAGAGGATAACTTTCGAGTACGAGTGTGTATCGATTTGAGTGATAGTAGAAAAACCCGGAGAGTCCGGGGATGGACGTAGGTCAAGAGTTAAGACCGAACCAGTATAAATCTTCTTGTCAAGCTCTTCCTCTTTAACTCCATTTACCTTGGTTAAGCATCTGTTGTGTGGGTGATCTGAAAAGAATTTTTAAAATCCCCAATTCACCCCCCCTCTTGGTGATTTCCTTCACTTTCACCTATGGTGCAGAATTTTTCAGGGAAGCTGAAAGGAAATCTAATGGTGAAATTGTATTGGGCTTCTTAAATTTTAATAGGCTCAAGTTGGTACCCAAAAATCTCTCTTCCTTGATAAAAGTTAATCTAGCTGCACAGAATGAAGCACGCTCTCTTTGAGAGCTGCAAGGACGCTCACAAGAAGACCAACCGGAGAGAAGGCAGGATACACACGGGCTTTCTCTGGCACGATCATGCTCAATCTCTCGGCTTGGGAGTTGTGTTTTCTTCCTGGAACAACAATTCACATAGAGAGAGAGAGAGAGAGAAATGATTTCACTGAGTTCCCATATTCTCAATTCACTCACAGGACCCACCTTTATTTCCCTTACATCCGATTAATTCCATCTCCATAAATCATTCTATATGGCTATGAGTTGCATAACATTTGGAGAAGGAAGCGTTGTCATGGTAGCTTAAGCTCTTTAGGAGGCAACTTGGGAGGAGCATGAACGAAGCTAGGACCTAGAACTTACACTTGAAGATTACAAGGGAGTGTCATTCTTTTTATCTTTTTAATTCAAACTTGAGGTTATTTAGTTTTAAAGGATTTTGAGTTATGTCAATTGAGAACAATCTAGTTCTAGATTGTAAACATATTTCTTTTGGATTTGATTGATAATTTGAAGTTTTTATGCTTGAGACAATTGCTGGATTTTTGTTTGCAACCTTTGGATTGTTAATTAAACTATTAATTGTTTTCGTTATTAATTTAATTGTCAATTTGGTTTATCATCTTAATTGTTTAATTGGGTTGATAAATTATCTACTTGTTCAATTGGATAATTGTAAACAAGATTTCCAAGATTATTTTGAAATTAAATGTGATTGGTTTTTAATGAGTTTAATTAGCCACCACTTATTTCATTATGAGTTTTCTAGTGGAATATGTGTTATTGAGCTAGAGGGTTTTCCATGTTCAACTGGGTAATTAAATTCATTAATCTCTCTTCGATCTAATTAATTAAATTGGGCTAACAAGTTAACTCCATGCAATCCTAAGTTGTATACTTCATCATCATAACTGAACTAGATCTTTGTTGCTTGATTTGCTTTTAATCAATCTTCTTATTAGGATTTTAATTATTTTCTCATAACAAAAACCCTTAAAAAATTGCATTCAAATTCATATAGATTAGTTTCATTTTCATTTAGGTTTTAGACTCAATTTTCATCTTGCATTTAGTTAGTTAAGTGCATATAGGTAGTAGTGTCTTACATTCTAGTTTAGGTCCAATTCCATTCTATTGTATTTTTCATCACCTAAATTCAACCTAAAGAAAAACCCATAAATTGATCCTTGAGAGAATGACCTAGGTTAACCCTAAACTGCATAATTAATTAGGACCTAGTTTAATTGATTGCTTTAGCAACAAAAGTAACGCATCAATTGAAAATAAGTTTGAAGTTTAAATGAAGATGTATCTGTATGACTTAGGCTCGAGTTTCAAACGTTTAACTCAAGTGCATGACTCAAGTCAATTAAGGTTAGCTCGTGTCAAATTCTTCACTCACAAATGAACTTTGAAATAGCATTTTGAAAATGGTTTGAAATCGCGTTAGCTCGAGTCATTAAGTTACTAACTCAAGTTAACTAATTCATTTGAAAATATGTTTCAAAAACTATGCTCGAGTTATAGAGCACTGACTCGAGTCAGAGGCTTCTGTATTTCAAAAATAAGTTTAAGTCCTCAGAGTATGACTGGCTCGAGTCAATATAAGTTTAAAATACTTTGATAGTTCTCTGCCTTGCATTGACTCGAGTTTTACTACCAAAAACTTGAGTCAAGTTGAGTTCAAATATTTTGATAAATCTCTGTTTTGTGTTGACTCGAGTTTTACAAACCTGAACTCGAGTCAAGTTTGACAGTAAGTCATTGGTTAAGTTTGAACAAGTTAAAACATTTTTAACTTAGACCATTAACTTCATTTTGTTTACAATTGTCAGTTATAATCAGAACTAGCTTGTTTGTGACAATTTGAATAGCTTTTGCATGGTGCCTTTGTGCTTAAGGCTGAAATCATAGAGGGGTACAAGGAAAGAGAGATTCAAGTGAAACCAAGTCACAAGCCAAGTAAGTCACTAAACTAGCTTGTTTGTGACTTTGTATTTTGGATTTTTGAATTCTTCTCAATTTGATAGATGTTCATGTAATAATAATATTTCTTAAGGGGAGATTGTACCCTAGTCACTGAAATGAAGATTAAGGAAGTAGAAGACTAATCCAACATAATTTTGGAACCTACTTAGCTTAACCTTCAAGTTTTGTGCCTTCTCTCCTTACTTATGTGTGAGCTCTGTCTTGTCTCTTCTTCTCTCTTGGAGTGACGTCTTGGGCAGCCAAAAATGAAGGCAAGACGGTCCTTAAATAATAAATTACCACCATGCAAAATATGTTTACAAGTTAATTCTTATTGGCTCTTGGTTTGACTTTCATTTGTCACTTGTTTTTCTTTCATTTTCTCTAGATTTTTCTGGACTCCTCTTAATTCCTTTAAGCTGGCCGAATTGTTCCCTCTTTTGGCACAACATTGGCTTGTCTCATATGCTCTTTTAGCTTAGGTTAAAGTCTTTTTCTCCTTGGTCAAGAAGTCTAAACTTTTTAACTTCCCTTTTAAGTTGTCTTTTCTTGCAAGTCATACTTTTCTCCTTGGATTCATGTCTTAGCCGAAAATGTACAGCTTGAAAAGGAAGCATCTTGACTTTCTTTGGCCTTTAATTTATTTCCCTCCAAGCTTACTTAATCTCCAAGGAATAACTTGGCTTACTCAAGAAGTTATTCCTTTGAATTCTCTACCACCCTCTAGAATACTTGGCTTAACTCATATACTTCCTCTCCTGCCTCTCACTTGGCCAAAAATTTAGGGTTTGGGAGAGAGGATTTTGGGTCTTCAACTTGTTCCAATTAAGTGTCTAAATGTCCCCTTATGTCCAAGTTATAACTTATTTTCCCTAAGTCTTCTCTATGTCCTTCTAGATAACTTTGTGGCTTCTTCCATAAGCCAATTATTCCTTTCTCTCTTTTCTTCCTTAAGGCCGAAATCTTGGCTTGTTTGGGAAGCCAAATGTGTCTTCTCATACACTCTAGAACTCATGGAGAGATGATGATGTCATCATTTTTTATTTTTTTTTAAAAAAATCAAAGTTGGCTTCTTCAACAAGTTTCTTGTCTATCTTCTTGAGCACTCTTCTAGAATACCCTTTTGTTCATTTTCTTCTTCTTTTGGCCAAAATACTCATGCAAAAAGGGAGTTCAAAATGTCTTGAAATATGTCAAGAAGGCACTTAAAAATCCTCCAAATCAAATGACCAAAGTGCTCTTACAAAATATCCTCTTAACTTGGCTTATTTTGCAAGTTTTATTGACTTTCTCTCTTGCTCTTTAATTTGGACGAATTTGGAGGGTTATTAAAGAAGCCTATGACTCATCTTTATGACATAAATAAATGATTGTGTTTCTCGTAGCAATTGACTAAATTTCCCTTACATTTATTTCCTCTCACATAGCTTCCTTCACAAGCTAACTTTTCAAACAAGCTTCTTGACTTATTATTTAATAAATTCATTATTCTCCTTTTCCTTCTATATTATTTTGAAAATCATAATACTCATAGGATATCCATGTTTCTTTTTTAAATAATCCCATATAAAATTTCCAAAAATTTAATATCACACTTCCTGAACTAGGTCTAGTCGTCCGCCTGATACAGGCTTATTCTCAAGTTTCTAGGCCCAAAATTCAGGATATTACAGTTCCTCCTTATTAGTTTTATTTTGTCCTTTGTCATCATTTTGCTTAGCTTTTACCTTCTACAGTTTTTCTTGAAGTTCATTCGCTTGTTCGTGCCCATAATCTCTACCTTTGGTCCTTACCATTTGTAAGTATCACTATAATATAATAAGGAAAAAGTAGATGTCATCATAAGGGCATATTTGTCATTTCATAAAATTTTCAGATACACAGGTTCTTTGTTGGTCGATTTCCTTGATGGCAAGTGAACCATTCGAACAAGTAATAAAGTGAAAGTAGAGTACCGTCCCACAGAGGCTGAGATACCAGAGAGTGACGCTCAATTGCTATGATAGTTGCAACTAGAAGGTAGATGTAATGGGTTTGAGAGGTTTTTGGTGATTATACTAAGAACAGAATTAAACAAAGTAATTCGAAGAGAGGATATCAGCGAGAAATTAGGCTGAACTCGGACTCCTCCTTAAGTGCATAATTCTCCCAGTTGCTTTACCCAATACTATAGCATCTATATCTTTGCCACGACTTCCGCAATTGCTACAAAGATAGTTACTAACCGCAAAGCTATTCGATTAACCCACCGCTATGATCTACCGAAGCTTCCGCGTCCGATACATTTGATATTAACTATACTCCTTCCATATTCCTATGGCAACTTTCTAGCTTTTATCTCGCATTACTCTCGTGGTGTGTCTTGGTTATGAGAGGTAGACTCATTCCTGAAGCCTACAATAAATAGGTCAAGTCTTGCACCGGCTGCCTAGCAAACACTGTTTCTCAGAGGTCTAGCCTCGACTCCTTGCTAATAAGCCGAGACCACAGATCTAGCCCTTAGATTCCTCTAACCGACTAGTAATTAATCTACTGATACGCAAATCAAATATTTAATTAAAAACTTGCAACTGGGTTCATATACGCTTAAGGATTCATCCTTGTTCAGCCAGCAGAAAGTTAGTTCATGACTGACGAAGGAAACACAAAACATCCAATAACAGAATAACCCATGCTCTAACTATTGAAAGTAAATGAAAAATAGAAAGCTTGACGGCGTTCCGACGGCGTGGATGAAGCCCTGTCACGTCACTGCTCCACGTCTTCTTCCCTCCGTCTTTCTGTGAGGAAGGATGCTGGGTTCTCCTGGAATTCTCATGCTAGTGAAACCTTTCACTCTTCTCTTGAGTCGGCTGAATGTGTATTCTCGTGTTGGCTCTTCTCCGACTTGTCTTAGGGTTGACTCGTTGCTTCCTTTTTATATTCAGACTTCCATGTGATGCAAGTTAGGCTAGCCGGGCTTTCCAAATCTGTCGTGATCTATCATATCTTCTGTTTGTAGATTGATTATGCTGATACTGTGGGATTCTTCAAATCTTTCCTTTTTGATCCTCTGTATCTTCTATTATATCTGCAATCTACCTATTGGCCTCGACCTTTTATTTCCATTCCTGAAATCAGCTAGATAAAAAGGTCAGAAAATATGTCGCATAGCATCGCGTCCTTTACTTTCCTTATGCCTTTAGTTGCACTTCGAGCTGCTGTTGGAATGCTATAGCATAGTATCAGCTCTGCTGTGCGTTCTTCCTAGAGACAATGTAACTTGCTCTTCCTTAGCACATGTTTTTCGGATGTAAATGGTTTTTCATCCCTCAGTTCCTTATATCATGAATACTTGCCTTTTTGCTTGAGTTATTTGCAATATTCGTAATACAATTTAGTCATGAAATATAGGGAAAACATGGCATAATCTGCACTCATCATACTTCATTAGTATCATACAACAACTAACATTTACAACAGTGTAAGGAAAGCTTTTAGCATACAAATAATATGCTAAATAGCATACTCCTACCCTTTACATTACATAACTTTTCTATACAAGAGACTTCCCAGGGGCCACCCATCATCACATTTCTCTAGGCCTAGCACGCTTAACCCAACTATACTATAGCAAAATACGGGTACCGACTTCCATCTATTTCTGAACTTCGGCACCTCGAACGGTCCCTGACCTAAGAAGTCATGCCATACAGCTTTGATCATCAAAATACTGAGTATAACCAATATATAAAGACTTGTACATATACTCCTCCACATACTTAGTCATGTGCCTTCTGAAAAGCAGTGAAGTGTGCATTCGGACCTTGTTCTAAAATCTCGTTCTTCTTTCGAGTCGAAAATGCAGTATCTAGGAGGAAATACAGTGTATTGCATATCCAAATAGTATCCGAAAAATTCAGATCATAATTATCCCGGTCCCAATATAGCATCTCTAGGTCCTCCAGAAATAGAATGTACTGATCTATAGGAGTATACTCCTTAGGGGTAGCCTGCATATATATAACTCGGATATACTCCTATAGTTCTTGATTTGAGTTCAAGTCATATCTCACTTGTACTGTTCAAGCTTCAGAATAGGTACCGGGCCTCAGAACTAATTATACTTCATCTGGTTGTTGCTGTTTAGTATCCCCTATAGATGAGTTTTCAGATTGTGTTGGTCTAGGGTGGGGTCCAAAAATGGCCTTGACCACACTTGTTTCCTCGGGGTAAGCATCATTCTAGCACCACCTAGTGCTAAAAAATGAACTATTCGTCGCTCCTCAGACATTTGCTGACCCTCGGTTGCATTCGAAGGCTAGTTCACTATTAGTCAAAATCCTCTTATGGCAAGTGAGTTAGTCGAACAAATAATAAAGAGTAAGTAGAGTATCGTCCCATAAAGACTGTAGCACCAATTATGTAGCCAGTTTTAGATTAAAAGTTGCTGATGGTAATGATTGTGGTGGTTGTTTTGAGTATTACTACTAACAAATAAACTAAAACAGTGGATCGAGAGTTCAACTGAGAAAATCATATTTAAAATAGGTAGAGCTCAGATTTCATCCTAAGTTGCATTAATCCCCCAGATTGCTTCTAACGCATTGCTACAGCACTTTGTTGCAAAGCTTCAGCAATGCTACAGCAAAATGTCTACCACAATGTTATGTAGTTAACCCACCACTAATCTATACAGAAGCTTCCTCATTCCTGTAAGTATATCCCTTACTCTACTTCTCCCATATTCCTATGGTGATTTTCAGGCTTGGAACGTCAGTTTAACCTAGGTGTATTGCCTATGTGAGGTAAACTCATTCCTATAGGTTACAATTTAGATCGAGCCCTGCACAAGCTCGCCTAGCACACAATGCTTAACAAAGGTCTAACCTTAACTCCTTTCCAGTAAGCTAAGGCCACTACTATTGTCTATTAGCGGCTAACTAAAAGACAAGACGTTCGAATCACAATTAAGCAAACTGAATTTATTAAATTAAAAACTAGCAAACTGGGTTCATACATCCTCGCTCAACCAATGGAATTTAGTTCATGACTGATGAGAAAAACACAATCGAGACAAAAGAAAGACAATCCACGGAAAATAATAAAGAAAAGTAAAATAGAGAAGATCAGCGAAGTGTTTGATGGCACATGAGATGTCTGCCATACAATGCCACTGCGTCTTCGTCAACTCTATCTAACTTTTGTCACGAATTGGTCTCTCTACTGTTGGGATCCATACACGTAGCGGAAGGATTCTTATCCATTAAACTTTACGAATCCCGTTATGAGGATCCATCAACGGTGTTTAGATCAAGGTTCGTTAGAAACCGTACCTATGTGAACTCGTAAGCGTTTCGTTCTCGTGTGCGTCTCGGACATCATACTTCCTAACGCCAATGTTCTGGTCTGGAACCAGATGTGTAGCCCGATGGGCTAAAGCTTTGATATTGGATCAATAAGCTCCACCAGTACCTCTATGGGGTAGAAATACTGGAGGAGTCGGGATCACTGTACACTATAGACTTATTTGCCTTAAGGGGGGAAGGGGAATGTGTCAAGTGGGGATGTGCACAGTGATATAGAATTTACTAGGTTTGAGTTAGAACGTGTGCACCTTAGTGTCGTGCCCTTATATTTATAGGGCTTGCTTTGATATCCTAACCATGTGATCTATCATATCTTATTAATATTAGATAGGATAGATTCTGATCTATCATATCTTTATTAATATTGGATAGGATAGATTCTTCTGGATTGTAGGTGTTCTCGGATATATGATATGGCCTGCGTTGGGCCGTCCACACATATGGGCCGTCTGGCCGGACCGTAACAGTGATATCTTTTATTTAATTAAATATGAGATACTATATCTCAATTTAATTAAATTTGAGATACTATATCTTTATTTGGAAATTAAATCTGAGATACAATATCTCAATTTATTATACTTATTTAATTTGTCAAATAAATTAAATACTATATATAATAATATTATTTAATATTATTACAAATTTTGAATTTAATAATATATATATATCCATCCTAGATTAAATACAGTATTCATTAAATCTTAGAAATATCTAAGATTCAATGAATCTGGACACTTTTGCTCGTGTTAGGCTATTATTGTGTGCGACCTTGTAGGTTCACATGAGATTAGCAGCGGGCCAATACTATACCAGCCCACAAGTCGCACACGGCCTCTAGCAAGACATTGCAACTACCCAATTCATATGGGGATCGTGATACGATACAACCTATCGTACAACCATGTCACGTCCCTTTTGTCACGCGATAATTTGGTCAAGGATGAGACATGGATAATGTCAACTTCCTGTTCTTGACCATTACTTTCTCGATTCTTGAGTAGTCTAACAATTGAAATGGAAACTCCTTTCCATCGTAGTATGGCCATACATTTCTCAGACTCACTCATCGAGGGGCCCAACATTATCTCTCTACAAATGTGAGGGACAAATTCCATCTTGACCATTCACATTCCTCTGCATGAAAACCACTAATCTCGATCCAAGCCTTTATCATCACCCGGTCAAAGGTGACTTTTTGACTAGGTCAAAGAGCGGCGAGTCATCATGTAGGAATCCATGATGATCTCAGGTCAAAGGGCGTTGTGACGCGGTTATACATGAGAAAAGCTTATGACTAAATTCATGCAGCTTTCTCATAGTGGGTCAGTCCAGCAGCTTGTACTCTTACAAGTGTCCATGACTTTGATTCGTATCTCCATACCCCATCAAAGTCATACTCGTCTTATTTCATCTTCGTTCCCGCTTAGATGACCGACCTGGGACATTTAGGATAATCTTACAAGATATATCTAGGGATACAGTTATCACTATAAACATACAAATAAAATGATAACTAAATGGAGAATACTTTAAATGACATTAACATTTAAAGTACAATGACTTGCCCCCAGGGCATAATTTCCAACATCTACTGCTCTCGGCAGAGTTTCGATACTTCTCAGTGGTTTCGATCGAGTCACGTCGTATTATTTTCTGATTGATGATTCTCGACTCTTCTCGGTTCTCTTCACTCTTGACTCCTTTTAGGTTTAGTTGTCTTTTCCTTTTATAAGCAAGTCTTTCGCGTCGTACGTATAGTGAGCTAGGCTTCCATATTTTGTTAGGCCCAACTCCCTAGATTCAGTTGATTGATCATTTCTTTAATTCTACTAGATTTTGCTAATCTTCCATTTGATTCTCTGCATTTTCTATTTCTGTCTCTATCGAGTCAACAGTCATCTTAACGTCCAACTCAATTTCCTGTATTTATTTCTTGAAATATTCTCAAGATAAGATCAGTGTAACACAGCACATAACAAGTCATCACTTATGATGCTATAGCATTGTGGTGCTAGTTCAAAGCAAAGACCCATAATGCTGTAGTTGTTAGTTCTCTATGTATTTTGATGATTACTAACAATTGTAAACACAAGTGAAGTTTGTCTTTGGTAAGTTGAAAACTTACTGTCAATGACAAATTCGAGTTTTGTAAGTAAAACTCGAGTTTGCACTTGACAGAGAGTGGCTCAATTTTAATGAAATTAGAAAACTCCAGTTTGCATAGGCAAACTTGAGTTTGCAACATACAGAGAGCACTTCAGGTTTCTCACATTAAGACAAACTCGAGTTTGGATTTACAAACTCAAGTTTGAACCATATAGAGACTCATCAATATTTTCCAAAGTTAACAAAACTCCAGTTTGCGAGAGTAAACTCGAGTTTTGAACATACAGAGAGCTCCCAAAGTTTTGAACTTAAGCAAACTCCAATTTTCATATGGAAACTTCAGTTTGCGCCAAATGAAGAGTTTTATCAAGTTTTGTGAACTTGACCAAACTCGAGTTAATTTTTTCAAAACTCGAGTTTGGGCTTGGCCAAGAGTCTTAAAGCTTTTCATCCTGAGCAAACTCCAGTTTGTCATAACAAACTCCAGTTTGCATTTGGCCAAGGATTTTCTAAGTTTTCCAAAGTCTTGAGAAAACTCGAGTTTGTGTTTATAAACTCGAGTTTGGATCTAACAGAAAGTTTTCATATTTTACCCACTTTGAGAAAACTCCAGTTTATTTAGAAAACTCCAGTTTTCACTTGGCAAAGATTTTCAAAGGTTTTAAAAATTAAAAGGAAACTCGAGTTTGGTTTAATTAACTCGAGTTTGTGTCAAGCAGAGAGCTTTGCTCTTTTTAGTGATTTTGAAAACACCAGTTAAGATTTGAAAACTCCAGTTTTGAGCTTTTGGACTTAAACATGTTTTCACTATAAAAGTCCAAAACTCGAGTTAGTCACTAATGAACTCGATTTTGGCTCAATACTCAAAATGGACTTCCAAAACTCAACTCACGACAATCTTCTCTGGAAGAAGGAAACTCGAGTTTGCCTTCTGAAGCAATGTTACAAACTCCAATTTGGATGAACAAACTCGAGTTTGTGTCGCTGAGTTTGAAAATCAAATTGCATGAATTTGTGAAATCTTCATGTTTGATCTTAATACTTCTTATCATCACTCATTACTATTCCTAACTATGTTTAATCAGTTTGTCAGTGAGTTTCAGATGATTTAGAGGATGTTAAATGAAGATTTGAACAAAAGCAAAAAGTGACGTCAGCACATTAAATGCAATGTCAAGAAAGCTTGCACCCTTTTGGGCAATCATTCTACACACGTTGCAAAGGGATTAATGTTTCCTTTCCTCATCCAGTAGCTGCTCTTCCAACGGATTAATATTCAAGAAGTCAAACATGAACTTCTGTGCAACTGGATTAAGCAAAGAGTAGAAAGAGAAGAAGACCAAAGCTTAACCTAATCCTTCCTTAATGTTGGCAATGGTCACATTGAAGATTACAACAATCATTTAATGCTCTTTCCATATAAATAGAGCTGCATTCAATTCTTCTAAACAACCAATCTGTAAAACGAAAATCATCTAAGTTTCCAACTACTCTTTGAGTTTTCTTTTGTAAAGTATCTTTTGATACATTTGTACTTTAGTGATTATCATTATCCACTCTTAGAGAGAGTATCATTTATTGAAATCATTCATTGTAAGAATCTCAAGTCGTGGGACTTGGAGATTGGGCTATTTGATTACAACTTGTAAGGGGGAGTAAGTTCTAGTGAGAGAGAATTACTCTGAGAGTTACAGAGTGTGTAATCATTTGAGTTAGTGAAACCTCAGAGTGTCTGAGGACTGGACGTAGGTCAAGAGGTTGCACCGAACCAGTATAAATTCCTTGTGTCTTGCTCTTTCTCCCACTACTCTGTTTTAATATCTAAAAACATAGTTCTTTGAAAAGAATTTTAAAATCCCCAATTCACCCCCCCTCTTGGTGATTTTCTCCACTTTCAGTAGCATTATATCAGCTTTGTTATACAATTTCAGAATGCATTAAAATGCAACCTTTTCTTCTGCCTATATGCGAGATAGTGTTTAAAATGCAACAACTTACTTCCTCTATCCTTACTTCCATTAAACACATTCAAGCTCTGTTTTATGATCAAAACAATCATAACACATAGGAAATAAATGGTAGAAATATGACTTATCATTCACCGATGCTAGACTTGGTGCCTCCTTCCCCTTATATTACATGTTATCATATAACCAATACCATATCAGTATACTATTTTGATAATGCCAAAATTGTAGCTCTGATACCACAAATGTCTTCGTTGAGCCCATACGTTGTGGCAATATCCAGTACCTTAGCCGCTAGTTTTATACCGCCTCATGGCTTAAGATACTCTCATTTTCCCTAGTGCAACCAAATCCAATGGCTAGTTGCCTAGCCATGTAGGGGTAAGAGCCAATCATTCACCACGGATTAGACTATGAGAACCCCGATCATGGATGTCGAATTTGCCATCTAATGTCGAACTATCTCTGATACTACAAATGTCATTCCCCTTGATATTATGACATTCATCATAATATTTTGCATAGCGGAAAAAAAAACATTATATATTGATTTTAAAATACTTGGTTATGCAACAAGCACCCCCAAAGAGTTCATTCAAAATACTTACAAATTCAAAAATGGGATTACAAAGCAACATATAACTACCACTAAGTCTATTACACTAAATCAGATAACTAACAATATCTCTTAGCCCACTGGAATCATTAGTTGCCATTTTCCATGGCTATGCCCTGGGAGTCACGACCTCTATGATGTTCACGTCCTGAACGTTGGGAAATGTTTGAGATTCAAACGAATCTCCGAGTAATAGTTAACAGTTAACCTCACATAGCGTTGGGAAATGTTGGGAAGCATATGATGTTCACGTCCTGAACTAGCCTTTTCATTCTTGATCCCTAGTGTTGACCATATAGAACTCTTCGTAGCCTCAGTTGGATCATCAATTCTTAGTGTCTTGGGGATCAAAACACCATTTTCTGAGCAAGGCTTTTCTTTCTGAGAGTTGGCTTGAGTGATGATGCTTCTATCCCTCAGATACTTCCTCGAGGTGGGCGAATTGGAGGAGGACCTAGGGGAAAGGTTTTTCACAGAAGATTGTGAAGAAACACGTGCTATGTTTAAGGACGCTGGTAATGGACAACGCCAATAAGCAGGCGTGGGATAGAAGGATACTGGATAACCCGGAGATAATGCAAAAGGAGGAGGCACGAGAGAATTCCATGTTGGAATGCATTGTAATTGAGGAGGGAAACCTTCAAAGGTTTTATTTACAGATTCTTGGGAACCAACATTGGCTTTCTTCTCTGATGAAGTTGAAGTTGTAACAGAAGCTCCAACTGAATGGTCATCACCATTATATTCTCTATTACAAGAAACAGTAATATTCTGCTTGGATACATGAACACCATTCTGGATATTCTTTGCAAGGTTCAAAACAGAAGCCATGGAGTCACATATGGCAGAATCTGATGAGCCAAAGGTCAAGACTGTTGCTCCATTTTTCAAGATAGTGTTATGTAATCCATTTACATTGGCTACTGTTACAAGAGACTCAGGAATCACTAAGTGTCGGTAATGAGAAGCGCAAGAGCTCTTGTTCTTGCGGCGACCAGCCCCAACAGGCACATTTCTCGTGGTTCCTCCAGCAGTCCAGTATCTCTGGCAGTTCTTACAGAAGTGGCGAGGTTGATTAACATTGTAGTTGTTAAAATAAAAGAATTTGGTTTCCATGCTATTGCATCGAGGGCACGGAAGTATTTTGTCCGGCTTCTTGGGAGTTTTTTCTTGCTGTGTACTTGTCTCACTTTGCTCTCTAGATTTAGATGATTCAAGTACAGAATTCTATCTTTCAACTGAAGGTGAAAGGGTCTTAGTTCTGGGATTCTAACAAACTCCTGAAGATGTGGGAGATATCAAATCTTCTGTGATTTGAGGTGAAGCACCTGTTGGGATCCGTACACGCAGCGGATTAAAAAATTCTACGAATCCCATCCCGAGGATCGCTCAACCATCATCTAAATCAAGGCTAAGGAACCGAATATTACCTACGGCTGAAAAGTTCTGCGTCTTGTTCTCTTTTAACTGGTGGGCTACCTTCTCGATCAGCAGAAGTCGACTCCTCGAATCGGCTTCCTCTACTGGTATCCACACGAATAATCCGAACCCGATTGCGGCAGCGTGCTAGCGCCTTTTGAGTTTTGCGTCTCTCTCAATTTCACTCTAGGGTTTCTCGCGGCTTTCTGTAATACGCTCGACAAAAAGTCCCGTAGGTTTTCTCAAACCCGATCAGCGTATTATATTCGAAATTAATCCTCATTAATTTTGAATTTCTAATTTCAAATCTGGATTAAAATATTTTAATTAAATCTATCTAATAGATCTAATGTAATTTATTTATTTAATCCGAATTAAAAGCCAGATCGAAATTCAAGTTTTGAATCTTTGATTAAATATATATTAATTAAATCTATCTAATAGATCTAATTTAATATATTTATTTAATCCGAATCAAAAGCCTTCTAATTTAATTTATCTCTATAAATTAAATCCGAGAAATGATATCCATCTATTTAATTAAATCGAGATAATATATCTCAATTTAAATTAAATAGATATATGATATCTTTATTCGAAAATTAAAACATGAGATACAATATCTCTATTTGTCTTAGATATTTAATTTATCAAATAAATTAAATACTAAACAAATATTATATAATAATATAATAATCATTATTTAATATTATTATATTATTTAATTTCGAATTAATATAATATATATTATATTATATTATATTAATATACATAATATTAATATACATAATATTCACTTTGAGATAAATTAAGTATTCATTAAATCTTAGACGTATCTAAGATTCAATGAATCTGGACACTTTTACTAGATTCAATGAATCTGTACACTTTTCCTAGATTCAATGAATCTGAACACTTTTGCTCGTGTTGGGCTATTCTTGTGTGCGACCCTGCAGGCCCACATGAGATTGGCAGTGGGCCAATACTGTACTAGCCCCCAAGTCGCAAGCGGCCTCTAGCAAGACATTGCGACTACCCAATTCATATGGGGATCGATGATACGATACTACCTATCGTACAACCATGTCACGTCCCTTGTGTCACACGATAATTTGGTCAAGGATGAGGCATGGATAATGTCAACTTCCTTTTCTTGACCATTACTTTCTCGATTCTCGAGTAGTCTAATAAGTGAAATGGAAAACTCCTTTCCATCACAGTACAGCCGTACATTTCTTAGACTCACTCATCGAGGGGCCCAATATTATCTCTTTACAAATGTGAGGGACAAATTCCATCTTGACCATTCACATTCCTCTCCATGAGAACCACTGATCCCGATCCAAGCCTTTATCATCACCCGGTCAAAGGTGACTTTTGACTAGGTCAAAGAACAGTGACTCATCATGTAGGAATACATGATGATCTCAGGTCATAGGGCGTTGTGACGCGGTTATACATGAGAAAAGCTTATGACTTAGTCCATGCAGCTTTCTCATAGTGGGTCGGTCCAGCACATGGTACTCTTACAAGTGCCCATGACTTTGACTCGTATCTCCATACTCATCAAAGTCATACTTGGTCTTATTTCATCTTCGCTCCGCGTAGATGACCGACCGGACATTTAGGATAATCTATAAGATATATCCAGGGATTAGCTATCACTATAAACATGCAAATGAAGTTATAACTAAATGGAGAATGACTTGCCCCTAGGGCATAATTTCCAACAGACTCCCACTTGCACTAGGCGCAATCATTAATTACCCTAATTCCCATTGCCCTAACATGACGCTCATGTTTTGCTTGTGCAAGCGGCTTAGTAAGAGGATCAACATCACTACCTTCTCCTTGTACTTTGCATACTTTTACATCACCTCTATCATTGATTTCTTTGATAGGATGAAATCGCTTGAGTATGTGCTTGGTCCTTTGATGTGACCTAGGCTCCTTAGTCTGCGCAATAGCGCTGCTATTATCACAGAATAAGTCTATTGGATTTGAGATGGTAGTGAAAAACCAGGCTATCACCCAAGAGGGGGGGTGAATTGGGTGTTTGTTAAAACTTTATGAACTTTGAAAAACTTTTCGCAACTTATTGAAAGCAGTTTGAATGACAATAATAATGATTGATAAAGCAATAGTCATCATTCAAACATGTATAGATATTCAGGTATATGTCTGGAAATGTAAGAGATAAGGGAAGAGAATATGCAAACCGATTTATGCGGTTCGGCCCAATCCTTGACCTACGTCCGGTCCCAAGCTTCACTTGAGATTTTCAATCCACTATCTTCTTGTAACTTGATTACACGTTCGTACTTGGAGTAATCCTCTCACTAGGATTCACTCCCCCTTACAAACCGTAATCAATACACTTGCTTGATCACACACTCGTACTCGAAGTAATCCTCTCCCTAGGATTCACTCCCCTTACAAGCCGTAATCAACACAATGTGTTTCCCACTCAAGATTACCCAATCTTGAGTATCTCACGAATAGAATGATAGGATGTGTACAATAACTCTCTTCTCTCTCGAAGTAGATGGATAAGCACGAAGCACAATTACAAGTCATCTCACTCTCTATGATAAGCTATGTAAACATTAAGAATAGAGAGTAAATGATATGAAAATCAGAGTATTAGCATCTTGAAGATGTCAGCTTGTGTCTCTGCGTTTTTCTGCTATGTGTACTCTGTGTTATCTATGGAGTCTTCAAATCTTCAGGTATTTATGCTAATTGAAGCTTGTGACCGTTGCATATCTATTCGATCATGAATCCATTCGAAAATATAGTTGTTGTGTGCATTTCGTAGAATATAGTTGTTGGGAATCTTGCTTGATTTGAATATTTGAAAGTTGGCTCTTCAAGAATGTGTCCCATGTGGTCTTGTTTGAGAAATGATGATGTACAGCTTTAGTTGGTGGAGGCATTGTTGTCTGCATTGAGAAATGGCTGTCCATCTTTCCAGGCTGTCATCCACTTGCTTCTGTTCAGAAGATATATTAAACTAATACAAGTGGGCTTTGAATAATGACTTGTCATAAAAAGTGATTTTCAAATGTTGAATCTGTTGAAGCTTCTGTCCGTTGGAGAATTTCACCATTTGAACATTTGAATCCATTGGAGAACCTTATAGTTGAGTATTCAAATTCGTTTCCTCATTGAATTCGAGTCTTCTTTCTTTCAAGTTTCGAAAAACTATGCAAAGAAAGTTCATCTTCATACTCTTGACATGATTTTGATTTTTGTCAAGTTGATGTTATCTCAAACTTTAATCACCTAAAACTTATACACAAATGATATAAATGATGTTAAGAAGTAGTATAAGTTGTTTGAGCAATCATCTGGATGTTGTTGATGAGAAACAATATGGTGATTTTCTTGAATCGATGTGTAAATCGTTGCGAGTTCCAAGCTCGAGTTTACATAGGTAAGCTCGAGTTTGGTCTTCATTTAAACTTGGAGTTTTGCCTGCGGAAGTCTCAAGCTCGAGCTTATAACTTATAGACTCGAGTTTGGGTGTTTATCGGGACTGTTTGCACTCTCTCGAGCTAAACTCGAGTTTGGTCACTTATAGGCTCGAGTTTGGCTTTTTCCCAAAGTTCATTTCTTCTCCGGAACTCTCGAGCTCGAGCTTGTAACTTCAAGCTCGAGTTTGGACTTCTTCAAAATCAGCATTTCCTCTCTCGTAACCCGTAAGCTCGAGTTTGCTACTTGTAAGCTCGAGCTTGCTACTTGTAAACTTGACTCGGCTGATTTTGGACTTTGTTTAGCGAGCTTGCAACTTCGTCCACTTTCGAGGGCCATATCTCCCTGGTCTGAACTTCGTTTTGGTTGGTTCAACTCTTGATGGAAAGATCTTTGAGTCTACTTTCCAATGCCACTGATTTTAGCTCAATTGGATTTGTATATTGTTAGTTACACGCAAACCATTGAGGCTTGGTTTTCTGTGTGGCATGGATTTCTCTGTCAACTTCCACAATTTATAACTCCGTGATATGAACTCCTTTGGGCTTGAAATTTATATCAAAATGACGCATTGGGAGTCTAGTTTCATATGCCACTGGTTTCACCTCAATCGGATCTCTGGTTTGGAAGATATCATCAAATTACCAGACGTTCTGTCTTTGAACGTGAAACGAGTTGATCACCGCTGTAAGCTCGAGTTTGGAGTGCTAAGCTCGAGTTTGCTCATATCAGATAGGCAAATTACTTCAGCAAGGTAGTAAACTTGAGTTTAATACTTGGAGGCTCGAGTTTGCTCATCCACAATCTCATATTTGCTTGTTTTAACTCTGAATTGAGCCAATCCAACTTCCATATGATCTTGGAGGCTTCTAGCATCAATATAAGAACTTGAATAATGATATATTCATTCCATTCAACAAGTTCTTCCTTTTTCCATCTCCCAACTTGATCATTCTTCATTTTTTAACTTAGCATCTACATTAAATATAAGAATTAGTCAAAGTAGAATATAAATGTAGTATGCAACCTTTTTGCTCTTAGGAATGACATCTATATAACACATCATCAAAACTAATCATAACCAACATTCTCCCCCTTTTTGATGATGGCAAATACTATATGAAAAATATGTATGAATATGTAAGTATATTAGATGCTCATATTTTTCTTGCCATTCTCTCCCCCTTATTTGTCATTAGCAAAAAGTTGAAGTAAAGAAGAAATGCTTATAGAGACAAATATGAACCCAGATTAGAAGAGTAAAAGAACTGATTTTCTCTCCTCGATTTGAAAGTGTTTTCATTTTAAATATGATGCAATTTGGAATGTTTTTATGAAAAAAAAAATTGAAAGAATTTGGAGAGGTTTTCAATAAATCTTTCACACTTAAAGCATATAGATACCAAACATATGCAACATTTCTACTGAATATAAAAAGATAGAGATTAGAAATGCTCATGTTGGTTTTTGCAGATTGATGATCGATCGTGAAATCCATTTGCTAGCTTTGAGATCTGTGATATGCTCGAATAGCCTTTGAGACTAAAGTACTGACTTCTTGAGTTGTATCTCATATGAATGAATAATGTCAAGCACTCGATTCAATCCTTTGCCTTTTCTTCATAGAGCTCTTACGTAGAACATATCTCGGCTTGTTCCAAGAGGTGTTCCTCATTCTTTATAAAGCAAATCTCGATTGATTGTCAAAGCATCGTTCCTTAAATTAACATATTCTCCTTGTATTGCGTTCAAGGAAAGTTGTAGCACATAACAAAATTTCCGCTATAAATTGAAAACTTTCTTTCCAAAAGAGATTTGTGAGTACAACCAAATATCAAAGTATTCCTTTCCAAATGATATTTTAAAAATAATGAAAGGAAAATATAAGATATTTTTAAATATGAAATCAACTCATCATCAAAACTAATAAGACATAGTGAATGTAGATGAGTATGCTTAAAAAGGGTTTTCTTCAAATAAAGGAGATGAGCTTTTAAAGTATTAAACACATATGAATGTGAAGCTCCCCCTTAATGAATGCATGATTATAACAGTTGTAGCTCCCTTTAATGATACCAAATAATGATGTGATACCAAATAATGATGTGATACCAAGTGTTATAAGGTCCGGAATTCATCTAACTCCAATAGACATAACATGGTATCTCGAATTAAGAACTTTCAAGTACACAAGGATGGACTTGAAATTGGTATGAAGAAATCACTTATGCTTTTTATGATGATAAAAGAGTTTAAAGCATAAGAATCATTTTTAAAAATAAATGTGCTCGAGGCTAAGAAAAATGGAATGAATGAAATCAAGTTAGCCTAGCATGATTATGACATATGTATAATACAATACCTCACTTGAGTAATATCGTAATTACACAAGTTATAATCCTCTGTAGTCCATAGATGCATTCTTTGGATAACAATTATCAATTGTTCGAATACATCTTAGAAGCTGAAATCCCAAATGAGCTTTGTATATGATTGCAAATTAGTTTTACGCTCATAACTTATCATCAAGCTAGCATGCTCCTTATCATCTTGGTCTAAGTCTCTTGCTAGTGATGGAATGTCAATCAAGTGATGTCACGAATTTGCGAGACATAGCCACTTTGAAATGGTCTATTTCGTTTGCCTATGTTCTTTGTATTCAACAACAGAACAATTTGGTCAACTCCTACAAAAATATATGTTCTTTGGTACCCAATGATTCTTGAGTCCACAACTGATTAGACATGACAAATCTTAAGCTCATATAATTTAACAATATGATATTGGAGCAAAGAGTATAGCAATCAAAGATCAAAACATAGTTTTACCCAATCAAGTAAATTCAAGCCAATGAATCAAAATAGGGTAACAACTAAATGATATCAAGAATGTTATTTTTCAATGACACTTTGTAAATACACTTTTTATGCAGAAAAGATGTCATTGATAAAATGCATGTAAGTTTGATCAAAGAGCATAGAAAATCTTATCCATAAAGATAAGCATTTCACGGTTTATGAGTGAGCTCGAGATTTTTCAAGAATGATAATGAAATATGCAAAGTGTTTCAAATCTTGAATGTTCTTTCAAAATATGATAATGCATTATGAAATCAAATTTTTCATGAATGAAAGATTCATTTTTGAAACATGCTTGAAAACAATGTTCATTTTAAACATGGTGGAAGTCAACATGTTAAAGAATAGATCGAATGCTTCAAGATTAAGAAAACATGTGAAACATTGAAGTTTACATGTAAAAGAATTTTCTCAAAAGCAAAAGTCATGAAGGTAGAGCATTTTCAAAACATGCTTTGCACAATAGAAATATATGAGCTCAATGACTTTGCTATTGTCTAAGAGATAATCTTGCTTTTTAGAATAGAGTCTTGAAATATATGAATATTCAAAGCAAGAATATAAATATAGTTACTCAGAAATGGATGAAGATAAGTGTATATTTGAGTAACTTGATCAAAAAGAGTTTATCCAATAAGCATAAGATTTTCACAAATTGAATTCTTTTCGAAGATAAGCTTGAAACTCATATAGATAATCAACTTGTTAGATATAAGATCTAACTTGATTGAGAATGAAGAATGAGGAGTTCAAGCATCATATTGAATACCAAAGGTCAATATGTGAATGATAGGAAAGACTCAACTTGACAAATTTGAAGCATATCCAACATTCAATATACAATATTAACTTCCAATTTGAAACATCATTTGAATGCAATTAAAGTATGGATATGTTTTCAAAAACATTTGTATGCATTCACACAAGACAAGTGTGAATTGAAATCCAAACAAATTTTAAACTTGTGCATTTCAAAAATATAAAATCAAAAAGTTATGCACAAATTCACTTGTTTGATCATCAAAAACTCACTAACAAATTGATTAAACACAGTTAGGAATATTAGTGATTGATGATATGAAGTATATAGATCATACAGAAGTTTTTGAAAATTCGAGCAAGATGATTTCAAAAACATGGTTGACACAAACTTGAGTTTGGAAAGTTTATTCAGATACCAAGCTCGAGCTTCCATCTTTAAGCTCGAGTTTAGAGTTTTGTCGAGGAAACTATCGTGAAACCATCTTGAAGATCATTTTGAGAAAAATGTAAACTCGAGTCTATTAGTGAGCAGGCTCGAGTTTGACACTATTCATGTCAAAAATAATTTTAATTCTCAAAATGTAAGCTTGAGCTTAGAAAGGTAAGCTTGAGTTTGCTATTTAGGAAAACTTTGAAAAGTTTCGCTTCGATGCAAGCTCGAGTTTGAGACCTCAAACTCGAGTTTACATGTTTTGTAAACTCTTTGAAAAAGGCAAACTCTACATTGAAAATGGTAAGCTCAAGTTTAGGGAAAGGTTTTCTCTTGACAATAGTTTCGCAGAGGTAAGCTCGAGTTTGCAACGGCAAGCTCGAGTTTACACATTTGTAAACTCATTGAGAAAAGTCTCGGAAGAAGCAAGCTTGAGTTTAAAAATAGTAAGCTTGAGTTTGAGATTTGAGTAACTTGATAAAATTCCCAACTTTTCCTAAACTCGAGTTTACAAGTATAAGCTCGAGCTTACTCGAATATGAGTAAACTTTGAAAAATGTTCAAGCTCAAGTTTATGGACCAAGCTCAAGTTTAGAAAATACAAAATAGCTTGGTTTGCTTTACGTAAAGGGCAAGCTCGAGTTTGCATAGCCAAGCTCGAGTTTGGCACGACGACAGTAAAATTGCTGATTGAAATTGAATAAGTTTCAAAACATTTTAACTTAACCCAAGACAAACCAAAAATGAACTTCATATAATCATAGTATGAGGTAAGAATTAGATATCACCGTAATTCCTCTTGTCCTCATAGAAGCTTGCTTGGTTGAGATGGATTGATATAGATAACTTCTTTTCCAGCAATCACCATCAATAACAAGCATAGCTTATTTAGCATTCTCAAGATATGGATCATTTATGCTGCATTCTTGAGAAGCTTTCTTTGTTCCTACAAAACCATATAAATCTTCTTCTTTCTTGGTATCCAACCTTACTTGGATCCAATCATCATTAGCTTGTAGGAACCAAAATTCACATGCTCTTATGAATATAATTAATTCAAGTACAATTGAGCATAGTGAACTAGACATGACTTTATGCATAAAAGAAATACTTTGTTTTCAAATCATCATGAATGCATAAAGAGTTCAACCTATTGAACATTGCAATCTGTTTAAAAATACATATATCAGGATGTAAAAACCCAATTTAAAAACAAATAGTTTGCAATGCTCATTCCTAAGGTTATAAGATATAAAACCTCAATGATTATTTCAGATGATAGCATAGGAGGTTTTACCATTGCATACCTTAGCCTTAGGTACTTGAAGGATTGCATTCGCTCACCCAATTTGTCATTCGTTGATACTTTGTCTTTTTGAATTTAGTATTGGGATGAAGCAACTCTTTCTCACATGATGTAGACTGCAATAATCTTTTCCCTTGTGCACAAGAAATCCTTCTTTTCTTATTCCCCTCATGATAGTTGAATGGTACTCTGTGATAATTCATTCTTGAGGTAGATGATACTCTTCTTGCTTGTATCCATTGCTTCCTTTGATGTTTAAACTTTATAGTTCCAGCAATGGCTTTTCCACAAGTTCTCCTAACTCGAGGTGAGTTTCCTTTTAGGTTGATGAGAAACTCTTGGATTCTTCTTCATCTTCTCGGTATCCTTATGTCCATTGATTTTCAAATTGTCCTGCACACTTACACTAGATGGACATTTTGGTACCCATTTATACTTGGGTCCTTGATCGTTAGTAATGGACCTTGATTGTCCTTTAGGAACCCAAACAAATTTATTTCTCACAAGTAGAATTTCTCCTAATATAGCATGTGTAAGAAATATGTCCAGATTTACCACAATAATTGCAAATAATAGAATGATGCTTATTGTGAATATTTTTGCAAGTATTGTGTTGGTGATGAGAGTAAGACTTCAAATAATCTTTATTTGAACATTCATTCTTCCCACATGATTTTCCAAAGCATCATTTTCGAAAATATGTTTGTTTTTCAAAATAGAATCGGTAAATGGTTGAAAAACACTTCTATGCGATTGTTCAAAAACGTTTTTCTTATCTACACAAGAAGAATTGGAATTGTTTACCTCATGTTCATCTAGAGCTCCGAGATAGTGATTGATCACAAATGTCAATGAGCTCATCTTGGGAATCCTTTTTCTCTTGTTCTTTTGTGTTGATTGAATCAAGAAAGCATTCTCTCGATTTCACCTTCTTCCATTTGTTCATCATCCATAAATGTGCGGTTTGTAATTTCGATGAACTTTCAACACTTTCAACTTCAACACAATTGTTAGAAGTATATATAAAATCAAGAGTATCCCAAATTTCTTTAGCACTAGAGCAAGACTTGATTTTCTCAAAATCATTTTCAGTTAAGGCACTGTATAATATGTTCATTGCTCTAATGTTCAATGAAAACATCTTGAAGTCTTTTTCTGTCCAATCCTTTCTTGGTTTGAAATCAAAAGCATTTGTAAAAACATTCCACATATAAAAATCAGTTGCTTTGATAAAACTAGTCATTCTAGCTTTCCAAAACCAAAAACTAATATCTTTGAAAAGCGGTGGAATGGTAAAATCAAATCCTACGAAAACGTAGAGCACCCAAAATTAGCCATTGAAACTCTTGAGACGGTTAAGTCCTTTAAACAAGAGCCTAGCTCGATACCAAATGAAAAACAGGCTATCACCCAAGAGGGGGTGAATTGGGTGTTTGTTAAAACTTTATGAACTTTGAAAAACTTTTGGCAACTTATTGAAAGCAGTTTGAATGACAATAATAATGATTGATAAAGCAATAGTCAGTCATTCAAACATGTATAGATATTCAGGTATATGTGCTGGAAATGTAAGAGATAAGGGAAGAGAATATGCAAACTGATTTATACTGGTTCGGCCCAATCCTTGACCTACGTCCAGTCCCCAAGCTTCACTTGAGATTTTCAATCCACTATCTTCTTGTAACTTGATTACACGTTACGTACTTGGAGTAATCCTCTCACTAGGATTCACCCCCTTACAAACCGTAATCAATACACTTGCTTGATCACACACTCGTACTCGAAGTAATCCTCTCCCTAGGATTCACTCCCCTTACAAGCCGTAATCAACACAATGTGTTTCCCACTCAAGATTACCCAATCTTGAGTATCTCACGAATAGAATGATAGGATGTGTACAATAACTCTCTTCTCTCTCGAAGTAGATGGATAAGCACCGAAGCACAATTACAAGTCATCTCACTCTCTATGATAAGCTATGTAAACATTAAGAATAGAGAGTAAATGATATGAAAATCAGAGTATTAGCATCTTGAAGATGTCAGCTTGTGTCTCTGCGTTTTTCTGCTCTGTGTACTCTGTGTTATCTATGGAGTCTTCAAATCTTCAGGTATTTATGCTAATTGAAGCTTGTGACCGTTGCATATCTATTCAGTCATGAATCCATTCGAAAATATAGTTGTTGTGTGCATTTCTGTAGAATATAGTGTTGGGAATCTTGCGATTTGAATATTTGAAAGTTGGCTCTTCAAGAATGTGTCCCATGTGGTCTTGTTTGAGAAATGATGATGTACAGCTTTAGTTGGTGGAGGCATTGTTGTCCGCATTGAGAAATGGCTGTCCATCTTTCCAGTCATCATCCACTTGCTTCGTTCGAAGATATATTAAACTAATACAAGTGGGCTTTGAATAATGACTTGTCATAAAAAGTGATTTTCAAATGTTGAATCTGTTGAAGCTTCGTCCGTTGGAGAATTTCACCATTTGAACATTTGAATCCATTGGAGAACCTTATAGTTGAGTATTCAAATTCGTTTCCTCATTGAATTCGGTCTTCTTTGTTGTTTTCGAAAAAGCTGCAAAGAAAGTTCATCTTCATACTCTTGATGATTTTGATTTTGTCAAGTTGATGTTATCTCAAACTTTAATCACCTAAAACTTATACACAAATGATATAAATGATGTTAAGAAGTAGTATAAGTTGTTTGAGCAATCATCTGGATGTTGTTGATGAGAAACAATATGGTGATTTTCTTGAATCGGATGTGTAAATGTTGCGAGTTCCAAGCTCGAGTTTACATAGGTAAGCTCGAGTTTGGTCTTCATTTAAACTTGGAGTTTTGCCTCGGAAGTCTCAAGCTCGAGCTTATAACTTATAGACTCGAGTTTGGGTGTTTATCGGGACTGTTTGCACTCGTCCGAACTAAACTCGAGTTTGGTCACTTATAGGCTCGAGTTTGGCTTTTTCCCAAAGTTCATTTCTTCTCCGGAACTCTCGAGCTCGAGCTTGTAACTTCAAGCTCGAGTTTGGACTTCTTCAAAATCAGCATTTCCTCTCGTAACCCGTAAGCTCGAGTTTGCTACTTGTAAGCTCGAGCTTGCTACTTGTAAACTTGACCTGGCTGATTTTGAACTTTGTTTAGCGAGCTTGCAACTTCGTCCACTTTCGAGGGCCATATCTCCCTGGTCTGAACTTCGTTTTGGTTGGTTCAACTCTTGATGGAAAGATCTTTGAGTCTACTTTCCAATGCCACTGATTTGAGCTCAATTGGATTTGTATATTGTTAGTTACACGCAAACCATTGAGGCTTGGTTTTCTGTGTGGCATGGATTTCTCTGTCAACTTCCACAATTTATAACTCCGTGATATGAACTCCTTTGGGCTTGAAATTTATATCAAAATGACGCATTGGGAGTCTAGTTTCATATGCCACTGGTTTCACCTCAATCGGATCTCTGGTTTGGAAGATATCATCAAATTACCAGACGTTGCTGTCTTTGAACGTGAAACGAGTTGATCACATTTGTAAGCTCGAGTTTGGAGTGCTAAGCTCGAGTTTGCTCATATCAGATAGGCAAATTACTTCAGCAAGGTAGTAAACTTGAGTTTAATACTTGGAGGCTCGAGTTTGCTCATCCACAATCTCATATTTGCTTGTTTTAACTCGAATTGAGCCAATCCAACTTCCATATGATCTTGGAGGCTTCTAGCATCAATATAAGAACTTGAATAATGATATATTCATTCCATTCAACAAGTTCTTCCTTTTTCCATCTCCCAACTTGATCATTCTTCATCTTTTAACTTAGCATCTACATTAAATATAAGAATTAGTCAAAGTAGAATATAAATGTAGTATGCAACCTTTTTGCTCTTAGGAATGACATCTATATAACACATCATCAAAACTAATCATAACCAACAGGTAGGAACCACTCCTAGTTCATTAATGAACTCTCCAATACAAAAGGCCTCCTTAGCTGCATCCAATGCTGCTATATACTCAGCTTTTGTTGTAGAATCAGCTACAGTGATCTGCTTAGAGCACTTCCAGCTTACCCACCACAATTCAACAGGAATACTTATCCTGATTGCGATCTTGAATCATCTTGGTCAGTTTGGAAACTCGCATCTGTGTAACCAGTTACACAGAGCTCATCTCCCAAACCACCAAATTCCAAGAATAATCCCTTAGTGCTTCTTAAGTACTTAAGGATATTCTTGACACGGTCCAATGACCTTTACGGGATCTTGTTGATATCTGCTGGTCATACTCAAGGCAAATTGACACATCCGATCGAGTACATAACATGACATACATGATAGATCCAATGGCCGAGGCATATGGAATCTTACTCATGCGATCTCTTTGATCTTGTGTACTAAGACACAGATCCTTACTGAGATGGATGCCATGAGACATGGGCTTGTTACCCCTTTTAGAATCCTGCATACTGAACCTATGCAGTATCTCGTCTATGTATGTGCTCGACTTAGGCCTATCGGCCTCTTGGATCTATCTCTATAGATCCCGATCCCTAGGATATAAGAGGCTTCGCCTAAATCTTTCATTGAGAAAGACTTTCCTAACCAAGACTTGACACTCTTCAAGGTAGGAATGTCATTCCCAATGAGTAGGATGTCATCAACGTAAAGCACAAGAAATACAACTGTGCTCCCACTAACTTTCTTGTAAACACAAGGTTTATCGATGTTTTGAATGAATCCAAACTCTTTGACTACTTTATCAAAACGACGATTCCAGCTCCGAGATGCCTGTTTCAATCCATAAATGGATCTTTGAAGCTTACATACTTTACCAGAGTCCTCTGGACGCACAAAACCCTCAGATGGTGTCATGTACACATCCTCAAGCAGCTTTCCGTTAAGGAAGGCTGTTTTGACGTCCATCTGCCATATCTGATAGTCAAAATATGATGCAACGGCAAGAAGGATTCTGATTGATTCGGCCATTGCAACTGGGGAAAAGGTTTCATCATAGTCCACACCACAAGTTTGAGTGAATCCTTTTTCAACCAGTCGTGCCTTGAAGATATTTACTTTGCCATCTATGTCAGTTTTCTCTTTGAAAACCCACTTGCACCCAATGGTTTTTACACCTTCAAGTCGATCGACTAAGGTCCAAACCTTATTGTCGCACATGGATTGCATTTCAGCCTTCATGGCATTAAGCCATCATTCGGAGTTTGGTCCCACCATGGCCTCTCGATAGGTAGTTGGCTCATTCTGCTCAATGAGCAAAACGTCACGACTTTCAGTGATCAGAAATCCATATCTCTGAGGCTGTAGCCGTGATCTATCGGATCTTCGTGGTCCCTGTGTTACTGGAGTAGGCTCAACAACTTGTTGTGAGTCTTCTCCGGTTTCCATCTGTGATTCTACATTGTCCTGTGACTCTCGAGCTTCTTCGAGGTTCACTTTACTCCCACTGGTTCTTTTAGAGATAAACTCTTTTGCCAAAAAGATACCATTCCGAATGACAAACACTTTGTGATCGGTGGGATTGTAGACATAGTATCCTTTAGTTTCCTTAGGATACCCCACAAAAGGCATTTTGAGGATCTCGATGATAATTCATCGGAGGCTTGCGGTTTAACGTAAACCTCACATCCCAAAATTTTTTAAGAAAGGACAAACAGGATTTCTTCCCAGTCCATATCTCATATGGTGTCTTTTCAACTGCCTTTGACGGAACGTAACTTAGTGTGAACGCAGCTGTTTCTAGGGCATGGCCCCTAAAAGGAAGGTTGAAGATCTGTTTGACTCATCTTAGATCGAATCATATCTAATAGAGTTCGATTCCTCCGCTCAGAAACACCATTCCATTGAGGTGTTCCTAGAGGAGTAAGTTGTTAGATGATCCCACAACTCCTAAGATGGTCAACGAACTCTTGGCTTAAATATTCACCACCCCGATAAGATCGAAGTACCTTAATTATTTTGCCAAGCTGGTTTTGCACTTCATTTTGGAATATTTTGAACATTTCAAAAAAAAAATTCATACTTATGTTTCATTAGACAGATATATCGATATCCACTAAAATCGTCTATAAGTGTAATGAAGTACAAGTGACTTCCTCTGGCAGAAGTATTTATTGGTCCACACACATCGGTATGTATGAGGCCCAATAAATCGGTGGCCCTATCACGTGTGTCCATAAAAGGAGCCTTTGTCATCTTTCCAATAAACAAGATTCACATGTATCAAATGATTCAAAATCAAATGAGTTCGAGAAATCCATGTTGATGGAGTTTCAAAATGCGTTTCTCATTTATATGGCCCAGACGACAATGCCATAGGTAGGTCGGATTCAAATCATTTGACTTGATCCTTTTAGTAGTTATGTCATAGATTTGTCCATTCAATTTTTTTACTGTCCTTGAGTCCCACATATTTATACAAATGTGAGAACCACATGCAGTATCGAATACCCATGTAGAGGAAGTAGAAAAGTGAATATCTATGGCATAGATACCTGAAGTTATAGTCCCGCTATCCTTCTTGTTCTTTTCCAGATCTTCAAGGTAGAGTTTGCAATTCCTCTTCCAATGACCGATTTCATTGCAGAGGAAGCAGACCCCATCCTTCGGAGGCTTTGCCTTCTTGGTCGTTGCAGCTTAGATTCGGGCTTGTCGACTCATTGGTCTTACCGAATGAGCCTTTACCCCATCTCTTGCCCTTGCCTTTCTTTTTCATACCCTTTCCTTTCGAACCATCAAAACAGTCTTTGGGCCTTTTCTTAATGCTCGCTTTCATTTGTTTTGAGCATCCCATGCGTTCGTAAATTGATTTCTCCATGTTGTTCATCGTAGTTCATGACAAACTGGTCATAACTTTCCGGGAGTGAGTTCAAGATCATATCTCGTAGCTAACTCCGGACTCATGGGAAATCCAGTCTCTCAAGGTGATCAATGTAGCCTTTCATCTTCACAATATGAGGGCTAAGCGATGCACCTTGACCATCTTGCGGGAATGTAAGGCCTTAGTGGTCTCATACCTCTCTTGCCTTGCACGTTCTTTGGAACATTTCCTTGAGATAAGCAATCACCTTGAGAGCTTCCATATGTTCCAGATCCTTTTGAGGTCTGGAAGCATAGTGGCAAGCATCAGGCATCCTGCATCCACAGAGTCATCCTTATGCTTTGAATAAGCATCAGTCTGAGCTCTTGGATCAATGGCGGCAGGCTCGTCAGGAATGGGTTGATCGATGAGATACTCATTTCTTTCATGTTAAGAATCAACGCTTAAGTTCCCTAACATGTTAAGAAAGTTTGTCTCATCGAGTTCGTCCTTCTCAAGGACTGATCGCATTGACGGTGTTGCGGTGTTACTATTCGACATGTTTCTACAATAAAGCGATATGCAAAGTTTAATTAATAACCTCTCACTGAATTAACAACCCTCATTCTAATTAGTGGGCTAAGATCCATATTTGGCTTAAATTTAAGTCCGCTTTGGCAGGACGCTTAAAATTAAGTTATTTAGGTAGGCAACTACTTTGCCAATTACATCACATGTAATTGTTAGATCTTTATGGGATTCGATCATCATATGATCTAGCATGTTTAATCCCATCCAATGCCTTGAGATCCAAAACCGTTTTGATGATCTCAATTAAGTCAAGACAATAATGAATATAGAGTATCACCATTACTCTCTCTTGTCTCACCAGGATTACTCAGATGCATCCACTTTGGTGGAACATACAAATGGGTGATCTAGGTTTTGACAAGTATTCATTAATTGACGGCATTGTGACTTAAGATTTTATTTAGAGGGTATTATTTGATATTATCTAATTAATCCTATTAATTGTACCTATATGAATGCAATCATTATTGTATCTCATATAGTGTCTAACTTAATTATGCACTGATCATATCAAAAACATAATTAAAATTCGTGACACAACATGGCTCACCTAACCTAGAGTCCTCTCAAGCCAATGAGGGGATTTCTCTAAATAATAAAAGAAAATACATAATGAGAAACCTCGTTAAACATTCTAGGGGAGTGAGATGAGAAGAAAATGTACATGAAGATTATTTAGAGAGAGAGACATGGCTCGCAGGCCATATTTAAATTTACAACAATTGTAAAATCTAGAGCCATGTTGTTCACCATACCCAAACAACACTTTGAAAGGTGAATTAGAACATATTTTAATTCATGATTAAAATTTTCTAATTTATACTATATTATATAATACATATAATATATTAAATTCTCCAATTTAAATTATATTATATAATTATATAATATATCATGATTTTATTTCTCGAATTTATGATAGTTATTTAATTTATCAATTAAATTAAATACTATATATAATAATATTATTATCTATAAATAATATCATTATTATTTTCGAATTTATATTATATTATAATATAATAATATAATATCATGATTATATTATATACATAATCCATTTTTTTTTTGGAATTGCAATTTCATTCGAAATTGCAATTATTGCAATTCGAATTGCAATCTCGAATTGCAATCAATTATTGCAATTCGAAATTGCAATTCCGAATTGCAATTACAAATTGCAATCTCGAATTGCAATTACGAATTGCAATCTCGAATTGCAATTCGATTTTGCAATCTGGAATTGCAATGACCGTGTATAGTCATTGATCTGAACGTTTCAGAATCAGCCGCAATCACCGACTGGCTATCCGTAGAACCTCTAACGCGAACTAGGTTTTTCAAAACCCTAAATAGATTCAGTTAAAACGTACATATTTCTTATATAATAGCATGTAAAGAAACCCAATTTAAACGATCGGTTGAGTTGGCTCTGATACCACTGTTGGGATCCATACACGCAGCGGATTAAAAAATTCTACGAATCCCATCCCGAGGATCGCTCAACCATCATCTAAATCAAGGCTAAGGAACCGAATATTACCTACTACTGAAACGTTCGCATCTTGTTCTCTTTTAACTGGTGGGCTACCTTCTCGATCAATGAGTCGACTCCTCGAATCGGCTTCCTCTCTTGGTATCCACACGAATAATCCCGAACCCGGGCGTAAGCGTGCTAGCGCCTTTTGAGTTTTGCGTCTCTCTCAATTTCACTCTAGGGTTTCTCGCGGCTTTCTGTAATACGTTCGACAAAAAGTCCCGTAGATTTTCTCAAACCCGATCAGCATATTATATTCGAAATTAATCCTCATTAATTTTGAATTTCAAATTTCAAATCTAGATTAAAATATTTTAATTAAATCTATCTAATAGATCTAATGTAATTTATTTATTTAATCCGAATTAAAAGCCAGATCTGAAATTCAAGTTTTGAATCTTTGATTAAATATATATTAATTAAATCTATCTAATAGATCTAATTTAATATATTTATTTAATCCGAATCAAAAGCCTTCTAATTTAATTTATCTCTATAAATTAAATCCAGAAATGATATCCATCTATTTAATTAAATCGAGATACTATATCTCAATTTAAATTAAATAGATATATGATATCTTTATTCGAAAATTAAAACATGAGATACAATATCTCTATTTGTCTTAAATATTTAATTTATCAAATAAATTAAATACTAAACAAATATTATATAATAATATAATAATCATTATTTAATATTATTATATTATTTAATTTCGAATTAATATAATATAATATAATATATATTATATTATATTAATATACATAATATTAATATACATAATATTCACCCCAGATAAATTCAATATTCATTAAATCTTAGACGTATCTAAGATTCAATGAATCTGGACACTTTTACTAGATTCAATGAATCTGGACATTTTTCCTAGATTCAATGAATCTGGACACTTTTGCTCGTGTTGAGCTATTCTTGTGTGCGACCCTGCAGGCCCACATGAGATTGGCGGTGGGCCAACATCGTACTAGCCCACAAGTCGCAGCGGCCTCTAGCAAGACATTGCGACTACCCAATTCATATGGGGATCGATGATACGATACTACCTATCGTACAACCATGTCACGTCCCTTTTGTCACGCGATAATTTGGTCAAGGATGATGCATGGATAATGTCAACTTCCTTTTCTTGACCATTACTTTCTCGATTCTCGAGTAGTATAATAAGTGAAATGGAAAACTCATTTCCATCACAGTACGGCCGTACATTTCTTAGACTCACTCATCGAGGGGCCCAATATTATCTCTCTACAAATGTGAGGGACAAATTCCATCTTGACCATTCACATTCCTCTCCATGAGAACCACTGATCCCGATCCAAGCCTTTATCATCACCTGGTCAAAGGTGACTTTTGACTAGGTCAAAGAACAGTGACTCATCATGTAGAAATCCATGATGATCTCAGGTCATAGGGCGTTGTGACGCGGTTATACATGAGAAAAGCTTATGACTTAGTCCATGCGGCTTTCTCATAGTGGGTCGGTCCAAGACATGGTACTCTTACAAGTGCCCATGACTTTGACTCGTATCTCCATACTCATCAAAGTCATACTTGGTCTTATTTCATCTTCGCTCCGCGTAGATGTCGACGTGGACATTTAAGATAATCTATAAGATATATCCAGGGATCAGCTATCACTATAAACATGCAAATGAAGTGATAACTAAATGGAGAATGACTTGCCCCTAGGGCATAATTTCCAACAGCACCATCATCTACATCTTGCTCTGGGGTTATGAGTTCTATCTTTGATGAATCCTGAAAAAGTTAAGAGGCAGATGGGTATTTTTCAATTTTAACTGATCTGTTTATAAGTTAAAAATATAGAACAGTGACGATATCTTTACGAACCAAGTTCAATTCAAGCAAAAGGTGAATTGGACTCCAGATCTTGCATAGTCAAATCTGACATTTGTTTGTGTAAAAAATGAACATATTAATATGAGCAAGTCTAGAGGTAGGGCAAGCTTTCATGGAGGAAATAACTTAAAGCATAGTGTTTTGAGAAGAATCCAAATTAGAGACTTTGAAAATTTCAAATATGCCAGAAATTCAATCAGATAAACCAGAGAAGGTTCTGGAATACAGCTGATACATCAAGATCAAACAACGTTGGATGGCGAATAAATAAATGCAATTTATGTGATGTCAAAAGGTTAATGATAACTTAAACAAGTCATATTATTCAATAAAGAGTATTAAGAATCGAATAGAGCCAAATTGTTTTATCAAAAGAAAAAATAACTCTAGTTGAATTCCATGGCGTACAACACAAATTGATTAGAGTTTGGAGAAGCAAGACGTCCAATAAGAAATCTCGGAACCAACTAAGTAGGAAGCCAATGAGAAATATACCAGAGAAAATAGTTCTTAATTGAAGCAGTAAACCAATCAGCTTGGGATCAAAACTTTCTAAGCACTAGGCCAATTAAGCGGATCCCTTAAAAACTAAAAAATGAGTCCAAATTCGCAAACAAAATACGGTTTCGTCTATTAGAAATATATGAAGCTTAAACGAACTCATCAGAATCTCAGTTAATCCGATTTAACCAAATAGAAATCAGGAGTTACAGAAATTGGGATTTGCAGAGAAAGAGAAACACTCGGAAGAAAAATGAATGAAAGCAAAGACAGGTAGAAGAACCGACCTGATCCCTAGCAGAGGTATCTGGAGAGGAATAAGGAGAAAAAGGACGAACAGGTTCCAAAGAGTGAGTAGTGGAAACAGAGCACTGAAGTGGCATCGAAATCATCGTCCCAAACAGCTTGATGGAAGGGTCCTTAACCTCCATCGATGGCGGCGACGACATTCTTGATGGAAGGAAAGGGAAGCTTAAATAAATTTGCAGAGAAAGTGGAATGAAGAACTTAAAAGAAGAAGTGAAGTGAAGAGGGACAGAGCAGACAAACAGGAGGTTACAAGGGAAGACGTTGAATTGAAGAGCAGACAAACAGGTCAAGGTGGGCGTGCCTCGTCAGCAAAGGAGGGAAAGATTGAGAGCCACATGTTGAAATATGGGGAATGAGATCTCTGGGTTCCGTGCTGGAATCCTTAGCATTGCTTCAAAAGCCTCTTCCTCTCCTCCCATGGGGTCCACTTTTGTTGTTCCACCTCACTCACATTAGTCTCCATCCAAATTTCAATTTTCAATTAGTCGTTAGAAAGGTTAGTCATTTATAATGGAGGTAAATTGGATGATACCAATATTTTGCATTTTAAATGTAAACACTGAATGATCTGAGAAACATTTTAAAAAGCTATGAAAAATTGGGAAGATAGAGATGATGAAGAAAAACGAGGAATAAGACCATGAAAGCCACGCATGGTTTGAGTTATATAGAAAGTTACTTAAAGTTAAAAACAAAATAAAAGCATGCAAACTATGACCTAGGTTATATAAAAAGTTAGGGGAGATTGACTTTCAAACAAGCTATGAACGATGCGCATAATTTGAGTCACTAAACAAGAATAGCAACAATAAGCTATCAACTTCCGGTCATTGCAAGTTGATTTCATAAAGACAACTCGAGTTGGTGACTTGAGTTGGACATGAATGGGATATTTAAAAAATTAGTTCTGTATTTTCAAATTAATTATGGCTTATTTTTAGGGTTAAGGTGTAAAAATATACATGTAGATTTTATAAAAGTGCACCAAACACCAAGTGTTTTTATGGGTCAAAAAATGACTACGTGGTTACAAAAGTAAAGTAAAAATATTCATTGACCGTTAGTTTGACTTTTTTGTATTTTTAAGGCTAACATGAACGATGACTCAACTAAATTTCATTTCATCTGGTAGTAAAGAACTACAGAAAATTATAGAGAATGACATAAATCCTTTAGAAATTACAGTTCAGCCCTTCTCTCTCCTAATCCCAATCTTACCTATCAGGCTGCCCATCTCCTCCTCATTGCCGTCGTTGCCGCCTTTATGTATTTTTCAAAACTATCTGGGTCATTTTCTGTTATTTTTACTAGTTCTCAACTGCCAGCTGAGATGAAATTTAATTGAGTCATTGTCCATGTCAGCTTTAAAAATACAAAAAATTCAAACTAACAGTCAATGGGTATTTTTGCTCTACTTTTGTAACCATATAGTTACTTTTGCACCCCAAAAAAGCACTTGGTGTTGGGTGCTGTTACGGACCGGAATAGGGCCCAATACCTGGGTGGCCCAACAGGGAATATATCATATATTGGGATCTACCTATAATAAAGGGAAATCATATCTCAGCTATAATCAAGGGATATCTATCTTATTTAAAGATAGATTCGACCGTTATGATACTAGGGCAGTGGATTACGCCCACACTATCCCACCTGAGGCACACCCTATAAATACAGAGGTTAACCCTAAGGTGCACACACACACACACTCTTGCTGGAGCATACACACCACCCCTTTGGCTAAACGCCAACGTGTGTCCTCGAACTACGTGGACTTTGATCCCCTACAGGTACGTAGGCCCTAGGCATCGCGCCTAGGTCAAGTCCGCTCCATATAAGCAAACAATCAAACAGGCTAGTCCATCAGGGCTAGCCTTCTGGTTTCACACCGGAACATTGGCGCCGTCCGTGGGGACCGTTAAATTTCGATTCCCATGACCAAAGATGGTCAATACTAGTAGCAGCAGTCAGATGCCTTTGCATGGGCAATTCCTGAAAATCCGCAGCAGCCTCCGGGCCCACCGCGCAATACTCGTTTGAGAATCCCAAACGAGCAAATAAGGATAGTCGAGGTTGTTGTTAGGCCGAGGCCGATTAAACGCCAAAGGAGTTATTTTTAAGACTTGGTGATGTTGGGAGGCCTTCATCTATGCAAGAGCAAAATGATAGTTGGAAGGATCGTCAGGTTCTCTCTTTGGGAATTCCCTCATTGGGAATTCCTTCAAGAGAAGATGAGGAGAAGATAGCTTGGAAGGATCGCCGGGTTCTCTCTTTGAGAATTCTCTCATTGAGAACTCATTTAAGAGAAACTCTAACTTTGAAAACTCCTCAAAGTTACTCTCACCCATAAGAGACTCTTCTACATCGGTATCTCAACTTGGGTATTTCCGAAGATCGCTGAGTTCTCCTTTGGAAATTCCTTTGCACGGCGGTTCACGAAAATCCATGGCATCAAAATCTTCTTCTTCGCCTATTATTCTCAGAAGCTTTCTTCGATTTCCTAATAGAAGATCTGGAAGAATCCTCTTATCTAGCAATGGACTTCTCCTCTGCATTAGATAATGATGAATTCATTATATGTAACCCTACAACAAAGTCATTCACCTCTATTGTTGCAACAGATAGTTTGCTATGGAATAAACTTCAAGCACTAGGAAGATTGTCGGGTTCTCGAGAATTCTTCTAAGAGAAGCTCCAATATGGAAAACTCCTCAAAGTTACCGTCACTCATACGAGACTCTCATTGGACAAGCTTGGCAATTGGATTGTATCCACATGACAAGAAGATAGTGGGAAGGATCTTCATCCTCTCTCTTTGGGAAGAGAGAACCCAGGATCGTCATCCTCTCTCCTCGAGAGCATAGGATTATAAGCGATCACAACATTTGAACTCTCTATGTCATTTACTAATGGCCGAGGTGGCGAGATGGTTCCTGTGATGCCGAGATGGTTCCTGCACCATTGAGAGCAAACATTGCCGCACTTGCCTAGATTCTTTCACAACACCATTCTGCTCGAGTAGCCTCAAATAGTATGTCTACTTTCATTTATAGATCTATTTTAATCTCTTTTGAAATCGTACTGTTCTTCTATTGCACACAAGAAATCAATGTTGGCAATTACCCTAAGCACTTAATGGGATAGACCCATCGAAAGTTGCAAGAAAGGAGAAAAGGCGGACCCGTTTTAGCTGAATCTGGTTAAAATCCGGGATCCATATAAATTATCTGAAGGCGTACCCGGTTTAAACAGAATCTAGTTTAAACCCGGGTCTATGTAAAGTTCCTTAATTGGAATTATTTAAAGGCGACTATTTAAAGAACCTATGTAAAGTTCCTTAATTGGAATTATCTAAGGTCATGAAGCCGGACCCGGTTCAACTGAATGTAGTTGAAAACCGAGATCCGTGTGGAGTCCCGTCCCTACGAAAGGGATGAAGCGGAGACCCGGTTTAAACTGAATCTAGTTTAAATCCGGGATCCGTGTAAACATGTAGGAAGCCGAGGTACAAAAACCCGCTTCCGAAAATCATGTTCCAATTAAACATGTAGGAATCCAAGGCATCCTAGCCCGGTTCCAAAGACCATGTTCCAATTAAACATGTAGGAAACCGAGGCATCCTAGCCCGGTTCCAAAGACCATGTTCCAATTAAACATGTAGGAAACCGAGGTACAAAAACCCGTTTCCGGGCTATCATGTACAGTGTAAACATGTAGGAAGCCGAGGTACAAAAACCCAATTCCAAAGACCATGCTCCAATTAAACATGTAGGAATCCGAGGTTCTAAAACCCGTTTCCCAAAATCCTGTCGAAACTAAACATATAGGAGTCTGAGGTGTTCTAAACCCGGCTCCCAAGACCATGTTCGAGTTAAACATGTAGGAATCCGAGGTACATAAACCCGTTTTCGAAAATCATGTTCGAGTTAAACAAATTCAGGGATTACAACACCCATCCCGGATAAACAAGTTCCGGATTATATTTCAGACGAGGACGGAACCCGATTACACTTAATACAGTTAAAATCCGGGAACCGCCTTGTTTCGAAGATGGACCCGGTTATACCAAATCTGGTTAACAACCGAGTGCCATCGAGACAGGTTAAAACGTGTTCCCTTGGAAACAGACGTGTTTCCTCGGGAGCACGACGTGTTCCCTGGGAAACAGACGTGTTTCCAAGGAAGCACGGTAAAACCAAGATTGTTGCTAAAAAGTACTCCTCCGGGATGCGATAATGCCCGCATTAGGGCAAAAACTATCGATAGTCAAAAATACACCGAGGTATCACACCCGGTCAGAATACACCGAGGCATATAAGCCGCGGTCAAACTAAAACCCTAAAAGAAGGGATTACACCAGGGTTACCACACCCAGGTAGCGTATAGCCCGATTTGTGGCATTCGATGACCCAATTTGCGGTACTACACCCGGGCTACCACGCCCCGGTTCGCGAGACGGTAAAAACACCATCTCTTTTAAAAAAGATGCATCGAAAAATGCTCCTAAATAGGGAGGTGAATTGTCACGTAGGCCCCGATCAGGCCGACATGTACAAACCGCGCGTTCAGACACCACGATTGTGCATCTGACATTTTGCCCCTATTCTGGATAAAACAACCCCGGACAGCCATATCCGGATCTCGGTAGCTCGGGTTACTCCCCTACCCCTTTTCCCGAAGTCAACCTATCGGAAGAAACACTTAGCGATATCTGCGCATATAAAGGCCCCGGCCCGGCCATAAAAAATAAAGAATGTTAACTTAAGTAAAGTTGACAAGACAAACTGATTGGTTGAAATCAAGTTTATATATAATCAAGGCAGCAATGCTTACAAATTTACAATTACAAACCCGGTACGATACACCGGGAACAATGTTTTCTGAAGGGACAACCTCGGCCCCGGGAGCAGATCTCGAAGTTCCTTCTCCACCATCATCACCCAAAGAAGGATCTTCTTCCCCACCTCGGACCTCCTCGTCAAAAGACCCGGATTCGTCCTCAGGGGAGGGAGGAGGAGGGTAAAAAACGCCATCCTTCACGTAAGCCCGATGATCGTACCCGTCAGTCTTCAGTTCAACTCCAGGGTTAAAATGACGGATTTGAGCTAAGGCCATCTTAAAGCAATCTGCTGCGGCCTCCTTCAGGATGTCACAGTCGAGCCGGGATTTCGACTCCTCGGCAAAAGCGGCTAGGAACGACGGTTGCAGACCCTCTCCAATCCACGGAGGCCAGGCACCAGGAGGTCACGATGGCCACGTCGAAAGGGTTTCAGCCTCGAAGCCAAGCGACCATCCGACACTACCTCGGGATTTCGAAAGCAACGGTAGGAGTACCGACCTTTGAGATACTACCTCGGACCCAGGAGTCGGATAAACAACCTCGGGTCCATGAATCGAATAAGTTACTCGGCATAACAACTCGGCTTGAGGGCAAGAGTGCATCCTGGTCGGAAGATCCGAGTGCACCCCGGCAGCCCAGAGCCCTCGACTGCCAGGCTAGGGGGACGACAAGACAAGCGTGGCACTATGAAGCTACCAGCAATATATGCAAGCCCGAGATCCGTTCCTCTTCAGGATTATTCGGATTGGGAGAGTTCGGTGTGGCAGGATAAGTGAAGAAGAAGAGATCCGGCGGTCATGAAAATAGACAGACGGAGTTTCAATCTTCAATTAAACGGACGCCACATGGCGAGGGCAATGATCGAGAAGCGCGAAGGTTTTTTAACCTAGACTCTTGGCCTTATCTCATACCTCGGCACCTTAGACAAATTTCTCAAAAATAGGAGAATCTTGACAAAATCAGGATTCGGCACACCACCATAAAGGACCTCAGATCTTGAGATCGGACCTCGGATTCTTGAGAATGTAACCTCCATGGCCGAGCTAAATAGTGAATTGGTTCAAACCTTCACAGAACGACACCCGGTAAAGGATTGGTAATACCTCGAACTACGTAGGCTTTGATCCCTTACTAGGGTACGTAGGCCCTAGGCGATATTCCTAGGTCAAGCCCAGTCAGATTAAAAATCCAACATGCTAGGCCAACGGATCCGATCAACCTCGGTATCGCACCACGGGCAGAAAGTACCAGGGCATGATACATCTCGGCAGTTCAAACACTTAAGCTACCGAGTGAGGCGGTTCGATCAAAATACAAATGAAGCGAGAATTCATCAAAACATGGACAAAAGCAAATCAAGTTGGAACAACTCGGATACGAGATCTCGACTTCAAGTCGCAACCGCCTCGACATTACCCGGATCTTGGAGACCTTACCTCAGATCTTGGAAGTAATCAACTTCGATAGCCGGGGTCAACACCTGGATTCAAATGCAGGCGAACCATCTTGGCACTGCTCAGGATATGTGAGATAAGACCTCTGATCCTTGAAGTAAGCCGCCTTGACAGCCAGGATTAACATAACAAAGCTCTGCAAGGTAAGGCCCACGACTGTCAGTTGTCAAATTGGAACGAACGAAACCCCATGAGGGCTCACCATCGACCGAGACCAAGGCAAGCAAAAACAAAGAATGAGAGAGAGAGACAAATTTATCCCTCCTTGGGAAGAAAGTACCGCCTAAATGGGAAAATCGGCAGCAGAATACGAATGAATCCGAATTCATCAAGATGATGGCAATCACAGCGGGAACCCCGGCCTTGAAACCAAGCAAGTTCCGCGAGAGTACCTCAAATCTTCGAGACGCTACCTCGGGTCTTTGAGGCAAGACCTCGGATCTTCGAGATACTACCTCGGATCTTAGAGCATCAGACTACTACCTCGGATCTTTGAGACATTATCTCGGATCTGGGAGTAAAAGACTTCGGTCGCCAGGGCCAGAATAGCCCAACCCGGCAATGCACGGTAGACATACGAGATGGTAAGGTTCACAACAACCTACCCCGGATAACCCGCTTGGGAATAAAATACATCCCGGCAGCTCGAAATCTCGAACTACCAGGCTGGGGGGCATCTGTTACGGACCGGAATAGGGCCCAATACCTGGGTGGCCCAACAGGGAATATATCATATATTGGGATCTACCTATAATAAAGGGAAATCATATCTCAGCTATAATCAAGGGATATCTATCTTATTTAAAGATAGATTCGACCGTTATGATACTAGGGCAGTGGATTACGCCCACACTATCCCACCTGAGGCACACCCTATAAATACGAGAGGTTAACCCTAAGGTGCACACACACACACACTCTTCTTTGGAGCATACACACCACCCCTTTGGCTAAACGCCAACGTGTGTCCTCGAACTACGTGGACTTTGATCCCTCTACAGGGTACGTAGGCCCTAGGCATCGCGCCTAGGTCAAGTCCACTCCATATAAGCAAACAATCAAACAGGCTAGTCCATCAGGGCTAGCGTTCTGGTTTCACACCGGAACAGGTGCACTTTTGAGAAAATCACATGTATATTTTTGCACTTCAACCCTTATTTTTATATCATGCAAAACAAATCAAAATATTGGATTTTGACATTCTCCGTTGTCACAGAATTTCACATTAAATACAATAGTTAGCCAAAGTATTAAATAAACACAAACTTTTTCTCTAAAATTTAACATCATTAAAGTTAATCATATATTTCATTAAGAAAAATAGTCACATAGTACATTTGATAATTACTATGTTAAAATATTATTTTCTTTAATTGTAAAAAATTTGAGAAAGATGAATATGTCAATATCAAAAAGGTCCTTCAAAAGAAGGACTAAATTCCAATAAAGTGCTAAAAAATTATTCTAAAATTTATTTTTTTTATAGAAATGACCTAATTTCCTTTAATTAAATTATTTGTCACTATATTAATTGTTGTTTTCATTTGATAAGTTCAATTTTGTACTTGTTAAAATACTATTGTCATGATATTCAACAAGAATATTTTGTGAAACTAGGTAGGTGTTGCTGTCTTAGTTATTGTTGTTATATGATAAATTAAGAATATTAATATTTAAATTTCTGTTTCTATTTGAGTTTTGGCTTTTTTTAAAAAAATAAAAATAAATTATACTAATTTAATTTAGGGAAAATTTCAGGAAAAAAAATTCAAAAAGTGAAAATCAGAGATTTTTTACAAAAATGATTTTTAAATTATTAATCAAGTGTGTAGTCAATACCAAAACTATTGTAAAAACCAAAACTGATGTGAGATTTTGATATCTTGAAAGTGTTTTTCTGGAATTTTCCCTTTAGTTTATTTTGCTATATATAAGCTTCAATCCTAGATTACTTCATAGGGACTTAACAGTGATTAGGTCATATTTCAAGGTCACAACTAAATTAAGATTCACATTTTTTGTTTTTTTTTTGGGGGGGGGGGGGGGGATATTTTTGTTTCTCTATCTCAAAATGAAATTCCTCATTATTCTTAAAACATGAAAATTATTGCTCTTAATTATCTCTTTTTCATAATTATAATCACACTGGTTTCATTATTTATAACATGCAATATGTGATTATTTGCACTATGCAATTTATGGCTGTTTGAATGGAAAAATAAATAAAAAATTTGAGGGGAAAAAATAAGATTGGAGAGAATTTTTTTTTTCCGGCCCTTATATTTGAATAAATAAGAGAAAATGAAGGGAAAAGGCAAATGGCTAATTTCAAAATTATCATAATACCCATATGAATTTTCTACCCAATATATGTATAATAATAAATTGTCGCTACTCATGAAATACCATGAGAAATCAGTTGAATTAATATAAAACGATATCATTATGAACATAACATGAATCATAGTAACACGAGCCAATTCCCATTTGTTATGTTGATTAGTTGTCAAGAGATGCAAGGTATGAGTTCATTTCTACTTAAATTAATTAAACTAACATGCTTTTTTTGGGGGGGGGGGGGGGGGGGGTGAACAAACATGTAGTTTAGTGTAAGGGATAACATCATTGTTGATACTTTCAATTTGATGACATTTTGTTTTTGGTCTTTATAGTTTCAAATTGACATTATCTACCCCAATGGTGACTTCTGTCTAAAACATTAGTTCTTATAGTTTCACAAAAATTTGGGTTGACAATATTACAAAAAGTATATTTAACGACACCAAATAACTTTCGTTTTTTAAAACAGAAGTTAACAAGGAGGCGGGGACATTTTTAAAATTTTGTCTTAACAATTAACAAATGTTTCAAGAAAAATGGTCGTTAAAATTCACATTCAACGATCGTTATAAAAAACATTAGTTGAAAGTTACGCCCAAAAATAAAATAAAAATTAATATTTGTGAGATTCAACGTCTGTTTTCAAACAATAGTCGTTGAATCTTGACACAAGGGGTGGCAATTTTTAAATTTTTTTTTTCACTTTGACTTGTAACAAATGTTTTGTATAAAATAGTCATTGAACCTCTCAACAAGTTTGATGTCCTAGCATAGTTGGCTAAAGCCTTTGGTTATTTTCCTTGAGCTTGCGTGTTCAAGCCTCCCTCACCTGTTTAATTTTATTTATTTAGAGTTACAATGACTCTTTTATATAAAATATGTCATTGAATCTCTCAACAAGTCTAGCATAGTTGGTTAGAGCCTTTGGTTATTTTCCTTGAGGTCAAGTGTTCGAGCCTCTCTCACCCATTTAATTTTTTTTTTTTGTATTTAGATTTACAACGAATGTTTTATATAAAATAATTGTTGAATCTCTCAACAAGTCTTGTGTCATGGTATGCCTTTGGTTATTTCCTTGTGGTCGAGTATTCAAGGTCTCCTTCACCCCTTTGATTTTTTTAATTTAGAATTACAACGACTATTTTATTTAAAACAGTCGTTGTATCTTTCAACAACTCTGGTAACAACGTAGTTGGCTAGAGTTTTTGGAGAGTTTTTCTAAGGTCACGTGTTTGAGCCTCCCTGACCCCATATCTTTTTTTTAGTTACAACAACTAGTTTTCACGGATCACTATCCCATTTTCCTTCCTTCACATAATCTCCACCTTCCCTTGTGAAAAGCATTGACGACCTATATGCACAACCCAATAAAAATTCCAGCCCTACTTACACTTCAATTCTCTCTCCACAATCAAAGTATCCATATCCTCATTGAAATGAGACGAACCAAGCAAACCGAATGTTGAAAGGACTCACCTGTTTGATGCCCCTGGTTTTGTGCGATGAAGATGATAAATAGTGTGGTGGTCGACCATTCTCCTTTGTTTCTTCACTGATGGTTCTTTGGAGAAGAAGATGAAAACTAAACAAAACCTGTGCGCCTTTGCTTCTTCAACGCACAAGTGAAAGATGAGTAATTTTTGTGTGGTAAAAAGCTGTTAAAATGTGGCGATTTCTGTCTATCTATCTATATATCTATCTATCTTTGGTATTTGAGTTAATTGTGGCCCTTTGCACCATTAAAGCTGACTAGGTATGTTGGAAGTTAATGAGACAAGTGGGTTAAATATGCATGCATCCCCTTCAGATAAGCGCACCATAGAATTTAAAAAGATTATTACAAATTTTTGGACCATTTTGACACTGAGACGTGTTGAGAGATAGATATATGCATTCTCTCTTTCTTATATTTTTGGAGCAATATTAAAGATGACTGTTCAGCGCCTGTTATTTGTCTGATGATCTCTCAATAATTTGATCTTCCCATTTCTGTGGTGATCATCCAGTCTCTTTTCCACCTGGACGATGAAAAAGAGAAACTTATTACTAGAATTTAACACTAATATATTGTCATTTTTTTGTTGGTTGAATAGGCTTAGAGGTTGCTTTCACATATAAGAAAATGTTATTTTACTGTAGCGATAGTGTCTTATTATATATATGTGTGCCAGAGAGATAGCCCAAAAATCAGATTCTGCCGTTGGGAGTACAAGACTTGTCTCAGTGTGTGTTGTTAGATGAAGACAACTTTGAAGACTCAGTGACTCACTCTCTTCAAGATTCATAACAATGGGCACGGGAGACTTTGAATTCTCTCCTCATGAGTTCTGTTGAATATATGCTCCATCATTCGAATGGCTAAGAGGCTTACATTACATGAGAAATATGAGACAATGTTATCCAAACTGTGGAGCACGGGCTTTAATCTTCTCACTTCATCTCCATTTCTACTTCTCCAAATGACGTTAAAAAAACTGGAGCTTTACAACGACTGTGTTTCAAAAAACAGTCGTTGTAAGTTGATTATTTTTTGAAAAAATCTTAAAACTTTCAACGACACTCACATACACTATCCCTTGAAAGCAGTCGTCTTAGGGTCTTAAAAAAAGGCGTTAAAAGTGTTGGGATCCGTACACGCAGTGGAATAATAAAAACTTTTACGAATCCCAAAGAGGATCGCTCAACCGCGTTTAAATCAAGGTTAAAAGAATCCGAATCGTACCTATGCCGAACTGGTGTGCGTCTCTTCCGATTTGATTTGGTGGGCTACCTACTCAATCAACAGGAGCAAACTCTGCGAATCTCCTCCCTCTACCGATATCCACACGAATAGCCTTGAACACAGACGGTCGCATGCTAGCGCCTTCTCCACACGAATAGCCTTGAACACGGACAGTCGCGTGCTAGCGCCTTCTGTATTCTCGCGTCTCAACTTTTTTTTCTCTCTAGGGTTTCTCGCGGCCTTTTCTAATTCATCCGTCTCCTTAATATGACTAGATCAATATCTATTTATAGGGTTTCTAAAACCCTAATAAGACATATTAAAATATTCAAAATTAATCCAATCAATTTTGAAATTCGAATTTCAATTAAAATAATATATTAATTAAATCTATCAAATAGATCTAATCTAGTATATTTATTTAATCCGAATTATAAGCCTACATATTTAATTTATCTTTATAAATTAAATATGAGATATGATATCTTTTTATTTAATTTAATATGAGATACTATATCTCAATTTAATTAAATCGAGATACTATATCTTTATTCGAAAATTAAATCGAGATACAATATCTCTATTTGTTTTAGATATTTAATTTATCAAATAAATTAAATACAAAACAAATATTATATAATAATATTATAATCTCTATTAAATAATATTATTATATTTAATTTCGAATTTAATAATAATAATAATATATATATATATATATATCTCCTAGATTAAATGCTTTATTCATTAAATCTTAGACATATCTAAGATTCAATGAATCTGGACACTTTTGCTCGTGTTGGGCTATTCTTGTGTGCGACCTTGCAGGCCCACATGAGATTGGCAGCGGGCCAATATTGTACCAGCCTACAAGTCGCAAGCGGCCTCTAGCAAGACATTGCGACTACCTAATTCATATGGAGATCGATGATACGATACAACCTATCGTAAACCATGTCACGTCCCTTTTGTCACGCGATAATTTGGTCAAGGATGAGGCATGGATAATGTCAACTTCCTGTTCTTGACCATTACTTTCTCGATTCTTGAGTAGTCTAATAAGTGAAATGGAAAGTCCTTTTCATTGTAGTATGACCATACATTTCTCAGACTCACTCATAGAGGGGCCTAGTATTATCTCTCTACAAATGTGAGGGAAAAATTCCATCTTGAACATTCACATTCCTCTGCATGAGAACCATGTTGGTTATGATTAGTTTTGATGATGTCTTGTATAGATGTCATTCTTAAGAGCAAAAAGTTTGTATAATATATTTATCTTCTACATTGACTAACTCTTTGTATATTTAATGTAGATTAGTCCAAGTTTAATTATAGAGATTAATCAAGAAGGAGATAAGAGGTTACGGAAAGAAGAACTTGTAGAGAATGTCAAGGAAACAAGAAGTTATGAAATTTTTTTGGGAATAATCCAGAAGAAGAGGAGATATTGAAGAAGGTAAAATTTCAAGAGAATGATGAGTCCAAAGAAGAAAGAAAGAGTTTAAATAGTGAAGAATGATCAAGAATGAAGTTTGGAGAAATAAGAACTTGTTAAATATTATGAGAATATCAATATTCAAGTTCCTATGATCAAATAGAAGTTGGAACGGCTCAATTCGGAGTTAAAATAAGCAAGTTCAAGCTTCCGGATGAATATTAGTGTGTTTGGGGGCTTTAATGCAATTTCAGCATTTATTTCTCGCCCAAACAGTGCCTTGCTCGAGCACAACTAATTCCATGCTCGAGCAACGTATTCCAGCACTTATTCTCGCCCAAACAGTGCCTTGCTCGAGCAAGAAAGAAGGCCTTGCTCGAGCAACAACGTTTTTTCAGCACTCTCTTCAGCTCTGTTTCGCGTTTCAGCTGGCGACCTTCAGTAATTTGACAATATCTCCCACACCAATAATCGGATTGATGTGAAATTAGTGGCATATGAAACTATACTCCCAATGCGTCATTTTCATATAAAATTCAAGTCCAAAGGAGTCCATATGAGAGAGATATGATTTCTACAAGTTGGAACACAAATCAACGTCACAGTCCAGACCAACCTTCGGTAATTTGAGTGTATCTCACAAACGGAAAATCCAAATGAGCTGAAATCAGTGCCATTAGAAACTAGACTCAAATGCATTTTCAAAAACATCAAGAACACAGAAAACGAAGATCAATTGAAGGAGCTATGATGTTTTGAAGTTGGTAGTATGTTCAGGATGTTGCAATCAGCATTGATTAAGAACAGCCTACATTCTAACCAACGAAATACAAAAAGTTTGGGACTGATTATTCTTGTATTGGAAATAAGACTAAAAGAGCTCTCTGAGGTGTATTGACCATGAATGCCCGAGCAACGAAAAGTATATGAGATCACGCCCGAGCAATCCTTAAAAACATCCGAAAGCATGACCTTGCCCGAGCAAGGTTATAAGCTTGCTCGAGCAACATCGGGCTCGAGAGGAAAGTCAAGTTGAATCACAAGCAATATGCCCGAGCAACCTCGAAAAACACCAGAAAGCAATACCTTGCCCGAGCAAGGTTCTTGGTCCGCCCGAGCAAGAAGAGTGAGACGAAGCAAAAGATCCAAGTCATAAGGTCTTGCCCGAGCAAAGAAAATAGCTTGCCCAAGCATATGCTCGAGCAAAGGAAAAGCCTGCCCGATCAACCTCGCTGTCTACTTGGAATCGTCTCGCTCGGAGTTTGCCCGAGCAAGAATGGGAGCTTGCTCGAGCAACGTCGACTTGAAGCAATTTCTCCTCACATGGAATAGCTTGCCCGAGCATGAAAATCTTCATGCTCGAGCACATACTCGAGCAAAGGGAAAAGCCTGCCCAAGCAGCCTTTGGACTACTTCTTCTGAATTTTGCTTCTGCCTGAAGCTTGCCCGAGCAAGAAGAAAGTCTTGCTCGAGCAACGTTGTCTGGAAGCCATTCTTCCAGTACTTTGAAGAGCCTGCCCAAGCATGAAATATCATCATGCTCGAGCATCATTGGCGAGCAAGAAAAACCATGCTCGAGCATCAGCGAGCAGAAGACATTTTAAACTACACTACAAGAAGCTTGCTCGAGCAAGCCAATGGTGTTGCCTGAGCATAGTAGTCCCTATTTTCAAAATCACCGTCTGCGTAAACTATGAATCACAGTGTTTAATCTCATTGCTTCTTAATGTTACTCATTGCTATTTCTAATTGCTTTTAATCCGTTTGTTAATTAGTTTCAGACGATTAGATCATGGATTAACAACAAATTGGCATAAAGCAATTTATGTGTCAGAAGCATTAAATGCTACGTCAGAAAACAGAGGAAAGCTTCTGAGTCTAACGGATAGTTTGAACATACTCACGAAAAGCTTGAATCTTCTCAACAACTATTAATACAACACTCAAGACGAGCATTAACGAAGTCAACGATAAACACTTTATGATTATAGTTGGATTAGAGATCAACGGGTAAAAAGCAACAGAAGCTTCAATGGCTACTTCCAACAAATCCTCAACGGTCGAATGCTCGCAACGGTTGAAACACAAATACCTATAAATTGCGAAGTCTTCAAACCGGAAGAAGTGACGACGATTGATGAATGAATCGACAAGCGAACGAAATGATTTTATTACTTCACTGTCGATAGTTCACACTCTCTGTTTCTCAATATTCATATAGTTTATAGTAGAGAGTGAGATGAATGATTATGTTCTTCAGTGTTCATTTATATCTACTCGTGAGGAGTCATTAAACACTTATTCATTTCATTCAGATAGTTAGACTTAAGGTTAAGGAACCTTAAGTATGGGTGTATCAATTACAACTTGTAAGGAGGAGTGAGTCCAAGAGTGAGAGGATCATCCTTCGTTTACAGAGTCGGTAATTGTATTCTTACAGTGCGTAAGAGGATATCTCGGTGAGAGATTGTAAAGGCTACACAAGTGCCCGACCAAACTTGTGAGGTTGTAAAGGCTTTCTCTTGTGCCCGGTTAAACAAGGAGATAGTGGATTGAAAATCTCAAGTGGAGCTTGGGATTTGGATGTAGGTCAAGGATTGGGCCGAACCAAGTATAAATCACGGTTGCATACTCTCTTCCCTTATCTCTTATATTTTCAGTACATGTTTATTTGAATATTTAACTATTGATTTAGAAGAAGCTAAAAGATTTTCAAAGTTCCAAAGTTTTTATCAGACACCCAATTCACCCCCCCTCTTGGGTGATAGCCGACTCTTTCAAACCACTGATCATGATCCTAGCCTTTATCATCACCCGGTCAAAGGTGACTTTTGACTAGGTCAAAGACCAGTGACTCATCATGTAGGAATCCATGATGATCTCATGTCAAAGGGCGTTGTGACGCGTTTATACATGAGAAAAGCTTATGACTTAATCCATGCAGCTTTCTCATAGTGGGTCAGTCCAGCACCTTGTACCCTTACAAGTGCCCATGACTTTGATTCGTATCTCCATACCTCATCAAAGTCATACTGGTCTTATTTCATCTTTGCTCCCACGTAGATGACCGATCAAGGACATTTAGGATAATCTATAAGATATATCCAGGGATACACTTATCACTATAAACATGAAAATTAAATGATAACTAAATGGAGATGACTTGCCCCTAGGGCATAATTTCCAACAAAAAATGCCTTTTGTAGTAGTGTGAGTTAATTGTGTTATATATGGACCAAAACAGAAACTCATTATAAAACAAGCATTTCACCCAAGAGAAGGGTGAATTGGATGATTTTAAAAATTTAAAAAATTTAGGGTTAGGGTGCGTAGATAACTTTCAACTCTTCCAAAAAGTGCAACAGTAGCCGTGAATTTTTTTTTGAAACAAAAGTAAGCATAAACGTTGTAAAAGAGGGAAAAAGTAATCATGACGTTAACATCTTGTACAGTGAAATTTTTAATGGAAGGTTAAGGTTCTAAAATAGTCATTAACTTATACCAAAAGTGAAAAAGTAACCATAAATTTTTTAGGATGTAAAAGTAACCGAAATGTGACTTTTTGAACATTATTTCATGTTTTTGTTGTTCCATGTGGCAGTTGCAGTCTAAGTGGATTTTAATTATGAGATGACTAGGGGTGACGTGGATTTTCCCAACTCTACTATATGCATAGATGGTCTTCCATTGCCTCATAGTTTTCCTCTCAAATATCCTCCCTTCAAATCTTCTCATGGTTGGTTATGGGATTGCTTCAACATTTGTGATGACAGTACTTTTAAGGCCAGTGATTTATGTTAGGGATTTTTGGTTTTGGAGTTGGTATGACAACTGTTAGACGTGGCTATCACCCAAGAGGGCGGGGGGTGAATTGGGTATCTGATAAAAACTTATCAGCTTTGGAAATCTTTTCACAACTTACTGAAAGTAGTTTGTATGACAGTAATGATTTATAAAGCAATAAAAAATCATTTAAATATATATGCTAGGAATATAAGAGATAAGGGAAGAGAATATGAAAACAGAGATTTATACTGGTTCGGCCAATCCTTGACCTACGTCCAGTCCCCAAGCTTCACTTGAGATTTTCAATCCACTATCTTCTTTCAACTTGATTACACGCTACGTACTCGAAGTAATCCTCTCACTAGGATTCACTCTCCCTTACAAGCTGTAATCAATACACCCACTTGATTACACACTCTGTACTCGAAGTAATCCTCTCACTAGGATTCACTCCCCCTTACAAGCTGCAATCAATACAATGGGTTTCCCACTCAAGATCACCCAATCTTGAGTATCATTCATATAAGATGATAAGATGATTACAATAAATCTTCTCTCTCAGAAGTAAATGAATAAACACTGAAGTACAATACAAATAAGAGTAAATACCCTTTTGGGTCCCTGGAAAAAAACACGGACCCCATTTTGGTCCCTCACACAAAGAAATGCCCTTTTAGTCCCTGAAAAGGACGAATAAGGGTTGATTGGTAAACATTTTGGTCCCTCGCAAACTTCCAAAAAAGCCATTTTTAGTCCATAAAAAAGTCTCATTTTAGTCCCTAGGGACGAAAATGGGGTTCGTGTTTTTTGTCGGGGACCCAAAAGGGTATTTACTCTACAAATAATCTCACTCTCAAAGGTAAATTATATGATCATTGAGATAATTGGAAAGTAAGTGATATGAATATCAGAGTATAGGCATTTTGAAGATGTAAGCTCGTGTCTCTAATCGCTTCTATCTTGAAAGCTTCTCCTTTATAGTTGATGAGGAGTATTTGACCGTTTGACCAATTCTTCCCATTTAGCATATGACTGTTGGAAGAAATAACTATAGCCGTTGAAGTGAACGTTACTCAGGTTCCTCAAATTCATCAGTTGATCGCCGTTATTCTCCGTTGACATTCTTCTTTCAATTTGTCTGTTGAGACTCAGTGAGAATATTCAATGGAAATGGCCGGAACACTTTATGGATGCTCAGAGGATTATTTTTCCAAAATGGTGTTTCACTCTGCTTTGCATTTAATGCTCTGACACATAATTGCTTTATTGCAATTTGGTGTTAATCCATATAATAATCTTCTGAAACTCATTAAACATAGTTAGGAATAATAATGAGTGAAGATATAAAGTAAATAAACCATACTTAGAGATTTAACAAGATTAGAGTCGATGGTTTACAATCTAAGAATAATTGGCTTGAGTCACACTTCTTTGGCTCGAGTCACTACCTTATACAGAAGCTTTTGGAGTTTGAAGAAAACACAATAGGCGTGAGTCAAATGGAGCTGGCTCAAGTTTAGCCTTAAACTTGAGTCACCCAACTTTGCCTCGAGTCAAAATTCCCTTTTCAAATTGCTTAACTCTCGGCCTTGCCATGATTCGAGTTTTGCATTCCATGGCTCGAGTCAAATGCCTTTTCTCGAAAGTCCCTTACTCTCTGACTTGGCTAGGCTCGAGTTTGGACTTGCCTTGTCTCGAGTTGAGAAGTTCATTCCAAATTTGTTAAACCACTTTGCCTCTTTTAAGTCTTGTTTCCAATGCGAGAAGAATCAGCTCCAAACTCATTGTATTATGTTCATTATTATCAGATGAATAGAGGTTGTTCTTGAGCAGCGTTTTTGCAACATCCAGAACTGACAGTCAACTTCAAAACATCATATCTCCTTCAATTGATCTTTTTTTTCTGTGATCTTTATGTTTTGGAAAAGGTATTTGAGTCTAATTTCAAATGGTACCAGTTTCAGCTCAATTGTATATGTATATTATGAGATACACCCAAAATACCGAAGCTTGGTCTGCTGTGTGGCGTGAATTTTGGTTCCGACTTCTACAATTCATATCTCCTTGATCTGAACTCCTTTGGGCTTGAATTGTATATCAAAATAATGCATTGGGAGTCTAGTTTCATATGACACTAGTTTCACCTCAATCAGATATCTGGTTTGGGAAATATCATCGAATTACCAGACCTCGCCCAAGCTGAACGTGAAACAGAGTAGAACAGAGGTGCTGAAAAGCACTATTGGCTCGAGCCAATAGTGTCTGCCTCAAGTTTGAGTCCAACTCGAGTTCAAAGTACCTTGCTCGAGTTTGGGCTTCCTAGAACTTGAGTTTTGACTTTCTGGAACTCCGATTTGAGCCATTCCAACTTCCATATGATCGTGGAGACTTCTAGTATCAATATAAGAACTTGAATAATGATATTCTCATTCCCTTCATTCTATTCAGCAAGTTCTTCTTTCTTTCTTCTCTTCTTTTGATCATTCTCCATAATTTAACTCTTTCTTTCTTCTCTTATCTTGGTCATTCTCCACAATTCAATTTGGACTAATCTACATTAAATATAGTATACAAGCTTTTTACTCTTAATAATGGCATCTATAAATGACATCATCAAAACTAATCATATCCAACAACAACTTTATTTTCCTTCGTCATTCTCGCCAGAATAAAAAAGATGACTTCTTGAGCATAAATTCATAAAATTTTCTTTTGACTTTTGTCATTTCAATCCCCAAGTTGATAAAACACTCATATTACAAAGCTAAAGAAAAACTTATGAATTAATACTCAAGAAGTCACCTTTTAGATACTTTTGCATCCAAAAACCTTTATATTACTATTGCACTTTTGGTATAAGTTAATGGCCATTTTAGCACCTTAGCTTTTCATTAAAAAGCTTACATCAATGGACATTAATGGATTATTAATGTCATGGTTACTTTTTCCTCTTTTATAATGTTTATGGTTACTTTTGATCCAAAAAATAGTATATGGTTATTGTTGCACTTTTTCAGAAAAGTTAAGTGTCATTTAAGCACCTTAGCCCAACATTTTAAATCAAAGTAATTGCAAGAGATACAGTTAGAAATATATCACCAAAGGAGAGTAAGAAAGAAAGATGAACACCAAAGATTTATATTGGTTTGGTCTAATCACTCGACCTACATCTGATCCGTAGAAATCATTTTGAGAGTTCCACTATAACTTAAATTTGATGCCTCACCACATGCAAGTTTCACAAAATCAACTTGCTCCCCCCCTTACACTTCATAATAAAATGCCCACTCAAGATTCCACTATCTTAGTAACTTACTAAGAGTGTAATAAATGAAGTTTCTCAATATCTCCAAAAGAGTATAAATGATAATCATTGAAGTACAAGAATCTTAGAAAAAAAGTACTAGACTTAGAGAAATGAATGCAAATTAATTGCAAGTCATTGGTGTTAGTGCCAACGTTTCACCCAAGAGGAGGGTGAATTGGGTGGTATTAAAAATTAAATCCGAAGATGTTAAACAATTAAATGGAAGACGAAGAGTTAGAAGAATATCACCGAAGTGTGCACATCGGAATATAATGGCTTAGCCTTAAGTTTTTGACCTACGTCCAAACCCTAGATCTCTTAGAGATTTTTACTATATTTCCAAGATTCCACGGGTTCTTGGCACCACAGTATAGAAGTAATCCTCAACAAGACTCACTCACCCTTGTAAGACTCATTCCCCTTACAAGTTGTAATCTAACAACCACACTCAAGGTCTCCCTACCTTGAGATTTTATAACGATTGAAAACGTTTGTAAATAACTCTCTCACAGAGTAGATATGTAAACACTAATGAACAATGAATATCAGAAGATATTACATAAAGAATTTATGAGGAATAAATGACTAGAAGATTGATCCAGTTCTTGGTTGGTTGCTCCATATTTATTGCTAAGCTATTTATATTTGAACATCTGTTGGTCGATTTCCTTAATGGTAAGTGAACCAGTCGAACAAGTAATAGAGAGTAAGTAGAGTATCGTCCCATAGAGACTGAGATATCGATGATGATAATGATTTATCAAAAGCAGTTGTGTGTAAAAAAGAAAAGAAAAGTATATTTGATTTGGGTGTTTTTGGTTATAGCTATTAAACAAGAAAATAAATAGGTGATCGTAGTCGCAAGAAGATATCAGTTAAAAGATGGACTGAGCTCAAATTTCATCCTAAGCATATCACTCCCCCAATTGTCTTAAAGCATTGCTATAGCAATTATGCTGCACAGCTTCTGCAATGTTACAACATAGCCGCCTTCACAAAGTTATTCAGTTAACCCACCACTAAGCTATACAGAAGCTTCCGCGTCTTGTACGTACAATCCTAGCTTTACTTCTCCCATATTCCTTTGGCGATTTTCTAGTTCATATTATCATTCCTAATCAAGGTGTATTGGCTATGAGTGGTAGATCCATTCCTGAAGCCTACAATGATAGGTCAAGCCTTGCACCAGCTTGCCCAGCAAACACTACCTATCAGATGTCTAACCCCAACTCCCTTCTAGTAAGCCGAGGCCACTGATCTAGCCCTTAGCTTCCGCTAACCGACAAGAGATTAAAATACCGATAAACAAACTGAATTTATTTAATTAAGAACTAACAACTGGGTTCATTTTACACTTAAGAATTCATCCTTGCTCAACCAAAGGAAATTTAGTTCATGACTGACGACGGAATCACAAAACAAATCACAACAGAATAACCCATGGAAAAAGATAAACAAAATATCAACAAAGGAAAACAGAAAGTTCGTCGGAGGGTTCAACGGCATAGGAGAAGCCTGTCACATGAAAACTCCACGTCGTCTAGTCTCCGTCTTACTACAATGAAGGATTCTGGGTTTCTTTTGAAACTCTCGTGCTTTGTGCGTTTTCTCCTCTTCTTTGGAGTCTTAGCCGAATAAGAATTCTATTGGCTCCTTCATGACTTCGATGCCTTTACGGTTGGCATCGTTTCCTTTTATAGCCAGGTTTACTTGCGGTGTACGTTCAGTGAGTTGGGCCTTTCCAAATTCGTCAGGTCCAATTGGTCCAACTTTCCAAATTCGGTTGTTTGATTCTACTGATATTGCGGGATTCTCCAAATCTTAACTTCGATCCTCCACATCTTCTATTCCAATACGTCAGCAATCTAACCGTCGACTAATGTCTGTCCAACAACTTGCATTCAATTTCTTGAAACAGCCTCGAGGAAACGTCTGAATACATGGCGCATAGCATTGCTTCACTTACGCTGCTATAGCATTAGGGTTGCATTGTATTAGCGGCTTGTTATGGCCGACCCGATGTTATAGCATTGTATCGGCTATGCGATGTGCTTTCACAATAACCTCAAACTTGCCCTTTTCTTACGCACATGTATAGGATGATTATACAATTACCACAATTCATGAGATTCATCATGCATTTCCCTATATGCGTGAATTATAATATATTTAATCAGATTAGATGCATTTAGGTTTATATTCACTATACAAAATAGGCATACATGATAGGGAAAACATGGCATACATTGTATTCATCAACTTCATTAATGACCATTGGGAGCGTTCGAACTATCCGTTAGAGACAAATGTTGGAAATTATGCCCTAGGGGCAAGTCATTCTCCATTTAGTTATCACTTCATTTGCATGTTTATAGTGATAGCTGATCCATGGATATATCTTATAGATTATCCTAAATGTCCCTGGTCGGTCATGTTGGTTTTGATTAGTTTTGATGATGTCTTATATAGATGCCATTATTAAAAGCAAAAAGATTGAGTAATATAGATATCTCCTACATTGACTAACTGATGTATTTAATGTAGATTAATCCAAGTTGAATTATAGAGATTAATCAAGAAGGAGATATTGAAGAAAAGAACTCCAAGTTGAACTATAGAGATTGGCCAAGAAATGAGGCTAAAGAAAGACGAACTTTACTCGAATTTCGTATGATCAAACGAGAAGATGGAATGAAGCTTCATCATATTTGAGCTACGGTGGAGTATAAATGAAAAGTGTTGATACGGAAGCCGACACATTAAAGTCGGAACAAGTTCAGCATAGGCTCGGCTTTATGGATATTGAAGAAGATTGAAGAATAATCAAGAAGAAGATAAGGTGTTAAAGAAAGAAGAACTTGCAGAGCTTGTCAAGGAAGCAAGATGTTATTCCAAGTTGAATGGGAGAGAATGCCAAGGGAGCAAGAAGTTCTCAAAGGATTTTGGGAATAATCAAGAAGAGAAGATATTGAGGAATAAGTACAATGACAGAGAATGATCAAGAGAAGAGAAGAGAAGAAAGAAATAATTGAATTATGGAAAATGATCAAGAGAAGAAGAGAAGAGAAGAAAGAAAGAGTTGAGTGGTGAAGAATGATCAAATTTGGAGATGGAAAAAGGAAGAACTTGTTGAATGGAATGAAGATATTGTTATGCAAGTTCATATGTTGATGCTAGAAGCCTCCAAGATCATATGGAAGTTGTAATGACTCAATTCGAAGCTAAAGTCAGCAAAAATCAGCTTCTGGATGAGAATACTCGAGTTTGGAACTCAATACTCGAGTATGTTCATCTATACTCAAGTATAGGAGTGTTTTCAGTCTCTCTGGCGTCTCTGGACTGGCAATACTCGAGTATCCAAGTATATACTCGAGTATGCAGTGTTTTCAGCATCTCGGTGCCTCGGATGTCCATACTCGAGTATGCAAGTCTATACTCGAGTATACTGCGGTGATCAGCTCGTTTCACGTTCAGCATGGGCGACGTTTGGTAATTTGATGATATCTTCCAAACCAGAGATCGGATTGAAGTGAAATTAGTGGCATATGAAACTAGACTCCCAATGCGTCATTTGGATATAAAATTCAAGCCCAAAGGAGTTCATATGAGAGATCTATGAATTGTACAAGTTGATAGATAAATCCACGCCACACAGCAAACCAAGCTTCAATATTTTGAGTGTAACTCACAAACTACAAATCCGATTGAGCTGAAATCAGTGGCATATGAAAGTAGACTCACAGAGCTTTCCATCAAAAGTTGAACAAACCAAAACGGAGTTCTGAACAGGGAGATATGGCCCTCGACAGTCGATGGTTTGTTCAAGGAGTTTCTATACTCGAGTATGGATCAGACAGAGAAGAACCAGGGGTTACAAAACAACCTCCATACTCGAGTTTCCAACCCTATACTCGAGTATACGTCGCTGGTTCAGAAAACGAAGTTCTAACGGCTAGTTTCTATCTGAGTCTAACGGCTATATTACTTCTCCAACAGTCATATATTGATTTCTACATATAAAAGAAGATGATTCAAGACAGATCAAGTAGAGATACAAGATTACATCTTCAACATGCTAATACTCGATCTTCACATCATTTACTCTCTGTTTTTCAAATGCTTACATAGTTTATCATAGAGAGTGATATGATTTGAATTGTTCTTGATGATTATCATTATCTACTCTTAGAGAGAGTTCACCGATAGTAAATCATTTATTGTAAAGAATCTCAAGTCGGGGACTTGGAGATTGGGATACGATTACAACTTGTAAGGGGAGTGAGTCCTAGTGTGAAAGGATCATCCCGAGTACGAGTTGGTAATTGTAAGAGGATATCTCGGAAAGAGATTGTAAAGGCTGCACAAGTGCCGGCTAAACTTGTGAGGTTGTAAAGGCCTTTCTCTTGTGCCTGGTTAAACAAGGAGATAGTGGAAAATCTCAAGCGGAGCTTGGGGACTGGACGTAGGTCAAGGATTGGGCCGAACCAGTATAAATCAGTTTGCATATTCTCTTCCCTTATCTCTTATATTTCCAGCATATATATTTGAATGTGCATATATATTTGAATGACTGATTATCACTTTATAAATTATTTTTGTCATTCAAACTACTTTCAATAAAGTTTCTGAAAAGATTTTCAAAGTACCAAGTTTTTTAATTAGACACCCAATTCACCCCCCTCTTGGGTGATAGCCAGGTCTTTCATTTAGTATCAGAGCCAGGTTCTTGTTTAAAGGACTTAACCGTCTCAAGAGTTTCAATGGCTGATTTTGGGTGTTCCATGTTTTCAGAAGGTTTTGATTATACCATTCCACCGTTCTTCAAAGATATTGATTTTTGGTTTTGGAAAGCTAGAATGACTAGTTTTATCAAAGCAACTGATTTTTATATGTGGAATGTTTTTATAAATGTTTTTGATTTCAAACCAAGAAAGGATTGGACAGAAAAGGAAAAGAAAATGTTTTCGTTGAACATTAGAGCAATGAAAATCCTTCACTGTACTTTAACCGAAAAGGACTTTCAGAAAATCAAGTTTTGCTCTAGTGCTAAAGAAATATGGGATACTCTTGATTTCATACATGCTTCTAACAATTGTGTTGAAGTTGATAGTGTTGATAGTTCATCGAAATTATAAAGCGCACATCTATGATTGATGAACAACTGGAGATTGAAGAAGGAGAAATCGTTGAATACTCCCATAATCCGATCAACACAAAGGAACAAGAGGAAGAAGATTCCCGGGAAGAGCTCATGGACGATTGTGATCAATCAATATTTGGAGCTCAAGATACACATGTGGTAAACAATTCCAATTCTCCTTGTGTAGTTAAGAAATATGATTTTGAACATCTGCATAAAATTGTTTTTCAACCAATTATTGATTCTGTTTTGAAAAGCAAAAATGTTTTCAATCATGCTGGAAAATCATGTGGGAAGAATGAATGTTCAAATGAAGATTGTTTGAAAGCTTACTCTCATCACCAAGACAATACCGCAAAAATATTCATAATAAACATCATTCTATTATTTGCAATTATTGTGGTAAATATGGTCATATTTCTTACACATGCTATATTAGGAGAAATTCTAATGTGAGAAATAAACTTGTTTGGGCTCTAAAGGACAATCAAGGTCCAATACTAATAGTGAAGGACCCAAGTATAAGTGGGTAAAAAAATGTCCATCTAGTACTCCATGTGTGCGGGATGATTTGAATATCAATGGACATCAAGGTACGAGAAAAGGAAGAAGAAGCCAAGAGTTTCTCATGCACCATTGAAGAAGATCATAGCATCTATATCAAGCAAGAGAACTCTCAAGGCACTCATTGCTGGAACTACAAGGTTTAAACATCAAAGGAAGCAATGGATACAAGCAAGAAGAGTATCATACACCTCAAGAACAAACTACCATAGAGTACCATTCAACTATCTTGAGGAGAACAAGAAAGGGAGAATCTCTCAAAGATCAAACAAGAGACTCTTGAAGTCTATATCCATTGAGAGAGCTTTGCCAACACCCATGAGAAAACATATGAAGAACCAATGGGTAAGCAAAGTCAATCCTCCAAGTACCTAAGGCAAAGGTATACAATGGTAAAACCTCCTATGCTATTATTTGAATTATACATTGAGGTTTTATATATTGTAGTCTTAGGAATGAGCATTGCAAACTATTTTTTTTAATTGGGTTTTCACATCCTAACTTATTTTTTTTGAAAGAGATTGCAATGTTCAATAGGCTTGATTCTTTATGCATGCATGATGATTTGAAAAGAAAGTATTTCTTTTATGCATAAAGTCATGTTTAATTCATTATGCTCAGTTGTTCTGAATTAATTATATTCATAAGAGCATGTGAATTTTGATTCCTACAAGCTAACGATGATTGGATCCAAGTTAGGTTGGATACCAAGAAAGAAAAAGCTTTGTATGATTTTGTAGGATCAAAGAAAGCTTCTCAAGAATGCAACATAAAGAAATGATCCAAATCTTGAGAAAGCTAAACAAGCTATGCTTGATGTTGATGGTGAATGATTTATCTACATCAATCCATCTCAACCAAGCAAGCTTCTATGAGGACAAGAGGAATTACGGTGATATCTAATTCTTACCTCATACTATAATTATATGAAAATTCATGTTTGGTTTGTCTTTAGTTAAGTTAAAAGTTTTTGAAACTTATTCAATTTCAATCAGGAACTTTTCTGTCAAAACCAAACTTCAGTTTTCAGCTTGTCAAGTTTTTCTATGTTTTTTTTTTCAAAAATTTTGCGAATACTCAAGTATGGGTATCTATACTCGAGTATGGACTTACCAGAGAGTTGCAAAAATTTGATTAAACTGAACCATACTCAAGTATCCATGGGTAAACTCAAGTATAGTCCTCACAGAGAACACTCTAAGTTTTACACCAAGCTACACTCGAGTATGAATTTGCATACTCCAGTATAGATCACACAGAGACTACTTGAATACTTCAGGTCATCTACGCGGGAGCGAAGATGATATAAGACCAGTATGACTTTGATGAGTATGGAGATACGAGTCAAAGTCATGGGCACTTGTAAGAGTACCATGTGCTGGACCGACCCACTATGAGAAAGCTGCATGGACTAAGTCATAAGCTTTTCTCATGTATAACCGCGTCACAACGCCCTATGACCTGAGATCATCATGGATTCCTACATGATGAGTCACTGTTCTTTGACCTAGTCAAAAGTCACCTTTGACCGGGTGATGATAAAGGCTTGGATCGGGATCAGTGGTTCTCATGGAGAGGAATGTGAATGGTCAAGATGGAATTTGTCCCTCACATTTGTAGAGAGATAATATTATGCCCCTCGAAGAGTGAGTCTAAGAAATGTACGGCCGTACTGAGATGGAAAGGAGTTTTCCATTTCACTTATTAGACTACTCGAGAATCGAGAAAGTAATGGTCAAGAAAAGGAAGTTGACATTATCCATGCCTCATCCTTGACCAAATTATCACGTGACAAAAGGGACGTGACATGGTTGTACGATAGGTTGTATCGTGTCATCGATCCCCATGTGAATTGGGTAGTCGCAATGTCTTGCTAGAGGCCGCTTGCGACTTGTGGGCTGGTACAGTATTGGCCCACTGCCAATCTCATATGGGCCTGCAGGGTCGCACACAAGAATAACACAACACGAGCAAAAGTGTCCAGATTCATTGAATCTCAGATTAATCTAAGATTTAATGAATACTGTATTTATCTGGGCTGAATATTATATATTTTAATATAATATAATATAATATATATTATATTATATTAATTCGAAATTAAATAATATAATAATATTAAATAATGATTATAATATTATTATATAATATTTGTTTAGTATTTAATTTATTTGATAAATTAAATATCTAAAAAAAATAGAGATATTGTATCTCATGTTTTAATTTTCGAATAAAGATATCATATATCTATTTAATTTAAATTGAGATATAGTATCTGATTTAATTAAATAGATAGATATCATTTCTCGGATTTAATTTATAGAGATAAATTAAATCGAAGGCTTTTGATTCGGATTAAATAAATATATTAGATTAGATCTATTAGATAGATTTAATTAATATACTTTTAATCAAAGATTCAAAATTCGAATTTCAGATCTGGCTTTTAATTAGGTTTAAATAAATAGATTAATCTAATAGATAGATTTAATTAATATATTTTAATCTAGATTTAAAATTCGAATTTCAAAATTAATGGGAATTTAATTTTGAATATAATACGCTGATCGGGTTTGAGAAAACCTACGGGACTTTTTTTAGTCGAGCGTATTACAGAAAGCCGCGAGAAACCCTAGAGAAAATTGAGAGAGACGAAAAACTGAAAAGGCGCTAGCACGCTGCCGCAATCGGGTTCGAGGATTATTCAACCAGTAGAGGAAGCCGATTCGAGGAGTCGACTTCTGCTGATCGAGAAGGTAGCCCACTAGTTTAAAGAGAACAAGACGTGGACCATTTTCAGCTGTAGGTAATATTCGATTCCTTAGCCTTAATTTAAACGCTATTGAGTGATCCTCGGGACGGGATTCGTAGAAATTTTAATCCGCTGCGTGTAGCGATTCCAACAAAAAATTGGAGTCGTTGGAAGAATTTAGCGTTCAATCACTTTCACTTTGCTTCATACGACATCCCTTTAGCTTGCTCTGAGTTTTGCTTAAGGTTGGGTTGCTTTCATCTTCGGTTCAACAGCTACTTTGATCGAAATCCTCTGCTCTGCAATTGCTTCAATTTGCTCTATTTTTGCTATGCATTTAATGCTTTGACACAGGAGTTGCTTTTGAGCTTTTAAAGTTGATTCAAAATCTTAAACCTCTTAAACTTATACACAAATAAGATTAGTAGCATTGAGAAGTAGTATAAGTAGTTAATTAAGTATAAAAAGATGTTAATCACAAAGTTTGAATTCTCTGAGATGTTGTGCAGTGAAACTAAAACAGTCACTCGAGTGTGATTTCCAAGATCACTCAAGTGAACATCCATCACTCGAGTACTGTTGTAAACCAAATCAAGTGTTGATGAACTTTTGTCTATGGAAATGAAGTGGTGAAAGCATGACTCACTCGAGTGATTGAAAAGCTTGACTCGAGTGTTGTTTTAAAAATAACTTCAACTCTACAAATGATTCGAACGCTTCTGTAAGTTGCCTTGAGTTAGTCGAGTAACACTGAAGCTCACTTGAGTTGACTTTCAGAAGAGAAGACATCACTCTTGGTTCATCAGTAAGTGACTTGCACTAAACTTGCAAGTTGGTGGTCATCACTTGAGTGACATCAACTTTACTTGAGTGAGACTAGTTGTGACTCGCATAACTATCACGAGTGAGTTGCAATTGACTTGCAAGTGTTCACCTTCCACTCAAGTGACATCATGCTCACTCGAGTGGACATCTCAACACTTTTAGAAAGTAGGCGAGTTGTTACACCCCTACCGGCCTCGCCCTTCTGGGTGGCGGGTTAGAGGGATTCCTTTTATTAAGTTACCTTTCCTTTGATAACTATTCCCTTTAACAAACATCAGAGTGTATGCGGCAGAACATATGATTGGTTTGGGCAACCAAAATATACTGGTAAAGGTACATACAAAATTAATAGAAAGTATTCCCCGTAGGGTTAAGGGTACAATAATCCAACATAACTGCTGGGCAATAAGTAAGTTAATACATGTTGGGATCCGTACACGTAGCGGAAGGATTCTCATCCATTAAATAATTACGGATCCCTTGAGAGGATCCATCAACGGTGTTTAGATCAAGGTTCGTTAGAAACAATACCTATGCGAAATTCGTGAGCGTCCTACGTTCAATTTGTTCTCGTGGGCTACCTACTCGATCAACAAGAGTAGACTCTGCGAATCCCCTCCCTCTACCGGTATCCACACGAACAGCCTCGAACACCGACGGCAGCGTGCTAGCGCCTTCAATATTTTCGCGTCTCTCTTTTCTCTCTAGGGTTTCTCGCGGCTTTTCTAATATGTCTTGCAAATGTCCGTAGGTTTTTCAAAACTCATTAGACGTATTATATACTCAAAATTAATCCTTATTAATCTTGAAATTTGAATTTGGATTAAAATAATATATTAATTAAATCTATCCAATAGATCTAATCTAATCTATTTATTTAATCCGAATTAAAAGCCTCCTGATTTAATTTATCTCTATAAATTAAATCGAGATATGATATCTACCTATTTAATTAAATTTGAGATACTATATCTCAATTCAAATTAAATTAGATATATGATATCTATATTCGAAAATTAAATCGAGATACAATATCTCAATTTGTTTTATATATTTAATTTATCAAATAAAATAAATATTAAAATAAATATTATATATAATAATATTATAATCTCCATTAAATAGTATTATAATATTATTTTTGAATTTAATATATATATATATATCCATCCTAGATTAAAAACAATATTAATTAAATCTTAGACATATCTAAGATTCAATGAATCTGGACACTTTTACTCGTGTTGGGCTATTCTTGTGTGCGACCCTACAGGCCCACATGAGATTGGCAGGGGGCCAATATTGTACCAGCCCACAAGTCGCAAGCGGTCTCTAGCAAGACATTACGACTACCCAATTCATATGGGGATCGATGATACGATACAACCTATCGTACAACCATGTCACGTCCCTTTTGTCACGCGATAATTTGGTCAAGGATGAGGCATTGATAATGTCAACTTATTGTTGTTGACCATTACTTTCTCGATTCTTGAGTAGTCTAACAACTGAAATGGAAACTCCTTTCCATCGTAGTATGGTCATACATTTCTCAAACTCACTCATCGAGGGGCCCAGTATTATCTCTCTACGAATGTGAGGGACAAATTCCATCTTGACCATTCACATTCCTCTGCATGAAAACCACTGATCCCGATCCAAGCCTTTATCATCACTCGGTCAAAGGTGACTTTTGACTAGGTCAAAGATCAGCGACTTATCATGTAGGAATCCATGATAATCTTAGGTCAAAGGGCATTGTTACGCGGTTATACATGAGATAAACTTATGACTTAATCCATGCAGCTTTCTCATAGTGGGTCGGTCCAGCACCTTGGACTATTACAAATGCCTATGACTTTGATTTGTATCTCCATACCTCATCAAAGTCATACTGGTCTTATTTCTTCTTCGCTCCCACGTAGATGACCGACCAAGGACCATTAGGATAATCTATAAGATATATCCAAGGATACAATTATCACTATAAACATGCAAATGAAATGATAACTAAATGGAGAATACTTTAAATGACATTAACGTTTAAAGTACAATGACTTGCCCCTAGGGCATAATTTCCAACAATACAATCATCCAAAAATGAACATTCAAAATGAGATTGGGCAATCCATACGTCTTCGATTATCAGCTTCATTGCTCTTACCCTCACCTTCCTGCTCAGCTCAGCTCAAACCACATCTATCTTTTGAAACTAGACTGAAGTTCAAAATTGAACCCCAGAGTAACTGTTAAACTCATATACAATATATATGCAATGCATGTAATGCAAATCACAATCAGGAAAAGTAAACTTGGCATGTACTCCGCAGGACTGCTTGGTCAAGACAAGCCCCAGATCTAGCGTGCGAAGGGCCTTAGTAGTCAGGGTGGCCAACCCTAACCATCTACCCCAAGAGGCCTCAGTGGACACCTATAAACACACAGTCACATAGGCTCCACCTACCCTACATGCCACGGGCCTCAGTAGCACTCCAAAAGAGATACTACCTACCCATCATGCCTCAGGCCTCAGTAGCACCCATACAGGTACTACCTACCCTGCATACCTCGGGCCTTAGTAGTAACCATGGAACACGGAGTACTATAGATACTACCTACCCTACATCCACAATCATGATAACACATAACATACAAGAGCAACATAGAGTATGCAAGTTTACAGTTACTACCTGGCACTTCTCGTAATCCGCAAACTCTCCTCTTGGTACTGAATATGTATGCCACATGTACTATCACCCTAACCATAGCCAAACATCAGGCTTTTAATCACCCATTCAACTTTACTTCAAGTTTCCTAAAATTCGCATAGCAACAGAATTTCTAGAATTTCTGACCCTATGGTGCCGATTTTTAATAAATTCTAGAAAAATCGTATTGACACGAGATCAGTGGCCTTAGAACCCTTAGGATGTCTATTTTATAGGAAATATAGTCTCCAAGGTCAAATGAGTTTGAATCCTTTTCTGTTTTCCAACCATATTTTTAGGTCATCTTTAGCCTTAAATAACTTTCTGTTAGGTAATCTAAATGACACGAAATCTTATACCAAAATCATCCTTAGGATGTCTAATTTTACCATGAAAAATATCAAAGCAAATGGAATCCATTTACTATTTTAAATACGTTGATGAACACACGCTGCTCAGAAACTGTAAGAATCAGAAGATTTTCGTATATTAAAGTCTTGAGCTTTATGAGTTTGGAAAAAGGTGACCTCACTTGTCCCCACACAAAAACACATTCTGGACCCATTGAGAACCTTAAAAACATGAGAATCCTACTGCAATCTCACGAAAATACCATAGGGCAGAAGCTAGAGTTTCTGAGTCGTCGGTTAGAGAACTTACCTCGGTATTTCGGTTGCGTATAGCCTTCTTCACCTCCTAACCACGAGCTTCAGCTGGACCCTCCTCTTCCTCTCCTTGACTTTAATGTGACCGTTGGAGACATTAATGAAGCTGTTAGGTTGCAACTAGGTCCATTCTCACTCAAGCTTTGATTTAATCCAGATGCCAAGACATTCTTGTTGACTTTCCTTGAAATAAATCCGTTGGATGATATGGCTTCCAAATGACGAAAGAAAGAATTTAAACCTTTGGAATATCCAGAGAATGATTTGCCAAAATCGTGCTTAGTTAACTGTGCCAGCATTTACTGTTCTAACATCACCTTTTGCTTTATGATTAAACTTCAATTTAATACACGTTTGATCAACTGAAACTCATTAATAAATTGATTAAACATAATTAGGAATAGTAATGAGAGTTGATATGAAGTATATGAAAGTCCTGGCTATCACCCAAGAGGGGGGGTGAATTGGGTGTCTAATTAAAAACTTGATACTTTGAAAATCTTTTGTGTTTTCTAAATCAACAGTTAGATATTCAAATAAACATATACTGGAAATATAAGAGATAAGGGAAGAGAATATGCAAACTGAGATTTATACTGGTTCGGCCCAATCCTTGACCTACGTCCAGTCCCAAGCTTCACTTGAGATTTTCAATCCACTATCTTCTTTCAACTTGATTACACGTTCTGTACTTGAAGTAATCCTCTCACTAGGATTCACTCCCCCTTACAAATTGTAATCAATACACTTGCTTGATTACACACTCTGTACTCGAAGTAATCCTCTCACTAGGATTCACTCCCCTTACAAGCTGTAATCAACACAATGTGTTTCCCACTCAAGATCACCCAATCTTGAGTATCTCACAGATAGAATGATAGGATGTTTACAATAAATCTTCTCTCTCAGAAGTGAATGAATAAACACTGAAGCACAATACAAAACATCTCACTCTCTATGATAAACTATGTAAACATTTGAAAAACAGAGAGTAGATAGTGTGAAGATTAGGGTTTGAGCATTTTGAAGATGTAGGCTCTGTGTCTTGCTTCTTTTGTCTTGAATATGTCTTCTTTTATAGGTAGAGATCATTATATGACCGTTGGATGAAGAAATATAGCTGTTAGACTCAGATGGAAACTAGCCGTTAGAACTTCGTTTTCTGAACCAGCTATGACATCACATTTACTTTCCCTTTGATCTTCAGTTTAACAGCCTTTGATCATCTGAAACATGTACACAAATGATATAAATAATGTTAAGAAGTGTTATAAATCATTTGGGTAATCATCTGGATGTTTATCAGAAGAATCAAGATTTTCGAAATGGTGATTTTCTGAAGCAGAGATGAAAACTCGAGTTTTCATTGTAAACTCGAGTTTTGAAGTTGTTGTGTTACTCCAGATTGCTCTCTGTCTGATCAAAACTCGAGTTTTGGTTTACAAACTCGAGTTTGGAAGATGCTCTGAAGTTCGCTGCTCTCTGTAACCCAAAAACTCGAGTTTTGACTTTGTTGAGCCTTCTTGAACAAACTGTCGACTTTCGAGGGTCATATCTCCCTGGTATGAACTCCGTTTTGGTTCGTTCAACTCTTGATGGAAAGATCTGTGAGTCTACTTTCATATGCCACCAATTCCAACTCAATCCAATGTGTATTTTGTGAGTTATACTTAAAACATTGAAGCTTGGTTTTCTGTGTGGCGTGAATTTCAGTGTCAACTTGTACAATTCATAAATCCTTGATATGAACTCTTTTTGGCTTGAATTTTATATCCAAATGACGCATTGGGAGTCTAGTTTCATATGCCACTGATTTCACCTCAATCGGATCTCTGGTTTGGGAGATATCATCAAATTACCAGACGTCGCCCGTGCTGAACGTGAAACAGAGTGGAGTTGAAGAGCTGATGACTGCTGGAAACTCGAGTTTTGACTGAAAACTCGAGTTTTGCTAGTCCAGAAACGCCAGATATGCTGAAGACACTTGATAACTCAAGTTTTGATGTCCAAACTCGAGGTTTGAGTCCTAAACTCGAGTTTTGAGTTCTTAACTCGAGTTTTCACATACCAGAGGAGCAAATCATTGTAGCGAAGTAGGAAACTCAAGTTTTGAGTTGGGAACTTGAGTTTTCTCATCCTGAAGCTGATTTTTGCTGACTTTAACTCTGAATTGAGCCATTCCAACTTTCATATGATCTTGGAGACTTCTAGAATCAATCTTGAAACTTGAATAATGATATCTTCATTCCATTCAGCAAGTTCTTCCTTCTTCCATCTCCCAACTTGATCATTCTTCATCATTTAACTTGGGCTCATCATTCTTTGCAGCTTATACCTTTTTCAATATCCAGAAAGTGATGAAGCTTCATTCCAACTTCTGCTTATCATAGAGACTTCCAGTATCACAAGAACTTGGATGTATATGCATGTTTCTTCTTTATGATGTATATGCATGTTATTCTTTATTTGGTCTCTCCTCTTCTACTTGGTTATCACCAAAACCCATTGATAACATCTTGCTTTCTTGACAACCTTTTCAAGTACTTCTTTCTTTCATCTCTTATCTCCTTCTTGATTATTCTCCTTGATTTAACTTGGAATAATCTACATTAAATATAGCAGTTAGTCAATGTAGGAGATAACTATATTACTCAATCTTTTTGCTTTTAATAATGGCTTTTATATAAGGCATCATCAAAACTAATCAAAACTAACAGTATATAGATCAAAAAAGAAGATTTCACAAATTCGGGCAAGATGATTTCAAAACAGAGACGTTTTAAACTTGAGTTTGTTCACACAAATTAGAGTTCATAACTCGAGTTTAGGCTTCCAAACTCAAGTCTTATGAATATCTTCTTTAAAAATAGATTTGAAGTTTAAATGAAGACGTCTCTGTAAAACTGAAATTGGAGTTTAAAATATTTTACTCAAGTGTCTGACTCGACTTTAATTAACTAAACTCGAGTTTAGATCTTCTTTATAAATTAACATTGCGATAGCATTTGAAAACATTTTAAGATCGTGGAAACTCGAGTCATTAAGTGTCTAACTCAAGTTTAGAACTTTTTAACTTGAAAATAAGTTAAGTTCACAAAACTTAAACTGAAGTTTAAGAAAATAGGCTCAAGTCACTTTAAGCTCAAAATACCTTGAAAGCTCTCGGTCTGGCAAAAACGCGAGTTTAGCTAAACAAGCTCGAGTTTACTTTAAGATGAAAAACTTTGAGAGCTCTCGGCAAAGGAGAAACTCAAGTTTAACAACAACAGGTTTGAGTTTGTTTAAAAATAAGATTCTTTGAAAAACTCTCAGTCAATCTCAAACTCAAGATTCCATGTCCAAGCTCGAGTCTAGCTAAGTTCAAATAACTTGTCTTACTCTCTATCAAGTGCAAACTGGAGTTTGGCAACTCTAAACTCGAGTTTGCCTTTGACAGTAAATTTTTGGTTAAGGTTTGAACAAGTTTCAAACACTTTTAACTTAACCGAAGCAAACTTTTTTTAATTTTACAATTGTCAGTTATCATTAAAACACATAGAGAACTAACAAAATGGAATTCTCCTTATAATATATTCTGTATCATATTGACTTGTAAGCAGTGCATTTCCTCTTTTATTCTTATGTCATATTGAGCCTGGGAGTTTTCTCTTCTTATATATGGATATATATGGAAGAGCTTGTGTCCTCTTGCCAGTTCCATAATTCCTTTAAAATGCTCTCACTCCTTACACACACTCGCGTGTATCTATAAATATATGCACATATTATATCATAAATTAATATTAGTCTAAGAATTGAATGCTAGAGGTTAGCTTCAAGGCTATAGAGTAGGCTTAGAATATCCTTAGAGTAACTCTAAGATAATTTTTGAGTAAATTATTGAAAAATGTTATATGAATTTTTTTTGTAGACTCTCATTTAAAGATTTGGAGTAAGACATTTATAATTATCTATGAGCTTAACTAGAGTCACATGTAACTCTGAATATTCTTCCATATACTTGTGAATTGTGTATGATTGTGAATGACTATCTTTTATTCAAAAAATAGACTAAATTATATGTATATGTGTATGTATTACAAATAATCAAGTAAGTAATGTTACAAGTAATTTCTGTATAACTCACTTTATTCACATAGTTAACAATCTAATTATAATTAATGTATTGTTGATTTATTGTTTCCTTTTGGCATGTTTGAATATGTGATGATATTATATTTATTGGTAATTGAATATGACTATCATGGCGGTTACATTTTTGTTTGGTTTGAGTAAGGAGGAATTTGTATAGTGAGATCTTTTACTACGTGGTATGTCATCACTCGGTGAACAATAGATGGCATTTGTCAGGGCCCCTTCTTCCATGTTTTCCTTTGGCCGAGATTGCATTGGAGCTGTGGGACATGTGACACCTCCTTAATTTTGTTCTTTTCAGGAGGGGACCATAGTCTAGACTTAAGTTCTACATCTTTGGCCGGGTACATCTTGAAAGACCTGGCTATCACCCAAGAGGGGGGTGAATTGGGTGTCTGATTAAAATCTTGATACTTTGAAAATCTTTTGCGTTTTCTAAATCAACAGTTAGATATTCAAATAAAAATATACTGAAAATATAAGAGATAAGGGAAGAGAATATGCAAACTGAGATTTATACGGGTTCGACCCAATCCTTGACCTACGTCCAGTCCCCAAGCTCTACTTGAGATTTTCAATCCACTATCTTCTTTCAATTTGATTACATGTTCTGTACTTGAAGTAATCCTCTCACTAGGATTCACTCCCCCTTACAAACTGTAATCAATACACCCACTTGATTACACACTTTGTACTCGAAGTAATCCTCTCACTAGGATTCACTCCCCTTACAAGCTGTAATCAAAACAATGGGTTTCCCACTCAAGATCACCCAATCTTAAGTAACTCTCAGATAGTATGGTAGGATGTTTACGATAAATCTTCACTCTCAGAAGTGAATAAATAAACACTGAAGTACAATACAAATCATCTCACTCTCTATGATAAACTATGTAAACATTTGAAAAACATAGAGTAAATAATGTAAAGATAAGAGTATGAGCATTTTAAAGATGTAGGCTTGTGTCTTGCTGCTTCTATCTTGAATCTGCCTTCTTTTATAGGTAGAGATCAATATATGACCGTTGGATAAAGAAATATAGCCGTAAGACTTAGATGGAAACTAGCCGTTACAACTTCGTTTTCTGAACCAGCGATGTAAACTCGAGTTTTCATTTGGAAACTTGAGTTTCCTTTTGTCTTGAATAGCTTAGTTACTCTCTGTCTTGTCTAAACTTGAGTTTCCCACTAATAAACTCGAGTTTGGATGATCTTCTGGACCTGGTTGCTCTTTGTAACCCGTAAACTCGAGTTTAGCAACTTCTTGAACTAACCGTGAACTTTCGAAGGTCATATCTCCCTGGTCTGAACTTTTTTTTGGTTCATTTAACTCTTGATGGAAATCTTTGTGAGTCTACTTTCATATGCCATCGATTTCATCTCCATCCGTTTTGTAGTTTGTGAGTTACACTCAAAACATTAAAGCTTGGTTTGCTGTGTGGCATGGATTTATCTGTCAACTTCCACAATTCATAGATCCTTGATCTGAACTCCTTTGGGTATGAATTTTATATCAAAATAATGCATTGGAAGTCTATTTTCATATGCCACTAGTTTCACCTCAATCGAATCTCTGGTTTTGGAGATATCATCAAATTACCAGACCTCGCCCAAGCTGAACGTGAAACAGAGTTGATCATCGCTGTAAACTCGAGTTTTCACTTGGAAACTCGAGTTTTCCTAGTCCAGAGACGCCAGAGATACTGAAGACACTTATTAACTCGAGTTTTGATTCCTAAACTCGAGTTTTGAGTTCTTAACTCGAGTTTTCTCGTACCAGAGGAGCAAATCACTATAGCGAAGTAGGAAACTCGAGTTTTCTCATCCTGAAGCTGATTTTTGCTAACTTTAATTACTAATTGAGTCATTCCAACTTCCATATGATCTTGGAGACTTCTAGCATCAATATAAGAACTTGAATAATGATATTTTCATTCCATTCAACAAGTTCTTCATTTTTCCATCTCCCAACTTGATCATTCTTCATCATTTAACTTCACATCTTCTTTGATTCAATTTCTTTCTCTAATTCAGTACTTCTTTATTGATCTTCTTGTTGAATGTTCTCCGTCATTCAACTTGGACTCATCATTCTCTGCAAGTTCTACCTTCTTCAATATTCCCCCTTCTTCTTGATTATTCCCAAAATCCTTTGATAACTTCTTCATTATGATATTCAAATTATATTGTGTGCAAGAACTTCTTTCTTCAATCTACTTTCTTGATCATTCTTTAATATTGAACTTCACATCTACATTAAATATAAGACTTAGTCAAAGTAGAAGATAAATGTAGTGTGCAAACTTTTTGCTCGTAATAATGGCATCTATATAAAACATCATCAAAACTAATTATATCCAACACATCTTAAGAACCAATGAGCTTAGGACCATATAGTCAAATGGATGGGTTTATGTTGGACTATATGTTAGCCTATGGCTTTAGTCAGCGGTATAAGGATGGACAGTGATATAAGAGAGGTTGCATCTTGCATCTTGCATAATTGTATATTACATATTTTGATGAAAATAATTGGCTTGATGATGATTAAATTTGCAATTTGTTTTGTATGAGGATCATGGTACATGCAAATATAGATGTAATCAATTCATTCTTTGAAATTATATGTGATTTGTTTGTGTATTGTAAAAAGTTTCAGTAGTTACTGAGATGTAGAATCTCATCCCTTTATATTAACATTTTTCATGTGATTGTTCTAGTAGAGAGTAAAAAAATGCACCTATGGGCTCTTTTGTGCTCATTGAGCACATATTATACCACTTTATATATAATTTCTATGACACTAGGTTTTTTTTATGTTATAAATTCTTTGATTAATAAGTTTTTTTTTTTTTAACTAACTTTTGAGTTAATAGTCGTAAATATTGGGCTAGTGTTGTCTGGACTTTGTATATTTGGGATAGAGTCGAAAAACCTGTAAGTATGGTCTAATAGATTGAACATTTAAGTATATGGGTTCTAAGGATGAGATGTTACATACACTCCTTTCCCTGTCTTGACTCGGCCAGAGCTCTGGTAGGTCATTTCAACGCGAAAACCTTGGAATGTCATGTCTCCCTCATTTTACCTCCATTTTTTGCATTCTTGGTGTCATTGGAATCGTTGCAACATGAGCGATAGATCCGTGGTTTTCATTTTCTCCATAATTGTCACTTTTAAAGAGAAAATATCATGTTCTTTTGTGGCGGCGACAAGGCGACCCGCAAACTTCTCTCCTTTGAATATCCCTCATCTGAACTCCATTTGACACATTCTAAGTATCATTGGAATTGTCTCAACAAGCTCTACACATCTTTGGCATAAGATAATGCAAAAACATTTGATTTTGAAAATCCAATTTTTCAAGCTTTCAGCCGACGACGTTTCCTTTATGTTTTATGAACTCTTCTACCTTTTGAGGGTAAAGATTATTGTTTTTAATCCCACATAGGTTCTTAAAAATGAACTTTAATCCAAAGGCTCATTAAAGAATTATACTTTAATAAGTGAATTCTTTTTTCATCACCTTGGAGACCGCAGAAAAATCAGCAATCCGCATGTCAACACACATATTTTGTTACAAGGAGTACTCTATATTTATTACTCATACCTTGTATTCATATCCGTTAGTTTATAAGATAGCCTGCATTTGGGCCGCCCAAGAAAGAAAAAACAAGGGGAAAAAGAAAATGGACCGAATTATTTTTTGAGAAGCAAATCTAAAGGCCTTAAAAGAAAAATTAAAGAGAAAGAAAAATGAAAAAAAGATTAAATAAAGGTAAAAACAAAATACAATTCCTCTTTAATGGAAAAGAAAATTACTTTTTAGTCTCGGTATTCTAGTTTTATTACTCCTACGGTGGCCTTCTAATAGACTACTCCCTCCAGTCCTAATTATATGACTTGATTGATTTTTTTAGAGAGATTAAGAAAACTAATTAAATTACTTGAAAATATTTTTATTTTTATTTTTATTTTTTTCTTTAAACTAATTAGTTTGACTAATAAATTAATATATAATATAAAAATACACAACATATGAAATAATTAAGTAACACATTTAGCTTCCTTAATCTCTCCAAAAAAAGTCAACTAGGTCCTATAATTAGGACTGGTATTGCATGTCTGCGTCCCAGGTAATTGTAGTTTTTGTTTGGTCATTGAGTATATTGGAATTTGTTGGAGTTCAATGTGACATCTAAAAACAAGTTGATTTAAAAAGATTACTCGATGATATAAAGGGAGAAAGAGGCAAAGTATCCCTCAATATTATGACTTTGAAATGGCCTAATGATTATAATGCCTAAAGGGAATAGTTTGGAATTAAATTTTGTTTCAAAACTACCTGAATGTTCTTAATTTAATAATTCGAAACAAAAGAACAACTTTAACTTATTATATGACAAACAACAACTCAGGCAATGGCAACTGCCCATATAAAAATAGTTATTGTTGGATATCAATAACAACAACAGTTTAATAAGTAATACTAATTTTAATTGATCAAATAACTAACAAGTAAGCTGATGACAACAAATTTCACAAAAGGCAACATGAAGTCATTTTATAAAAATAAAAATAAAAACTTAATTTCGGAATAGTTCTCCATAACCTCGTTTTGTGCTACCATGTAGGGATTCACATATTTGGGTGAGTTCCAATAAAATAAAATGGGTATGAGCTTTTATCCAAGGTGCACCTAGTGCTATAAGCTTTTCGGAGGTGCTAAAATGCACATAAAATTGTAAAATGCTCATGCCGGAGGTTAACCCTCTGTTAGTCGGATCCACATTATTTAAAAAATAAAAACAATTTTTAAATCTCTCTTCTGCCCTTCACTTTACCCTTCAAACCCTCCACCGTCTATGTCTCCCTCTAGCCTCCTCGCCGCCACAATGGAGAGCGGGGGAAGGTGAGGCTCAAAACAAATTGCCACACTTTACCGTCTTGCGATTCGGCTTGCTCGATAATTCTACCATGAATCCAACCCCACAAGAGTCCTTATCCAAAGCCGGATCATAAAGGCCCAGCGGCTTATCCAGCACCACTGACAATACCGATCAAACAACCACCCTCAGCTTGGGCGACCCAGGAACGTTGGACTTCCAAACATTTAGTTTCTCCGATCCTGGTGCTCTGTACAGCCGCAATCGGCTTTCGAGAAAGTTCTTCTCGACCAAGCATGATGATTTCCTCACAACTGAGTATCGAGTGACTCTGCCATCGAGTTTATTTAAAGGGCGTACATTGAGTTGAGGGTTGTTAATGGCAGGAAAGGCACAAGAAGAGCGGGTCAAAAGTTGTATAAAGGTAAGGGAGCTAGACATCGATTGATAAAACCCAAGAAATTCCTTCTATCAATTATTAGGTGATGATTTTATATTCAAAAAAAGAAATTAAAAGCTCTCTTTTCAAACCAAGTAAATATCAGTATTATATAAAGGGTATTGAACAGGCAAGTCACTGAACTAGGTGAATCCGAGAAAGGTTGGGATTTTGAACGCCTAGGATTATATATGGTTTTGTTTAGTCGAAGAAAAACAGATCTAGGTTTGTTGTAGAAATTAGCATTTGCAAGCACTAGAGAGAGTTTGGCTCATGGTTTTTGGAATCTAAGTTTAACACCCTTTAGAGTTCACTCAGGTTTGTTCCCTGATTGCTATATGGTTTTTGGAATATGAAGTTTCAGCTGGAATGCGGTTTTTGTGACTTTCTTTATGCTCTGCAATTTGCTGTAAACTCTATTTTGAATTGGGTTTTGTGACCTTCTTAATGCATCAGGTTTCTTCCTTAACAACAATATGATTCTGCATAACTTGTAGATCTTGAGCCTACCGTCATTGATGAAGTTATTTTGAATTGGGTTTTCAACGCTGTGGGTGGAGGCACTGGTTCTGGTCTCGGTTCCCTTCTGCTGGAGCGCTTCTCGGTGGACTATGGCAAGAAATCCTTGCTCAACTTCACAGTCTTGAATGCTTCCGACGATGGTGGCTCTTTTGTTTGATGGTGATGAGCTTTTTTTTAGTATCCTTTTGGAAATATTCTAGAATTTTGTTGTATCTAATTCCTTAGGTAGATTTTGGCAACTATTATTTCCTTTGGTGTGTGGTATCGTCACTATTCTTGGCTGGAAAGGAGTTGCAGAGGATGAAGGTTGGGAGGGAGAGTGTGTTTTTCTGAGATGAGGGCCATTGTGGTATTTTCATAATATACTTAATGTCTGTTAACATAATTTAACTGTGATGGTATTTTTGTTTTGGTTTTACAAGCTTATGTGCATTTTTACACCTCCAAAAAGAATATAGCATTAGGTGCACCTTGGGTAAAAACTCATGTGCATTTATACACCTTAACCCAATAAAATATTGTCACCTAAACATATTTGTTTATAGGGCCTTGGTACAATTTTCTATGGAGAATATTTTCCCCCTCATACTAACTAAGCTGAAGTAAGTCATTAAGTCATTTAACTGTTAAATTCTTCTGCTGTTTTCTTCTTATAAAAAGCAATTAGGGACTATGAACTACACTAAGCTGAATTATACAGGAGAATATTCTCATATGGTTCTATTTTTTTTCTCTGGTCATGTCTTTGGATGCCTGAACAAAGATGTTGTATTGTAGCTTCTCAGGCAATTATTGCAGCATATTTTGTAATGTATCTGACTTTTGAATAATGTAAACTCACTGATAAAAACTTGATCTCCTCAAATAGCTAGGTAACTATTTGCATTATTATTGAACGGTGAATGTTCAGGTCTGTGCCACACAGCAGCAGGTTCAATTATTTGGCACACTCAAAGGATATATACATACACACACAAAGATATGATGCTTTCTTATTATTTAAAAAAAAAAAAAAAAAAAGATATGATGCTTTCTAGTTCAATAATGCTTGGTAGGCCATTTCACTAGAGTCAGTTGCTTTCTATAGTTGTGTTCTTTTTTTCCTTTTTTTTTTTGATCAAGGGCTTTTTTTTTTTTTATAGATTTAGAACGTAAAAGTTTTTCACTTCTCTAAAGAAGGGATTTAATCGTCCACAAGTTTCAGTTTAAAAAATGGTAATAGGTTTATGCTACCCATATGTTATGAAGACTTTTGGTTATTAAATCTCTCTATTCGGACCTCATAATAATACTCCCTGATTTTATTTTATTTTTTTTCACCTTTTGAGTTGTGAGAAATACTTCATTGTACCGTATTTTGTATATATATATATATATATATATATATAAACTGCCTATTTTGTGTTTATTTTTTAGAAGCAAAAAGCACTTTCTCTTATCCTTCTCACATAAAGTGACTTTAACATTTGTGCGTTATTCTTTAAACGAGTATTATAACATAAAAAATCTTTGTTTCCAACCACTCAAAATTTACCGTTGAATGCCACAAGACCAAAGACTATAACAGATGGTCAAGTCACAACTCACTCTAGTTAATCATATTAATCTAAAGAGTGTCAAATTTAGAAGGAATCTAAGCTTTGCCATGGTAGGATAGATATTGGTCTTCCCAATATTTCCGACATGCTCTCTTTCATCGTATATGTGTATATGTGTTTGTGTGTGTATATGAATTAATTATTTAATTTACTTGAGTCATAAATATAAGATGGCGATCCACCATGCATGGCTAGCCAAATTTAATAATGTTTTTTCCAAGATATCAATATGGATTGCACATGTTAAGCAAATTTCCATAAGGGTATTGTCTCCTTTTCTATTATGGTCTAGTGCCCTCCTTTTCATCCAAAACTATGTCCCTTTGGGTAAAATATCAATGTGGGCACTTTTTAAAAATAATAATAATAATAATTTCGTATCTTGAAATAGTTTTTCCCACTAGCAGTCAGTATCCTAAATAATTTTTAATAAACAAATCACTCTAAAATATTTTCTATTAGCCTTCAGTACCTAGTAGCCAATATCTTGAAGTACTTTTAATTGGCACCTAATTTTTAGTGCATCCAACCCCATAAAATATTTTTCTATTAGCACCCAATATCTCTTTAAGTAATATTTAGAGCAATTTATCCCTAAAATGTTTTTTTTCTTAAAAACAAGCACTCTACAATTAGAATACTAAGTGTTACCTTATGTTTTGTGAATCTAACACCTTAAAATATTTTTCAAACAGCACTCAACATCTCTTTAAGTGATTTTTAGTACAATTTTACCCTTTAAGTATTTTTCTCAATAGTAACAAGCATACTAAAATTAGATTACTAAGTGCTACACCAAAAAATACCTTAGGATACTATATACTAATAGAAAAATACTTGAGGCTATCAGATGCTAGATACTAGGTTATTTTCAAAAAATATTTTAGGATGTTGAATACACTAAAAATTGTTTTAGAATAGTGGGTGCTCATGGAAAAAATACTTTCGGGTGCTAGATGTTTTTTTTTTTTTCAAGGAAAAAAGTTCTCACCATATAAAGACTTAGTTTTGGAGGAAAAAGAGGGTAGCGGACCCGAATGGAAAGGAAGTGAAGCTAGGTCCAAAATTGGAAGGAGTCTAAGCTTTGCCACGGGAGGATATCGGTGTACCCAATATTTACTACTAGCTCTGTCCTATCTTAAATATTAAAACTAATTAGATAATTTACTTGAGTCTTGCGATTCACTTTGTCTCATCATGTTTATATTTTTTCCAAGCTAGCTATCAATATAGATTACACAGGTAAAGCAAATTTCTATCTAGGTGTATGTAGTTCTAATGCAAATAAGTAAAGAGACTTTTTTTTAAAAAAAAAAAAAAATCGATATTTTTAACAAAAAAATAATTTAATTTAATGTTCTTGATCTTTACAAATTAATTATCTAGCTCATTTATTATGATCAAAGGTAATAATGAGTTAAGAATTTGACAATATCAAAGTGAATGATCTTAGGTAGATGTTTTATTTGTAGCCAGGAAGTTGCAAGTCCTTGTGTCACTGGGCTTGAATTGAATAACAGTGAGTGATGTTTTACTAGTGGATAAGATGGATTTTACAGCAGAGGGGGGGAGAGAGAATATTTACTCCTTGAAATCTACTTTCCCCCTCGAAGCTTTTATATGGTAGTACCAACAAATAGTGCCAATGCAAATTATTAAAGAAGGTACTTCAAGTAAACCAATAATATTTTTAATAAATAACTAATTTCATACCCTAAAATTAACAAGGTTGATTTTACTTTCACAGTTATCATACAATCACAAAGTGACATATTGCTGACGCCATTATCGGTAAGTGACAATGTTTGACAAAGTATTTTTCACGAAGAAAACTTCAATTATTCCCACAGTGGGGATGTGGACAAGCTCCCTTTTGTGATTCCTTAGGCCACATTCTTCTCATCTTTCTTTCTCTCTGCTTTTGGATTTGTGAGATCTCTCCCTAAATGGGACCCCATCAAAAGAATAATAATTGATGATGAGGCAACCCCCCAACTTTGCTTCAATGACTTTTGATTCACCTGACCTTCTACTGATCCAACCCATAAAAGAAAATAAATAAATAAATAATACTTGGGGGTCCCTTTTGCATCATCCTGGAATCTTCTTTACCTCTTGTGGAGTATTTTAAAGAAAGAAAGGAGCCTTCAAGTACAGCAGCTGTTAAAGAGAAAGCTACCACAATAACTCTCCTTTCTTTACACTCATGTTCCCCACCATTTCATGGCATCTGCATTTGAACCTTAAACACAAGGATGGCCACAAAACACTTAATGATAAGGGCTTTGGGTTACAATGGACCCATGTTTACCTGGTGCAATAATCGTGAATACCCGGATACAATCCGTGAGCGTATCGATAGGGCTTTGGGTAATCTACAGCTGAGGGAACAGTTTCCGTGTTTCCAGGTTTTTAACGTTGACTCGGCCGGATCTGATCATCACTTTTTGTTCATCTGTTTTCAGTATGAAACACGTCGGCAAGAGAGGGCCTTTCGTTTTGAAGCTACCTGGGTAGTTCATGGGTATTTTCTAGAGGTAATCAAAGGGTGTTGGCGGAATTCTAATGATCAGGATTAGGCGGTACTAGAGAGTTTTGTGAGCAATCTGAAGATTTGTACGCAGAGGCTAATTGCTTGGAGTAAGAAGGAATTCCCTAATAGTAGTAAGCTTATTGAGAGGTTGAAGACCCAGCTAGCTGAGCTAAATCAAGAAGTTCAAACTCCTGATATTTCTAGAGGGATTGCAGAGGTGAAAGGAGATCTGGAGAGATTATTGGAACGTGAAGAACATTTTTTGTGGCAACGATCTCGGATCAATTGGTTAGGTGCTGGTGATAAGAACTCTCGATTCTTTCACATCTCTACTATCAAGAGGAGGCAACAGAACCGAATCTTGTGTATAAGAAATGATGAGGGCAATTAGTTGTATGAAAAGGATGCTATTTCAGACAATATTGCTAGCTTTTCTAAGGATCTGTTTACTACTTCTGGTGCACGACCAATGGATACAGTCTTGGGTTTCATTGAGCCTACCATCTCAATTGATATGAATCGCAGTCTCTTGTTACCAGTTTCTGATGAGGAGATTAAAGCAGCAGCCTTAGTCTTGGGAGTACCAAAGCGCCTGGACCTGATGGGTTTTCGGGTAAATTTTATCATTCCTCGTGGTCTGAAATTGGTGAGTATATTTGCTGTCTGGTTAAAGAGTTTTTTGCAGGTCATTTAGTGCTTAATGATTTAAATTCAACTAACATCACTATTATTCCTAAGCTTCAAAAGCCTGAGCATGTTTCTCATTTCCGCCCAATTGGTTTGTGTAATTTCTCTTATAAGATCATTTCTAAAATCATAGCCACTACAATGCGGCCTTTACTTGACACTTGTATTTCACAGAATCAGAGTGCCTTTGTTCCTGGGCGGTGTGTTCATGATAATATTATTATTGCCCATGAGGTATATCATTACCTTCGTCGTAAGAAAACTGGGGGTAAGTATGAATTCGCTCTTAAAATGGATATGAGTAAAGCATATGAAAGGGTGGAATGGAATTTCCTGGAAAATGTTTTGTTAAGGTTTGGTTTCTGTATAGAGTGGGTCTCTCTTCTGATGAAATGTGTGTGCTCTGTTAGTTTGAATATTTGTTTATCAGGTGAAAAAGTGAGTTCCTTTACCCCGAGCAGGGGCATTCATCAAGGAGATCCCCTCTCTCTTTATCTTTTCATCATTATTGCGGAAGTTCTCTCTATTATGATTAGAAAGAGCCAGGAGGGTAAATTCATTAAGGGTGTAAAGTTGAGCCACAGTTGCCCAGATCTTACTCATAGTTTCTTTGCTGACGATGGTCTTCTATACACGCGTGCAAGTCAAACCAACTGTAACCATCTGGCTGATATCTTGAAGATGTATTGTATTGCCTCTGGTCAAGTCATCAATCTTGACAAGTCAAGTATCCTTTTTTCTTCTAATACCCCTGAGGATGTTAAAGATATGGTGGGAAGAATCTTGGGCATTCCTGTGACAGAGGACCCAAGTAGATACCTTGGTATTCCGAGTATATGGGGAAAGACAAAACATCAGGCGTTGGCTTATGTTCGTGAACGCATTGCTAATAAGATCCAAGTGTGGGGGCATTCTCTTCTTTCTTATGCTGGGCGTGATGTAATGATTAAAGCGGTTCTTCAAGCAATCCCTATCTATCCTATGAACTGTTTCAAGTTTCCAGTTAAGACAAGTAGAGAGATCAGCAGTCTTATTGCTAACTTTTGGTGGAGTGGTACTGTTTCTGGTGGAACTACTCATTGGAAAGCTTGGGGTCCTTATCTACAACCAAGAGTAGCGGTGGGATGGGTTTTCGAGATCTATCTGTCATGAATGATGCTTTCTTGGCTAAAACTGCATGGAGATTGCTTATGAGGCCCAACGATCTGTGGGCTAGGGTCTTGAAGAGTGTATATTTTCCCAAAGATGAGTTTATGGAGGCGGGCATAGGATATAAAGCATCATGGTGCTGGTATAGCATATTGGGTGGTAGAGATTTTCTCAAGCAAGATTTGCGTTGGGATGTTGGAGATGGCTCTGCTATCAGAATCTGGGATGATAAATGGGTATCACAAGTTGTGTTTCTTGAGAAACCCAAAAATCTAAATGATCCTGTTGTTACTAAGGGCAGAGTTTGCGACCTTATAGTCAATGGAAAGTGGAATCTCACTCCCATTGACCAGTATGTATCGCCGGAAGTCAAGAGTGCTATATATAAGATCGACATCCCATCTAATGGGTTGGTTGATAAATTAGTGTGGACTGTTGCTATGAATGATGTGTATTCGGTGAAAGGGGGGGTATCATAACAGTAAAGAGAATATGCGCTCCGAGGGCAACAAGGCCGGATCTTCTATAGTTATCACCTCATCCTACTGGAAGGCCATTTGGAAGATCCAGATTATACCGAGAGTTCAGCAATTTGTCTGGCGAATCTTAAGTAATGCTGTTGCTACCAATGATGCCCTTTATCGGAGAAAGAGATCCCAGAGTAACACTTGTCCAGTGTGTTTTGATGCTGTGGAGATGGTGGAGCATTTGTTTTTCCAGTGCCCATGGACTAGGTGTATCTGGTTTGGGTGTCCTCTTGGCGCAAAGCTTGACGTTGCTAGTATATCGAACTTCAATACGTGGTGGATTCATCTCACAGGTATGTCTTTCTTGAGTAAACAAAACCTTTCATTAGTTTGTTGGATCTTATGGTTTATTTGGAAACATCAAAATAATATGGTTTTTAATCATATTGATCCTAATCTTATTGATGTCATTGAATGTGCGAGGAAAAACAATTTTGACTTCTGGGTAAACTGTGATAAAAGGAACAGAAATCCGGAGGTCCAAAGGGTTGGTCCCACTCATCTAGTTTCCTGGTCCCCTCCATCAATTGGCAAGCTTAAATATAATTGTGATGGGGTCTTTTCGGCTAATACAAATGGCGCCGCTATTAGAGTTATCTGTAGGGATCATTTTGGTGATTTCAAATGGGGTTTTGCGGATAAGGTGAAATCCATCTCTGCATTTATGACTGAAGCTTTAGCCCTGAAGAGGGCACTAATGCTCGCTGTTGATCTCGGTCATGATAATGTAGTTTTTGAAACCGACTTTCTTTCCCTTCTTAAATGTGTTGATGCTAAATCTCTGGATATGATTGATTGGAGGAGTAAGAGCATTATTTTCGATATTATCCGTCTTTTAGTGACCAAGGTTGGGTTCTCTCTGTCCTTTACCCCGAGAGGGGGTAATCGTGCCGCTGACTTAATTGCAGCAAATGCTTATAAAGGGGTGTGCCCGATCGGGTGGGTCTTACAACCAACACCTTCTTTGAAGTCACTTCTAGCCTTGGACTCCTAGAAGGTGGATATTGTTCCTCATGATGCTCCTTTCCCTAATCACTCATTGAATGGTGATTGTTTGTAGTTTGTTTTGTTTTGTGTGTATTCTGTTTGATTGTAATTCACAGACTTGTCTGTTCTGTTGTTGTTGCTTATTTTCCCGTTATTTTCTTTCTTGGGTTAAGGTGCGATTTGGCAAATAAACTATTGGCTCAGGAGCGTCCAACACAATTAACTATTAAGTGGACCAAAACTACCAACAAACTGTTAAAAAGGTGCAGTCAGTACAATTTTTTTTTTGCTTAGGAGAGCCCAGCACAACGCCGTTAGACAAAAGTTAACGTCCGTTATCTAAGGTGCAGATTGGCCAACGAACTTTTACCTCAGGAGCGCCTAGCACAAAAAAGTTTTACTTAGGAGCGCCCAACACAAAATTCTAAATTTTACAAAATTAATTAATTTTTTTCTCAATTGTCATTATTCAAAACTACTTGTATAGATATCTATGGACAAAAATTACTTATTCTTCAATTTTGTCAAAATTATAATTTTCTAAAATAAACAAATTTTTTAATTAAAAATATAATTATATGATTTAAATAAAACTCAAGGTGTTTTATAGTTTATTATATATGTTAATATATATATATATGATTTATTTTTATTTTGGAAGAAATTTATGTGATTTAAAAAATTCATTTAATGTTAATAAAATTTTCGTAGGCTAAATTGCTCCTTAACCTATTATTAAATTGTCATTCATCAAGCCTCTTAAGTTATCTTTCTTTTTTCAACAAGTCCCATATTCATATAATAAATAGATCATTTAATTAACAAATATATCATCAAGTTGCCAAATTTATATTATTAAGTATCAATGTTGATATCCATTAAGTTTTTTTATAAAAATAAAAATTAAACTCATTTAATTTCTTTCAAGATATAATAGATTTTTTAAATTTTAGTAACATTAAATAAATTTTTTAACTCATATAAATTTCTTCTAAAATAAAAATAAATCATATTTTTTTTTTGTTTAACATATATAATATAAACTATAAAACACCTTGAGTCTTATTTAAATCATATAATTATATTTTTAATTAAAACTTTTGTTTATTTTAGCAAATTATAATTTTGACAAAATTGAAGAATGAGTAATTTTTGTCCATAGATATCTATACAAGTAGTTTTGAATAATGACAATTGAGAAAAAAAATTATTTATTTTAGTAAAATTTAGAATTTTGTGCTGGGCGCTCCTGAGTAAAACTTTTTTGTGCTGGGCGCTCTTGGGGTAAAAGTTCGTTGGCCAATTTGCACCTTAGATAACGGACATTAACTTTTGTCTAACGGCGTTGTGCTGGGCGCACCTTTTTAAAAGTTTGTTGGTATTTTTGGTCCACTTAATAGTTAATTGTGTTGGATCTTCCGAACCAAATAGTTTATTGGTCAAATTGCACATTAACCCTTCTTTCTTTGATGTTGGTTTGTAATCTTTTGGAGTATTAATACAAGTTTCCTTTGATAAAAAAAAAAAAAAAAAACACACACACACACACAAGGGTGACCATTCGGTTTTCGATTTGATTTTTCAGTTAAAACTAAAAAAACGAAAGAGCAGAAGTGAGTATATTTTCTAACACCAAATAGAAACTAAAAGAAGAAAATAATCTAATCAAATTGACCGAATTATTTCAGTTATCTTTAATGGGTTTGTCAGATTTTCATTATATCTGAAATTATTATATTGGATAGAGACAAAAATTGACATTGATTCTTCAGAAAGAACTGTTAATTATTATTCTTTAAAGAAAAAAAAATTATTTAATAATAGTTGACAGTTATACACAAAGAACCATTAAGTATTTTTCAATTTAAGAATATAAAATTATGAAAATGTCAAATATAAGAAGGTATGGTTCTGAAAATGTTTTATTTGAAAATAAAAATTCTTCACAAAGAGCTATTAAGTATAATTTATTTTTAAAAAGTGGGATTTTGAAAAAATGTCAAATATAAGGATGTGAGATTCTTAAAAACAAATTAATTGATGCTATTCTTACAACTCCTTATCAAACGTTTTCTGAGCCTCCCTTATAAGTTTCATACTCATTTTTCTATGGATTTTACTATGTCGCTGTGGGTCTCGTCCTCCACCATTACAATTAGCCTTCACTATACAATTCGTTCCTCTCATAGCTTTTCTTTGTGTAAGCTTTTTTTTTTTTTTTTAATTAACGATTTTAGCTTCACTTTATTTTTTTTATAATAAGAGATCATTAGTTGAGGCTCAAGGTCGCTAGTCGGTATTATCTAAGAAGAAGAATCGCAGACAAAAAATGATATTTAATTTCTGACGATGATCGTTGGTTTGAAGATAAAAACCGCCGGAGAATAGTAGAGAATACAAAAAGGGAAATCGATGAGGTAAAATGATGAATTCTTTTATTATATTTTTATTGAATTGAAAATAATTATGATTATACTATATTATATAAATGAACATTTAACTTAAATAAATCAACAAAAATAATTAAAAAATCAATACCAATTTTTCTCCTAATTTTTATCAACTAGTTAAATCGCAATCTACTTGACCAGGTTAATTCCTTGATTTTGAACATCTCATGTTCATAAACTTAAGTAACTCAATTTGTATTTTGAAATTAGGCCTATTGAATAGGTTCCACGGTTTTCTCAAGTTTTTATATTTGTCACTTTTTACTATATTCTAATATATATATATATATATAAAAAGAGATGACGTATGTATTAATGTATGTATGTGTAAGTGTGTGTATCTATTTTGAGATTTGCTCAAACTTTTATATTTGATTAATTTTATTATGTATATCCTGATTTTCATATTTATATTATTGTTCTGCAGATAAAGAATATGTGACTAAAACTCTAGGAGTATTAATATGTGATCTATAGATAATCTACAACAAAAGCATTCGGGAGTATTGAGGAATATTTTTGTTTATGGAGTTTCTTTTAGATTTTTAAAAATTATAAGATAATGTTCTAATTTCTTTTAAATTGTATAATGTTTTTCTATAATGTATTGAATTTTGAATACTACAAGTATAACTTTGTATTTAATATTGTTATCTTGTTTTTATCAATTATTTTATTGTGTCCTATATACTCCCTTAGGTCCTAAATATAACACAAAGTTTGTAGTGTAAACTTTGTTCTATATTTAAAATCAAATGTAATAATAAATATTAACTTTGAAACTAAATTAAAAAAATGTAATAAAAAATAACTATATATGATTAAAAAATTAAAGCCACTTTATATTTCGGTTGTTGAACAAGAATCATTAAGTATGTTCTCAATACATTACAATTCGAAACCGTTAAATATTTATGCTAAAAATATATAAAACCACAATAGATAACGTTTGGAATCGTAGCATATATTGTTGAAAATAACCATGATTAACGGCCTTTAATTTTCTGTTGTAGTGGGGCCCAACTTTTTGCCTTTTATTTCGATTTCTTTTTTATTTTAAGCAAAATTATTTTCTAATAACCGAACCAAGAACCAAACACCAAATATCTATCAAACAAAAACCAAATATAAAACTTAAAACAGAACGGAAAAAGCTGAAATATGAACTACATACAAATTTGTCAATAACAAATATTCCTTTCTTTGAAATTTGAACTAACTAACCTAAGCTTGCCATTATGGAATTGTAATCTAAGAAGTACCAGATGCTTGCTGAGGAAGAACTCTCCTTGTTTTTATTTATTTATTTATTGGACTCACCATGTCTAAACCTACAAGTCATATTCATACCAAACTCAAGAGAGTTGTAGTAATAATGTAAAACTATTGGTAAGTGCACCTTTTTCATACCAAACTATTTCTTTGGGTGTCTTCCATTGAACCAACAGTTGGAGTGTGATCAAGCAATTGATCAGGATAGTGTATCAAAAAAAGTAATCATTTTCCTTCTAAAGTTTTGCCTCAATCATAATTTACTCCTTAAATTTTAATCAAAGCAACTCAATCCCGAATTTTGACTCGGTCAAACTCGGTACCCATAGTTTAGCCATTCAAAACATTGGTATCTAAGTTTTTAAAAGAATATATTTAATCTTTAAAATTTTATTTTCTATATTGTAGGACCAACATTTTAAATGATCAAAATTATAGAAACTGAATTGTACCAAATCAAATGTCAAAGAGTTAAATTTAACTGAATTAAGATCATAGTGGCTAAGTTACACTGAGTTATAATTCAAAGATTAAGTTACAATTGAGTGAAAATTATAATAATTATATGATTAATTTTTCCTAGTTTATTTAAGATGAGTGAAGTGTAACTATTACTCCCTCCAGTCTTAAATATAGGACAACAATTGAGAGTTGATTTTGGTCCTAATTATAGGACAAAATTTTAATTTTTGTCAATTTCTTCCTAAAATACCCCTATTTTATTCTCTCATGTGTGTTTGGCTTTTGGTGAATATATGTATGTGGGTGCGTAGACTCTTCCCATCAGTGAAACTTTTAAATTGTTGGATTTTAATTTATTTATCGATCAGCTGACGTTAATTCCCCCCCCCCCCACACACACACACATGAAGGTGGAATATCACCTAGAGGGGGGTGAATAGGTGATTATAAAATTCTTTTGTGAATTGCTCAAGAACACTTAAACAGAGAATGGGAGAAAAATTATGAACACAAAAAGATTATATTGGTTCGGTCCAACTTTTGACGTACGTCCAGTCCCCAGAAACTCTCTGGGATTTCCACTATCTTTCAAACACAAATACAATTACATACTCTGTACTCGAGGTAATCCTCTCACTCTAGGATTCACTCCCCCTTACAAGTTGTAATCGTACACCCACACTTAAGGCTCCACAACGTTAAGATTTAACAACTAAGATAATCAAATAGTGTTTAACTCCTCTCTGAGTAAATAAATGATAAGCACTGAAGTACACAGAAATATCCGAAGATATTAAGCGAAGTTAATGCACAGTGTTTCGATAGTTGATGAATTCAATGATTCTGGTATTCATAGTTGTTGCAATTAATGACCGTTGGTGAAGCTTGAAGATTAACCGTTGTGACTCTTAAATATAGCCGTTAGACAGATGAAGCTTCGCAATCAATTTTGTCGTTAATGATCCAGGTGAGATTGTACTGTCACCACATTCTTTCATTCCTTCTGTTTTTCCTGTTGTGAAATAGCATTTATTGTGAAATAGGAATAGTAGGAATGTCTTTTGAATGTTCAGAGATATGGTTGCTGTGATTGAGTCTCGATATGGCAACTGCATTAAATGCGTTCTGACACACAAATTTCTTTACGACAATTTGTTGTTAATCCGAGATATAATCATCTGAAACTCATTTAGCAAACTGATTAAAAACACTTAAGAATAGTAATGAGTGATGATTTAAAGAAATGAAATCATAATCAGTTGATTTAGATTTTCGGAGACAGTGATTTGAAAAAAAGAGAAATATGACTCTAGTTAAAAAAGAGGTTGCCTTGAGGCATCATGACAAGAGGCAAGCTTGAATGACTCAAGGCAAAAATCATATAAAAGACGTCAGTTGAAAAATGTAAGAAGATTTTCCTTAAGTCATACATTTGATGCCTTGAGTTACCATGACTTGAGGCATGCACTATTCTAGAGTTTAAAAGGCGCTAAATATATTTAACTAAAGGCGTGATATAAATGCCTAGAGTCATGTTGACTAGAGGCATGACTTGAGGCATCATTGTTTCTAGAATTCAAAAAATGAAGAAGCGACATGACTGGAGGCACAAAGTGCATGCCTTGAGTCATGGTTCCTTGAGGCAATTATTAACTGACTCGAGGCAAACCATCGTGAGTTCAAAATCATTTTATCAAGAGGATCAATTACCTCGAGGTATTTTAAATAAGTGACTCGAGGTATCCTTGAGGCGCGAAAATGGATTTAAAACATTTTAATAAGTTACTCGAGGCTAAATGATTTTGACTAGAGGCAAGTAACTTCAAAACTTATTAACTCCAAGTTAAATACCATTCAACTCGAGGTAACTGGATGAAAAAAAACATTTTGCCTTTGATGACATTAACTTTATAACTCGAGGCAGTTGAAATTTAACTGGAGGCAAATCAGAAACATCAAACTTTCATAGAATCTAAGGATCAATTACATTATAATTGTTATCATCAAAACATCAAAAACATGGGAAACTAACATTCTCCCCCTTTTTGATGATGACAACACTTATAATGTTTTGAAAATATTGAAAATATTTTTCTGAGGATTTATCTAAATAAACACTGATAATCATGATCCAAATGACAATCAAAATAATTGCAGGAGCAGATAGGATATATTCATATAGTCAAATTCAAAACTCCATTAAAACCAGATAAGGAATACAACTGTCAAACGTAAAATCAAACTGAAATTAACAACATTTAACAAAATAACGACAAAAAAAAAATATCTCAACTAACTCGCTCCTCCTTTGCCATCAGCGAAAAGAGAGGAGGGTGGAACAGAGGGAGATGGATGAGCAGAGGTATGACTACCAAAGGATGATTTTGGCAGGGGAACAATGGCACGATCAATGGGGGAATGCAGAGATGAAGGAAGAACAACAGTGACTGGAGTAGACTCAACAATAGGAGAAGTGGCTAAAACAGGAGTGGATGCCACTAAGGGAGTAGGGGCAGATGGAATGGGAGAAGAAAGACCAATACCCGAAGGTCCAGCTGCAGAAGTACCAGCCTGATCAGATAAAGTTTTAAGTAGCTTATCAAACTTGGAATCCAGCATCATAAAAACAGTGTTGAGGTTGTCAAAGCGAGCTCCATAGTCTGCCAAATGTCCTTTAATATTCTCAAGTCTCTGCTCAATCTCATTATCTATCAACTTCCTCACCTCAGATTCAATCTTCACAGAGATCTCTATTTGTTGAGCTATGAGAGAAACTTGAATTGAACAAACTGCCTCTTGTTAGCTCCCATTGATGTTTTGATGATAACTAAGATTTAAGAAAAGAGATATACATAGATGAAAGATAAGGAAAATGATTTTAACATAGGCTAACTCTTATTTTATCAGCAGTGTCTTTTTACTGTCACATTGCCTCGAGGTGATGTTGCAGCCTCGAGTTAGATCCTTAAGTTTGCATTGCTGAAATTATGTATTGCCTCGAGGCTCCAGGAAAGCTTCCCCGAGTCTATGAACTCGAGCCAAGGTAATTTCTGTCTCGAGCCAAATCCTCAAACATATATTGCTAAAATCATGCACAGCCTCGAGCCTGTATGTCTTGTGCCTCGAGTTGGATGACTCGAGCCAGAACTCTGTGTACCTCGAGTCTCATTCATTCATTGCAAATGTTTCTATTCTATGTTTAACTCGAGCTTATGAGATAGTTACCTCGAGTCTATCGACTCGAGCCAAAGAATTTCTGCCTCGAGTCTGGTCCATCTTTGATCTATTTCATTTACTTAGCGTAACTCGAGCCTACAAGGACAAAGCCTCGGGTTGATAAACTTGAGCCAAGATATGTGCTGCCTCGAGTCAATATCTCATCTGGAAGACTCTGCTTGTCTATTACCAATTGTTTAACTCAAGCCTGTATTACCTCAAGGCAAGTTAGTCTCTGTTTTTCGAATGCTTATCTATGATTTATGATTTCCTGAATAATCTTCTGTACTCTTCATATAATCTATCATCAATGTTCTTAATCCGATTTAACCAGTTTGCTAAGTAAGTTTCAGATGATTAGAACAAGCATTAATTCAGATTTTGAATAAAGCGAAACCACCTGTCAGAGCATTTAATGCAGTTTACCTAATCGAGACCTTCTGTGGACAAACACACCTCTGAGCAGCGTAAGATACTTTGAAGATGATTATTTCATTCTCTCTGCCTTGCTTCTCAACGGTCATAAATGCAGGAACAAAAGAATATAAAATATTACGACATGATTATTCGGATTTCCGATCTTCCTCTCTAACGGACATATTAAAGTCTCAACGAATATTTCTTCAAGCTTCTCAATGGTCATAAATGAACTCATCTATAAATGCCTGAAGCTTTGAAGTCTCAACTACCAAAATGATGTGCAATTAATTCAAGTTAAGACTATTCGCTGTTTCAACTGTTTCATCAATTTGTACTTCAGTGTTTAATACTTCATCTGCTCGTAAGGAGTTCATAAACATTTACTTTATTATTGTTTGAATCTTAAGGTTGAGGAACCTTAAGAGAGGGTGTATCAATTACAACTTGTAAGGGGAGTGGAGTCCAAGAGTGAGAGGATCATCCTTCGTTTACGAGTTTGTAATTGTTCCGAAAGATAGTGGAATCCCCGGTGTTCGGGACCGGACGTAGGTCGTGATTTTGGACTGAACCAAGTATAAACCATCCCGTGTCTATTTCACTTCTCTGCTTCATATCTCTGTTTCTGTTTTTACTTGTCTTCGTGTGGGTTTTCAAAATAATTTTGAGATCACCTATTCACCCCCCTCTAGGTGATATTCTATCTTCATTTGGTATCAGAGCACGGTTTCTTAGTTGGGCTTAACATCCCAAGATAGATCATGGAAGGAATATTACCTGACGGTGCTTCGATTAATCGTCGTCCAGGCTTTAATGGCGAACACTATTCATTCTGGAAAGCAAAATTCAGAGTGTTTGTGTTAGCTATCGAATACGGTCTACGGCGAGTAATAGAGTGGTGATTACATTCCTACAAAGATCGAAGGAGGAATTGCCGTCCCAAAGACAGAAGCTGAGTTCGATGAGAATGACAAGAGAAATATCACTCTTAACAGTAAAGTTATCTTGATGTTATAGAGTGCTCTCAGTCAGAAGGAGTACTTCTGAATATGCAACTTGTCGACTGCAAAAGAAATGTGGAAGGCTCTGGAGGTAGCATATGAAGGAACCACCGGCATTAAGGAAAATCGTATTAGTACTCTGACTACTGAGTATGATCTTCTTCGAATGAAGACCGGAGAAACTATTGTTGAATTTCAACTTCACTACACCCATCTTATCAATCAACTGGCGGCCTTGGGAAAGACATATGATCAACGTCCTCAAGTCAAAAAAATTCTCAACGTTCTAACAAAAGATTGGGAAGCAAAAGTCACAGTAATAGAGGAGACTCGTGGAGAATCAATGGCTTCAGTTGCTGCTTTATTCGGAAGTTTATCTGAATATGAAAGCAAGCTGAAATTCAAGAAGGACCTGGACAAAGTCAACCCTACTCGGAGCAAAGGCATTGCTCTTAATATTGTGAAAGAAAAGGAAGACAAAGACGAAGACGATGATGAGATGGGCTTGTTCGTGAGAAGATTCAATAAGTTCTATAGAAAAGATCAAGGCTTCAGGAATAGGTTCCAGAAAGGTGGATCCAGTAACAGACGAGAATTCAAAGATAAAGATCAAGTTATTTGCTACGAATGTGAGAAGCAAGGACACTACAAGTTGGAATGTCCCCAGCTGAAAGATAATGGTAAATAGAAGAAGAAAAGGTTCAACCAATTCAAGAAGAAGGCCTATGTATCAGCCATATGGGGTGACAGTTCATCAGAAGGAGAAGAAGAGAGTGAAGAAGAAAAAGAAATTGCAAATGTTTGTCTAGTAGCAGAGGAAGAACAACCGGATAATGACAAAGAGGTATATGAATCACAACCTACTTACGATGAATTATTTGATGAGTATAATGAAATACAAGCTGAATTTGAAAAAGTAGTTGAGGAATGTATAAACCTGAAAGGGAAAACATGACTCTTAAACTACAAGTTGAAAATCTTTCTTGTGGATGCTAATCTGTGATGACTGCCTAGTTTTGGAGAAAAGAAATTTATCTCTTAAGAAAACACTTGAGAAATTCACTAAAGGAAGTGAAATGCTCAATGTTATTTTGAAAGCACAAAAATTTACAAACGATCGATCAGGCATTGGTTACAATCTCATTTTTGACAAAAAGAAAGGGAAAAATAAAAGAGGAGGAAAGTCCTATTTAAACTATTTTCAAAAAACTATCCATTCCTCAAATCCTTTTGCCCATTGTAACTACTGTAATCGAAAAGAGCATAATACTTCATCATGTTTCCACAAGAAAGATAGAAGAGATAGACCAGTTGGAAACTATAAGTGGGTACCTAAGGGAACTTATGCTCATAAGGCCCAAACTAACCCCAAAGGACCCAAGAAAAAATGGGTACCTAAAGCTTAATTTCTTCTGATCTGCAGATGTGCTTGAGGGCATCAAGAATCAACAAGTGGTATATAGACAGTGGATGCTCAAGGCACATGACAGGGGATGCAAACAAGTTTGTTGCAATGAGATCAAAAGATTGTGGCAAGGTCACCTTTGGAGGAGATCAATCGGGTAAAATCACTGGGATTGCGAGATCGGTGACAAGAGTGGGCCTCTAATCAAAGACGTATACCTTGTTTAAGGTCTCTGCCATAACCTCCTAAGTGTGAGTCAAAGTGCTGATAAGAACAACTGGATTATCTTTGACTCAGAAGAATGTCTCATTGTCAACAAGGATGATTTTCCAATTGATAAAGGTAAACTTAAAGTATTATTTAAGGCTCCTAGAGAAGGTAATTGCTATACCTTAGATTTACCTAAAGTCAGTTCTGAAAAATGTTTTGTTAGCAACTTGGATCAAAGTTGGCTGTGGCATAAGCGTTTGTCTCATGTGAACATGTTCCAACTAGACAAGTTGATAAGAAAAGATTTAGTCGTTGGTTTACCTAAATTACGTTTTAAAAATGACATGATCTATGATTCTTGTCAAAAGGGTAAACAAACTAAATCATCTTTTAAAAACAAGCCTGAAATATCGACCAATCGACCTCTTCAACTACTTCATATGGATTTAGTTGGCCTGCAAGAGTAAAGAGCCTTGGTGGCAATTTGTATACTCTAGTCATTGTCGATGATTTCTCGCATTTCACCTAGACTATCTTTTTATCATCTAAGGATGAAACATTTGATTTGTTTGTTGTGTTTGCCAATAAGGTGAAAAACGAGAAAGGTATTAGCATTACAGCCATTCGAACAAATCATGGAGGTGAGTTCGAGAATCAAGCGTTCGGAGAATTCTGCGACGCTTATGGAATCAATAACAATTTCTCGGCTCCAAGGACACCACAACAGAATGGTGTGGTTGAAAGGAAGAACCGTGTACTAACTGAGATGGCTCGTGCTATGTTAAATGAAAATCAGACATCACAAGTCTTCTGGGCAGATACTATGAGCACGGCTAGCTATATATCAAATCGAGCCTATCTCCAGAAGAAACTTAACAAGACTCCATATGAGCTCTACAAAGGGAGGAAACCAAACTTGGCTCACCTTCACATCTTTGGCTGTAAGTGCTATGTCCACAACAATGGTAAGGACAATTTGGGAAAATTTGATCCCAAATCCGATGAAGGTATATTCCTTGGTTACTCAAATAGAAGTAGAGCATATAGAGTTTTAAATAAGCGTACTCGTGTAGTTGAAGAATCAATACATGTTGTATTCTGTGAATCTAAGATAGATGATCTTGATGATGAAGAAAATGTTTTCAAAAACCAATTCTTTTCAAAAACCACTCCTCGCTTCTATTGAAAATCCGAGGATGTTTTTGAAGCGATCCTCAAAACAATTTAGAAAATTCGATCAATCTCGGCCTAAAGCTTGGAAGTTCAGTAGGAATCATCCCTTGGATCAAGTAATAGGTGACATTAATCAGGGAGTAAGGACCAGAAATAGCACTTTAAGTGAAGTCACTTTTTCTGCATTTATTTCTCACATTGAACCCTCTAAAATTGACGAAGCCCTCTCAGACAATGATTGGGTGATAGCAATGCAAGAGGAGTTACATCAGTTTGATAGAAACCAAGTTTGAGATTTGGTACCTAGGCCTAAAGACCATCCGGTTATTGGCACTAAATGGGTATTGAAAAACAAACGTGATGAATCTGCAATTATAGTCCGTAACAAGGCTAGATTGGTTGCCAAAGGCTATAATCAGGAAGAAGGCATTGATTATGAGGAAACGTTTGCTCCAGTGGCCAGATTGGAAGCAATACGTGTACTCTTAGCCTTTACGTGTATCAAAGGATTCAAACTTTATCAAATGGATGTAAAGAGTGCTTTCCTAAATGGTTTTATTCAGGAGGAAGTATATGTTGAACAACCTCCTGGTTTTGAAAATGAACATCATCCAGATCATGTTTATCGCCTTAAGAAAGCCTTGTATGGTCTTAAACAAGGTCCTAGAGCTTGGTATGAACGATTAAGTACATTTCTCTTAGAACAAGGCTTTGTTAGAGGAAAAGCAGATACAACATTGTTTATCAAAACCAATAAGCTTAATGAACTTCTAGTTGTACAGACATATGCAAATGACATAATATTTGGTGCTACTAATGATTCTCTTTGTGAAGAATTTTCCAAGAAAATGCAGGGAGAATTCGAGATGTCCATGATGGGAGAATTGAACTACTTTCTTGGCTTGCAAATCAAACAACGGAAGGATGGAATATTTATCTCTCAAACAAAATACCTCCGTGATTTGCTCAAGAAGTTTGGACTGGAAAATTGCAATGGTGCAGATACTCCAATGAGTTCAACGGCTTCTCCGGACGCCGATGAAGAAAAGGGCAAGGACTTCAACATAACTAAGTACAGAGGAATGATTGGGTCTCTGTTATACTTAACTGCTAGCAGACTAGACATTCAATTCAGCGTAGGAATGTGCGCAAGATTCCAATCAGCTCCAAAAGAATCACATGCTGAACATGTTAAGAGGATCTTTCGATATCTTTCAGACACAAAGGAATTGGGTCTTTGGTTTCCAAAAGGTCAACAAGAATTCCTAGTTGCATATTCAGACTCTGACCATGCAGGCTATAAGACTGATAGAAAAAGTACAAGTGGTCAGTGTGAATTTCTTGGAGGATCACTTGTATCATGGTTTAGCAAGAAGCAAACGACGGTAGTAGTATCCTCTACCGAAGCTGAATATGTAGCTGCTTCAAGTTGTTGTGCTCAAGTGTTATAGCTCAAGCAACAACTATCCGACTTGGGAATTCATTTGAAAGAGATCCCAATCCTCTGTGACAACACTAGTACAATAAGCTTGGCAAAGAATCAAGCTCAACATACAAGAACCAAGCATATTGATGTAAGACATCATTTTATTCGGGATCTTGTTCAAAGAAAAGATGTCAAAGTAATGTTCATTCCTACACATCTTCAACTGGCCGACATCTTCACCAAGCCACTTGTAAAGGAACAGTTCAACTTTATTCGAAGAGAATTGGGAATGGTAAATCCCAATGAACTGTAAGTAAAATGTTAGTTCTATGAAATTATTTATGTCTTGATGATTAACAAAACTAACTTTAGCATCGGAGCATCTAGCTAATATTGTTGCAGGACTCTGTTATAATACAAAAGAAACAGAGTTAATCAGAGAAGTCGTTACCTCGAGTCAACAAAAAGGCACCTCGAGTCTCTACTCAAACCAAGCTCAGAGAAATTGAATCAAAGCAACGTACCTCGAAGGGCAAAAGTAACCTCGAGGCTACTGGAGACATAAAGTTAGAACAATAGAAAGAAGTTTTTGCCTCAAGTCAGATTATCCACCTCGAGTTAAATACAGACAGAAAGTTAGAAAAATATAGATCACTTTTTGCCTCGAGTGGGTAATGGGCACCTCGAGTCAAATTGAGATCCTCGCTATCCAGGTCAGTACATGTTCTTCGTCACCTCGAGTTGGTAAGTGAATCCTCGAGTTGAATACCTCAAGGCCAACACACTAGCCTCGAGTTAAATTTTTAAAATCTGACTATATGTCTCCCTGTGTCGCTTCGCTCCTCATTTTTCCCGCGTCTCTTCATACGTCCCCTCATCTCTCTCTATCTCGTATCTCTGTCTTTCATCTCTCTCACCAAGAACCCTAACCCTAACCTTTCCTCAATGCCTCCCAAAACAAAAAATCCCTCATCTCCGTCGAAGCCTAAATCTTCATCAAAATCAAAATCAAAAGATCCAGACCCAGATTTCGTGTCATCTAAATCACACTCTCTTCTTCAATCGGAGCGACCACAGTGAGTAAAGATGGCTCCTAAACATTTTCTCCCTAAAGTCTCGTTCGAGGAAGGAGAACCGAAGAAGCCCAAGAAATTGCGAATCGAAGAACCTCCAGAAATCCCACCAAAGAAGCCTGTCGACAAGAAGGCTCTGGTTCAAAAACAAAAGGAGGTGGTTGTTGTCAAATCCGCTCCTTCAAAGAAGAAGTTCGCCATTGCCTCTTCTGATTTTCGAGGTCCTTCCAAGAGTCAAGCAGGATCTGTCTCAGTATCCAAAGCTTCAAAGCCATCTGTTTCTCTTTCCAGAACATCAGCCTCTGCATCCAAGGACTCAGTACAACAATCTTCTTCAAAGGTATCCGAGTTACCTTCACTTATCTCTATATACCATATTCCCACTACTAATCCTCCTACAGACTTTGTCAATAACCTCATCTTGTTCGCATCTAAGGATAGAAATAAGTTCTGTAAAGATTATGCTCAGAGAGGTTTCTTTCCTGTTGTGTCTGTAGACTTAGATAAACTGAAGTCCGATGTAATCTTGATCTTTACCCATGGTTTAAAGATTATGCCTCATTTCTGAGTATTCATGCCTCATTTAGTCCCACTTTAGTTAGAATTTTTTATTTCAACATGTCTGTAAACACTCTCCTGGACAAACATAACCATATAGCTGAGGAGAAAATCTTCACCATTGTGAGAGGAAAGAGAATTACCATTACTCCTGAATACTTGAATGATTTGTTGCAAATCTCAAATCCTCCTCTTGTTCCTCAAGTTCATTATGATAATGAACAAATTTTTCAAATCCTTCGACCAGATGAGCCATTGAGTGAACTTATAGGATCTCTTTCCTTTAATCCTGTTCACATGTCACCTAAGCATCGGGCCTTGTGGTATATCTACTCAAGGAATTTTGTTCAGAAAGGCAAAAACTTCACTCATTTCACCCAGCGAGACTATACAATGTTTTCTTCCTTTGTGGACCAGGTTCCTCATAACCTTGGTCACTGGATTTTTGGGGAAATGAAGAAATATGTCATGCATTCTAAGAAAAACTCTCCAATTCCATTCCCTAGTCTAGTGTCTGTCATCTTGTTCCATGAGAGAATATGGTATTTAGAAAAAGATGAGGTAGCTAAGAAACCTGAAGAATTTGGACAACACATTCTAAACCTGATGAAGATCAACTTCCAAGAAGGTTCTAGGCAATCTAGAGCTCCAGCACCTTCCAGGTCCAAAACTTCCAAACCAAGAGCTCCTACTTCTGGCCTACAAGGGCATCCTGAGCTTGGTCCAAAATTGACATCTCAGCCTGCTCCATTTATGATGGGAGCTCATATAAAGGCTATTGTAGAAAAAGCCATCTCAGACATCTTGGATCCTCTGCACATCTCTATGGCTGCTCAGAACTCTCTCTTTGTCAAATTAGAATTTGAAATTGGCAAGCTTGTGCAAAAGGTCACTCAGATTGAAGAGAATCAAGAGGACTTACAAGAAGAAGTTGGAACCTTCAAGGATGAAGTTGGTAACCTCAGGGGACACTTGGATGATCATGGCGCCTCAATCACCAACATGCACAATACACTCTGGACTCTCTTTCACAAGGTTGATAAAATTCTCTCTATGGCTGGTGGCTCTGGTTCTGCAATTCCAACTACCAAGCCACCTTCACCTCAATCTCCTTCACAATCTTTTGCTTTTCACTCCGCACCTCCTTTGTGAAAAACCAGGCTATCACCCAAGAGGGGGGGTGAATTGGGTGTTTGTTAAAACTTTATGAACTTTGAAAAAATTTTCGCAACTTATTGAAAGCAGTTTGAATGACAATAATAATGATTGATAAAACAATAGTCAGTCATTCAAACATGTATAGATATTCAGGTATATATGCTGGAAATATAAGAGATAAGGGAAGAGAATATGCAAACTGATTTATACTGGTTCGGCCCAATCCTTGACCTACGTCCAGTCCCCAAGCTTCACTTGAGATTTTCAATCCACTATCTTCTTGTAACTTGATTACACGTTCGTACTTGGAGTAATCCTCTCACTAGGATTCACTCCCCCTTACAAACTGTAATCAATACACTTGCTTGATCACACACTCGTACTCGAAGTAATCCTCTCCCTAGGATTCACTCCCCTTACAAGCCGTAATCAACACAATGTGTTTCCCACTCAAGATTACCCAATCTTGAGTATCTCACGAATAGAATGATAGGATGTGTACAATAACTCTCTTCTCTCTCAGAAGTAGATGGATAAGCACTGAAGCACAATTACAAGTCATCTCACTCTCTATGATAAGCTATGTAAACATTAAGAACAGAGAGTAAATGATATGAAAATCATAGTATTAGCATCTTGAAGATGTCAGCTTGTGTCTCTGCATTTTTCTGCTCTGTGTATTCTGTGTTCTGTATGGAGTCTTCAAATCTTCAGGTATTTATGCTAGTTGAAGCTTAATGACTGTTGGAGTGCTTTAAATTCGTGGAGAATATAACTGTTGAGAATATGGCTGTTGGGAATATAGCTGTTGAGATATAGCTGTTGAGAACAATTGCAGATTTGAATATTTGAATATTTGGCTCTTCAAGAATGTCTCCCATGATGTTCAGCTTTTGTTGGTGGGAGCCTTGTTTCGTGCTTGAAGAATGGTTGGTCTTCTTTCCAAGCTGTCTTCCATTTGCTTTGTTTGAGAACATATAATAAAATAATACAAGTGGCTCATGGAGTTGCTTTATTTGACTTTAAAGCAAATTCAAATCTTCTCAAGTTTGAAGTCAAGGATATTGAACATTCGAATCCATTGAAGAACATTACCGTTCAGCATTAAATGTTGCTTCTTCAGTTTTCTCGTTCAATTATGCCTTCTTTGATGTTTCTGAAAATCTGCAGCAAAGTTCATCTTCATACTCTTGACAGATTTTGATTTCTGTCAAGTTGATGTTATCTCAAACTTTAATCACCTGAAACTTATACACAAATGATATAAATGATGTTAAGAAGTAGTATAAATCATTTGAGTAATCATCTGGATGTTCTTGATGAGATATGATGTTTCAGTCATGGTGATTTTCTTGAATCAGAGGTGTAAATATGTTCTGGTGTTCCAAGCTCAAGTTTATATAGGTAAGCTCGAGTTTGGTCTTCATTTAAACTTGGAATTTTGCCTCTGTAAGTCTCAAGCTCGAGCTTATAACTTATAGACTCGAGTTTGGGTGTTCATCGGGACCTGTTTGCACTCTGTCTGAGCTAAACTCGAGTTTGGTCACTTATAGGCTCGAGTTTGGCTTTTTCCAAAAGTTCATTTCTTCTCTAGAACTCTTGAGCTCGAGCTTGTAACTTCAAGCTCGATTTTGGACTTCTTCAAAATCAGCATTTCCTCTCTGTAACCCGTAAGCTCGAGTTTGCTACTTGTAAGCTCGAGCTTGCTATTTGTAAACTTGACCTGGCTGATTTTGGACTTTGTTCAGTGAGCTTGCAACTTTGTCCACTTTCGAGGGCCATATCTCCCTGGTCTGAACTCCGTTTTGGTTGGTTCAACTCTTGATGGAAATCTCTTTGAGTCTACTTTCCAATGCCACTGATTTCAGCTCAATTGGATATTTATATTGTGAGTTACACGCAAAACATTGAGGCTTGGTGTTTTGTATGGCATGGATTTCTCTGTCAACTTCCACAATTTATAGTTCCGTGATCTGAACTCCTTTGGGCTTGCATTTTATATCAAAATGACGCATTAGGAGTCTATTTTCATATGCCACTGGTTTCACCTCAATCGGATCTCTGGTTTGGATGATATCATCAAATTACCAGACGTTGCCTGTGCTGAACGTGAAACGAGTTGATCACCGTAAACTCGAGTTTGTAAGTGTAAGCTCGAGTTTGCCTAGTCCAGAAACACCAAAGCTGCTGAAGACACTTATAGACTCGATTTTGTAGTGCTAAGCTCGAGTTTGCTCATATCAGATAGCAAATTACTTCAGCAAGGTAGTAAACATGAGTTTAATACTTGGAAGCTCAAGTTTGCTCATCCAGACCCTCATATTTGCTGACTTTAACTCTGAATTGATCCATTCCAACTTCCATTTGATTGTGGAGACTTCTAGGACCAATCTTAGAACTTGAATAATGATATCTTCATTCCATTCAGCAAGTTCTTCCTTTTTCCATTTCCCAACTTGATCATTCTTCATCATTTAGCTTAGCATCTACATTAAATACAAGAATTAGTCAAAGTAGAAGATCAATGTAGTATGCAACCTTTTTGCTCTTAAGAATGACATCTATATAAGACATCATCAAAACTAATCATAACCAACACTTTGACCACCACTATCTTTTCATCTACTCCTGCTTCTGCCTCAGCCTCTGTGCCTATTCCTCCATCCACCTCTGCTCCAATGAAGATAACTTATTATGGAACCTCCACAGCAGAGCTGTTTGGGGAAGATGATATAGATACTCTAACTCTGATATCCACTCAGCCTATCCTCTCCACCTCTTCTTTTCCTTGTCCAATCCTATCCATTGTTCCCTACTCTCCAATGCCTTTTTCCTCCTCATCTCACACGTGGCATTGATACTGGAGCAAAGTCAAATACCTTTGTGGTTGAACCACTTCAAAATTCAGAAGCCGATACGGTGGTCTTGACTCACTTACTTGGGGATTCTTCAATTTGAACCTTGCTCTTCCTTTTTCCAGGCTCAGAAACAGGCTTTGAGCTCACTGGAATTGCTGATGGATCCTTAATTACAACCCCCTTTGATTTGGGTTTAGCAACCAACCCTTCATCGCCAGCGACCTTTGGCTGGAACCATTTTGGAGGTTTCGTCTCCCTTTTAGGTCGAATCAAGGGTTTAGGAGATAGAGAGGGTTGATTTGGTTCATAATTAGAGAAATTTTGAGAATCCAAATGCTTTTTATGGGGCATTTTGAAGGAATTTGGCAGAAATTTGAAGGAATTTGAGAGGACTTAGAGAGAATTTGAAGGATGGCTTGAGGTAGGGTTTTGACGGAAATAACGAAGGGATATAAATAACTCGAGGGAGATAAAACGCCAGACGACGCGACTTAAGAATATAGAATAACTTGACTCAAGGCATTAACCAAAACAACTCGAGGCAAACACAACAAATCTCAGAGAAAAAGGAATTCAGATAATGACAAAGACTCGAGGTGAAATACTATGACTCGAGGCACAAAGATACTTACCTGGTTGCGAGGAACTTGACTTGAGGCATCACACTTAGTGACTAGAGACAAACGATCAGCAGCCAAGATTTCTGTCGAATTTAACTCAAGGCATATGAGAATATGACTCAAAGTAAATTTCTTTATCCCATATTGTCTCTTTGCTTGTCCAACTCAAGGCAAACATTCAACTACCTCGAGGCACCTGACTCGAGGTCATTTCTGCATAGATTAACACCTATAAGTAATAATTTGAAACCATTTTTCTTTTACCTCGGGGCATCTTAACTTGAAGTTACAACTTTGTAACTTCAAATTACATTGAATTAACTTGAGGCACAAGAATCAATAATTAGAGTCAATCTTTTACTCGGTTAACCTCTGATTTTCATCTTCTAAATAGAGTCCTACAAAAATACAAACTAGAAACTTTGATGCTTAAGTTATTATTTTAATTATCATCAAAAACATAATTTAATAGAATAAACTAACATTTTACTTACGATTCATTGGGATTTACTATTCGCAATTCTCTTCGAATAAATGTGAATTGTTCTTTCGCCAAGCGTTTGGTGAAGATGTCTACTAGTTGCAAGTGAGTAGGGATAAACATCGCTTTGACATCTTTCTTTTGCACATGATCTCTGATGAAATGATGTCTCACGTCAATATGCTTGGTTCTTGTGTGTTGGACGAGATTCTTTGCCAAGCTTATTGTACTAGTGTTGTCACAAAAGATTGGCACTTCTTTCAAATTGATTCCCAAGTCTGAGAGTTGTTGTTTCAGCCAAAGAACTTGAGTGCAACAGCTTGAGGCGGCAATATATTCAGCTTTGGTAGATGAGATAGAAATAGTGGTTTACTTCTTGTTGAACCAGGAAATAAGTGATTCACCCAGAAATTGGCATTGACCACTTGTACTTTTTCTATTGATCTTGTAGCCAGCATGATCCGAGTCTGAATATGCTACCAAAAATTCTTGTTGACCTTTTGGGAACCAAAGTCCAAGCTCCTTTGTGTCAGCAAGATATAAAAAGATTCTTTTCACATGCTCTGCATGTGATTCCTTTGGAGCAGTTTGAAATCTTGCGCACATACCCACACTAAATTGAATGTCAGGTCTACTTGCGGTCAAGTATAGCAATGATCCAATCATCCCTCTATACTTGGTTATGTTGAAGTCCTTGCCTTTTTCTTCATCCGCATCCAGAGAGGCAGTTGAGCTCATTGGAGTGTCGGCTCCATTGCAATGTTTCATCCCAAACTTCTTGAGCAAATCACAGAGATACTTCGTTTGAGAGATGAAAATCCCATTCTTCTGTTGTTTGATTTGCAGTCTGAGGAAGTAATTAAGCTCATACATCATTGACATTTCAAATTCACCCTGCATTTTCTTGGAAAATTCCTCACAAAGAGAATCATTAGTAGCACCAAATATTATGTCATCCACATATATTTGCACAATTAAGATTTCATTAAGCTTGTTACTCTTAATGAAGAGTGTTGTGTCTACTTTTCCTCTGACAAAACCTTGATCCAAAATAAATTTACTTAACCGCTCATACCAAGCTCTAGGAGCTTGTTTAAGACCATATAAAGCTTTCTTGAGACGGTACTCGTGATCTGGATGATGATCATTTTCAAAACCAGGAGGTTGTTCAACATAAACTTCCTCCTGAATGAAACCATTTAGAAAAATACTCTTAACATCCATTTGATAGAGTTTGAATCCCTTGATACACACAAAGGCTAAGAGTACTCCTAGAGCTTCAAATCTAGCTACTGGAGCATACGTTTCCTCATAATCAATTCCTTCTTCCTGATTATAGCCTTTGGCAACCAATCTAGCCTTATTTCTGACTATAATTGCGGATTCATCTCGTTTGTTCTTGAATACCCATTTAGTGCCAATGACCGGAGGGTCTTTAGGCCTAGGTACCAAGTCCCAAACTTGATTTCTATCAAATTGATGTAATTCCTCTTGCATTGTTATCACCCAATCATTGTCTGATAGGGCTTCGTCAATCTTAGAGGGTTCAATCTCAGATATGAAGGAAGAAAATGTAACCTCATTCAAGGTACTTTTTCTGGTCCTTGCACCTTGATTTACATCACCTATCACTTAGTCCAAAGGATGATTCCTAATGAACGTCCAAGCTTTAGGTTGAGATTGATCGGGATTTTCGCAAGAATTTTGAGAATCATTTTCAAAAACATTTTCAGAATTTTCAACAAAGCCAGGAGTAGTTTTTGAAAAGAATTAATTTTTGAAAATAGGTTCCTCATCATCATCCAAAGAATCATCAGATTTAGATTTACAAAACACAACATGAATAGACTCTTCTACTAAACGAGTACACTTATTGAAAATTCTATATGCTTTACTCCTATTAGAATATGGGATAAGGGTCTTAAATGCCATGGAAGTTTTCGCTCAGGAGCACTGGTAGGACAGAAGTTTTTTTTTGGACCAAAAATACCACGGAAGTTTACAAAATGTAGCAATTTTGCCCCTCCGTTAATTTTGATCGTTAAGTTTAACTGAGTGCACACGTGGCATGCCACCTCATCAACCAAAAGTATCATTTTTGCCCCAGAAGTTTTCACTGAGGAGCAATTTTGCCCCGGAAGTTTTCACTAAGGAGTAATTTTGCCCCGGAAGTTTACAAAACGTAGCAATTTTGCCCTTCTGTCCCCATTTATTAAATTTGACTATTAAATCAGTCAAAGACCACACATGTCATGCCTTGAAAAGGTTGAACTTGGAGTCAGAGAAGGAGATCCTTGAGATGTTGAGCTCAAGGCGGCCAGAATTTGTGAAGTCGGCGGTCAAAGGGGTGAAAGGTCTGTCGCAAAACCCGGAGGAAGCATCACTTACGATCTAAGCAAATGAAACGCAAAACGAGAAATGAATTGTTCCAAAAATTGGTTCGAGTAAAACAAATCAATAGTGATAATATTTATGTTTGTATAGACGATCATTTGCTTAGATCATAAGTGATGCTTCCTCTGGGTTTTGCAACAGACCTTTCAGTCCCTTTGACCAGTTCGGCTTCACAAATTCTGGCCGCCTTGAGCTCAACATCTCAAGAATCTCCTTCTCTGACTCCAAGTTCGACCTTTTCAAGGCATGACATGTGTGATCTTTGACTGATTTAATAGTCAAATTTAATATTGGGAGACAGAAGGGCAAAATTGCTAGGTTTTGTAAACTTCCGGGGCAAAATTGCTCCTTAGTGAAAACTTTCAGGGCAAAATTTCTCCTCAGTGAAAACTTCCGGGGCAAAATTGATACTTAACTCTTATTTGATTGATGAGGTGGCATGCCACATGTGCACTCAGTTAAACTTAACGGTCAAAATTAATAGAGGGATAAAATTGCTACGTTTTGTGAACTTCCGTGGCATTTTTTGTCCAAAAAAAACTTTCGTCTTACCAGTGCTCCTGAGCGAAAATTTCCATGGCATTTAAGACCCTTATCCCATTAGAATATCCAAGAAATATACCTTCGTTGGATTTGGGACCAAACTTACCCAAATTGTCCTTACCATTGTTATGAACAAAACATTTGCAAACAAAGATGTGCAGGTGTGCCAGGTTCGGTTTCCTTCCTTTGTAAAGCTCATATGGAGTTTTGTTGAGCTTCTTTCGGAGACAGGCTCGGTTTGAGATATAGCTTGTCGTGCTCATTGCATCTGCCCAGAAGACTTGTGAGGTCTTATTCTCGTTTAGCATTGCACGGACCATTTCAGTGAGCACTCGATTCTTTCTTTCAACCACACCATTTTGTTGTGGAGTTCTTGGAGCCGAGAAGTTGTGATCAATACCGTGAGCATCACAAAACTCTCCGAAAGCTTGATTCTCAAACTCACCTCCATGATCAGTCCGAATACCTTAAATGCAAACGCCTTTCTCGTTTTGCACTTTCTTAGCAAACACAACAAACAGATCAAATGTTTCATCTTTTGAGGATAAAAAGATAGTCCATGTGAATCGAGAGAAATCGTCGACAATGACCAGAGTAGATAAATTGCTACCAAGGCTCTTAACTCTTGCCGGTCCAACTAGATCTATATGAAGTAGTTGAAGAGGTTGATTGGTAAAGATTTCAAGCTTATTTTTGGAAGATGATTTAGTTTGTTTACCTCTTTGACAAAAATCACAAATCATGTCATTTTAAAATCAAAGTTTAGGTAAACCAAGAACTAAATCTTTTTTTAACAACTTATCTAGTTGGAACATGTTCACATGAGCTAGACGCTTATGCCACATCCAACTTTCATCTAAGTTGCTAACAAAACATTTTTCAGAATTCACATTAGGTAGGTCTATGGTATAGCAGTTTACCTTCTCTAAGAGCTTTAAATAATACCTTAAGTTTACCTTTATCAATTAGGAGATCATTTTTGTTGACAATGAGGCATTCTTCTGAATCGAATATGATCCAATTGTTCTTGTCAGCACTTTGACTCACGCTCAGGAGGTTGTGACAGAGATCTTCCACAAGATATATATCTTTGATCTGAGGTCCATCCTTTGCACCAATCTCTCCAATTCTAGTGATTTTTCCAAATTTGTTTCCTCCAAAGGTTACTTTGCCACCATCTTTTGATCTCATTGCAATGAATTTTGTTTGATCCCCCGTCATGTGTCTAGAGCACCCACTTGTTGGATATGATTGGTTTTGATGATGTCTTATATAGATGCCATTATTAAGAGCAAAAAGCTTGTATACTATATTTATCTCCTACATTGACTAACTACTATATATTTAATGTAGATTAGTCCAAGTTGAATTATAAAGATTAATCAAGAAGGAGATAAGAGTTCTTGGAAAGAAGAACTTGTAGAGAATGTCAAGGAAGCAAGAAGTTATGAAAATATTTTGGGAATAATCAAGAAGAGAAGAAAGAAAGAGTTGGTTTATGAATAATGATCAAGAGAAGAGAAGAAAGAAAGAGTTTAAGTTATGGAGAATGATCAAGAGAAGAAGAAAGAAAGAAGAACTTGCTTAATGGAATGAGAAAATCATTATACAAGCTCTTAGATTGATTCTAGAAGTCTCCACGATGATATGGAAGTTGGAATGGCTCAAATCGGAGTTAAAATAAGCAAAATCAAGCTTCGGGATGAATTAACTCAAGCCAAGATGTCTAGACTCGAGTTAGAATGGTTTCTACAGTGTTTTGGGCACCTGGTACAGTTTGACTCGAGCCAAGAAACTCACAGACTCGAGTCTGGGTCAAAACTCGAGTCAGCCATTTCTGTGACTCGAGCCAATAGTGATTTTCAGCCATTTTCGCTCTCTGGAACGAGTTGACTCGAGCCAAGGTTTCAGTTGACTTGAGCCAAGTGTGCTTTCAGCAACTCTGTTCTACTCTGTTTCACGTTCAGCTCGGGTGACGTCTGGTAATTCGATGATATCTCCCAAACCAGAGATCCGATTGAGGTGAAACTAGTGGAATATGAAAATAGATTCCCAATGCGTCATTTGGATATAAAATTCAAGCCCAAAGGATTTCATATGAGAGAGATATGAATTTCACAAGTTGGACCATCAATTCACACCACACATCAGACCAAGCTTCGGTATTTTGGGTGTATCTCACAATCTACAAATCCAATTGAGCTAGAACTGGTGCCATATGAAAGTAGACTTAAAATTCATTCCATCAAGAGTTGAACCAGCCAAAACGGAGTTCATACCATGGAGTTATGGCCTTCCAACATTGACACTCAAAATTCTGGATTCATTTCAGTATAAGCTCGGTTTTCTGGATATAGCTCACACTATACACAACCAAATGAAGTGAAACCAATTCCATATGAATATAGACTCAACAAGTGTTTCACAAATTTTGGAAGCAAACAAGCTTGATGGGATCTTACCTCGAGCCAAGGCTTTGTCAACCTCGAGGTTGGACACAGACTCGAGCCAAGTTTTTTTGTGCCTCGAGTCAAATGCTTCTGAAGGTAATGGATCAATTGATGATTAACTCGAGCCGTGATTTTGGTTGTCTCTAGCTTAAGCATAGACTCGAGCCAAGGATATTGCTGCCTCGAGTTAGTCAGTGTTGTGTTAAACTTTTCTATGCTTTAAACGATGGATTGACTCGAGCCAAAATGTGTTTTAACTCGAGCCAATTGCAAGTCAGAGAGTAAGGGTCTTTGGAGAAGACTAATTGACTCGAGCCAACAAGTGTACCTCGAGTCAATGGCCAACCCGAGAGATTGACGAATTGAGAGGAGTTTTTTGACTCGAGCCAACAAGTAGCAACTCAAGTTAACAGAACACGCAGCAGCAGCAACGTCTCTGAGAATTCAAAAATGACTGTTATCAATTGATTTCTACTTGCTATACTTCTTAATGCTATTAATCATGTTAGAAAGTTTCAGATGATCAAACGAAGGATTAACATCAGATCATCAAAAGGTGAATGATTACGTCAGAGCTTCCAAGGGTAACTTTGAGCAAGTCACAACGGTCATATTCCAACGGGAAGAATTACTCAACAAATGAATGCTCGCAACAATTAAATGATCTTCATTACCTATAAATAGCGAAGTCTTCAAACCGAAAGAAGTGACGATTGATGAATGACTTGACGAAGCCAATGATTTTACTACTTCACCGTCGATAGTTCAATAACTCATACACTCTGTTTCTCAATGTTTATATAGCTTACACTAGAGAGTGAAATGATTTGTATTGTACTTCAGTGTTTATTCATCTTCTCTTTTAGAGAGAACATTTCTGATTATTAAATCATTCTAAGAATCTCAAGTCGTGGGACTTGGAGATTGGGTTATCAGTTTACAACTTGTAAGGGGGAGTGTATCCTAGTGAGAGGATAACTTCGAGTACGAGTGTGTAATCGATTGAAAGGAGTATCTCGTGAGAGATTTGGCTTCACAAGTGCCTGGGTGAACTTGTGCGTTTGTATAGGCTTCTCTTGTGCCCGGTTAAACAAGAGGATAGTGGATTGAAAATCTCAAGTGGAGTTTGGGGACTGGACGTAGGTCAAGGATTGGGCCGAACCAGTATAAATCACAGTTTGCATATTCTCTTCCCTTATCTCTTATATTTCCAGTATATGCTTATTTGAATATCTAACTGTTGATTTAGAAGACACGAAAAGATTTTCAAAGTTTCAAGTATTTAATCTTCACCCAATTCACCCCCCTCTTGGGTTCAGCCGGTTCCACACCACTGTCAATGTACCACTTGTTGGTTCTTAATGCTCTCAGACAAACCTACAAATCAGAAGAGATTAAGTTTTAGGTGCCCATCTTTTCTTGGGTCCTTTGGGGTTAGTTCGGGCCTTAGGAACATAGGTTCCCTTTGGTACCCACTAATAGTTGCCAACAGGTTTATCTCTTCTATCTTTCTTATGAAAACAAGATGAGGTACTGTGTCCCTTTCGGTTACTGATAATTACAATGAGCAAATCCATTTGAAGTGTGAACTGATTTCTAAAAATAGTTCAAATAAGATTTTCCACCATTCTTCTTTTTGCCTTTCTTTTTGTCAAAAATAGGATTGTTTCCTATGTCTGATCGATCATTTGTAAACCTTTGAGCTTTCAAAATAACATTGAGCATTTCACTACCTTTAGTGAACTTCTCAAGTGTTTTCATAAGGTAGGAGTTTTTCTTTTCAAGATCAGGGCTCTTTTTGCAAATTGAATTTTCGTAAGATGGAGGATAATCTTTCTTTTCAAGTAATTTGTGTTAGTTCTCTATATGTTTTGATGATAACTGACAATTGTAAACAAAATAGGAAGTTTTCTTTTGGTAAGTTGAAAAACTTACTGTCAAAGGAAAACTCGAGTTTTAGTTCAAAACTCGAGTTTTGATCTTACTGAGAAAATCCTGAAATAAGCAAAACCGCCAGTTTTTAGAGTAAACTCCAGTTATCACCATACAGAGACTTCTCAATATTTTCTGGAAAAGACAAAACTCGAGTTTTCATTGAAAACTTGAGTTTTGGTCATATAGAGAGTCTCCAAAATTTTAAGATTGTGAAAACTCCAGTTTTGATACAAAACCGCCGGTTTTCGTTTGGCATGAGTTTTCCAAGTCTTACTAAGATTTGTGAAAACTCGAGTTTTGGTTCAAAACTCGAGTTTTGGTTCAAAACTCGAGTTTTGACTTGGCCAAGAACTCTCAAAGTTTACACGGTTTTGAAAACCGCCAGTTTTGGGGAAAACCTCCAGTTTTGACTTAGCACAGTTTTTCTTAAAGTTTTCATGATTAAATGAAAACTCAAGTTTTGATTGAAAACTCGAGTTTTTTCCTGGCAGAGAGCATTCATGTTTTGCCCAGATTTAAAACCGCCAGTTTTCATGAAAACCTCTAGTTTTGATTTGGCCCAGTTTTCTCTAAGTTTTTATACTTAAATGAAAACTCGAGTTTATGTTTTGGAAACTCGAGTTTTGGCCAACCAGAGAGCATTGCAGTTTTTCAGTGATTTAAAAACCGCCAGTTTTGGAAGAAAACTCAAGTTTTGATGTTTTGGACTAAAAATGATGTTTCATGATAAAAGTCCAAAACTCGAGTTTTGCTAAACAAAACTCGAGTTTTCATAGCAGAATTTGAAATTCGAATTTGACAAATTTGTGAAACCTTCTTGTTTGATCTTAATACTACCTACTATCATTCTTTAATATTCCTAGCTATGTTTAACCACTTTGTTAGTGAGTTTCAGATGTTTTAAAGGATATTAAATGAAGGTTAAAAGCAAAAGCAAAAAGTACCGTAAGCACATTAAATGCAAAACCCAGAAAGCTTGCATACTCTTGGGTAATCTTTCTGTACACGCCTGCAAAGGATTAATGTCTACTTTCCACATCAGTTGCTATTCCAACGGACTAATATTCAAGAAGTCAACTCTGAACTTCTGTACAACTAGATTAAGCAAAGAATAGAGAAAGAAGAAGACCTAAGCACATCCAAATCCTTCCTGAATGTCTCCAACGGTTACATTAGGAATTACAACAGTCATTTGATGCACTCTTAGTATAAATAGAGCTGCATTCAATTCTTCTAAGATATACATCTGCTGAAAACGAATTGCATTTAAGTTTTACAACTACTCTTTCAGTTTTCACCTGTAAAGTATCTTTTGATACACAGAGCTTTAGTGTTTATTCTTATCCACTCTTAGAGAGAGTTTCTTGATTGTAAATCATTTATTGTAAAGAATCACAGGTCAAGGGACTTGGTGATTGGGTTCATTGATTGCAACTTGTAAGGGGGAGTAAGTTCTAGCGAGAGAATTACTCTTGAGTACAGAGTGTGTAATCAATTGTGATAGTGAAAAATCCCAGAGAATTTGGGGACTGGACGTAGGTCAAGAGGTTGGACCGAACCAGTATAAATTCTTGTGTCTTGCTCTTCTTCTCCATACTCTCTGTTCACCTCTATTTTTATTGTTCAAAACAGAGCACTTCGAAAAAGATTTTAAAATCCCGAATTCACCCCCCCTCTTGGTGATTTAGCTCCACTTTCAATTTGATTTTCTTCTTATAAGCAATAAATTCTTTTGCAAGCTTTTCAAATTCAAAATGTAGCTCATTATACTCAGAAAGTAATTCATCATAAGAGGGTTCAGAATTGTTAGACCTGGCTATCACCCAAGAGAGGGGGTGAATTGGGTGTTTGATAAAACTTTAGGAGCATTGAAAATATTTTCGAAACTTATTGAAAGCAGTTTGTATGACAGTAATAATTTATATAGCAATAGTCAGTCATTCAAACATATATGCTGGAAATGTAAGAGTTTAGGGAAGAGAATATGCAAACTGAGATTTATACTGGTTCGGCCCAATCCTTGACCTACGTCCAGTCCCCAAGCTCCACATGAGATTTTCAATCCACTATCTCCTTGTTTAATCGGGCACAAGAGAAAAGCCTTTACAACCTCACAAGTTTAGTCGAGTACTTGTGCAGCCTTTACAATCTCTTACTGAGATACTTCCCCTTACAGTACAATTACACACTCTGTACTCAGGATAATCCTTTCACACTAGGACTCACTCCCCCTTACAAGTTGTAACTGTACACCCACACCCAAAGGTTCCACAACCTTGAGATTTAATCACTAAACGGATAATCAAATAAGTGTTTAGACTCTCTCACAGAGTAGATGAATAATAATCACTGAAGTACATAATTGATCATCACACTCTCTATTGAAAACTATATAAACATTGTGAAATAGAGAGTATATGAATTGAGCGTTGGATTCATAATGTTGGCATTTCAACATTGCAAGCTCTTGTCTCACTCTGTCCATTTTGGATCCTTCTCCTTTTATAGTTGATTGTCATTAATGACCGTTGGAAGCTTTGCAAACTAGCTGTTGAGTTTCTTCGTAATTCCGTTAGGCACAGTTGATTTACGTTGAGCATATTCGATCTTTGCTTCATTAAATTCATTCGTCGTCGACTGTACTTGTGCAGAGGATGACTCAGAATGATAGCCAGAATAAGTATGCCTCGAATGAATGATTTTGTCTGCCACGAGGTTTAATTCCGATTGTTGGCTCTGTTTCTGAGATACATTAAATGCTTCTTCCACGTCGGATCGCTTTTCGGCTAATCTCAATTTAAACAAGGTTAATCAACTGAAACTCACTTAAGAAGATGGTTAGACATAAAATAAATAAGTTTGAGTATGATTAGGAAGGCATAAGTGATAACCCAGAAAGATTAGTAAAGAGATTAGCGACACAGTGATAACGAAGAAGATGCTGAGAGTTCATACTCGAGAGTCCTTTTATCATTCTCGAGAACCTCTTACAAAATCACCTTACTGATGTTCAAAGTTTGCCAATTCTCGAGAATCACTATTATCATTCTCGAGAACCACACTCGAGAATCAATTTCCCAATACTCGAGAATTGTTATGATAGACGAACAACAATGTCAGATAAAACCATATACTCGAGAATTAAAATCCCATTCTCGAGAATTATATTAGAAGTTGCATCTGCGATAGCAAATTTGTCAAACTCCCATGCTCATAAATCTCTTCAAGTCTTCTTTTCAATTCAAGAAGAATCTACTCCAAACTCGTTGTATTTCGTCATTTATCATCAGATGAATGAAGGTTGTTCTTGACCAGCGTTTTTTGCAGCATCCTGAACTGACTGTCAACTTCAAAACATCATATCTCCTTCAATTGATTTTTTTTTTGTGATCTTGATGTTTTTGGAAAGGTATTTGAGTCTAGTTTCAAATGGCACCGGTTTTAGTTCAATTGGATTTGAAGATTATGATATACACCCAAATTACCGAAGCTTGGTCTGCTGTGTGGCGTGAATTTCAGTTCCAACTTCTACAATTCATAGCTCCTTGATCTGAACTCCTTTTGGCTTGCATTTTATATCACAATTACGCATTCGGAGTCTAGTTTCATATACCACTGGTTTTACCTCAATCTGATCTCTAGTTTAGGAGATATCATCGAATTACCAGAGCTCGCTCGAGTGAAAAGTGAAAAAGAGTTGCTAAAACACGACCATTCTCGAGAATCACAATACCATTCTCGAGAATCACAATATCATTCTCGAGAATGACTGAAATTTATGTACAGGAAAGAGCTATTCATGCACGGGACTATAGCAATTGAACTATAGCAACTCTTATTCATCAGGAAGCTTGAATTTGCTTATTTTAACTCTGAATTGAGTCGTTCCAACTTCTGTTTGATCACAGAGACTTGAATATTGATATTCTCGTAATATTTAACAAGTTCTTCTTTCTTCAATCTCCATTCTTGATCATTCTTTATTATTTAAAACTTGGACTAACCTACATTAAACAAAGTAGTTAGTCAACGTATATGATACAAACTTTTTGCTCTAAATAATGACACCTATATAAGACATCATCAAAACTAATCATATCCAACAAGAATCATATACCTCTTCATCGTTTTCTTGTTGCTCTTTTTCCGCAACTAGGAAAACATTAGCAACTTCTTCTTCCTCATATGGCAGACACATAGGCTTTCTTTTTGAAATGATTGAATTTCTTTTTCTCCTCCTTTTCTTTGTCTTTCAGCTGAGGACCTTATGATTTGTAATGTCCCAGCTTTTCACACTCATAACAGATAACTTGATCTTTATCCTTGAATTCACGTATGTTACTTGAGCCTCGTTTCTGGAATCTATTTTTGAAGCATTGGTCCTTCTTATAAAACTTCTTGAATCTTCGCATGAACAAGCCCATTTCATCATCATCTTCTTCGTCTTTGGGTTCCTTCTCTTTCACAGCGTTGAGAGCTACACCTTTGCTTTTATTGGTGTTGATTTCATCCAAGCCCTTCTTGGATTTGAGTTTGCTTTCATATTCAGATAAGCTTCCGATAGAGCAGCAACTAAAGTCATTGATTCGCCACGAGTGTCTTCGATTATTGTGACCTTGGCTTCCCAATTTTTAGTCAAGATATTGAGAATTTTTCTAACTTGTGGACCTTGCTCATATATTTTACCAAGAGCAGCTAGTTGGTTGATCATATGAGTATAACGAAGTTGAAATTCAGAAATGGACTCTCCAGTCTTCATTCGAAGAAGATCATATTTGGTCGTTAGAGTGTTAATGCAATTCTCCTTTATGCCAGAGGTTCCTTCATAAGCTATCTCCAATGCTTTCCACATTTCTTTCACAAATTGCTTTAAATACGTTGTGACACACAAATTGCTTTACAAAAATTTGTTGTTAATCCGAGATTTAATCATCTGAAACTCATTTAGCAAACTGATTAAAAGAACTTAAGAATAGTAATGAGTGATGATTTAAAGAAATGAAATCATAATCAGTTGATTTAGATTTTCGGAGACGGTGATTTGAAAAACAGAGAAATATGACTCTAGTTAAAAAAGAGGTTGCCTTGAGGCATCATGACTAGAGGCAAGCTTGAATGACTCGAGGCAAAAATCATATAAAAGACGTTAGTTGAAAAATGTAAGAAGATTTGCCTTGAGTCATACATTTGATGCCTTGAGTTACCATGACTTGAGGCATGCACGATTCTAGAGTTTAAAAGGCGCAAAAGATATTTAACTGGAGGCATGATATAAATGCCTAGAGTCATGGTGACTAGAGGCATGACTTGAGGCATCAATGTTTCTAGAATTCAAAAAATGAAGAAGCGACATGACTAGAGGCACAAAGTGAATGCCTTGAGTCATGCAATTATTAACTGACTCGAGGCAAACCATCATGAGTTCAAAATCATTTTATCAAGAGTATCAATTACCTCGAGGTATTTTAAATAAGTGACTCGAGGTATCCTTGAGGCGCGAAAATGGATTTAAAACATTTTAATAAGTTAACTCGAGGCTAAATGATTTTGACTAGAGGAAAGTAACTTCAAAACTTATTAACTCCAAGTTAAATACCATTCAACTCAAGGTAACTGGATGAAAAAAACATTTTGCCTTTGTTGACATGAACTTTATAACTCGAGGCACTTGAAAATTAACTGGAGGCAAATCAGAAACCTCAAACTTCCATAGAATCTAAGGATCAATTACTTTATAATTGTTATCATCAAAACATCAAAAACATGGGATACTAACAACACACACACACACACACGCTTTTGGTGAGTATATGTACGTGGGTGCGTAGACTCTTCCCGTCAGTGAAACTTTTAAATTGTTGGATTTTAATTTATTTATCGATCAGCTGACTTTAATTCCCCCCCCCCACACACACACACATCTGTGTGTACATGTGCTTGTCTAATATGTGTCTGTGTATATATGTATGTATATATGTGTGCGTGTGTGTATGTGTATGTGTGTTACATATATGTATATCGGTGTATATGTGAGTGTGTGTACACACATGTATGTATGTATTGTTAGTATTTAGGTGTCCTAGAGACAATCCATAAGGACATATCAGCACATTTTCTACATTGTAGTATTTCATAAATGAGATTATTTTATCTTTATCATATTTATGTCTCACCTTTATTTTAAAGTAAATATGTGTTTGAAGATAAAAGCCCTAGGAATAGAATATGTGTTAATCTCAAGGATCAATGATAAGAGATCATGATCATGAGGACTCGAGAACACTGTATATCTATTACCTAAAATTTGTTCCTAGTCTTGAATCACCAGGAAAGGGCATTGATGATCTCAATAAGACTAGTACGACATCGTCTACTTGTATAGAGATACAAGGTAGGGACCTCATGGAATACAGGCATGAAAATGTCTTAGCTGATGTCGTGGGTAGATCTGTTAGAGAACAGATAGTACCGAACAGACCCACCGAGAGACTCCACAAAGATTCATTATAGAGAGTATCATTGGGTATATAAAGTCTCTCATCGTTTGGTAGTGCGGATCATCCTAGACTTAAGGATGTCATCGAACACTATGTCCTAGGGTTATACTTTGACTGTACAACTCTATCCGCCTGAAAATGGGGAGAACAGTGTACTCTTGGGTGTAACTTGAATACATAAGTATAGATGGATATGCTGAGAGGACTCATAGTCCCTTACAAGGGATTAGTCATTCACAAGACCGGTAGAGCTTGGATAGCTTCTACTTAACTCAGGAGTCTGTGCGCACAACAAGTGATCATGAAGAGTCATGATCTATTTTAGAGTTAATATAAGAAGATTCCTAGTTCTGTGAATTAGCTACATTTAGTCAATTAAGAGAGATGATACTCTATCTTTGCTCTTGACTAAATGTGAATGACGATGTGAGGGATGATGTCACGCACGGTGTCCAAATATGAAAGGTAGATCACTTGATCAACTCAATTAGTTCCGGGGAGCCACGAGCATTGCTAGTGTCTTATGAGGTCATTAAATAAATTGGGCCCGTTAAAGGAGTTTTAATTGGTTCAAGTTTATTTATGTCGTGACTAATTGGGCCTAATGGGTCACACACAAAGGTTATTCCCGATTGTTTAAAATTAGCAAACTTGGACCAATAATTGTTATTGGGCATTATCAAGAGTAAATGTGTAATTGAGTTGGAGTAGGACTCCAAGCCCAATGAGGAGGTTTGAATTTTAATTCAAAAAGGATAGGTTATGAAAGATAATTCTGAATTATCTAATATATATATATATATAAAGATCCAATAATGATTGGATGAAGATAGGAGAAATAATAAATGAGGATTGATTTAAAATGATTTTGAATTTTAGTTTAAGAGATGAATGTGATTCATCATCTTAAATTATTATTCAATATTCAAGATATGAATTTAATTCATTACGATTTGGATTTTCCAATTCAAGTTTGGATTGGACTTTTCTTGTGAGCACTTAAAATAGGGTTAGACTCTTATAAAGTTTTGATTTTTTATGTGCCCTTTTTATGGACGTTTTTTGAAGAAAAAAATGAGAATTTAATGTGACTTGGTTGACAAGATATGAATATGATTCATCATATTAAATTTAATCAATCAAGATGTGAATTTAATGTGACTTGGTTGACAAGATATGAATATGATTCATCATATTAAATTCAATCAATCAAGATGTGAATTTAATGTGACTTGGTTGACAAGATATGAATATGATTCATCATATTAAATTCAATCAATCAAGATGTGAATTTAATGTGACTTGGTTGACAAGATATGAATATGATTCATCATATTAAATTCAACCAATCAATCAAGATGTGAATTTAATGTGACTTGGTTGACAAGATATGAATATGATTCATCATATTAAATTCAATCAATCAATCAAGATATGAATTTGATTCATCATCTTAAATCCAATCAATTAATCAAGATATGAATTTAATTAATTGTGAATTGGATTTTCCAATTCAAGCTTGGATTGGGCCTTTCTTTTGAAGGTAGAATATCACCTAGAGGGGGTGAATAGGTGATCTAAATAAAATTCTTTTTCATTTGTATGATCGATAAACGATGGAAGCGGTAAAGAAGTAAAGATAATAGACACGAGAGAAGTTATCCTGGTTCGGTCTAACTCTTTGACCTACGTCCGGTCCCCGAGACTCGAGATTTCCACTATCTCACAAATACAATTACACACTCTGTAAACGAAGGATGATCCTTTCACTCTCGGACTCACTCCCCCTTACAAGTTGTAATTAATGCACCCACACTCAAGATACCTCTATCTTGAGATTTTGAAGGATTAAGAGTAAATGATAAAACTCTCTCACGAGTAATTGAACTATGAACACCGAAGCTTAATGATATTTTAGAATACACGAGAAAGTAGTTTCTATGAAAAGATGTTTTGCTGCGTTGTGTGTATTCTTCGTGTTTGACGAATTCATATCTTCGGGTATTTATACTGATTAAACTTGAGGACCGTTGAAGAATTTGAATATATCCGTTAAGCATTTGATGTATCCGCGCCTCGCCATGATCGGATGTCTGTTTGGTGGAGTTACTTTACGAGATCATCGTTCTCGTCTCTTGGAAGAAGATAAGCTTAGAATATTGTTTCGTGCCTTTTTGGTTATGGGCAATCAGATTCTATGTTGGCTCGTCCGAAACAATTTTCGCGCTTCAAAACTAAAGTATGATGTTAATCTATATGGAGATCTTCGCAACTCATTAAACACGTTAGTTAGAAGCATTTGAGAATAATAATGAGTATCATATAGGATTGAATAATATATCATAGAGAGTATGAAGATAGCGCGAGAAGACAATTAAGTAGCGGGGTACCTTGCTCGAGCAACAATCAATGTGTGCTCGAGCACGCTTTGTATGCGATAGATCGGATGCGGAGTTGGCTCGCGATGCTCGGGCAAGATAATATGCTTGCTCGGGCATGGTGCTCGAGCATGGGTAAAATCATGCTCGGGCGGGCTTCTTTACAAAGGCATGGTAGTGCTCTGTTTCGATGTTGCTCGAGCATGGTGAGATTCTTGCTCGGGCAAGGCACGGCGGCGGCGGAGTGGAGAGACACAAGCACATTGCTTGAGGCAATCCGAAAGTATGCTTTCGGAGAAAGCGTGTTTTGGCGATCTTTGCTCGAGCATGAAGAAAAGCTTGCTCGGGCAAGCTTCTTGAAGACCGTTGTCTCAGGTGGTGCTCGGGCAAGTATTCTCCTCTGCTTGGGCATGGTGCTCGAGCATGATATTTGTCATGCTCGGGCAAGCTTCTACTTTATGACCTTAGAAGTGCCGCCACACGATGTTGCTCGAGCAAGCCAGTTTCCTTGCTCGGGCACGACTCAGACAGAAGCGAGAACTAAGAAACAATGGACGTTGCTCGGGCAATGTTTTTCCTTTGCTCGAGCATGGTGCTCGAGCAAGCATTTTTTGCCGCTCGGGCAAGACCTTCTGATTAGCTGTGTTTTGCTTTTGTCTCGACGTTGCTCGGGCAAGAGATATTTCCGCTCGGGCAAGGTTCTCTCGAATGGCCTTCTTTCGCTTCGTATTGATGATGCTCGGGCAAATCTTAATTCTTTGCTCGGGCAATGCTCGATGACATTTTGTCTTTTGCTTCGTCTCAAGGTTGCTCGGGCAAGCTAGAATGCTTTGCTCGGGCATGATTCAAGAAAAACCGATTCTCGTTTGTTTACGCTTTGATATTGCTCGGGCAATATCCCGGGGCCGCTTGAGCAAGGTAAGAACTTCATAAAACGTTGAGAACTGTTATCATCAAAACATTGAGAGCTAACATTCTCCCCCTTTTTGATGATGACAATTCAATGATTAGATTGAAAGGAAATATTCATAAGTTTTTGAAATGAGCCAGAGAAACAAATTGACATAGATAACATTTCGCTTAACATTTAAGAAGTTCATTACAAAAAAGAAGAGCGAGAAAAAAAAAAAGCATATGTTAACCAAAATGGACATAAATCATAAATCTAATCTACTCGGCTACTCTCCCCCTTTGTCATCAGTGAAAAAGGGGACCCCGACAGAAGGGGAAGGTGAAGGAGGAGAAGACTTGCTAGGAAGAAACGAAATGGATGGCGAGGCACGGAGGCGGGATCAACAGGAGGAACTATGATAGCTGGAGATGGAGTGAGATCCTCAATGGGTGGAGGAGAGGTAGTAGGCATGGCAGATGAAGAAGGTTGTGCAGATGGATTGAAAGAAGTACCAATGCTAGTCAAAAAAGCATTCACAACATCTTCAAGGTCCTGTTGCTTGTCATAGATTATTGAAAAGCTTTTGTTCATAGAGTCTTCCATTTCGGCCTTGAAGTCCGTAAATCGGTATCCATATTCCGGCGAACATCACTCTTCAATTTAATCATATCATCCGTAAAAGCCTTGATCATCCGGGTGGAAAGCTTCGGAAAGCATCCAAAGATTGCATAACGGGGATTAAGGATTTACGAACGAAGCTTCGACCAAGGATTGGATAGCGGCTTGGGAAAAGGATGGAACAAAGGTAGAAGTTCCAGCCTTTGAGGACTCGCTTCATCGGGAGGTTGAGTCGGCCTTGGAAGCGAGATGGTTTGGAGAAGGCGGGATGAGAAGAAGAGCTGGTGCTTTTCCTTTTCCTTTCTTGGAGGATACATCAGTGAAAGAAATTTTCATGTTCTTCATATGTGATATACCAAATAGGGGAGGATATACTTCCTTATCTTCCGAAAGGTACCAAATATTATGGGCTTCCAAAATCCAAGATACCAAGGAAGGATAAGGGATGGTAGCTCGAAGCCTAGCCTTAGCTTCAGATATGAAGGACATCATCTCCTCCAAAATCCATTTCCCAAGATTTCTACGTTCCATAGCAATAAGAGATGCAAATCGCTCAAAGTCACGTCGAACAAAGTGGGTGAAGCTCTGGCCTTTCTGAACTAAGCTCCGACTGTACACATACCAAAGGACCCTATATTCGTCTTTCATCATAGCCGGGGTCACATTAATCTTGGTTTTCCCTTCAATTGAGACATCTGGGAAGAGAATATGATGACACTCAACAGGAGAAAGCTTGGGAGGGTCTTCAGGAGCGTCGATGATGCCGAGGAGAGTGTTAAGATCCGAGCGGTAAGTTTGATTGTTTTATCACGAATCTTGGTGACTAAAACATCCTCATCATCATTTTCTGTTTTTGCTTGTCGGTGCATGTTGTGATAAAATACTCGCACAACTTCGGGAGAAAAAGGCTTGCTAATTCCAAGCGAGAGGCATAAATTGAAGCAACCTTGATCGATTAAATCCAGATTGCATTTCTCTTTGAATTTAGCCAAGTCGACATAAACTATTGGACGAAAGGTCTTTCTCCATAGTAATGAGAAAACAGAGCATAATCATCAAGCGCAATATTGCCGTAAACATACCCGGTGAAGGTTCAGGCAGTTGTCCATCCGCAGGCCGACTTGTCACAACTTCCTCCTTTTTGCTTCCAGAAGCTTGCGTTTTGAGGGAAAAAGAAACTTTCTTCTTGCTATTTGAGGCCTGAGATTTTCGGCGAAGGAAGGCTTAAGAATTGAAGGCCTATCCTCTTTACTTTTGGACCGAATCTCATCGATCGTTCTTTCGGAATTGATCGAGCGTGAAGATGACGGAGAAGGAGACCTCGGGCGTTTGCTTTTTCCGAAGGAAGAGAACCGGTCTTGAGTCTAGTCGTTGGAGAACCCGGAATGACGAGGTTAGTTCTGGGTTTCTCAACCTCTTTTGATTTGGAGGTCGACTTTGACGATTTCGCACCGATTTGGGTTTGGAGGCTTTTGAAGATTTTTCCGAAATAGCAACTTTGGGTCGATAGTACCGTGATTTCTTCGCGGGGAGGTTGCTTGAAGGAGATTTATCATTGGAACCAGCCATCGATTCGAAAAGTGGGAAATTTCGAGAGAAGGAGTTCGATGGCGCGAAGGGGATAATCGGTGAAAGTGAAGAGATTTGAGAAATTAATCGGTCAAAATGGTTTCTTTTAAGTGATCGAACGGTCGTAACGAGGAATTTGGAAATGATTCACAAACGAGTGTAACGGAGTTCAGTGGATTTGAGAGAAAAGAAGTCTAGGGTTTTGACGGAGGGGAGAGGAGTAGCCGTGAAATGAAACGACACGCCCTTAAAAATGCTGGGGGCCGACGTTGCTCGAGCAACCCTTTTCTTTATGCTCTAGCACGGTTCGTGCTTGAGTAGACTTCGGGTCTGTGCTCAAGCATAAACCAGCACATTTAATTCTAATTAATTAATAGTAATAGGTAATAATACCACAATTAAATCTAACCTCCCATTAAGTGTGTACTGTGAACACTTAATTAAAAAATTTGAAAAGATTGAACTCCATGAAACTGATTAGAAGTTCAACGATACGTGCTCGGGCAGACATTGGATTGTTGCTCGAGCATGTTCTTCATTTCTTTTGTGGCTTCCTCAGTTCCGTTGTTGCTTGGGCAAACCTGCGGTGTTGCTCGGGCAACAACCATTATTCTTTCAAAGTCAGGAAGGCGGACCCGCTATTGCTCGAGTAAACAGAGTCTACGTGCTCGAGCAACCTCCTTTTCTTCTCATGCTTCCTGGTATTGCTTGGGCATACTTGGCAAGCATGCTCGATGAGGTAGCTCTTATTCAGGAATTCCCGCGATTGCTCGAGCATAGTTCTGACGTGTGCTCGAGCAAGCTGCTTCTACTCACAAATTCCATCAAGGTCTTCGCGTGGTTGCTTGAGCAAATATCAAAGGCACGCTCGAGCAAGGCTTACTCTGTTACACTTTGTTATAGTTCTTAAGAACAGAGTCCTGCAAAAACACAAACTAGAACCTCCGATGCTAAAGTTAGTCTATATTCATCAAAACACAATTAATTGGAGCTAGTATGACTTACGGTTCATTGGGATTCACCATTCCCAACTCCCTACGGATAAAATTGAACTGTTCTTTCGCCAGAGGCTTCGTGAAAATGTCAGCAAGTTGCAAGTGGGTAGGTATGAACATCACTTTAACATCTTTCTTTTGAACATGATCTCTGATAAAGTGATGTCTAACATCAATATGCTTGGTTCTTGTGTGTTGAACTGGATTCTTTGCTAAGCTTATTGTACTAGTGTTGTCACAGAGAATTGGAATCTCCTGTAGATGAATTCCCAAGTCTTGAAGTTGTTGCTTAAGCCACAGAACCTGAGCACAGCAACTTGATGCAGCTACATATTCAGCTTCAGTTGAGGATACGGCCACGGTGGTTTGTTTCTTGCTGAACCATGATACAAGTGATCCTCCAAGAAATTCACATTGTCCACTAGTACTCTTTCTATCAGTCTTGTATCCAGCGTGATCAGAGTCTGAATATGCAACCAGAAATTCTTGTTGACCTTTCGAGAACCAGAGACCCAATTCCTTTGTATCCGAAAGATATCGAAAGATTCTTTTGACATGTTCGGCATGCGATTCTTTAGGAGCGATGGAATCTCGCGCACATTCCTACACTAAACTCGAATGTCTCGGGTCGCTGCTTGAGTCAAATATAGTAAGGATCCAATCATTCCTCTATATTTGGTTATGTTGAAGTCTTTTCCTTTTTCCTCGTCGGCATCTAGAGAGGCAGTTGAGCTCATTGGAGTGTCGGCTCCATTACAATGCTCCATTCCAAATTTCTTGAGTAAATCACGGAGATACTTTGTTTGAGATATGAATATACCATCCTTCCGTTGTTTGACTTGCGATCGAGGAAGTAGTTCAACTCACCCATCATAGACATTTCGAATTCACCTTGCATTTTCTTGGAAAATTCCTCACAGAGAGAGTCTTTAGTAGCACCAAAAATGATATCATCGACATATATTTGCACAATCAAAGTCTCTTTAAGTTTGTTGGTTTTGATAAACAACGTTGTATCCGCTTTACCTCGATAAAACCTTGGTCTAATAAGAAGTTACTTAATCTTTCGTACCAAGCTCTAGGAGCTTGTTTGAGACCATATAAGGCTTTCTTCAAACGATACACATGATCTGGATGATGATGGTTTTCAAAACCAGGAGGTTGTTCAACATATACTTCCTCCTGTATAAATCCATTTAGAAAAGCACTCTTAACATCCATTTGATAGAGTTTAAATCCTTTGATACACGCAAAGGCTAGGAGTACACGTATAGCTTCCAATCTAGCTACCGGAGCATACGTTTCCTCATAATCAATCCCTTCTTCCTGATTATAGCCTTTGGCAACCAGTCTAGCCTTGTTACGGACTATGATTGTTGATTCATCTCGTTTGTTCTTGAATACCCATTTAGTGCCAATGATTTGGATGGTCCTTAGGCCTAGGTACCAAGTCCCAAACTTGATTTCTATCAAATTGGTGTAACTCCTCTTGCATAGCTATCACCCAATCATTGTCCGAAAGGGCTTCATCTATTTTAGAAGGTTCTATATGTGATATAAAGGCGAGAAAAAGTTACTTCATTCAAGGTACTATTTCTAGTTCTTACACCTTGATTTAAATCACCTATTACTTGGTCCAGGGGATGATTCCTAATGAACCTCCAAGCTCTAGGCCGAGATTGATCGGGATTTTCAAAGTTGTTTTGAGAATCGGGTTCAAAAACATCTTCGAGAATTTTCAATAGAGGCGTAGTATTTTTAGAAAAGAATTGATTCTTAAAAACATTTACCTCATCATCATCCGAGGTTTATCTAATTTAAATTCACAGAACACAACATGTATTGATTCTTCAACTATGCGAGTTCGTTTGTTAAAAACTCGTATGCCTTACTCCTATTTGAATATCCAAGAAAAATACCTTCATCGGATTTGGGATCAAATTTTCCCAAGTTATCTTTACCATTGTTATGTACGAAGCACTTACGACCAAAGATATGAAGGTGAGCGATTTGGTTTCCTTCCTTTGTAGAGTTCGTAAGAAGTTTTATTGAGCTTCTTTCGAGATATGCTCGATTGGCGATATAGCCGGCCGTGCTCATTGCATCCGCCCAAAAGACTTGTGAGGTCTGATTTTCATTCAACATGGCACGAGCCATTTACGTGAGTACACGGTTTTTCCTTTCAACCACACCATTCGTTGTGGTGTTCTTGGAGCCGAGAAATTATGGTCAATTCCGTGAACATCACAAAATTCTCCGAATGCTTGATTTTCAAACTCTCCTCCATGATCTGTTCGAATGGCTGTAATGCATATACCTTTCTCATTTTGCACTTTATTGGCAAACACAACAAACAGATCAAATGTTTCATCCTTGGAAGATAAAAAGATAGTCCAAGTGAATCGAGAGAAATCATCGACTATGACTAGAGTATACAAATTGCCACCAAGGCTTTTAACTCTTTGGTCCAACTAAATCCATATGGAGTAATTGAAGAGGTCGATTAGTCGTGATTTCAGTTTTATTTTTGAAAGATGTTTTAGTTTGTTTACCTCTTTGACGGGAATCACAAATCATGTCATTTTTAAAATGGAGTTTAGGCAAACCAATTACTAAGTCTTTCCTTAGCAACTTATCCGGTTGGAACATGTTTACATGAGCCGACGCTTATGCCCTGACCAACTTTCTTCTAAGTTGCTAACAAAGCATTTTTCGAGAATCAATTTTAGGTAGATCTAATGTATAACAGTTTCCTTCTCGAGGAGCTTTAAATAATACCTTGAGTTTACCTTTATCAATTGGGAGATCATCTTTGTTGACAATGAGACATTCTTCTGAGTCAAAGATAATCCAGTTGTTCTTATCAGCACTTTGACTCACACTTAGGAGGTTATGGCAGAGACCTTCAACAAGATACACGTCCTTGATCTGAGGTCCATCCTTTGTACCAATCTCTCCAATTCTAGAGATTTTTCCAGATTGGTTTCCTCCAAAGGTAACTTTGCCACCATCTTTTGATCTCATTGCAAAGAATTTGGTTTGATCCCCGTCATATGTCCGGAGCATCCACTTTGTCAATGTACCACTTGTTGGTTCTTGATGCTCTCGAGACAAACCCGTAATTTAAATAAGATCAAGCTTTAGGTACCCAACGTTTCTTGGGTCCTTTCGGGTTAGCTCGGGCCTTAGGGAAAGTATGAGTTCCCTTAGGTACCCACCGGTAATTACCAAAGGTTTATTTCTTTGATTCTTTTTATGAAAGCATGATGAAGTAGAGTGTCCTTTTCGATTACAATAGTTACAATGAGCAAACGGATTTGAAATATGAACGATTTTCGGAAGTAGTTCAAATAGGATTTTCCGCCGATTTTCTTTTTGCCTTTCCTTTTGTCAAAGATAGGATTATATCCTATGCACGATCGATCATTTGTAAACCTTTGAGTTTTCAAAATCACATTAAGCATTTCACTTCCTTTAGTGAATTTCTCAAGTGTTTTCGTAAGATGAAGGTTTCTTTTCTTTAAAACCAGGCATTCATCACGAGATAAGATTTTCATCTCGAAAGTTTTCAACACGTAGTTTGAGAGTTATGTTTTCCCTTTTTAGGGCAAAGCATTCATCAACAACCTTTTCGAATTCAGATTGAATTTCATTATATTCATCAAATAATTCATCATAGGTTGGTTGCGAATCATGTACCTCATTGTCGTTTTCTGCTAGTTCTTCTTCTGCCACCAGACAGACGTTGGCAGTCTCTTTCTCTTCTTCGCTTTCTTCGTCTGAGGAACCATCTCCCCATATTGCTGACACATAAGCCTTCTTTTTGAATTGATAGTGCTTCTTCTTTTCTTTGTCGTTGTCTTTCAGTTGAGGACATTCGACTTGTAATGTCCGGCTTCTCACATTCATAACGAGATGATTTGTTCTTTGCCTTTGAACTCACGTACGTTACTTGTGTCTCCTTTTTGGAATCTGTTTTCGAAGCCTCGATCTTTTCGTAGAACTTCTTGAATCTTCGAACAAACATGGCCATCTCGTCATCGTCCTCTTCATCTTCTTCTTTTTCTTTTTCCTTTATAGTGCTAAGAGCAATTCCTTTGTTCCGACTGCTGTTGACATTGTCCAGGTCCTTTTTGAATTTCAGTTTGCTCTCATATTCTGACAGACTTCCGAATAAGGCAGCAACTGAAGCCATTGATTCTCCACGAGCCTCCTCTATCGCAGTGACTTTAGCTTCCCAGTCTTTTGTTAGAACATTGAGGATCTTTCGACTCGAGGACCTTGATCATAGTTTTTACCCAAAGCCGCCAATTGATTTGTCGATGAGTATATCTTAGTTGGAACTCGGCCATGGTTTCACCGACTTCATTCGCGAGTAAGTCATACTCGGTGGTCGAGTATTGATACGATTTTCCTTGATGCCGGAAGTACCTTCATATGCAATCTCCAATGCCTTCCACATTTCCTTCAGCAGTTGATAGATTGCTTATTCGAAAGTATTCCTTTTGACTAAGAGCACTTTGAAGCATCAAGATTGCCTTCTTGTTGAGAGTGACATTCTTCTTATCATTCTCATCGAATTCAGCTTTCGTCTTTGGAACAGAGATTCCTCCTTCAATCTTTATAGGTATGTAATCTCCAATTTCTATCACTTCCCAGAGACCATATTCGGTAGCCAATACGAATATTCTGAATTTTCCTTTCCAGAAAGAGTAGTTTTCACCGTTGAATCCTGGGGGTCGATTAATTGAAGCACCGTCAGGTAATATTCCTTCCATGATCTTTCTCGGGATGTTAAGCCCAACTGAGAAACCAGGCTCTGATACCAAATGAAGGTAGAATATCACCTAGAGGGGGGTGAATAGGTGATCAAAATAAAATTCTTTTCGCTGTATGATCAGTAAACGATGGAAGCGGTAAAGAAGTAAAGATAATAGACACAGAGAAGTTATCCTGGTTCGGTCTAACTCTTTGACCTACGTCCAGTCCCCAGAGACTCTGAGATTTCCACTATCTCACAAATACAATTACACACTCTGTAAACGAAGGATGATCCTTTCACTCTCGGACTCACTCCCCCTTACAAGTTGTAATTAATGCACCCACACTCAAGATACCTCTATCTTGAGATTTTGAAGGATTAAGAGTAAATGATAAAACTCTCTCACGAGTAATTGAACTATGAACACTGAAGCTTAATGATATTTTAGAATACACAGAAAGTAGTTTCTATGAAAAGATGTTTCTGCGTCTGTGTGTATTCTTCGTGTTTGACGAATTCATATCTTCGGGTATTTATACTGATTAAACTTGAGGACCGTTGAAGAATTTGAATATATCCGTTAAGCATTTGATGTATCCGCGCCTCGCCATGATCGGATGTCTGTTTGGTGGAGTTACTTTACGAGATCATCGTTCTCGTCGTCTTGGAAGAAGATAAGCTTAGAATATTGTTTCGTGCCTTTTTGGTTATGGGCAATCGAGATTCTATGTTGGCTCTGTCCGAAACAATTTTCGCGCTTCAAAACTAAAGTATGATGTTAATCTATATGGAGATCTTCGCAACTCATTAAACACGTTAGTTAGAAGCATTTGAGAATAATAATGAGTATCATATAGGATTGAATAATATATCATAGAGAGTATGAAGATAGCGCGAGAAGACAATTAAGTAGCGGGGTACCTTGCTCGAGCAACAATCAATGTGTGCTCGAGCACGCTTTGTATGCGATAGATCGGATGCGGAGTTGGCTCGGCGATGCTCGGGCAAGATAATATGCTTGCTCGGGCATGGTGCTCGAGCATGGGTAAAATCATGCTCGGGCGGGCTTCTTTACAAAGGCATGGTAGTGCTGTTTCGATGTTGCTCGAGCATGGTGAGATTCTTGCTCGGGCAAGGCACGGGCGAGAGGCGGAGTGGAGAGACACAAGACATTGCTTGAGGCAATCCGAAAGTATGCTTTCGGAGAAAGCGTGTTTTGGCGATCTTTGCTCGAGCATGAAGAAAAGCTTGCTCGGGCAAGCTTCTTGAAGACCGTTGTCTCGAGGTGGTGCTCGGGCAAGTATTCTCCTCTGCTTGGGCATGGTGCTCGAGCATGATATTTGTCATGCTCGGGCAAGCTTCTACTTTATGACCTGAGAAGTGCCGCCACACGATGTTGCTCGAGCAAGCCGGTTCCTTGCTCGGGCACGACTCAGACAGAAGCGAGAACTAAGAAACAATGGACGTTGCTCGGGCAATGTTTTTCCTTTGCTCGAGCATGGTGCTCGAGCAAGCATTTTTTTTGCTCGGGCAAGACCTTCTGATTAGCTGTGTTTTGCTTTTGTCTCGACGTTGCTCGGGCAAGAGATATTTCCGCTCGGGCAAGGTTCTCACGAATGGCCTTCTTTCGCTTCGTATTGATGATGCTCGGGAAAATCTTAATTCTTTGCTCGGGCAATGCTCGATGACATTTTGTCTTTTGCTTCTGTCTCAAGGTTGCTCGGGCAAGCTAGAATGCTTTGCTCGGGCATGATTCAAGAAAAGTTGATTCTCGTTTGTTTCTGCTTTGATATTGCTCGGGCAATATCCTGGGGCTGCTTGAGCAAGGTAAGAACTTCATAAAACGTTGAGAACTGTTATCATCAAAACATTGAGAGCTAACCCAAAGTTCATGAATATTATAAATTGTTATAAATTCTCATGAGCGCCATAAAGAGTTACGGATTAATAATTATTAACTAATTAATGTAATGAGTTAAGGTTAATAACTCATGAGGACTGTAAGGAGTTACAGGTTTCCGCAACGATTAAACAAAATTTTTGTTTTCAACCTCATGAACCTTTGCATGAAAGTCATGTAATAGGCAAAATTAACCATCATGTATGTATGTATGTATAGTAAGACCATTATTTCAATTAGAAAGCATGTGAAAAGGAAAATTCTAGATTAGTGAGGTATATGGCTGGGGCTATTGATTTACTTTTACTTATGTCATTTTAAATTTATATAAAGGCATTTTAGGAAAATGAGTAAAATTAACTAATTTAACTCATCTCTTTAATTTCCCCAAAATTGATTAAATATATCCTATAATTAGGACTGGAGGGAGTACATAATTAAGAAAGAAAGAAAGTAAATAATCTGAATCATGAAAAACTGTGTAGTTTATATAACAGAGTCCCCGGATGGGAATCCATGGTGCTGAGGTGACGGTGTTTTTGAACACCAATCATTGGATTTTGATTCCAGTGATCAACCCTCTTGACCGAAAGCCAAGAAATTTGAAGAGTGATTCGATCCAAATTGACTTTTACGTTTTCTTGTTGGCCATTATAGCTCTCTTTTACTTTTCTTCCTCTTTTTCCCCTTTCTTGTGGCTTAAATTTCTTTTCTTTTTCTTAGAAATTGATCTTAGCACTAAACCAAACATCACCTTTGGCATAGTTGCTTTATGGGACTTTGGTTCAGAGTGAGCCATCTAGATTTGCTTTCACATAACAAAGAAAAGTGCCAAACCACTACGTATGAGGTATCAATTAAAGTTTTTGCCATTCCTTGTCAATTACGTGTTGCAAGGTAAGAAGATAAACTTATTACTCATTTTTATCATCTAAATGGGCAATTACAATTAGTATATTCCTTTATTCCTGCCTATCCTATATCATTGTTGTTTGGTAGGTCAACATCATTGCTTTGACAAGGTTTATTGAAGAATCCAAATTTGATCAAATCATAGAGCTATACTCCGGCCATCAGTTATAGCATTTGGCCTAGTCACAAGCACTCAGTCCAAAGAGGGAATCTTATAATGAATTTACAATTAATAGAGCTAACATCTGCCTTGACACTTCAATTGATATAGTTAAGTAGAAAGAGTTACACTCGGACCATCACTTATAGCATCTGGCCTCATCACAAGCACTTAGTCCAACAACTGTTTTCCTCTATTTACTTTGTTGACATGCCACTCAATAGCCTAAAAGACAATCAGAGATGGAATCTTATAACGCATTTAAAATTGATTGAGTTAACGTCCACCTTGACCCTTTGGAATTGATATGATTAAGTAGAAAGAGTTACATCCCAACGATCAATTATAGAATCTTACAAGCCATTTACAATTGAGTGGCAAAACTTTAATTTTTCATTGTTTTTATATTCCCCTTTTTCTAGTATAGACCGTCATATACATACCATGTTTTTGACCTTAATATGTTGATGAGGTAACAACTAAACAAGAGGCTAAAATATATATGAAGGGCCCTACTTATTGATTGTGTTTTGTGCCTAGTTATGTCATGAAAAGCACTCATCTCCAGTGAGACGGCCCCTTAGGAGGTTCGGATTCCTTTGCTTAATCTTTTAAACTTGTGACCCTTCCATGCATTAAAACACTAGTTTAAAGGTTTTCTCTTTCCACGATTTATTATTAAAACAGAGGACGTCACTAATACTAAAATTTTTAAAAGTAGAATCGTGGGCATGTATATTAGTTTAAAGTTTATTGATTTGACAGTGAGAAAAGTAAAATGGAATCAGTCATAATTGATGTAATTTAAATTCAAATGTCATATATGTTTATAAAAATATTACATAAAAAAATTACCAATTCTTGATTGGTTGAATTTTAATTTTGTTGATTTTTAAGTAATTTTTTGAATTTATTTGACCCAATTTTAAATAGAAAAATATTAGTTAGCCCCATAAGATTTTGTTTCAGTTTACCTAAAAAATTTGAAATTTTACTACACCTCCTTTAACTAATAAATGAATTTTATAAGACAAATAAAACGATTAAAAAAAACCAGGGAGTTAACAAATTTTGACCATTTACAAACAAATAAGAGAACTTACAAGATAAATAATAGCACAAGGAAAATAAAAGATTCAAAAGAATGTAGAGAATTAAAACATTTTGAACATTCAAAAGAAAAATATGCAATGGTGGATCCAAGAATTTTAGTGAGGGAGGCGAAAATAAAAAATATACGTCATAAATAAAAGATTTGAAATACAATACAGACCTAATATACAAAATAAAAAAAAATTGAAAAAAATCTATTACAAAAAATAAGATCACTTCACTTAACTCTTACTCTACGTATTTTCATATTGTTATACTTGTCTATGTTTGAATCTATGCTAACACTCAAAACAATCTCTTTTTCAATGAAATTAAGGAATTATCAAGAAATTGGTCTTCCTTAATGGGCACCATTGTCTTTTTCACTCACAAAACTTGATTCATTTTGATTGAAGGGAGTGGAGGGAAGCTTCGAAATTTTTTAGTTGGCTGAAATAGAATCTTTTCAGAAGCCCGGCGGGTAACTGAAGTTTTTCCATTTTAAAATTATATTTGACAGTGAATTGAAAATGAATTTGTTTTAACTTACTGCTCAAACCAACCAATCCGGTTATGAGAATATTGATACATGCAACTATGCGAATCTCTTGCAGCATAGTTTTTTATATTTTTGTAGAGAGATATAAAATGTTTTAACCATCAAAACAGAATTTTTAGAAATTCACCTTAGTCTATTATTGTCAATCTTGGAGATTCATCTTAATCTCCAAAGCATGACTGATTAGTTCTTTATTTGTTTCTTCTTCTTCTGGCATGTTTCTTTACAGAAAGATATGGGGTCTCTGGGTCCAAAAATCTAATCCTAGATTCTTTGATTCCCTCATCCCTACAAGAAACAAAAAGAATCTGCCAATCTCAACACACCTCCCACCTTCTCAGAAAAGAAAACCAAAATCAAAGAGATTGGAAGAAAGAAAGAAAAATACAAAGCAAGCCAAGAAATAAAAGAGAGAGAAATATTCGTTTTAGTTTTCACTTTCATTCACCATAAAGGAATATCCACACTAACACAACAGCATTCCCATCAAGTTTTTATTTTTCTTTTTATTTTTCTTTTCTCTTCTCGAAAACTTCTCGCACTGTCGCAGCATGAAGAAAGTTGCACCCATTATTCATCATGGTGGGCCTGCCTAATATCAGTAGGGAATCAAGATATCACAGAGAAAAAAAAAAAGGGGGGGGGGGGGGGGGGGAGCAGGTGGGAAAACATCAAGATAAAAACAAACCATACACTTTTCCTCTTTTCTCTCCTTTTAAGGCTCCAAAATTGATCTGTGTTTGCTTTCTCTCTACCCCTCTCCCTCTCCCCTCTGTATGTTTATGCTGCATCAGAGATTCTCCACACAAGAAGCCTTTCAGGTCAAAGAAGAAAGAGTATATGGGAATTTTTTTTTTCTTATAAAAAAAAAAAAGGAAAAGTGGATATATGAAATGGGAAATGTGTGTGAGAGTGAGAGTAGCCACAGCTCATGGCATATATTCCCTCAACCCATCGTAACCCCACTTATGTTTCCTGATATGAGAGTGAGATCATAGGACAGCGCAACAACTCCAACTAATATAAGAGAACCATAGCTCCGCATATGTTGATGCACACATGCCTACAAGGATCAGAACTCATATTTATGTAAATCTCTTCCAAAACTAGCAAAACGGATCAGCAAAATATGCAAAACCAAAGCATGCATTTGGTTCTTTCCTCTGATGCCAAGCCAAGGCTTAAATGGACTCCTGAGCTTCATCAACGATTCCTTGATGCCGTTAACCAGCTTGGAGGGCCTGAAAGTGAGTATAAAGAAGCTTTGAAATTTCTGTTATTGTGTTGATATTGTTAATTTGGTTCTTTTTTTTACACTGATTTTTTATTGCATGAGAAGAGGCAACCCCAAAGAGTCTTATGAGGGTGATGGGGATTCCAGGACTTACCTTGTACCACCTGAAGAGCCATTTACAGGCATTTCCTCTTTTTTTGTAATGATTGTGTGTTCCTCCTCTGCTTTCAATAAATCTGGAAATCATGAATTCTAAGCTTGTTTGTGTTTGTGGTTACAGAAATTGAGACTTGGGAAAAGCCCTCAACCAGAAACCTCATATGATGATAAACAAGAAGGTGACTTTCCTGAATCTGTGATTCAAACTTCAAAAAATGAAAGCTTGATGGCTGTGTCATAATACCCTTTATGGTGCAGATTATAGAGAAGACCAAAGCAGTGATGGTCATTGCAGCAGGGAAACCACTGTGGGGACCAAGAATCAGATGACGGAGTAATAGTTATAAATTGATTTGCTCTTTGTAGGCTGTATAAATTTAATTAATGGAGATGATGTTTCATAGAGGTTTTCTCTGATCAAATTCTATTTTTATCAGAACCCAGCAGATTGCTCAAGCTCTCCAACTACAAATGGAAGTGCAGAGGAAGCTTTATGAACAAATTGAGGTAGTAAAGACAAACAATAAACTTATCCCACACATGATTTCCAGTTGATCAACCAGCACATGTTGATCAATTATTGAAATTTTTAATTTCAGGTGCAGAGACATTTGCAGCTTCGGATCGAAGCTCAAGGGAAGTACTTACAATCAGTGCTATTAAAAGCTCAGGAAGCACTTGCAGGCTACAATCCTTCTGCTGCTGGTATAGAACATGCAAAAGCTGAGCTCTCTCAATTAGTCTCAATAATTAACAATCGCGGCCCAAGTTCGCCCATATCAGAACTGACAGAAACCGGAGTTTTGAGCTTGAAAGAAGGAAGAGAAAGGAAGCAAAGCAGAGGGACCATGTGTTCATTGGAGAGTTCCTTGACATCTTCTGAAAGCTCAGGGACAAAGGAGGAGGAAGAGGAGCCTCTCAAGTCTAACAGAACTTCAGTTGAACTGGAATTGATGACTGTTCACCCAGAAGATAATAAAGAATTGAATGGTGAATCAAAGAAGCAAGCTTGTGGGAGAAAAAGAAGTAGAACCACTGATTCTGATGGTTGCTGTGTAGAGCAACCAATCAGTAAAAGATGCAGCAACTGGTCCAGGAAACATGAGTCACCTGAATTGCTTGATTTGAACAGTCAGTATCACAGTGACACTGACTCAGACTCAGACCATAATAGACTTTGAATTACAGTTCAACTCACAGTTTTAGCTATTTAGAACCTTAAAACCAGATGGGTTCTAGTAATATATTCAAATATATGCAGCACCATTATTATCTTAAGTAAATCCTTTGTTTATAGACTACGTATATTATTATATTATATATCAGGTAAGAACATGTCAATGTATACCCCCTTCAAGAAAAAGTAATAATACACGTGGTGTGGCACCCCCTCTCGTTCTTCCTGGTTTCCTCCACTTGAACGTTTACTTTGCTATAATATATCAATCCTTTGACATCAGAATCATGTTTTATCTAATTATAAATTTTCTTTTTACCTGGATCTAATTATAAATTTAACAGTGCAGGTAAAATGAAAATTACCTGTTACCGCTTATCTCACTGCACCAACCTGCCAACTTTCTCATTATATGTATATATGATCCATTTGAAGTTTAAGGGTACCAGAATGAGTAAGTGACGTGACATCAAATCCACGATAGGATTCCGTTGTGAAGTAATCTTGCTTCTAATTGCCTTTTAACTTTTTACCCATATGTTAATTTGTACCAACAGATGGTTGGGCAGGGCATGGTTATTATATTATAGTAGTAATAATAACTACCTATATTCTATATGCTTCCAAAAGAGAATTTAAAGGTAGGAGAAAACATCATATCCACAACATCAGTGGTTGTCACCAACAAAGGAAGAATGGAATTATTAGTTTAAGGCATGCGCATTTTAATAATATTTGGTCCTATCTTACTTTAATCGATTACCGTCACTAGCCAAGAAAAAGCTCATAATTTTGCATAGCCCACATTGGTAAATAAAATCATACCCGTCACCCTCCATGCTCGCTAACCAATGCACTATCTTCTGCAGAATCAAACCAAACAAACATGGAGATTTCACAAGTTCATCAGGCACATAAGCTTCTGACAATTCTTCTAATCTCATTGGCAAACCTGGCTTTTCCTTTTCCATTTGAATTTCAACCAGGTATGATATTAACTCATGGTTATCCCTTAAAATTGTAACCTTTTTTTGTGTGTTTTTGTCTCAATTCATTATTATCCACTGACTAATTCATTCAGCAATCAGCATGCAAGTATTCTTAATATCCATTCACATATAAAGCGTGAAAAATTGCTTACAAATTTTAGGTAGCAGACAATGGCATATGACTTCAGATGTTAGAGAGGTTGCAGGAAAGTACTATGATTACATTGTTGTTGGGGGAGGCACTGCTGGTTGTCCATTAGCTGCAACTTTGTCTGAGAAATTCTCTGTGCTTCTGGTAGAGAGAGGCAGCTCACCATTTGAGAATCCCCTAGTGGTTGAAAAGAGATACTATGGTTTCCCATTACTGAACACAGACGAATACACATCAGTAGCACAAAGCTTCACATCCGAAGACGGAGTTAGCAATGTACGAGGAAGAGTACTTGGAGGATCATCAGCCATAAATGGTGGTATATACAGCAGAGCTAGTGAAGAATATGTTGGTAAAGCTGGTTGGGACAAGAAACAAGTGAAAGAAGCATATGAGTGGGTGGAATCTAAGGTTGTCTTTCCACCTATGTTCCTCTCTCCATGGCAGTCAGTGGCAGAGTTCAGCCTTCTTGAAGCAGGGATTCTACCATATAATGGGTATAGTTTGGAACACATAAAAGGAACCAAGATTTCTGGCAGTGTGTTTGATGGATTTGGAAGAAGACACACCTCTGCTGACCTTCTACAGGCTGCAAACCCGAAGACCCTCACAGTTCTTCTAAATGCAACAGTCAAAAGCATAATCTTTAGTCACAATGGTAAGAAAGAAAAAACATAGCTGGTGGAAACAAGTTGTTGACATCAGTACATCACACCTGCTCCACCCCATTTAAAGTTGACCTCACAATTTTTGTCCCAAAAGAAAGTTTCCAAATTTTGTGAACAGCACTATTTACAATTATTTCATAACATATTACTACCACATTTTTATGGGCATTTTGGTCATGACTTAATTAACAGTGGAATTACTCAATAAGTTCAGCCCCAGGAACCTTCAACTTGAGCTTCTAACCATCGAGATGTTGCAGGTAAAAAGAATGAAACCCGAGCTCGTGGCATAAAGTTCATGCAGAGTCATGGCAGCCCAGAAGAAACCCATGAAGCCTACATAAACAAATCTAAGAACTCAAGTTCATGGGGTGATGTAATATTAGCAGCTGGGGCATTGGGCAGTCCTCAACTTCTGCTTCTGAGTGGGATCGGACCATCTCAGCAACTAAGAAAGTTCAACATCCCACCAGTGCTTGACGTACCAGGGGTAGGACAGGGAATACAGGACAACCCATGCATAGCAATATTGGTAGATACTAAGCCAGGGAAGTGGCTGCCGGATCCACCACTTGTAGCCGGCATAGCTGATGGCATGAAAGTCATAGTTGAAACCACAATACAGCCGCTAACTGCTAATTCAACAAGAGTCAATGTTGCTGCCAAAATAGCTTCCCCCTACTCAAGAGGGAAGCTTGAACTGAAGAGCAAAGACCCTAGACAGAACCCTGCAGTGAAATTCAACTATCTAGCAAGTGAAAAGGATGTGGAAGAGTGTGTGAAGATGACAAAGCTGCTCTATAGAATCGCAAGGTCCAAGTCTATTGCAGTTTTCTTTGGCACGGGAAGCCAGAAGAAAGTGACATCTTCCACAGAATATGATCTAAGAAAACTCTGCAGGAAAAATGTAAGAACTTTCTATCACTATCATGGGGGTTGCAGGGTTGGATCAGTGGTTGACAGACACTACAGGGTTTATGGTGTGGAGGGACTAAGAATCATAGACGGCTCAACATTCTCAGAGTCACCAGGCACAAACCCAATGGCAACCCTGCTCATGCTAGGTAGATATCAAGGAAATCTGATTCTCAAAGAAGGAGAATCAGTTTCTGATCTGAAATCAAAATAAAAATGTTTCTTTCTCAATTCTGTTACGTTAAAGCAGATTCAGTATCATCATAATTCAGCACTTAGAATCCCAATCGAATAGAGTGGACTTCGTGAATTTCTCAACAATGTTTGAGATGAACCTTTATAATCCTCTATGTGACCTACTAACAACATTAATATTAATAATATATCAAAACAGAAATCAAAAGAATCCGGAGAATAGGAAATTTCATTATTTTATTTCAAATTTGTGCACTTGTGATCTCTACAACTCGTTACAAAATCACTACCCTAATTATCTACCGCCTCAGCATCACCTCTAGGCCTTGATCAAGAATCATTGGAATCATCTGAAGGAGCTTGATTTGAGTTTTCACTTCTTCTTCCTTCACCATTGAAAGAGAAACTAACCCAAACTTCTCTCCCAATCCTTCTCCTCCTCTCTTCCCCGTCTTCTTCATCTCTCTTCTTTCCAGTTTCTTCATCAATAGGCATTTCATACCTGCAAACTGGACAAGACCCATGAATGCCCAACCACTTCTCTACACAATTGGGATGAAACTTATGCTTACAAGGCATCTCTTTCACTTCCCCACCAGCTTCCCACTCCTCCAAGCAAATCACACACTCTCCCTCATCACCTTCCTCGATTTTAAAACTCGGCAAAGCATCTATGGATTCTTTGGAAGCTGGAGGCCGCCCACCCTTGCCACTACCCAAATCACGAAGCAGAGCCTCAAGGCTCGAAGCACCATCGATCACCACCATACCTTGTGTGAAGGGGTTGATCAAGATAATTCTCTCACGCTGGGGACTTTCTTCATTCTCATTTTCCTGACCTGAGTCTTCATCCTCTCTTCTGGAAGCAGCATTTGATAAGCCAAAGATAAAGGGGAGAAACAGAGTCAGGTCTCTATTTCTCACCATTCTTTCCAACACTGCAGAAATCTCTGACGCATCGGGTTCAGAAGCCATGAACAGAAACGAAATACAATTTTCTTCGCGAGAATTGAAGAGGGGAAATAGAAGAGCAAGACGGAATTAGAGAGAGAGCCTAAGAATTGAGGAATCTAACAATTGAGAAAGAATGAATGAATAGATGAATGAACGGTAGAGTGAGCTGGAGAATAATATATGGAGGAGAAGGTGTGCGCACACTAATTCAAGAAGGTTGTGGAAGTATCTGGAATTTCGTTTGGTGGGCACGGGATATTTCCGTGTATTGGGCCGACCCCGCCCTTCAAGGCCGACCCGGTCTTACAAAGAGTTAAGATCTAAAAGGGTTGGTTATTTTGAGTTAAAGCTGGATGGCCATCGAACCTATCAAGTCTATATATCATTTCAATACTTTATATCATTTCAATACTTTAGATCAGTGACAAAATAATCATATACTCCAATACTTGTGACATATTCAGATATTTTTAACAATTTTCTTTACAACCTACATTTAACATCCACTAAGCAGAGCCAACCGAAAACAGAGAAACCACAATAGCTTCAAGAAAACCAAAAAACAAATCCAAATCAAACCCATATGACATCCAAAAGTGAAAAAAGGAAAAAAAAATTGAGGGAGAAATAAAAAAAAAAAAATTGAAGTAGAAATTTTTTTTTTTTAATAAAAAAAAGGTCTAACCCGGTGACCCGTCCGGGTTACCCCGGGTTCATCGAGTCAGACGGGTTTACCCTAAACGGACTGGTTTAGCGAGCGACCAGGTTGGTTCCCGATGCTCAACCGCATGCCGGTCGGTCCGGTTTCACAAACCATGGTTATTTGAGGTTTGGAGTAAGAAAAACACATGTTTTTAGATTCTGGCTTGAGAGTATACTGATTTTCAAAAATTAAAATTATATTTCCTGTGTTTTTTGTAAAAAAATATAATTAGTAAAATATAACAATTAAAATTCTAATTTATCAAAAAAATGTTTTTTTTGTTGCTCATCCAGTATCCAGAGCTTCGTCCTGACTAATTCGAATCCGACCCGGGTCGCGCACCTATAAAATAAATGTTGTCAACATTAATGTTATAGCCGAGAAAACGGGTCAAGCCCATCGGGTCGGCCCTTTTAAGCCCTGGCCCTTTAAGGGCCAGGTTTGAAAATTAGAGGAGTGTAATGAAATAAGCTATGGAGAGCCGGCCCTGTAGGGCCTCGGGCTTGAAAGTGTTGGGATCCGTACACGCAGCGGAGTTAAAAAAATTTATGAATCCCTTCTAAGGATCGCTCAACCACGTTTAAATCAAGGTTATAAGAATGAGAATCATACCTACGGAAAACTGGTCCGCGTCTCGTTCTATTTGAACTTGTGGGCTACCTTCTCGATCAACCGTGTTCACCTCTATTTCACATTCAACTTGGGCGAGGTCTGGTAATTCGATGATATCTCTCAAACCAGAAATCGGATTGAGGTGAAACCAATTTTGTGTGAAACTAGACTTCCAATGCGTCATTTTGATATAGAATTCAAGCACAAAAGAGTTCAGATCAAGGCGCTATGAATTGTGGAAGTTGACAGTGAAATTCACGCCACTCAGCAGACCAAGCTTCGGTATTTTGGGTGTATCTCCCAATCTACACATCTAATTGCGCTGAAAATAGTTCCATTTGAAACCAGACTCAAAATTAGTTCCATCAAGCTTTGAACCAACCAAAACGGAGTTCGGACCAGGGAGATATGGCCTTCGAAAGTTGACACTCAAAATTCTGGAACTATTTCAGCATAGGCTAGTTTTCTCAATCACCAGGAGCTAACTCAGGGAATCCACTCCCTCTACCGGTATCCACACCGAATAGCCTTGAACACGAATGGCAGTGTGCTAGCGCCTTCAATATTCTCGCGTCTCTTCTTTTTCTCTCTAGGGTTTCTCGCGGCTTTTTCTAATTTCTCAATCACCAGGAGCCGACTCAGTGAATCCACTCCCTCTATCGGTATCCACACCGAATAGCCTTGAACACGGATGGCAGCGTGCTAGCACCTTCAGTATTCTCGCGTCTCTTGTTTTTCTCTCTAGGGTTTCTCGCAGCTTTTTCTAATTCATCTGTCTCCTTAATATGACTAGATCAATATCAATTTATAGGGTTTCTAAAACCCTAATAAGGCATATTAAAATATTCAAAATTAATCCAATCAATTTTGAAATTCGAATTTCAATTAAAATAATATATTAATTAAATCTATCAAATAGATCTAATCTAATATATTTATTTAATCCGAATTATAAGCCTACATATTTAATTTATCTTTATAAATGAAATATGAGATATGATATCTTTTTATTTAATTAAATATGAGATACTATATCTCAATTTAATTAAATATGAGATACTATATCTTTATTCAAAAATTAAATCGAGATACAATATCTCTATTTGTTTTAGATATTTAATTTATCAAATAAATTAATTACAAAACAAATATTATATAATAATATTATAATCTCTATTAAATAATAATATTATATTTAATTTCGAATTTAATAATATATATATATATATCCTAGATTAAATGCTTTATTCATTAAATCTTAGACATATCTAAGATTCAATGAATCTAGACACTTTTGCTCGTGTTGGGCTATTCTTGTATGTAACCCTACGTCTTGCGCACACGAGAGATTAGCGGTGGCCAATATTGTACAAAGCCCACAAGTCGCAAAGCGGCCTCTAGCAAGACATTGTGACTACCCAATTTATATGGGGATCGATGATACGATACAACCTATCGTACAACCATGTCACGTCCCTTTTGTCACGCGATAATTTGGTCAAGGATGAGGCATGGATAATGTCAACTTCCTGTTCTTGACCATTACTTTCTCGATTCTTGAGTAGTCTAATAAGTGAAATGGAAACTCCTTTTCATCGTAGTATGGTCATACATTTCTCAGACTCACTCATCAAGGGGCCCAGTATTATCTCTCTACAAATGAGAGAGACAAATTCCATCTTGACCATTCACATTCCTCCGCATGAGAACCACTGATCCCGATCCTAGCCTTTATCACCACCCGGTCAAAGGTGACTTTTGACTAGGTCAAAGACCAGTGACTCATCATGTAGGAATCCATGATGATCTTAGGTCAAAGGGCGTTGTGACGTGGTTATACATGAGAAAAGCTTATGACTTAATCCATGCGGCTTTCTCATAGTGGGTGGTCCAAAGACCTTGTACTCTTACAAGTGCCCATGACTTTGATTTGTATCTCCATACCTCATCAAAGTCATATCGGTCTTATTTCATCTTCGCTCCCACGTAGATGACCGACCAGAGACATTTAGGATAATCTATAAGATATATCCAGGGATATAGTTATCACTATAAACATGGAAATTAAATGATAACTAAATGGAGATGACTTGCCCCTAGGGCATAATTTCCAACAGAAAGAGCCGGCTCTGAAGGGTGACGATGAAGATGACGACAATAATAGTCATCGTACTAATGTCGCTTAGTGGCATACTTCTTATGTTTTATGTGAGTTATTTGTGAACATAGTTTGCTTTTGATTATAAATTAGTGAATATGTTTATTTGTTGGATGATTCTTGTTGTTTTGATATTAATGTTGACAACATTTATTTAATGAATTAGAACTTTAATTGTTGTAATTTACTAACTATATTTCTTTGAAAAAGAAAACGGAGGAAAAATAGTTAAGATTTGGAATAGTAACTTTTGAGCCCGGGAGGGCCGGTCCTGGCCCTGGTGCTCTCGGGCTGGGCTTTGAAAAACAGATGTTTTTCTTACCCCGAGCCCTAGAGGGCCGGCCCTAATTCCCAGCTCTAATTAATGTCTACACAACACGCTTAATGTAATAAACAATCGTAGTCACTAATTCATAATCAATAGTAAACTATTGTCCACAAGTAACCTACGCAAAGCATAATAAGCTTACAACTAAGCAACATGAGTACAATGGCTATTATTTTCATCTTCATCACCAATATCATCAATTTCAAACACATTTGATTGTACTTTACTTTAAGTAGTTGGCTCTGCTTAGTGGGTAAAAATATCAAGAATATATTCTCTCACATCATAAATACATCCATAATCTTTATTTGCAACAAATAATAAATGAAATCCTAAAAAAAAAAAAAATCAAAGTATCGTTATTATATATTTATAATTAAATGGATAAATAATTCTATAATAAATCCAAATACACATAAATTAGTAAATTAAATGGTTTGGTCAAGTTCATGAAACAAAACAAAAAATTTAAATGGTCTAACAGGCCAGCCTATGGCTCGTAAGGCTATCCCTTTTAAGCCCTCAGCCCTGCCTTTATGATTGGATTTTTGTCTCTTTAGCCTTGGGGTCCACACTAAAAAATAAACCAAGGATTGAGTATAGGCAAACCTAGGATCGTTCTCTCTCTCGAGGAGCCTTTTATTGAATCCTAAGTGATCTAAATGCCATGCAAATGCAATTAAAACAAGGGGAAAATAGGTTTTTGCTTTTCAAATTAATTAACTAAAATAAGCATGCAAATAAATAAAATGCTAAACTAATATTTTTGGTATTTTTAATAAAATGGAATGGAGTATGAAAATGAGTATGGATGCTCTTGGAAATGGAATAGTGACTATCCTAGTTCAATTAAATGTGGGAGTAAATTTTCACTAAGTCTAGATGAAGAGCCCCAAGATACCACTTGGGTCCAATATTCCCAATTAATAATAGCTCCTACTACCGTAGCTAACTACTACCTCATGAGATATTGTTAAAAACCACTTAGTGTGTGATTAGGATTAAATTAATGTAGTTTGCTCCCTCTTGACAAGAATGCGATACCACGCCACTCAATTAATCCAATTAAATCATGTTATCTAACAATACCACGTAGAAAGCACAATTTCACTGAATCAATAGGGAAAATACAAATTTATAAATTCAACAAACCACAAAATTCAATCCAATCACATAGTTTCAATCCACAAAGTTTTCCAAACGGATAAACTAAGTCTCAAAAATACAAGACAATATTCCTAAAACTAGGAAATTAAAATGTGGTAAAAGAAAATAAATTGAATAAAATACTCTCCTTGAAGCTTTGGAACTCCGGTCAATTAATCCATCTCCAAGAACCAAGAGATTCAGCCACACATAGATTTAATTATAACCAGCCTCAAGAGCACAAGCACCATCTCTGATTGAAGAGAAAGAAAAATGGGAATCTGGAATGGCAGGTGAATGGAGACGATGGAAGAAGGAGTTTGAAGGAGGTCCAACGGTGATGGGTGGTGTCCGAATATGGCGTCCAAGTCGTTGGCCTCTGATTTGCTGGTTCAGTTCGATGGGAGTGAGAAGAAGATGGGTGGTGGTCGGCGTTGCTGTGGTTGACGGTGAAGAAGATGATGGTGGAGTGGAGATCTCCTCTTCTCTGGTTTTTTCTTCTTCACGGCACTGGTTCTGTTTTTCCGATGACTGAATGAAGAAGATGATGGTGGTGTTTAGGGTGGAGGGAGGAAGAAAAGCTCGCCGGCGGACTTGGTGGTGGATGATTGCCGCCGGCGAGATGAACGGAGAAAGGGAAGGAAGAGATGAAGTCGATTATGCGATGATGATGTTTTTCTTTCAGCTCTGCGTGTTTTCTGTGTGCGGCGCTCTCTTTTTTTATTCATTCATTAAATGTGTCGGCCCCAATTCCTCCCCTCAGCTGCTGTTTCTGACCTAAATCAAAATGTTGCAGTTTTCGTGTTTGGGCCCTATCTGACACAATCTTCGATTTTGGGCCCTTTCTGACAGTGATGTGTGAGCCCTCGCTGTCAATATCTCTGATTTTGGGCCCTTTTCGGACAAAGATTTAGGACCTTCTCTGACATTAATTCTGGTCCTCAAATATCCCATTTTCTTCTTAAACACCTACAATGCAAGATTAAACACAATGTAGTATCAAAAGTCCAATGAATCAATTGTATGAATAATTATCAAATTATGACCATTTTACCCCTAATTTCACTTCATTCAATACACATGTCCTTAACTCAAATTAGTGCTTAATCATGCAATAATGTCCCAGAAAATGCATTAAAAATCTCAATTAAATTATGAAAAAGCATGATAAAATATGGTACGATCACCGGCCTTGCAGGATCTCCCGCTTTTGTCATAGGACGAAGATCAGCTATAGGTTGATGCATCATTACCCTGACGATATAACATAATAAAAGGTTGCTCTATCTTGTACGATAAGACGAGAGATAAAGAATAACAAAAAAAAAACAAAGATTGAACAACCGTACAGGCATCTCTTGCGTATTGCATAAGGCTCTACTATGGAATTGGTTTTTACCTTCCATCAAAGAAGAAAGAGAAAAATGGAGTTGGTCTATCAGACCTAGATTGGTAAATGATCCAATAACCACCCTTATGTTTTTTTTAGTAGTTAAAAAATACTATATACTATGATGTTTCTGTTGCTTTATTATTTGGTCTGTTATTCAGCAATCCCAAAGTTTCGATTTCATTAATATATATATATATATATATATATATATATAATCAAGATAGATCATTTCGCATACTCTTATTTCCATTTAGTCTAATCCTTACCATCTCCCGATTGTCTCGTAAAACAATCGAAAGACAGACGAATAAATTCTTTCACTAGAGGTTGCCAAAAAGATTTTTTTTTCTTTTTAATTCAATTTAAATAAAAAAATATTATTAATTTTTTTAAAGTTAAAGAATATTAATTTATAAATATTTAAAATCTTTTAATAATATCTAATATATTAATAAATATTTCTATTTCATTTTTCAATTTATTATAATATTTAATTAATATTTTTTTCTTTAATAAGAATAAGAATATAATATAATATTATTTATTATTTATTTTATTTATTTTTTTAATATATTTCTATTTTATTAATTTATATTAATATAGAATATATATTTCTATTAATTTATATATTAGTATTAGAGTATTCTAATTTATAATGTTTTATTTTATTATAGAATTTCTTATATATAATATAGAATTATAAATATATAATTAGAATATGAATTTCATATTTTAAATTTCTTTCTTTTTTTGTCTTGTTTTATTTGAATTTAATAAATTATAAATTGAATTCTAAACAAAAAAAAAAAAGAAATAATAATAAAAAAGAAAGAAAGCCAATTAGCTATTCAATATAACTAATATTGAATAAATGTCGGAGTGCTCATATACTTTCAGGAGTCTGTATACATAGTTTTTTTCGACCTTCCCCAACTAAAAATGGAATTTGACCCCTATCCGATATATCTATCCCTATCCAATCTAATTCAAGACCCAGTCAGTAGACAGACACTACATTAGTAGTGGAAGGACTATCATATCAATATTTACCGATTCCTTTTCACTACTAGAATCTTTCTTGAATTCTTGAATCCGAGACGTGAGGATTTATAGAATTTTAAAGAATAAAACCTACAGATGCTTAGAATTTAGAATCAAGGAAGTCTCAAGAGTCCCTTTCCCCTGCTTGCTTCAGCTGGAAAAAAATTGTCAAGTTTTATATCAACAAAACGAAATAAGCTAATTTGTCGATCAGGTGACACCCAGATTTGAACTGGGGAAAAAGGATTTGTAGTTCCCTGCCTTACCACTCGGCCATGCCACCAAAATGATACATAAAATAGATGAGAATACCCCAAAAAAAACTAAAAAAGAGGGTTCCAATTTACAAACCAAACCCTTAAAGGGTCAAGGCTTAAACCGGTGGGCCTGACAGTCTTGGTTTGATTTCCTGGCTCAAATACGAAGAGATGGGGGAAGAGAGAGAATATTTGAAAGATTATCTAAATTTCTGGAGCGGCTAGCATCCACTTCCCTTAACATCCACTGTCATTCTCTTCTTTGGAACTATGCCGTTTTGGCACAAAATTGTGAAGGCTGATACTTTTTTTTTTCCACATATTTCAAGACACTTAAAAGATACTTCAGGATAGTGACTGTTACTAAAAAAATACTTCATAATCTTGAAAAATTATTTTAAGATCCTAAAAAATATTTCAGGGTACTGACTGGTACTTAAAAGATACTTTTAGGATACTGACTGATATAGAAAAAAATACTTCATGATCTAAAAAATTTACTTCATGATATTGAAAAATCATGTTAGGATTTTGAAAAAATATTTCAGAGTAGTGACTGGTATTAAAAGGATATAGATTAATACTAAAAAAATATTTCAGGGTACTGGCTGGTACTAAAAAGTACTTTAAGGATACTGACGGGTACAAAAATACTTCATGATCTTAAAAAAAATATTTTAGGATCTTGAAAAAATATTTTGCGCTATTATTGATCAGATCTTGAAAAGATACTGAAAAAAATGTTTCATGATATTGAAAAATTATTTGAGGGTACTAACTGATACTTTTTTTTCACATATTTCAAGACACTGATGGGTACTAAAAAGATATTTCAAGATAGTGACCATTACTGAAAAAATACTTCATGATCTTGAAAAATTATTTTATGAACTTGAAAAATATTTCAGGGTACTATCGATACTAAAAAGATACTTTGAGGATACTGACTAATACAGAAAAAATATTTCATGATCTTTAAAAATTACTTCATGATATTGAAAAATTATTTTAGGATTTTGAAAAAATATTTCAGAGTAATGACTGGTACTAAAAGGATAAAGACTGATACTGAAAAAAAATATTTCAAGATCTTGTGGTACTAAAAAGTACTTTGAGGATACTAACTGGTATAAAAAAAATACTTCATGATCTTAAAAAAATATTTTAGGATCTTGAAAAAATATTTCAGGCTATTGACTGGTATTAAAAAGATATTAACTGATACTGAAAAATAGTTCATGATATTAAAAAATTATTTCAGGGTACTAACTGGTACTAAAAATATACTTCACGATATTTTTTTAAGATCCTAAAATAATTTTTCTAGATCATGAAGTATTTTTTCTGTACCAATCAGTATCCGAAAGTATCCTTTTAAGACTTGGTCACAAGACTCGAAATATTTTTTAATCCTAAAATAATTTTTTAAGATCATGAAGTATTTTTTCGGTAACAATCACTATCATAAAATATTTTTTTAATATCCGTCAGTACCCTAAAATATTTATAAAAAAAAAAGTATTAGCCTTCACAATTTTGTGCCAAAACGGCATAGTTTCGAAGAAGAGGATAAAAATGGATATTAAGAGAAGTGGATACTAGCCTCTCCCCTAAATTTCACGGTGCTTTTCAATGACAAGAAGGTATTTAAGGAGGCGAACACCTACGGTAGGGTACATGGGATTAAATTGTCATGGACGAATAACGCATTAACATCTGTACTTGGCCACAAAAATTATCATAAGAAGATGTCAGCTATTTTATATTTATTTCTTAGTATAAACAATCAAAATGATTTTCATTAAAAAAAAAATGGAGGTCAATCAATAGGGGTGTTCCTGAATAATCTAGAATTTTTTTTTTTAAAAAAAAAAACGAAAGGAGATATTTCTTTAGGAATTTATGGTTTAATCTAGAAGATAACGTCCATATATAGTTATGATAGTAGTCAAAGACAAATTACAACGTCAATGTTTGAACGAAAAAAAGACAAATTACATCGCATTAAATTAAATTAAGAAAAGATGGGTGTGTGGAGGTGGTAGAGACTTCTTCCGAAAGGGACTAACCTTGGTCTCGATGGGATTAATCTGGGGCCGTTGATGTGTTTGAAAGATGGCCTGTCCTGGGACACCGGATACACTACGCAAAAAAAACAAAAAAAAAAAACAAAAATTAAGAAAAGATGGGAAGTTGTCCTCAAACAGCACACGGTAAATGTGTAAAATACTCTTGAACTTTTATGTAAAACATTTTTTGAAAGTGTAAAAGTAGAATGTCAAAACGCCATTTTCACTTTAAGTTTTAAGCGCCAAAAAAGCCTACAAGCGCCAAAAAGTTCTCGATATTAAATTAAACAAGACGGAAAAAAAAATTAGATAACCCTAATGGTTAGGGCCAACCCGCGGGCCAAAAATTATTTTAGACCAACTAAAGCAAATAGATAAGATTGCAATACTATCTATAACCTAAAATTTGTTATCCATTCCATACGAGTGCCCTCAACCCCATTGAACTGAATAGAATGGACAACTGAGATCATAGATAAGATCAAACTGAAATTTCTCAGACTATATGGAATCCAAAAACCACGCAATGACATAGAACGTTGGGTTAACATTCTATTTCTGCAACATCCAACTCCCCTTCTAATCTGTAATCCTTTGAACATGGGCGCCCATCATGATAAATTTCACAGATGCAATTTGGGTTAGAATCAAAGCTAATCAAAAAAAAGCTTGCGATTGCTGAAAGTCCAACAATTAATTTAGATTAAGCTTAAAAATCTGGAAGAAACCAATAAAGCATGATAGGAGAAAATACTAATTAAGTAGATGTTAGGCTAAAATTTAGAACACAGTAACACCATCAGGTAATTACACCATATGTTTTTATGCCAAACAAATACTTGTCTACTTCTCCTTGTGGGCTAGTAAAGTAGAAGGTATTTTACTAACATTTTTCAAGAAAACACTTGCAATATATAAGTATACGAAAAACAAGAAAAAGAAGATTGTAAGGCATTGATAATCAATGAAAACCAGATTCAATTAAGTGACCATTCATGTAACAAATGAAAGTTAATCTTATAGTGGTCAAGCATATACGTGAGCTAACAAGTATTTTGACCACATACATCAGGATAAAAATAAAGCAAATAAGCAAAAATGGCTCAAAATAAGCCAATAGCACCTTGCTACCCTGATTTGAGAGAACATCGTAATTTCATTCCCTTATATCCAACTAAAGCACTACTCCACCATTTTTGTTTGGCACATGAATTAAACTGTTACAGTTGAAACAACACGTGTATATCAGATAGCCTGGCTTCAAAAATTTTATCTCACCCTACCAAATTGAATGATCTTTTAAGAAAAAAGAATATCAAATTCCCCATGTTCACTTGATTCTTTGCAAAATCAATCATTTTTAAGCCCAAAATCAAACAGTTGGATGTTATGTGCCAAAATGAAAAATAAGGTAGCAAAATGCTCAATTTGATAAATAAGATGTTACAAATTCACCCAAAGATGACAGTGGCAAGCTGCAAATGATCTTGGAAGTTGGAAATCAACTTAAATGATAAATTGAATCCATTTTAGACTACCATCTCTTAAAGAAATAGATTTGTAGGTTAACTCTCTAACCGTAAGACTCAGTAGTACGCAGCCAATATTATATTTCTCACTTTCCCAAATAAACACTCCTTCCATTCAATTGTAATTTGATTGCGTCACAATTTGCAATGGCCAAGAATCAAAATCCAGTTGAGAAGTAATCGTAGAAAATCGAGATCATCTGTGCCAGTCTCTCATAAACAATCCAAAGGAAAACAACCACGTAAATTCGAACAGGCAAGAAAAATCGAAGATAAAAAAAAGGCGATTCATCGAACAGAGTTTAAAGAAAGAGTTGTCTCACCCAGAAGAAGGTCGGAAATTGAAGAGACTAAGATCGCAGAAGGAGGTTGATTGTTGCGGGGAGCTTACTGTGTCGGGAAAGAATAGTACGATCATCCAAATCGGAGTTCCAGTGAGATGGAGAGCATTTCGGAAAGACGCAGGGAAAGGAAGAAAGGGAGTCGCTCGTTTATTTTGGGCCCGCGGTTGAACCTATGTTAGCCCAACATAAGTGGGGGTTATTTTGGGTTAGGGCCAAAAATAACCCCATCATATGCGGGCTAAAAATATGGGGGTTAAAGGTGGGGTTTAACGGGCTGGTCCGTGGGGTCCAGCCCGTTTTGACAGCTCTATGTAAAAGTGCTTATGAATTTTCAAAATCAAAGCAAAAAATATCATCACCATTATATTGCCTCAACAACCTTTACATACAAAAGAAAAATACCAAAATACCCCACAACTGAAAAAACATCCTCATCACCATTTGATTTTTCATAGACAAATTATTGTTAGTGTCAATGGTTTCACTCAAAAGGGAGTGAGTTGGGTGATATTAAAATTTTTAAAACAATTTCAATTAAAAATTATCAAAAGATAAAAGTTGGAGAAATTTCACCCAAGTGTACATCAAAGTTTATACTGGTTCGGTCTTAACCTCTTGACCTACGTCCAGTCCTCAAAGCGGCTCTGAAATTTTCACTAAACTTCCAAGATTTGATAGGTTCTTGGTACTACAGTACAAAAGAGTTCCTCGACAGGACACTCACTCCCCCTTACATTTTGTAAGTTGACAACCTCACTCAAGATCTCATTACCTTGAGATTTTCTTTACAAGAGTATTGAATGTGGTTGGGAAATCTCTCTAATAGAGCTAATAAATAAACACTAAAGAATAATAAGGATATCAAAGAATAACAAATAACTTAATTTATATAATTTTTGTCGTTGACTTTGTTAATGCTCCGTGTTGAATGCTTTTGTATTTTTAAGTAGATCATTGTTAATGATCATTGTGAGCATTCAAATCTGTCCGTTAGAGAGTAAATATAGCCGTGTATGAAATTGAATGTTTCTGGTGGCTTTCTCTACTATGCATTTAATGCTTCTGACATATTTTTGCTTTCGTTGATTTTGAAATTAATCTAGAGTTTAATCACCTGAAACTTATACACAAATGATATTAGTAACATTTAGAAGTAGTATAAGTGATTATTGTGTTAACCAGGATGTTTATGATAGGTATCAAATTTATTGAGAAATCGATTTTTAAAGACGATAAATATTCACTCGAGTTGACTTGGGATCACTTGAGTGATACCTTGTCACTCGAGTTATTGCACTGACACTCAAGTGCCCAAATGATCTTTGTGTGATAGTCACTAGTAGTGAAGTGTTGCGATATTGATAATCACTCAATTTCTTGAACAATTACTCGAGTGATATTCAATTGTTTCAAAAAAGGTTTGATAGTACTGGGTGACTCTAGTGATTTTAGGGATCACTTGCAGGAGTTTGCAAGTGATCACGAATCACTCAAGTGATTCTCTTGATTTTATGGATCACATTACTTTCATTTCACCTACGAGTGCCTCGTTGTGACTTACACGTGAATATCACTCGAGTGATCACCATCTTGTTAGACTCGGCTATCACCCAAGAGGGGGGTGAATTGGGTGTCTGATAAAACTTTAGATAATTTTGAAAATCTTTTCGCAACTTATTGAAAGCAGTTTGAATGATGTAAATAGTTAATAAAGCAATAGTCAGTCATTCAAACATATATGCTGGAAATGTAAGAGTTTAGGGAAGAGAATATGCAAACCGAGATTTATACTGGTTCGGTCCAATCCTTGACCTACGTCCAGTCCCCAAGCTCCACTTGAGATTTTCAATCCACTATCTCCTTGTTTAACCAGACACAAGAGAAAAGCCTTTACAACCTCACAAGTTTAGTCGGGCACTTGTGTAGCCTTTACAATCTCTTACTGAGATACTCCCCCTTAGGATACAATTACACACTCTGTACTCAGGATAATCCTTTCACACTAGGACTCACTCCCCCTTACAAGTTGTAACTGTACACCCACACTCAAAGGTTCCACAACCTTGAGATTTGATCACTAAACATATAATCAAATAAGTGTTTAGACTCTCTCAAGAGTAGATGAATAATAATCACTGAAGTACATAATCGATCATCACACTCTCTATTGAAAACTATATAAACATTGTGAAACAGAGAGTATATGAGTTAATTGTTGGATTCATAATGTTGGTATTTCGACAATGCAAGCTCTTCTTCAACCTCTTCTATCTTGAATGCTTCTCCTTTTATAGTTAGTTACAATTTATGACCATTGAGCAATTCCTCCAGTTTAGAATATGTCTGTTGGAATAAATATAGCCGTTGAAGCTGACGTAATCATCTGCTTTTTGTAATATGATGTTAATCCTTCGTTTGATCATCTGAAACTTGCTAACAAACATGATTGATAGCATTGAGAAGTATAGCAAGTATAAATCAATTGATAACCATCATTTCTGAATTCTCAGAGACGTTGTGGAATTGTGCTCTGCTGTCTGACAAGCTGTGAGCTCGAGTCCTTCACATAATCATCTGAAACTTACACAAAAATGATATAAATAATGTTAAGAAGTAGTATAAGTCCTTTTGGTATTCATCTGGATGTTGTTGATGAGAAACAAGATTTCCGACGGTGATTTTCTGAAGCAGAGTAATATTGGCTCGAGTTAAGTCTATCACTGGCTCGAGTCAACTCATTGTGCAAGGTACAGAGTAGTTTTGAAAATACTAACTGACTCGAGGCAACAAATACCTTGACTCAAGTCTGGTCTTGGACTCGAGGCAATAGAAAACGAGGCTCGTGTTAGTTCTTCACATTTGTGCTTTATCAGGTTGCTTTGGCTCAAGTCTTCACTTACTGGCTCGAGTCAAAAAGTCTTCTCCATTCTTCAAATTCTTGGGTTGGTCATTGACTCGAGGTGACACTTCTGGCTCAAGGTAAAAACCTCTCTCAAAATGTCTAACTCTCTGCCTTCACTTAGACTCAGAGGTTGACAAAGCCTTGGCTCGAGGTAAGATCCCATCAAACTTGGTTGCTTCCAAAATTTGTGAAACACTTGTTGAGTCTACATTCATATGGAATTGGTTTCACTTCATTTGGTTGTGTATAATGTGAGTTATATCCATAAAATCGAGCCTATGCTAATATGATTCCAGAATTTTGAGTGTCAACTTTTGAAGGCCATATCTCCCTGGTCTGAACTCCGTTTTTGGCTAGTTTAACTCTTGATGGAACGCATTTTGAGTCTACTTTCAAATGGCATTGATTTCAGCTGAATTGGATTTCTAGATTGTGAGATACACTCAAAACATCGAAGGTTGGTCTGAAGTGTGACGTTGTTTTCAGTGTCAACTTCCACAATTCATAGCTCCTTGATATGAACTCCTTTGGGCTTGAATTTTATATCAAAATGACGAATTGGGAGTCTAGTTTCATATGCCACTGGTTTCACCTCAATACGATCTCTGGTTTGGGAGATATCATCGAATTACCAGATGTCGCCTGAGCTGAATGTGAAATAGAGTAGAACAGAGTTGCTGAAAGCATACTTGGCTCGAGTCAACTGAAACCTTGGCTCGTGTCAACTCATTCGAGAGAGCGAAAATGGCTGAAAATCACTATTGGCTCGAGTCACAGAAATGGCTAACTCGAGTTTTTACTCAGACTCGAGTCTGTGAGTTTCTTGGCTCGAGTCAAACTGTACCAGGTGCCCAAAACACTGTAGAAACCATTCTAACTCAAATCTAGATATCCTGGCTCGAGTTAATTCATCCCGAAGTTGATTTTGCTTATTTTAACTCTGATTTGAGCCATTCCAACTTCCATATCATCGTGGAGACTTCTAGAATCAATCTAAGAGCTTGTATAATCATTTTTTTTTCATTCCATTAAGCAAGTTCTTCTTTCTTTCTTCTTTTCTTGATCATTCTCCATAACTTAACTCTTTCTTTCTTCTCTTCTCTTGATCATTCTTCATAAACCAACTCTTTCTTTCTTCTCTTTTCTTGATCATTCTTCATAAACCAACTCTTTCTTTCTTCTCTTCTCTTCTCCCTTGATCATTTTCCACAATTCAATTCTTTATTTCTTCTCTTCTCTTGATCATTCCCAAAATCCTTTGATAGCTTCTTGCTTCCTTGATATTCTCTACAAGTTCTTCTTTATCTGTAACCTCGTATCTCCTTGATTAATCTCTATAATTCAACTTTGACTAATCTACATTAAATATATAGTAGTTAGTCAATGTAGAAGATAAATATAGTATACAAGATTTTTGCTCTTAATAATGGCATCTATATAAGACATCATCAAAACTAACCATATCCAACACATATCACGCGAGTGCCCCAAACTATCACTCAAGTGATATACTCCCACTTTCAAAACTTGCGAGTTAATTGCAAGTGCTTGCAAGTGATGTTTAATCACTCGAGTGACTTGCAAAAGTTTTGGAAGTAAAGATACAGCACTCGAGTGCATCCACTATCACTCAAGTGATCCTCTTTGATCACTTAAAGTGTAAAACAGTAACTCGAGTGGCTTGTTGATTCAAGTTTTCTTCAAATAGAGTTCTATCACTCGAGTACTTAGAAACTCACTCAAGTGACTTGAATCATCAATTCAACTTTCTATTATGCTTTTTGTATTTCAAAATATACTTATATATCAAGATTTGTTATCATAAAAAAAAACAATATAAGAGCTAACATTCTTCTTCTTTTTGATGATTACAAAACTTGGATTACATTGGAAATCTTTTGAAAAATTAAGTCAGATCAGGAAAAATATCATTCATCGCTCAAAGATTAAAATGCCAGATAATCATATATGCTCATTAAGATTCAAATTATCAAAGTACATATGTCAATAATACTAAGATAACATATACAAAAAGAAGAAACATATAAGATCCTAATAAGCTTCAGAACTTCCACTCTTCTCTCCCTTTTTTGTCATTAACAGAAAGGGTGAAAGGAGATGGAAAGGTGATATTAGAAGGTGGAGGAGGGTTGGTTCAGAGAGAAGCATATGGTGGAATAAGGTCATCATAGGAGGGAGGTGGAGTGTACAGAATCATGGCTGTCATGGGATAAATGGAATAGATATGGGATCAGGAGAGGAGGAATGAGAAGGAAAGTGTGGAATGAATGTAGGAGGGGAAGGAAAAATGGGCTCTAGCTCAATAATCTCAATCTCGTCAGCATCATAACTGAAGTCAGAGTGGTGTGAATGGCCAGGTGAGGAATGAGATCCTCACAAGGTGGGTCACCAACTGGGATAGAGTCAGAGATAAGTGTGGTAGAAGGAAGTTTAGTGGTAGTACCAAGGATAGTGGTGGTGGTGTCAGGGATAATGGTGGTGCAGAGGTGGTAGCAGTGGAGGTCTTAGGGAAGGGAATACCAAGATGAGTCCTCATAAGATCCTTTATTCTCTGAATGCGGACTATCTAAGCTACTTGAAGGTTAAATAATTGCTTCAAATTATAGTTCACACCCTCTACCAAAAGTATCACTTGGTAGTCCATTTGATTAATCAAGTGAGTATTGCACTTCTTGATTTCAATGATAGTGTTGGATATGATTAGTTTTGATGATGTCAAATATAAATGTCCAATATTAAGAGCAAAAAGTTTGCATAGTATATTTATCTCATTGACTAATTCCTATAATTATTGTAGATTCAAAAAATTAGAAGATATGAAGTTCATTTATGAAGAATGATCAAGAAGAAATAAATAAAGAAGTTATTGAATTGGAATGATCAAGAGAAGAGAAGAAAGAAGAAAAAAATTGCAAATGATTAGTCCAAGTTGATTTATGGAGAATGATATAGAGAAACGAGTTTGAAGAAAGAAGATCTTGCCAAATATAATGAGAATATCAATATGTAAGTTTCTATGATCAAATGAATATTGGAATGGCTCAATTCGGTGTTAAAATAAGCAAAAATAAGTTTCAAGATGAGCAAACTCGAGATTACTTCTTTGCTACAGTGATTTACTTCTCGGATATGAGCAAACTCAAGTGAAAAACTATTGAATCGAGTCATTGAGTTGAGTTGGACACTAAATGACTCGAGTTATCAGCTCTCTGTTCACCTCTATTTCACGTTCAGCATGTACGAGCTCTGGTTATTCAATGATATTTCCCAAATCGGAGATCTGATTGAGGTAAAACTAATTTTTTATGAAACTAGACTCTAAATTCATCATTTTGACATAAAATTCAAGCCCAATGGAGTTCAGATAAAGGAGCTATGAAGTGTAGAAGTTGGAACTTAAATTCATGCCACATAGCATACCTAGCTTCGATATTTTGGGTATATCTCCCAAACCACAAATCCAATTGAGTTGAAACAAGAGGAAAATGAAACTAGACTAAAAATTTGTTCAACCAAAATTCAAAACAACCAAAACAGAGTTTAGACCAGGGAGATAAGGCCTTCGAAAGTTGATAGTGGAAGTTCTGGAACCATTTCAGCATAGGCTTGGTTTTTTGGATATAGCTCACAACCAAATGAAGTGAAACCAATTCCATATGAATCTAAACTCAACAAGTGTTTCACAGAATTTGGAAGCAACCAAGTTTTGATGAGCTCTTACCTCGAGTCAAGGCTTGTTTGACTCGAGTGAAAGTCAGACAGAGAGCAAGACTTTTTTAGAAGAGTTTTTTTAACTCGAGCCAAGGAGTGAATAACTCGAGTCAACCTCAGGAAGAGAGCAAAGAAATTTGAGAAGAGTATTTAACTCGAGTCGAACCTGATGTAACTCAAGTCAAGTCGAGACAAAGAGCAATCTGGAGTAAAGTAACCACCTAACTCGAGTCAACAAATTGTATACTCGAGTTAGAGGCATTTTTCAAGTGTCCAGTTCAAATTCACTTTCGATCAAACCATCTTCTAAGAAGAAAAGACATCAAGACTCGAATCATTAAGTGGCACACTCGAGTCATCAACTCGAGTCAGTTTATGAAAACTCGAGTTAACTTCTCTACTTCAGAAAATCACCGTGTCCGAAATCTTGTTAACAACTTATAGAATATAAGAACTTCTGTTTTCAACATGAAATTTTCTAAAAACGTAATAATCTATTGTGTTTCAGCTACTAGGGTAAAAAGCTAATTACAAAACAAACTAGGCTCTACAAGTCGGCCCAAAACAGAAAAGAAATAATAAAAGGTCTTTTATTACAAAAATTGGGCTCAATAAAATATTCAAAAAAACGTGTCTAACTTCGAATCCAATTTTGACCATATTCTTGTCCGAATTAAACTTCCAAGTTTTCATAACATTTGTAGCTCTCTGAATCATATGAAATATGAGACAAGAATAAGGCTAATCAGATATCTGGTTCAAGAATTATGGTGAAAACAGTGAAGCATTGTAAATCTGGAATTTCATCATTGAAATGAATTAAATCTAGGGTTAAGGTGCAGATTTGCCAACGAACTATTACCCGAGAAGCGTCTGACAAAAAAAAATAATTGAAGGGACCAAAATTGTTGGAAATTATGCCCTAGGGGCAAGTCATTGTACTTTAAACGTTAATGTCATTTAAAGTATTCTCCATTTAGATATCATTTCATTTGCATGTTTATAGTGATAACTGTATCCTTGGATATATCTTATAGATTATCCTAAATGTCCCTGGTCGGTCATCTATGCAGGAGCAAAGATGAAATAAGACCAGTATGACTTTGATGATGTATGAAGATACGAATCAAAGTCATTGGCACTTGTAAGAGTACAAGGTGCTGGATCGACCCACTATGAGAAAGCTGCATGGATTTAGTCATAAGCTTATCTCATGTATAACCGCGTCACAACTCCTTTTGACCTGAGATCATCATGGATTCCTACATGAGAGTCATTGATCTTTGACCTAGTCAAAAGTCACCTTTGACCGGGTGATGATAAAGGCTTGGATCAAGATCAGTGATTTTCATGTAGAGGAATGTGAATGGTCAAGATGTAATTTGTCCCTCACAATTGTAGAGAGATAATACTGGGTCCCTTGATGAGTGAGTCTGAGAAATGTATGGCCATACTACGATGGAAAGAAGTTTCCATTTCAATTGTTCGACTACTCAAGAATCGAGAAAGTAATGGTCAAGAACAAGAGGTTGACATTATCCAAGCCTCATCCTTGACCAAATTATCGCGTGACAAAAGGGACGTGACATGGTTGTACGATATGTTGTATCGTATTATCGATCCCCATATGAATTGGGTAGTCACAATGTCTTGTTAGAGGCCGCTTGCGACTTGTGGGTTGGTACAGTATTGGCCCACTGCCAATCTCATGTGGGCCTACTGGGTTGCACATAAGAATAGCCCAACATGAGCAATTATGTCCAGATTCATTGAATCTTAGATATGTCTAAGATTTAATGAATGCAACGTTTAATCTAGGAAGGATATATATATATATATATATATATATATTAATTCAAAATTAAATATTAATAATATTATTATATAGATTATAATATTATTATATAATATTTGTTTTGTATTTAATTTATTTGATAAATTAAATAACTAAAACAAATAGAGATATAGTATCTCATATTTAATTTTCGAAGAAAGATATTGTATCTTAGATTTAATTTAAATTGAGATATAGTATCTCAGATTTTATTAAATAGATAGATATCATATCTTAGATTTAATTTATAAAGATAAATTAAATCACCAGGCTTTTAATTCGGATTAAATAAATACATTAGATTAGATTTGTTGGACAAATTTGATTAATATATTATTTTAATCTAAATTCGAATTCAAGATTAATTAAGATTAATTTTGAATATTTTAATACGGCTCATTAGGGTTTTCGAAACTCCTAGTCGTATTAGAAGGATGAACGAACTGAGAGAGCCGCAAAAGAAAACCCTAGAGGAGAGACGTGAGACGCAAAGTTTGAAGGCACTAGCACACTGCCATCCGTGTTGGAGTGCTGTTCGGTGTGGATACCGGTAGAGGGAGTGGATTCGAAGAGTCGGCTCCTGTTGATCGAGTAGGACGCACACGAGTTCAAATTGAACGAGACACTCACGAGTTTGAAAGGTACGGTTCCTAACAAACCCGATTTAAACATCGTTGATAGATCCTCCTATGAGATTCGTAAGTTTTTAAATGGATGAAATCCTTCCGCTGCGTATACGGATCCCAACAATTATAGCTTCTTGGAATTGTAGGGGGCAGGTAGTCAGACCTTCCCTTTAATTATTAAAGATAGTCAATAAATACTGCATTAATATTCTCTATCTTCTGGAGCCCCGTATTAGTGGAGATAGAGATGATAAAGTGTGTCAAAAACTTAGATTTAGTCATTGGATATGGGTGGAGTCTTTTGGTTTTTTTGGGGATATCTAGCTTCTATGGAATTGTGATGCTTTCGATATTACTTAGCTGGCTTCAACCACCCAAATGCTTCCTTGTTAAGTCAAAGATCAACAATGCAATATTCTGGGAAATTATTATCTTTGTGTAATGTGAGCTTCAAAATTATTACTAAGATCCTGGAGAATAGGTTTAAAGAGGTCATGACCCATCTCATTAGTCATGAGCAATGTAGTTTTATTGCAAACAGATCCAGATGTGATAATATCCTAATTGTATAGGAAATCATTCACTCCATGAGAATGTATGGTAGAAAGAAAGGATTTGTGGGCATCAAAATTTATATGGAGAAAGCTTTTGACATATTAGACTGGGGATTTATCATAAATACTCTCATATGTTTGAAGTTGGAGGATAATTTTATTGAGCTCATTATGGCCTATATTTCTACCACTTCTATGTCCATTCTCTGGAATGGTGATGAAAATCCAAATTTTATTCCTTCTAGTGGTGTAAGACAAGGAAACCCTCTAAGCCCGTATATTTTTGTTCTTTATATGGAACGTCTAGGACAGCTTATTAAAGCTGAATGTGAAGCCCGACGTTGGAAACCGTTCAAGTTCAAGAGAGACGGCCCTCATATCTCTTATCTGTTCTTTGTTGATGGTCTCATTCTTTTCACTGAAGCCTCCTGCAACCAAATGGAAGAAGTTCGCAAAGTGATGCAAAGCTTCTATGAGGTTTCAGGGAATCAAATCAACCTAGACAAATCCCAAATGTTTTGCTTAAAAAACGTTAATTTTAACCGAGCATTAGAACTGAGTCAGCTGCTCGGGATTGGAATTACTTCAGATCTCAGGAAATACCAAGGGTACCGACTATGTATAAGAGAGTAACAAAAGCCACGTATCACCCCATTATTCAAAGAGCTAAAAAAAGATGTCCATGTGGAAAAGAAAATTTTTGACTACTGTAGGATGCTCAATTTTTATTAAATCTATGTTATCATCTCTGCCCAGCTATTGTATGCAATCAACTCTTCTCTCAATTTCCACATAGTGAATTAGAGAAGATTTCCAGGAAGTTCCTTTGGTCTCAAGATGAACATGTGAAAAAATGCATCTCATAGCATGGGACAAAATTACTCAAGCAAAGAAGCAAAGGGGCTAGGCTTGAAGAATCTACAATGCCAAAATAAAGCTTTCATTATCAAACTCTGTTGAAGCCTCCCAACGAAAAAGATGCTCTTTAGGTTTTATCTTTGGTATAATATAATTGTGGTGATTTAAATGTGCCTAATGTATTTAGGAAATGACACTCCTCCTCTGTGTGGAAAGCCATTGTTGAAGTTTGGGATAAATTTCTCAACGGTGTTAGGAAAAAGGTTAACAACGGGGAGGGAACTAAGTTCTGGTCTGACCTTTGGCTTCCCCTTGATCGACCCATCGTAGCCTTTGTTCAAAATCCAACCTTAGTGAATGAAGATGAGACAGTGAGGGATCAAGTATTGTTGAATGGGTGATGGAACATTAATAGATGGCATAGAGTTTTACCTCCAGATATTATAAATATTATTACCAAAATGCGCCCCGCCCCTATATCTTCCCTGACTGTTTTACTTGGAGAGCAGCAAAAGATGGTTGCTTCTATGTTAAATCAGCTTATCAATATCTCTCTAACAGAGGAGGAGTAATAGTAAAAACTTATGGGCTCAGATGTAGAAATGACAGTTACCAGAGAAAGTTAAATTCTTCATGTGGCAAGTTGGTCATGAGAGACTCGTCACCAATTCCATCAGATCCAAAAGAGGTCTTGCAAATGAGTACGCATGTCCCTTCCATTGTAATAGTGAGGAAAGTGTGATTCACATAATAAAAGATTATGAGAGAGCTAGAAACTTGTGGAAACAAATTTTAGAGCCTAACTATTTTTCTCAATTTTTCATAGTTAATTAGCAAGTCTGGCTCAATTGGAACACCAATCATAAACTTAGAAAAGGAAGATTTCATAATTTCTCTTAGCCAAGAGTCTTCAGTCTGGGGTACGGATCCTTTGAACAACCAAATGCAACTTTATTTTTCAAGGGGAAAGCACGGATACCAGAGAGATGCTTCATATGTGTAGCTACCTTCTCATGGAAAGTACTACAAATCAAAATCAAAATCACCAGATTTTCCATCTAGACAAGATAGAGAAGAAGTCTTGGACTCCCCTCCTGCCAATGCGATCCGCAATAATGTGGATGGCTCAGTGAGTCACCAACATCAAGTGGCTTGTGGGGGTGTGATAAGGAACACTCAGAGTGAATGGTTAATGGGCTTCTATAAATCTCTTGGCCTTCATACTATTATTGAAGATGAACTTTACGTTATCATGATCGGATTAAAAATCAGTCAAGAGATGGATTGGCAAAGAATTGTTCTTTATTCTGATTCTCTTGATGTCGTCAATATTCTTATGAGACACTGCTATATAGATCATCCGTTGAGAGACATACTCCAAGAGAAATATCCTATGCAGGGAACGGGAGGTGGAACTACACCATACTCCTGTTGGAAATTATGCCCTAGGGGCAAGTCATTGTACTTTAAACGTTAATGTCATTTAAAGTATTCTCCATTTAGTTATCATTTCATTTGCATGTTTATAGTGATAACTGATCCTTGGATATATCTTATAGATTATCTTAAATGTCTCTGGTCAGTCATCTACGCAGGAGCAAAGATGAAATAACACCAGTATGACTTTGATGAGGTATAAAGATACGAATCAAAGTCATAGGCACTTGTAATAGTACAAGGTGCTGGACCAACCCACTATGAGAAAGCTGCATGGATTAAGTCATAAGCTTTTCTCATGTATAACCGTGTCACAACGTCCTTTGACCTGAGATCATCATGGATTCTTACATTATGAGTCGCTGCTCTTTGACTTAGTCAAAAGTCACCTTTGACCGGGTGATGATAAAGGCTTGGATCGGGATTAGGGGTTCTCATGCAGAGGAATGTGAATGGTCAAGATGAAATTTGTCCCTCACATTTGTAGAGAGATAATACTGGACCCCTCGATGAGTGAGTCTGAGAAATGTATGGCCATAGTAAGATGGAAAGGAGTTTCCATTTTAATTGTTAGACTACTCAAGAATCGAGAAAGTAATGGTCAAGAAAAGGAAGTTGACATTATCCATGCCTCATCCTTGACCAAATTATCGCGTGACAAAAAGGACGTGACATGGTTGTACGATAGGTTGTATCGTATTATCGATCCCCATATGAATTGGGTAGTCGCAATATCTTGCTAGAGGCCGCTTGCGACTTGTGGGCCGATACAGTATTGGCCCACTGCCAATCTCATGTAGGTCTGCAGGGTCGCACACAATAATAGCCCAACACGAGCAAAAGTGTCCAGATTCATTGAATCTTATATATGCCTAAGATTTAATGAATATTGTATTTAATCTAGGATGGATATATGTGTGTGTGTGTGTGTGTGTGTGTTTATTTATTAAATTCGAAAATAATAATGGTATTATTTATAGATAATAATATTATTATATATAGTATTTAATTTATTTGATAAATTAAATAACTATAATAAATTGAGATATTGTATCTCGATTTAATTTTCGAATAAAGATATAGTATCTTAGATTTAATTAAATTGAGATATAGTATCTCATATTTAATTAAATGAAAGATTATATATATATATATATCAGATTTAATTTATAAAGATAAATTAAATCTATAGGCTTATCGGATTAAATAAATATATTAGATTAGATCTATTTGATAGATTTAATTAATATATTATTTTAATTCAAATTCAAATTTCAAGATTAATTGGATTAATTTTGAATATTTTAATACGGCTTATTAGGGTTTTAGAAACTCTATAATATATATTGATCTAGTCGTATTAAGAAGACGGATGAATTAGAAAGCCGCGAGAAACCCTAGAGAGAAAAGAGAGAGACGCGAAAATACTGAAGGCGCTGGCACGCTGTCGTCGGTGTTGGAGGCTGTTTGTGTGGATACCAGTAGAGAGAGGGGATTCGCAGAGTCTGCTCCTATTGATCGAGTAGGTAGCCCACCAGATCAAATCAAACGTAGGACGCTCATGAATTGCATAGGTATTGTTTCTAATAAACCTTGATTTAAACGCCGTTGATGGATCCTCCGATGGGATTCGTAAGTTTTAATTCCGCTGCGTGTACGGATCCCAACAACTCCAGGAGAAAACATCTCATGTGTAGATTTTATGTCCAAGGAAGGTCATGGTGTTGCTTTTGATGCTGGGGTAGTTCTGGTTCCAACAATCCCCAGAGGATGTCTTGACATGGTTTTGAAAGAACAATGATCCTGCCACTACTAGTTTATTTTCTAGTTTGATATATTAAGGGCTAGATTTTCACATTCTAGTCCATGCCTTATCTGTTAGATATGATTAGTTTTGATGATGTCTTATATAGATGTCATTATTAAGGGCAAAAAGCTTGTATACTATATTTATCTCCTACATTGACTAACTATTATATATTTAATGTAGATTAGTCCAAGTTGAATTATAGAGATTAATCAAGAAGGAGATATGAGGTTATGGAAAGAAGAACTTGCAGAGAATATCAAGGAAGCAAGAAGTTATGAAAATATTTTGGGAATAATCAAGAAGAAGAGGAGATATTGAAGAAGGTAGAATTTGCAGAGAATGATGAGTCCAAAGAAGAAATAAAGAGTTGAATTATGAAGAATGATCAAGAGAAGAGAAGAAAGAAATAAGAACTTGCTCAATGGAATGAGAAAATCATTATACAAGTTCTTAGATTGATTCTAGAAGTCTTCACGATGATATGGAAGTTGGAATGGCTCAAATCAGAGTTAAAATAAGCAAAATCAAGCTTTTAGATGAACTAACTCGAGCCAGGATGTCTAAACTCGAGTTAGAACTTTTTCTACAGTGTTTTGGGCATTTGGTAGGAGTTGACTCGAGCCAAGAAACTCATAGACTCGAGTTTGGGCCTAAACTCGAGTCAGCCATCTTTGTGACTCGAGCCAATAGTGATTTCCAAGCCATTTTCGCTCTTTGGAACGAGTTGACTCGAGCCAGGCTTCAATTGACTCGAGTCAGGTGTGTTTTCAGCAACTTTGTTCACCTCTGTTTCACTTTCAGCTTGGGCGAGCTTTGGTAATTCGATTATATCTCCCAAACCAGAGCTCAGAATGAGGTAAAACCAGTGGCATATAAAACTAGACTCCCAATGCGTCATTTTGATATAAAATTCAAGCCCAAAAGAGTTCATATGAGAGAGCTATGAATTTCACAAGTTGGTACATCAATTATGAAGATGGAATATCACCTAGAGGGGGGTAAATAGGTGATCTCAAAAACTTTTCACAAACTGAAGGGAAACGCAAGTAAGACAAAGTGTGAGAAGAGAAAATGAACACAAAGCAATTTATACTGGTTCGGTCTAATACTTCGACCTACATCCAGTCCCCAAGCACACCTTGGGATTTCACTAACTCTCCAAATACGTATACAATTACACATTCTGTAACTTAGGATGATCCTTTCACTCAGACTCACTCCCCCTTACAAGTTGTAATAGTACACCTACACTTAAGGTTCCACAACCTTAAGATTTGACAACTAAACAGATAATTAAAAGTGTTTAAACTCCTCACTGAGTAGATATTGATGAACACAGAAGTACACAGAAAAATATCTGAAGATATTAGCTTAGTTAATGAAACAGTAAACTGTAATAAGTTTGAATTGAATGCACAGCGTTTCGGTAGTTGAGAATTCAAAACTTCAAGTATTTATAGATGAGTTCATTTATGTCTGTTAAGAAGCTAGAAGAAATATCCGTTGAGACTCTGTAATATGTCCGTTAGAGATGAAGCTCGGAAGTCTATATAATCGTGTCGTAATATTCTTTTATTCTTTTGTTCCTGCATTTATGACCGTTGGAAGTACAACAAAGAGAATGAAATAATCATGTTCAAAAACGTCTTTTGATGCCCAGAGGTATGTCTGTAGGTTGATGGTATCGAACAGGTAAGTGCATTAAATGCACTCTCTGACACCTCGACTGCATTATTCAAAATCCAGAGATATAATCTGTTCTAATCATCTGTAACTCACTAACAAACTTATTAAATCAAGTTAAGAATATTAATACAAGATGATATGGTGAATCCATAAATATATTCAGAGAGATTAGTATTTTAGATGATCATTTGCTAAAACAGAGATGACCTTGGCTCGAGTTAGTGCTCATACATGCTCGAGTCAACGTACTGAAAAAGACAGGGAAACCATTTGAAATTCACACTTGACTTGAGGCAGACGTTTTATTGGCTCGAGTCTAGCCTCAGACTTGAGGCACACAAATTCCAGGCTCGAGTTACTCGAAGGATATCACTCAGGAGCAATGAAGAACTTTGACTCGAGGTATATTAAGAGGCTCGAGTTAACCTCTAAACTCGAGGTAGAGAAACAGGCTCGAGTTAACCAATTTATGTTTACAGACTCATTGTTGATTTTTAATACTCTGACTCGAGTCTCCGAAAATCCTGGCTCGAGTCAGTTGAATCTCTTTGGAAAATATTTGAGGTACAAAACTTTGTGACTCGAGGCACTGGATAGCTAGGCTCGAGTTTACACCCAGACTCGAGGCAGTATTTTGATAGGCTCGAGAGTTCAAGACCTCTTGGCTTGAGGCTCTGAATAGCTAGGCTCGAGTCAAGACGCAGAATCGAGGCTATCCTTTGTCTGGCTCGAGTCACCATGCATTTCTGGCGACAGATGGTTCATTTTTGACTCGAGCCTGCAATATTGGCTTGAGCCAATGTGACAGCAAGAGCGTTTTTTGGTTAAAATGTGATTTTGACTATGTTAAAATTATTTTGTTTTCATTTCTTGATTATGCATCGTTTTTAAACCCTATTCATCATCAAAACACAAATATGAACTAACAAATTAACATCACACAACTGACCAACCTTCGATGTTTTGAGTGTATCTCACAAACTACAAATCCAATTGAGCTGAAATCGGTGGCATATGAAAGTATACTCAAATTTTTCGATATAAAACTGATAGAAAAAATACCATTGGTCAGTGTGAGTTTCTCGGAGGATCCCTTGTATCATGGTTTAGTAAGAAACAAACTACGGTAGCTGTATCCTCGACTGAAGCTGAATATATTGCTGCTTCGAGTTGTTGCGCTCAAGTCTTATGGCTAAAACAACAACTCTCTGACTTGGGAATTCATCTGAAGGAGATACCAATCCTTTGTGACAACACCATCACAATAAGCTTGGCAAAGAATCCGGTTCAACATACAAGAACCAAGCATATTGATGTGAGACATCATTTCATTCGCGACCATGTTCAATGAAAAGATGTCAAAGTAATGTTCATTCCCACGCATCTTCAAATGGCCGACATCTTCACCCATCCAAAGAGAATTGGGAATGGTAAATCCCAATGAACTGTAAGTAAATGTTAGATTGTTGAAATTGTTTATGTTTTGATGATTGAGCAACGACTAACTTTAGCATCGGAGAATCTAGCTAATGTTTTTGCAGGACTCTGTTATGGTGACGAAAAGTAGAGGTCAACAAAGAGCTCCATGCTCGAGCACAACTTCCCTTCTTGCTCGAGCAACAACGAAAGACTCTACTACAAGAGTTTTGATCTTACATAGAAGAACTCAAGGTTTCTGGACTGAGAAAACCTCAAGGTTTTCAGAGAAACCTCAAGGTTTCTTCATACAGAGACTTCTTAACATTTTCTGGAAAACGCAAAACTCGAGGTTACTGTTTAAACCTCGAGGTTTTGACTTATAGAGAGTCTCCTAAGTTTTGACTACTTGAAAACCTCCAGTTTTTGTCTAAAACCTCAAGGTTCTATTTTAACTTGAAAATTCCAGGTTTCACAAAATTGTGTGAAACCTCGAGGTTTGGTAAGAAACCTCAAGGTTTTGACCTACCAGAGAAAACTCAGGTTTTCGCCAGTTTTCAGAACCTCCAGGTTTGAGCTCAAATGTTGTTTCCTCAAAGTTTCGAAAATTATGAGAAACCTCAAGGTTTCTAGACAAACCTCGAGGTTTGTCCAAGCAGAGAGGATCTGTGTTTACCAAGTTTACAAAACCTCTAGTTTTACTCTCAAACCTCCAGGTTTCTGTTTTGGCGCAAAAACTCAGAATTTCCACATTTGAGCGAAACCTCGAGTTTTGGTGAGAAACCTCAAGGTTTCTGCCATCCAGAGAGCAAACAAATTTTCTGATTTTGAAAACCTCTAGGTTTACAGAAAACCTCCAGGTTTGCTCTTGGCGCGATTTTGCAAGGTTTCACATTCAAAGTGAAACCTTGAGGTTTCTGATAAAACCTCGAGGTTTTGGCAGACAGAGAGACTGACGCTTTTTGCTACTTTGAAAACCTCCAGTTTTGGAGAGTAACCTCCAGGTTTGATGTTTTGGACTTAAATCTCTTTCACTTGCTACAGTCCAAAACTCGAGGTTTGAAGAACAAACCTCGAGGTTTCATAGCGACTTGAATTTCAAATCGACGAATTTGCAATACCTTCTTGTTTGATCTTAATACTTCCTATGATTAATCTCTAATGTTCCTATATATGTTTAACCACTTTATTGGTGAGTTTCAGATAAATTAGAGAATGTTTATTGAAGGTTTAAAACAAAAGAAAAAGTGATGTAAGCACATTAAATGCAAATCCAGAAAGTTGCATACTTTTGGGTAATCCGTCTACACACGCTTACAAAGAATTAAAGAATGATTTCCACATCCAGCACCTGCTACTCCAACGGATAAATTTGCAGAGAGTCAACTTTGAACTTCTACACAGCTGGATTAAGTGAAGATTAGAGAGAGAAGAAGACCAACACAAAACCAGAACCTTGTCTAATGAAGGCAACGATTATAATCAAGATTCCAACGGCCATATATTGATCTCTACCTATAAAAGAAGACAGATTCAAGACAGAAAAAAAAAGACAACAGCCTACAACTTCAACATGCTAATACTCTGACCTTCACATCATTTACTCTCTGTTTTTCATGTTTAGATAAGCTTATCATAGAGAGTGAAGTGATTTGTATTGTTCTTCAGTGTTTATTCATTCACTTCTAAGAGAGAAGATTTATTGTAATCATTCATTCCATATTATCTGAGAGTTACTCAAGATTGGGTGATCTTGAGTGGGAAACCCATTGTATTGATTACAGCTTGTAAGGGGAGTAAGTTCTAGTGAGAGAATTACTTCGAGTACAGAGTGTGTAATCAAGTGGGTGCATTGATTACAGTTTGTAAGGGGGAGTAAATCCTAGTGAGAGGATTACTCCAAGTACAGAACGTGTAATCAAGTTGAAAGAAGATAGTGGATTGAAAATCTCAAGTGGAGCTTGAGGACTGGACGTAGGTCAAGGATTGGACCGAACCAGGATAAATCTCAGTTTGCATATTCTCTTCCCTTATCTCTTATGTTTCCAGCATATATATTTGAATGACTGATTATCACTTTATAAATTATTTTTGTCACTCAAACAACTTTCAGTAAGTTGCGAAAAGAATTTCAAAGTAACCAAAATTTAATCAAACACCCAATTCACCCCCCCTCTTGGGTGATAGCCAGGTCTTTCACATCCATGCTCGATCAAGACAAGAAGTCTGCTCGAGCACGACCCCTGCTTGAGCACGCAAAAGACTATGCTCGAGCAACATCGGACGAAGGTGTTTTAAAAAAGGGGGGGAAACATCGTTTCATTTTCATCCAAACGTTAAAACCCTAAACCCCATTTCCTCTCAAATTCTCTCTACCGTTACATCCATTTGCGAATCGTTACTACTGTTTCAACCGAAAAATCAATTCCATTCGGCGTAACCGTTATTAACACCGATTCAGTTTATTTAAATTCGCTCATTTTCCCTCGAATTTCACCTCCCCTCTCATCGTTCAACCACCCAAATCTTCAACCTTACTCTTCTCCACTCAATCGATGGCTGGTTCCGGCGACAAATCCCCTTCCAAACCACCTTCTGCGAAGAAGTCTCGCTATTATCGACCGAAGGTCCAAGTTTCTGAAAAACCCAAAGCCGTCGAGAAACCAAAAACCACCAAGCCTTCACAAAAAGGTGTGGTGATTCAGGAATCACCAAACCCAAAGACGCGATTCCAGACTGGCTCTCTTCCTACAGGTAAAGGGAAATGCACAAAGTCGCCATCTGCTCCGCATTCCGACGATTCTGAGAAAACATTTGACGAGGCTCGTTCTAAGGCACAAGCAGATTGTCCTCCAAATCCCAAAGCCTCCATTAGTCAGAAATCTCATGCCTCTGGAAGCAAAAAGTAGAAAGTCTCATTTTCACTGAAATCTCAAGCTTCCGGCAGTAAGAGAGAGCAAGTATCGACAAGTTGTCCCCCAAATGGTCAATTGCCTGAACCTTCACTGGGAATGATTACCGGTAACATTGCTGTTGACGATCATCTTCTATTTGGACGCTATTATGAGCAACGACCTTTTTGTCCAATAGTCTATGTTGATTTGGCACACTTCATGGAGAAATGCAACTTGGATTTAACGGACTGGCTTCTTCAGTTCATGTCTCTCCTCGGTATTAGCAAGCCATTCTCTCCCCAAGTCGTTCGTGTCTTCTACCACAACATGTATCTTCAAGAGAAGGTTCACAAAAGTGACGACGATGTCTTGGTTACCAAGGTTCGAGGTCAAGAGATCAAGCTTACCGCTCACGATCTCAATGTCATTCTTGGCATTGTTGATCCTCCAGAGGATCCTCCAAAACTATCTTCGGCAGAGTGTCACCAGATTCTTCTTCCTGATGTACCCTTGGAAGCCAACAAGAAAATCAATGTGACCCCTGCAATGATGAAGGATGAATACAGAGTGCTTTGGTACGTCTACAGTCGAAGTTTGGTACAAAAAGGCCAGAGTTTTACTCACTTCTTCCAAAAAGACTTTTAACGTTTTGCCTCCTTAGTTGCCAAAGAGCCACGGAATCTTGGCAAATGGATCTTAGATGAGATGCTATCTTTCATTTCTGAGGCCAAGGTAAAGCTTCGTGCCACCATACCTTTCCCTCCATTGGTTTCTCGCATATTGGAAGTTCACAACATATGGTATCTCTCGGACGACGACGCAGAGTATCCACCTCTTTTTGGAAAAGAGCATATGATATGTTTGAGGATTTCCTTTACTGTGGTATAATCTAAAAAGCAAAAAGGGAAAGCCCCTCTCAAATCATCTCAGCCATCTGCTTCCAAGCCTACTGCATCACAACCTCCTTATAGGGTGAATCTTCTACAGCTGGTCCTACTTCATCTGCCCCATCATTTTCTCAGGCGGCCATTCAGACTATCGTTGAGTCATCTATCCAGAAAGCCATGGTGCCCGTGTTACAATCTCTAGAGGTCTACAGGAAGTTGACATCTGAAATGATCAAGGCTATGTCTGGCGAGATGATCAATCTGAAGAAGCATCTAGATCTTAGCATTGATTCAGAGTTGTCTGAAATGAAGAAGGACCTGGAAACAAGATTCTCTGTGATATTTGATCAAAAACAAGAGATCAAGAAAGAGGTTCAGCTATTGGCTCAACAATACCAGGGATTTGATGCCACATTGAACATACTTGCATCAAGTTTTGGGCATGTTGGTGGCTCAGAGAAACCTCTTGGTTCTACTTCTGAGGTACCTCCATCCTCTGCTCCGCCATCATCTCCATCCCCTGTTGCAGCTCTCACTCCTATCCTAGCCACTTCTTCTGTCCCTGCCTCCACTCCTACCACAGTTGTTCTTCCTCCATCCACACTCACTCCCATTGATCCCTCCACCGTCAAATTACCTTCTTCCTCTTCATCTGACTTTCCAGATAGCTCTCCACCCTCTCCTTCTATTCAGGGTCCCATTTTCGCTGATGACAAAGGGGGAGAGTAGATTAGAGTTGGTGTTTTTGATTGTTTAGGGGTGTTTTGGTTGTTTTGTTTTATGTTGTTCATTTTGTTATTGTCTAGTACTTTTGTTGTAATGAAAAATTTGAGAAATGAGAATGAAAGAATTATTATCAGTGTTATCAATGTTTACTTGCTTATGAATGATGTTTATCAGTGTTCTCATTTTCTTTCACTCAATTCAAAAACTAATGAGTTCGTCTTATCTCAAATCATATGCTCTAGAATTGTCATCATCAAAAAGGGGGAGAATGTTGGTTCTCAGTGTTTTGATGATTACAAATTCAAAGTTTTTGTATTGAGTCATATGTGTTTAAATCATGGTTTGCTCGAGCATCACTATAACCTTCCCCGAGCATCATCGGGGTCTTTGGAAAAGAAGAAGTGATGCTTGATCAATCATGCTCGAGCAGCACATTGATCCTGCTCGAGCAACATCGAGACAAAAACGAAAGTTGCATGATTGAGCAATCATGCTCGAGCAAGAGAAATTCCTTGCTCGAGCAGCATCGAAGCAAAAGTAAAAGAATGATTGTCAATAAGTCATGCTCGAGCAGAGCAAATGGCTTGCTTGAGCACCATGCTCGAGCAGGAAGAAAACCATGCTCGAGCAGCATGTGTCCATTGCACTATTCTCGCCTTTGAACAACTTGTGCCTGAACATGAAAATCCATGCTCGAGCAAGGGCAAAAGCCTGATTGAGCAGCATCACTGAAGTGTCAAGTTCTCGCCTCTGCTTATGTCTTGCTCGAGCAAGCATGATGGCATTCTCGAGCCTCAGCGAATCAGATCACTCTTCAGCTACTTTTAAAGAAGCTTGCCCGAGCATTGTTAGTTCTCTATGTGTTTTGATGATAACTGAAAATTGTAAACACAAGTTAAAGTTTGTCTTTGTTAAGTTGAAAAACTTACTGTCAAAGGCAAACTCGGGTATTGGTCTCAATACTCGAGTATTGACTTGACAGAGAGTAGCTCAATTGTATTAAACAAAGCAAAACTCAAGTTTCCATTTGGAAACTCATGTATTGAACTTACAGAGAGCACTCCAAGTTTTTCACCCTGAGCCAAACTCGAGTATTGGTTTGAATACTCGAGTATGCATCATACAAAGACTATTTCAATGTTGGCTAAACTTTTCAAAACTCAAGTATCCGTTTGGATACTCAAGTATTGGTCTTATAGAGAGTCACCAAAGTTTTCAACTTGTGAAAACTCGAGTATGAGTCTGAATACTCGAGTATCTGACTGACAGAAAGTTTTCAAGTTTTATACATTGTTTGAAAACTCAAGTATCATTTTGAAACCTCAAGTATAGACTTGGCAGTGACTTCTCAAAGTTTTCAAAATCTCTGAAGACTCGAGTATTGATTTAGAAACTCGAGTATTGGGCTTACAGAGAGCTTTGCTCTTTTTCAATGATTTGGAAAACTCAAGTATTGAAATGGAAACTCAAGTATTGAGGTTTTGGACTTAAACTTATTTTCATATCAAAAGTCCAAAACTTGAGTATGGAATTGCAAACTCGAGTATTGTTCCTATTTCAAAGATATGGTCCAAAGCTCAAATCACGTTGTTCCTCTCTGGAAGAAGAATACTCGAGTATCATCGTGGATACTCAAGTATTGATATAAGTGCACAGTGACAAACTCGAGTATTGAAGAACATACTCGAGTATAAGTCGCAAAATTTGAATATCAAATCTGACGAATTTGTGAAATCTTCTTGTTTGATCTTTATACATCTCCTCTACATTCACTACTATTCTTAACTATGTTTATTCAGTTTGTTAGTGAGTTACAAATGGGTTAGAGGACATTAAATGAAGATTTGATCAAAAGCAAAAAGCAATGTCAGAACATTAAATGCAAATTCCAGAAACTTGCATCATTTTGTACCATCATTCTCTACACAATGCAAAGGGATTAATGTCTGCTTTCCCTAAGTAGTAGCTGCTCTTCCAACGAATATATTACAAGGAAAGTCAACACTAATCCTCTGGACAAAAGGAATTAACAGAAGAGTAGAGAGAGAAGACACCAAAGTGTTAGACCTGGCTATCACCCAAGAGGGGGGGTGAATTGGGTGTCCGATAAAACTTTAGATAATTTTGAAAATCTTTTCGCAACTTACTGAAATCAATTCGTATGACGAAATACTTTATAAAGCAATAGTCGATCATTCAAACATATATTCGGAAATATAAGAGTTTAGGGAAGAGAATATGCAAACTATGATTTATCCTGGTTCGGCCCAATCCTTGACCTACGTCCGGTCCCAGTGCTCCGCTTGAGATTTCCAATCCACTATCCTCTTGTTTAAGGGCACAAGAGAAGCCTATACAAACGCACAAGTTCACCCAGGCACTTGTGAAGCCGAATCTCTCACTGAGATACTCCTTTCAATCAGTTACACACTCTGTACTCGAAGTTATCCTCTCACTAGGATACACTCCCCCTTACAAGTTGTGAACTGATAACCCAATCTCCAAGTCCCACGACTTGAAATTCTTACAATGATTTAATACTCAGAAATGTTCTCTCTAAAAGAGTAAATGAATAAACACAGAAGTACAAAATAATCTCACTCTCTAAGATGAACTATACAAGCATTGAGAACAGAGAGCGTGTGAGCTAAATGTTGGATTCAGAATATCAGCATTTTGACAGTGCAAGCTCTTATCTCCAACTACTTCTATCTTGAATGCTTCTCCTTTTATAGTTAGTTGCAATTTATGACCGTTGAGCAATTCCTTCAGTTTTGAATATGACCGTTGGCATAAACAAATATAGCCGTTGAAGCTTCTGACGTAATCATCAGCTTTTTGTAATCTGATGTTAATCCTTCACATAATCATCTGAAACTGATTAAAGATGATTAGGAATAGTAATGAGTGATGATAAAGATTAATGAAATCACAAACAATGATTTTGAGATTTCGGACACGGTGATTTTCTGATGCAGATATGTTAACTCGAGTTATTCCATAAAACTCGAGTTGCGTAACTCGAGTTACCCTTCGTAACTCGAGTTATGTTTGAGCGCCAACGTTCTGATTGCTTTCTGTCTGAAGACTCGAGTTATCTTGCCCAACTCGAGTTACTCGTTCATCTGACAGTGGCTCACAGTGTTTGCTAGCATTGACATTGATCCTCAATCCGAGCTTTTGATCATCTGAAATTTGCTCACAAAGATTATTAATAATATTGAGAAGCTTAGCAAGTGGTAATCAATTTGATAACATTAACTTCAGAATTCTCGGAGACGTTGTGAATAGTGCTCGCTACTTTGTTGATTCGAGTTAAAATCTCTTCTCAATATTCATTCTTCTCTGTCTGCCTCTCGATTGATGTTGGCTCAAGTTTCCAGTCCTAACTTGTGTTATCCAAGCCTAGTTAACAACTCATTTCAAACTCATTGTATGTTGAGCGTTCTTGAACCATCTTGAACTGATAGTAACTTTCGAAGGCCATATCTCCATGGTATGAACTCCGTTTTAGTTGGTTCAAATCTTGATGGAAAGCCCTTTGAGTCTACTTTCATATGCCACCGATGTCAGCTCAATCCGATTTGTATTTTGTGAGATACACTCAAAACACCAAAGGTTGGTCAGCAGTGTGGCGTGAAATTAGGATCCAACTTGTAGAATTAATATCTCCCTCATCTGAACTCCTTTGGTCTTGGATTATATATCAAAATGACACATTGGGAGTCTAGTTTCATATGCCACTGATTTCACTTCAATCCGAGCTCTGGTTTGTGAGATATCATCCAAATACCAGACCTCGCCAGCTGAAACGCGAAACAGAGGTGAACGAGTTCTTTGATATACACCTTAACTCGAGTTTTTAGTGATAACTCGAGTTACACAACTCGAGTTACTTAGTATAACTCGAGTTATATCAGTCCAGAAACTCAGAAACGCTGTAACAGAGTGGTTAACTCGAGTTGCAACCTCATGACTCGAGTTATATCAGTCCAGAAGCTCCCTTTTACGTATTTTAACTCCAAATTGACCCATTCCAACTCCCATTTGATCATGGAGACTTCTAAAACCAATTTTGGAACTTGTATAACGATATTCTCATTCCTTTTATCAAGTTCTTCCATCTTGTATCTCCCATCTTGATCAATCTCCATAATTTAACTCTTTCTTTCTTCTTTGGACTTAACATTTCAATTTGAACTTAGCTTCTTAGTTTGAACTTAACATCCCAATTTGAAATTAACTTCTTGCTTCCTTGACATCCTCTGCAAGTTCTTTTTGCTGTGAACTCTTATCTTCTCCTTGATGAATCTCTATAACTCAACTCTTTCTTTCTTTTTTCTCTTGATCATTCTTCATAATTTAACTTGGCTTCATCATTCTCTCGCAAGTTCTACCTTCTTCAATATCTCTTCTTGAACTTGACATTTTCTCCAATTTCTTCTTTACGTAATCTCTTATCTCCTTCTTGATCTATAATTCAACTTGGACTAATCTACATTAAATACAGCAGTTAGTCAATGAGGAGATAACTATATTACTCAATCTTTTTGCTTTTAATAATGGCATCTATATAAGACATCATCAAAACTAATCATATCTAACACAAAGTGCCTCCAACAGCTAGTTTAATGCCTCAACGGTTATAATGGAGTTAGCAACGGTTATTTAATGCTCTCTTAGTATAAATAGAGATGCATTCAATTCTTCTCAACAACACACCTGCTGAAAACAAATTGTATTCAAGTTTTCCAACTACTCTTTCAGTTTTCACTTGTAAAGTATCTTCTGATACATTAAGCTTCAGTGTTTATCATTATCTACTCTTAAAGAGAGTTCATTGATTGTAAATAATTTATTGTGAGTATCTCAAGTCTGGGGACTTGGAGATTGGGATATTGATTGCAACTTGTAAGGGGGAGTAAGTTCTAGAGAGAGAATTACTCTTGAGTTACAGAGTGTGTAATCAATCGTGATAGTGAAATCCCAGAGTGTCTGGGGACTGGACGTAGGTCAAGAGATTGGACCGAACCAGTATATGTTTCTTTTGTCTTGCTATTCTTCCCTATACTCTGTCTAGCTCTGTTTTAGTGTTCAAAAATAGAGCAATCCAAAAAGATTTTCAAAATCTCCAATTCACCCCCTCTTGGTGATTAAGCTCCACTTTCAAGCATGATTTATTCATGCTCGAGCACCATGCTCGAGTAGATGAAAATCCTTGCTCGAGCATCAGCGACGTTGATATGTTTTTATCTGATTCAAGAAAAGCTTGCCCGAGCAAGCATGAACTGTTGCTCGAGCAAGACCCCTCTATTTTAAAATCTCCATCTGCGTAATTTATGTAATCACTGTGTTAATTTCATTGCTGCCTAATGTTACTCATTACTAATCCTAAATGCTTTTAACTAATTTGTTAATGAGTTTCAGATGATTTAATCATGGATTAAGCAACAGATTTACTTAAAGAAAATCTTGTCAAAAGAGCATTAAATGCAATTGCTAGAACCGGTGATAATCTCGGTTACCAATACTCTGATTGATATAAAGATTTCTCTTGCATTCTATCTGCATATTTAATGCTGTCTCGCAACGGGAAGAATCAAAAGGAATGAAGAAGAATGTCGGAACTACAAATCTACCTGGATTATTTGAACGGTGAAAATATTTTCCGATTCTTCACTATCTAACGGATACATTCGAGAGTCTCAACGGATAATCTTCAAGCTTCACAAATGATCATTTATGGTAACACCTATAAATAGTCGAGGCATTGAATTCGCCAACTACCGAAACGTGGTGCATTCAATTTGAACATTTTGCAATCTTCTTTTTCATTTACTTCTTTAATATCTTCGGATATTCATTGTTCTTCAGTGTTCATATTTTATCTACTCGTGAGGAGTTGTTTAAACACTTATTCCATTTTCGGTTTAAATCTTAAGGTTGTGGAACCTTAAGTGTGGGTGTACAATTGCAACTTGTAAGGGGGAGTGAGTCCTAGGGAATTAGGATCATCTAGAGTACAGAGTGTGTAATTGTAACCTCCTATGATTAGTGAAATACCCAAAGGATTTGGGGACTGGACGTAGGTCGAAGTGTTAGGCCGAACCAGTATAAATCGCCTTGTGTCAATTTCCCCTTTCTATCCCTGTCTTATTTACATTTGTGTGCAGTTAGCAAAAATTTATTGAGATCACCTATTCACCCCCCTCTAGATGATATTCCTAACCCTTCATTTTTGACTCGAGCCAACAAGTATCAACTCGAGTCAAACAACAGAGCTCAGTTCACAACGTCTTCGAATTCAGAAATGATTGTTATCAATTGATTCCTACTTGCTATACTTCTCAATGCTATTAATCATGTTTGTTAGCAAGCTTCAGATGATCAAACGAAGGATTAACATCATATTATCAAAAAGCAGATGATTACGTCAGAACCTTCAACGGTAATATTTTTCAACGGTCATATACGCTCACAACGGTCATATTCAAAGTTGAAGGAATTGCTCAACGGTCATAAATTGCAACTAACTATAAAAGGAGAAGCATTCAAGATAGAAGAGGTTGGAGACAAGAGCTTGCACTGTTGAAATGTCAAATTTCTGAATCCAACGTTTATCTCATACTCACTATGTTCTCAATGCTTATATAGTTCATTATAGAGAGTGAAATGATTTGTATTGTACTTCAGTGTTTATTTATTCACTTTTGAGATAGAGAAGATTCATTGTAATCATCTTATCATTTGAGAGTTACTCAAGATTGAGTGTTCTTGAGTGAGAAACATACTGTAACCTTACAGTGTGTAAGGGGGAGTATCTCAGTGAGAGATTCGGCTTCACAAGTGCCTGTGTAAACTTGTGGGATTGTAAAGGCTTCTCTTGTGCCTAGATTAAACAAGAGGATAGTGGATTGAAAATCTCAAGTTGAGCTTGGGGACTGGACGTAGGTCAATGATTGGGCCGAACCAGTATAAATTTCATTTTGCATATTCTCTTCCCTTATCTCTTATATTCCCAGCATATATGTTTGAATGAATGTTTATTGTTTTATAAATCATTACTCTCATACAAACTACTTTCAATAAGTTGCGAAAAGATTCTCAAAGTTCCAAAGTTTTTATCAAACACACAATTCACCCCCCTCCTCTTGGGTGATAGTCTGGTCTAACATTATCTTTTCAAGCTTTGGCTTGCCTGTATTACTTAAAATAAGGAATCGAGGTTTGTCAAAGTTAACGATATTGTCATTTTTGCTCTGTTTACTAAAGTTTGTAGGTATTTTTATGCCTGAAGTTAACGATAACTTTTAATAAAAGTTTACAAGTAAATTTACACTTTTATCCTTAATTATATTTCTAGAATAAATGCGGCATTTTTCTGGGCTAATTAGGAACCACGTTTCTATTAATAAACTCCAACAATACTGCTTAGTTGAACTCTCCTGATAGATTCGGCTCGGAGTCTGCAAAAGGAAGAAGAGATGAAATATAAAATAAAAGCTTCAAAAATGTATAAACGTCCGGCTTTGTGTTTGTCTGCCTGTGAAAGTTCCATTTCTTTGGCGGCGTAAACAAAGGCGTGTGTTTGACCATAAAAAATAAACAAAGGCGTGTGCATCGGCCAAATAAATAATTCAATAAATAACAAACAAGCAAGCAAACGCAACCTAGGATTTAAATAAGCCAGCATGACCAAAAAAAAAAAAAAAGGACAGCGTGGAAATTACACCAACGGTTTTGTACAGTATTGTGTATTTTAATTTAATAAATAAATACTAATTTATTGATAAATTTAAAGTTTATAAATTCAAAAATATAATTTAGTAGAAAATATCAAGTGTTTGTGTATATATATATTCATAATGAACTACTTCCTCCGGTCCTAATTATAGGAACACTTTTGTAGTGCAAATTGTACTATAAAAGTGTTCTTATAATTAAGACCGGAGGTAGTAATAATTTAAAAATGTATAAATTAGGCACTACTTTTTGAATAGCCTTATCCTTTCTATAAAGTCCTCTTTGAATTGGTATGATTAAATGCATTTTTACTCATTTTAACCTTAATAAATTTCATACATATATATTGTATTAATTAAAATGTTGACTCATTCTCATTATCCTCTCCCATCATTTTTCCTCATACACACCGTTATCAAACCCACGAATTAAGTTTTTAAGTGTATCATTTTTACATTTTTAACTTATAAAATCATGTTGAGTCGCTTTCAAACTCATGCTACTTGTAAACTCGGTTAAACTCGTGAATTCACATACTGAGTTTACCCCTTTTTATATTTCTAGCTTATACCCCTTTTTATATTTCTAACTTACAAAATCATGTTAACTTAGTCTTAAAATGTTGTACTATCTTTTTCAATTTGATCATATTCAATCACTTTATATATACATTTTATAGAAATTTCTTTGTTGAGTGTAATAAATTATAAATGTTGATGGATTTGATTTCAATTATTTGGATTTTAGAAATATTTAAATTAAATTAATATCATTTTTATATTTTAATTATTTAAATATACACTATTAATGCCAATTTATTGATAAAAGTAAACTTTTACGAGTTTATGATTCAAATTCATGATATGAGTTTATGTTTAATGAGTTTGACAACGTTGTTCGTACATTTTCTTTCATCTTTTTTCTCACTAGTACTCTCTCTTAGCCGTTCATAAATAAGGGCTTATTTGGGGGGAGGGGGAAAATAGTTCCTACATATTTATTACTTTTGACTATTTTTAATTGTGTTGTTAAACAACGCAATACAGTTAAAAGAACCTTATAGATAATATAAAGATGGAAGGAGGAAGAAAAGAAATAAAATTGAGTTATATGAATATATAAAAAGACTAGTTTGGGTGGTTTCTTTTTTGGGTTAAGGAGCAAATTTACCAATAAACTATTGGTCTAGGAGCACCCAACATAATAAACTCTTATCTGGACCTTAAATACCAACCAACTCTTTTAAAATGTTAATTGAGCACAATAGGGTTAAAGAGAAACTAACGTCCGTCATCTCCCTCCCTTTCCCATTCATTCCCTCTCTCATTCGTCTTCTTCATCCATCTTCTTCATTTTCTTCACCGGTGATCGATTGTACTTTCTTGGTCGAAAACACAGACTTCGAGAGTTTGTATCAGCAACTTTGGGAGCGATTGTGTTGGTTGGTTCTACTCGGTGATCGGCAAAAATGACGGTAGCGGCAGGGATCGGGTATGCTCTACTAGCGTTAGGCCCGTCTCTCTCCCTATTCGTCTCTGTAATTTCCAAAAAGCCGTTCTTGATCCTCACTGTTCTCTCCAGGTACACCCTTTCTGTTGATTTTTCTATCACGCTTTCCTTGTGCCTTTTCTTTCTTTTGATCTTCACACTATGCTAAACTTTGGCGTGAAAATTTTGAGACTAAATAGAAGTTAAATACTTAAAACAAATCTGGAGTTTAATGTTACAGTCCATGAGAGCTCACTATCATACTTCCCGTTTTTCTCCTCGTTTTCACCCGAAATTCACAAGTTACAAATTGATTTTCTTGTTACCGCATTTTTATTAACAATTTTCTGGGTCAGAAAGCCAAGCGTTTAAAGGGATATCTGAATTTCTATCCGGTGAACATGTTTTGAGCGTTTAAATTGCTTATATGATGTTTAAATTTCTGAAATAGCGTCAACCTGAAAATTTACGTTGTTTATCTTTTGGACCTCCGAATTTGATTAACAAGAAAAGAAAGATTATTCTGTTATAAGTTTTTATTTTCTTCACTATAATGATTTTAAATGAGCTTCTTTGGCGGGGATGAACCGCGAGACTTATTGTTTTATAATATCTCAAGAAGGTGTTTCCAGTGAAGAAAAGGAAGGAGATGATGAAGAAGACGAATGAGAGAGGGAATGAATGAGAGAGGGAGAGAGATGACGGCATTAGTTTCTCTTTAACCCTACTGTGCTCAATTAACATTTTAAAGAGTTGGTTGGTATTTAAGGTCTAGATAAGAGTTTATTGTGTTGGGTGCTCCTGGACTAATAGTTTATTGGTAAATTTGCTCCTTAACCCTTCTTTTTTTGATGAACACCCAGAGCTCATCGGATCTAGACTGTTCAGATTTAATATGATTATCAAGACTTGAATTGAAACAAAATTGAAAACTAGAGAAAAACAGATGATTCCCTCTGACATTTTAGGATAGAAGGAAATATTTAATCAGGCAAGAAAATAAATAAAAAATTGGATTATTTTTATTTTTTACGGTTAAGGTACTCCTAACCAGTGCCTTAAAGTTATTTGTGGTACAATTTTACCCCTAAACTAATTAAAATGATGTAATTTGATCCAAAGTTAACATATAAGTTAGTTTAATTGTTTAAGTCGCTGACTCAGCTCCAACTTGACCAAAAAAGCTGAGTTGCCACATAACACATAAGCATATGATGTGGCATGGAATTGCATCTAGAGAAACAAAAGTCACTACTACAAAAAGATGCTTTTAGACCACCACATTTAGACCAGATTATAGAGGATCGAGTCGACTGGTGGTAGTTTCATAAATATAAAGAACTATTTAGACCAAATTATAGAAGAGTAGGTCTAAAAAGTATGACTAGTGGCAATTTCGTAAATATTAAAACCTTTTAAGACCGGATTTATAGATGATTAGGTTTAAAAAGTATCAACGGTAGTAGATTCGTAAATATAAAGAACTTTTTAAGATCGGATTTATAGAGGATTATGTCTGAAAAGTATGACTGGTGGCAGTTTCATAAATATAAAGAACTTTTAAGACTGGTTGTTTGCTGGTGGCAGGTTCGTAAATATAAAGAACTTTTAAGACCAGTTGTTATAAACAACTGGTCTAAAAAGTTTTTAAAAATTTCTATGACTTTTAAGATCGGTTGTTTGTAACAACCGGTCTAAAAAGTTTAAAAAAGATGTCTATTACTTTTAAACTTGTTACAGATAGCCAATCTAAAAGATAAAACTTTTTAGACCTTTTATTTTTTATAATAGGTCTAACAAATGATTTTTTGCCGAAAATTGAATTTCGTGCCTAAGGACTATTTAGATTATTCTGTCTTGTGGTGCTTGAATTCTTTTGAAGCCATGGCAGAAGCAGATGAAGAAGAAAGGTTTATTGTGAAGTCGTAGCTCACAATTTTTTTCTCGATTGATTCCACTCCCTTTCCCCGTCTAATTTTCGTCGTCTTTTTTCCTTCGTGTCACAGATTACTTCTTCAGGTATTATCTCCCTCTGTGCCCCCAACCCTGATGCACATGCTTTTTTTACTCCGTTGCATGAGGCTTCGGTCCTCTTATATTTGATAACTAGTATTTTTGGAGTACTAGTTATTTTGAAGGAGACAACAAGAAATGAAACCCTCACCTGTTTCCAATGCTAAAGAAGGTATTATATTATATATAACCTGTTACGGTCCGGCATAATGGCCCAAAGGCCTGGGCGGCCCAACGCGGAATATATCAGGTAGTTTGTATATGCCTACAATCATGGAGAATCTATCGTATATATGATAGATAGATATGATAGATCGGGCAGTTGCGATGTCAATACATACCCTATAAATACGAGGGCATTAACCTAAGGTACACACATTCTAACTTTACCCTATTTACATTAAGTATCACTGTGCACAATCCCCACTGAACACATCCCCCATCCCCCCTTATTGGCGGATAGCCTATAGTGTGCAAGTGATCCCGACCCTTCCCGGATATCTCCTCCATAGATACTCCAGCAAGGTCATCCGATCCAAGATCAAACCACTAGCCCAACGGACTAGACATCTGGTCCCACACCAGAACATTGGCGCCGACCGTGGGGACCGTAAATTTTGATCCCCGTGACCACCGATGGCCAACACCAGAAGCTGCAGTCGGAATACTCACCCTGGACATCCGCAACAGGTTGAAGCTACGCAGAATAATCAGGATCCTCGGCCACCGGAGGAAGTACAGGAGGGGAACGCTTCAGATACGGCGTCCTCCCATCGTATAGTCCCTAAAACCCAAACAACCGAGATATCGGTTCGGAATTCTGACGTCATCCTCCTACAGAAAACGCAGGAGTCAATTCTGAGACGTGTGGAAAATAATGAGAAGCGCCATGACATCCAGCGTCAGGAAGATCTCAGGATATTACAGCAGATAATGGAGGATCGATTTAACAAGTTTGAGAAATTAGTCAAAAAAAGAGACCCGGAAGGATCGCTGGAGCAACCAGAAGAGACGCCCCCGGAGATAAATAGCCCGTCTCCTAGTAAACGGACGAGGACAAAGCATCGAGATACGAGTCAGACCCTTTTGGGAGCCGGTTCGCAACGAGTTCGGCTGTCGGCATCAGAGACAAAAAAGTTACGACTGGAAAGAATTGCACAAGCTGAAGACCGACATGGGGGGAGGATAGCCCGGCCTCGGGGATCTCCCGAGGAATACCGGATGAAGTATTTAACCGACTCTTTGCCGGGTCCGTTCTCCGAGGAAATTACTTCCGCACCTTACCCAAGACGGTTGGATCTCACACATCTCCCGAAGTACGATGGGAGTCAGGACCCACGGGTCCACCTCGATATCGGTTCGGAAACCCAAACGAACGAGATAGTCCCTAAAACCCAAACGACCGAGATATCAGTTTGGAATTCATACGTCATCCTCCTACAGAAAACGCAGGACTCAATTCTGAGACGCGTGGAAAATAATGAGAAGCGCCATGACATCCAGCGTCAGGAAGATCTCAGGATATTACAGCAGATAATGGAGGATCGATTTAACAAGTTTGAGAAATTAGTCAAAAAAGAGACCCGGAAGGATCGCTGGAGCAACCAGAAGAGACGCCCCCAGAGATAAATAGCCCGTCTCCTAGTAAACGGACGAGGACAAAGCATCGAGATACGAGTCGGACCCTTTTGGGAGCCGGTTCGCAACGAGTTCGGCTGTCAGCATCAAAGGTAAAAAGGTTACGACTTGAAAGAATTGCACAAGCTGAAGACCGACATGGGGGGAGGATAGCCCGGCCTCGGGGATCTCCCGAGGAATACCAGATGAAGTATTTAACTGACTCTTGCCGGGGTCCGTTCTCCGAGGAAATTACTTCCGCACCTTACCCAAGACGGTTGGATCTCACACATCTCCCGAAGTACGATGGGAGTCAGGACCCACGGGTCCACCTCGACACATTCGAACTCGGAATGTACGTACGGTCAATAAAAGGCCCGGTCATCTCACGAATTTTCGCGGCAATATTAATAGGACCGGCACAGAGATGGCTCCATACTTTACCCGCTGATTCAATACATCACTTTGAAGATCTCGGACGAAAATTTGAGTTGAACTTCGCAACAAGTAAGAAGCAGCCAAAGTCTCAGTTTACGTTGAGCAAGATCAAACAGAAAAGAGGGGAAACTCTCCAAAAGTATTTGGATCGATTCAAAGAGGTGGCTCTACAAGTACGTTCACTCCCTGAGGAGGTCCTTGTACATTGCATAGTAGATGGCCTGGATCCCTCGTCCCGACTGGCTAAGAATATCTTTAAAAACTGAGTCCATTCGCTCACCGAATTCCATACTCAGGCAAAGCAGTATTTGGACGTGGAACAGATGGAAATTGCCAATGCAGTCGGGGCCGAGAAGCGAGGAAACATATCGCCTGAGGTTAAGAGTCAACAGCGAAAGCTGAAGGGAGAAGCTCTTCAGCGCGCTTGGAACCGAGATGTTCGCACTCAAGAAGGAAGACCCGAGGGTAGAGCACGGTATGAAAGATACACCCCATTAAATGCCCCTCGTTCCCAGATTTGGAAAGAGGTGGCCCAGACCGAGATGAAAAGAATGGATCGACCTCGGCCTCCTAGAATTCGACCCACGACTGACGAATCCAGATTTTGTACGTTCCACGATGGACCAGGGAATACCACGGATCAATGCTTCAAACTCCGGGACGCCATCGAACGATTCATCAGAGAGGGCAAACTACGTCAATACGTAATACAAACTCAGGGGCGTAAAGGTTACAAACGTAAGCGAGGAGGCCGAAGTAGAAGTATGGCCGTCAACCCTAAGAAAGATGAGAAACGTCAAAAATCGGCGGACGAAGAGGATGAGTTCCCGGAAGCCCAATTCCACTACAATGTAGTCAGCGGAGGGTTTGGCGGTGGAGGAGATACAATCAGCCAGCGCAAGAAATATCTGAGGGAAGTTCTTTTGGTAAGGGATCTCCCAAAGATTAAAGACAATCCAACCAAACCGACACCGCCCCCATTGGTTTTCACTCCGGAAGAACTGAAAGACGTGGTGCCGGGTCACCAGGATGGATTGGTCATTACGGCAACAATGGCTCAGTGCCTAGTGAAAAGGGTTTTTGTCGACGCAGGGAGCTCGGCAGACATTATTAGTTGGGACGCCTATAAGAGGATGAACATGGAGGCAGAAGATCTAAAGCCATGCAAAACAACCCTTATAGGGTTCAATGGGGAACATTCACCTCCCAAAGGCTACATCGACCTAAGACTAACCCTGGGAACCAGAGAGGCATTCAAATCCGAACGGGTAAGGTTCATAGTTGCTGATTTCCCATCCCCTTATAATATTATACTTGGCCGGCCAACCATCCATAGTTGGGATATGATAGTATCCACGAAACACCAGAGGTTGAAGATGGTAAACAACAAAAATAAGGTCGTCGTTGTTATGGGGGATCGAAGGAATCCCTAAGAATGCTATTTCGAGACAATCCGAGATGGAGCAGGGGGACCATCATCCCCACCTCGGATTTTAAGAGGCGAACAAATCCTGAATGCTGAAAACCGCAGAAGAGACGGACGACCTGTTAGCATGGTAGAGCTCGACCTTAGGGATGAGCCTGAGTTCCCACGTCCAGAACCAGAAGGCGAGTTGGAAGAATTAATTCTTGGAGGAAATCCTTCAAAAACAACTAAAATCGGCGGAGCCATGGATCAGGATTTAAAAGATAGACTGATCAAGCTCCTAATACAAAATCAGGATGTATTCGCATGGACATCATCCGAAGTCCCATGTATTGATCCTAACTTTTCTTTGTCATAGGCCGGCTATCCAGTAGGGGTTTAAGCCAAAGTGGTACGTAAAAGAGAAATATAGGGGCCGACAGGTGGAAGGCGTTGGAGCAGCATGTGGAGGAACTTTTGGAAGCCGGTTTCATCAGGGAAATACAATACACTGCGTGGCTCTCCAACGTGGTGATGGTAAAGAAGCCAAGTGGAAAATGGAGAGTATTCACGGATTACACCAATTAAAATAAAGCATGCCCAAAAGATTCATACCCGATGCCCAACATCGATCAATTGGTCGACAACTCGTCGGGTTTTCAATTGCTATCCTTCATGGACGCATATTCCGGTTACAACCAAATACACATGCATCCGGATGATCAAGATAAGACGGCTTTCATGACCGACAAGGCCAACTACTGCTACAACGTCATGCCCTTTGGTCTTAAGAATGCCGGGGCCACTTACCAACGGATGATGAACAAGGTCTTCGCGGATCAGATTGGGTGGAACATCGAGGTATACATTGATGATATGATTGTGAAGACGAAGGATCCACAAAACCATGTTCGCGATCTAGAGCAGACATTTAATAAGTTGAGAAGGTTTCAGATTCGATTGAACCCGGCCAAATGTGCGTTTGGAGTCCCAGCCGGCAAGTTCCTGGGCTTTATGTTAACAAACCGTGGGATTGAAGCCAATTCGGATAAATGCAAGGCCGTCCTCGATATGCAATCATCGAGGACGAAGAAGGAGGTGCAGCAGTTAACAAAGTCGCGCGGCGGCGCCGACGGTGTTTTTACCAAGGTCAGCCGAAAGTGCGCTCCCATTCTTTAGGTTATTAAAGAAGGAAACACAAGGAGGATGGAATGTGGAATGCGAGGCGACGTTTGAGAAGATAAAACTTTGCTTGGAAATCCACCGGTCTTATCAAAACCAGACCCGGGTAAGTCTTTATACTTATACTTATCTGTGGGGGAAGAAGCAGTGAGTGCCGCCCAAGTACAAGAGATCGATGCAGGTCAATCCCCAGTCTATTTTGTGAGTAAGGCGCTACAGAGCTCGGAATTACGATATCAGAAGCTGGAAAAACTGGCTTTCGCCTTGCTTATCTCGGCGAGAAGACTGAGACCTTACTTCCAGGAGCACCATATTATTGTCCGAACTAGCCAGCCGCTTCGACAAATACTACACAAGCCAGATTTGGCTGGAAAAATGACTAGTTGGGCCGTTCAGTTATCGGAGTTCGATATATCGTATGAAGCCCGGCATGCAATCAAATCTCAAGCCTTGGCAGATTTTGTCAGAGAACTCACCTCGACTGACCAAACCGACGATGTTCGAAATAAGCTATGGAAGGTATATATGGATGGTTCTTCGAATGCTAAGGGTAGCGGAGCTGGAATCATAATCGAAATCCCAGAAGGAATTACCATTGAACATTCCCTCCAGTTGAAGTTTCCGACTTCGAATAACCAGGCTGAGTATGAAGCTCTGCTGGCCGGATTACTACAAGCCCGAGAACATGGAGCACAAAGAGTAAGGGTTTTCACAGACTCGCAGCTTGTAGCCGCGCAAATAAAGGGCAGTTATCAGACGAAAGGCCCCCTATTGGCCAAGTATCTCAATAAAGCAAAGGAGGCAATCTCTGACTTTGACGAGGTTATAATCACCCACATACCAAGAGAAGAGAACACCCGAGCCGACATCTTATCGAAGTTCGCTAGTACCAAGGGCCCGGGTAGCTTATGAACCGTCATCCAGCAAAATCTAATGGAGCCGAGTTGCATCATGACGATATCGGCTGCAACAGACTGGAGGAAACCGATTGAAGATTACCTAGAAAGAGGAATTATACCGACGGATTCAGTCGAGACAAAGAAGATAATAAGAGAATCCGCCGTCTATACAATGATCGACGACCAGCTATACCGGAAAGGTTTACACGCTCCAATGCTGAGATGTGTCGATTCATCCGAGGCCAGGTATGTCTTGGCCGAGATACATCAAGCCGTAAACGGCCATCATATGGGGGGCAAGGCCCTGGCCAGGAAAGCTTTGCGGGCCGGATATTATTGGCCAACAATGAAGTTGGATGCCATGGAAGCGGTCAAAAGGTGTGAAAGTTGCTAGAAACATGCCAAGGTTATTTGGCCTCCGCCATCAGAATTAAGCGGTATCTCGGCGCCGTGGTCGTTCTACAAATGGGGAATGGATCTCTTAGGACCGTTCATGGCAGCCCGGGGCAATTTAGGTGGCTCGTCGTGGTAGTAGATTACTTCACTAAATGGATCGAGGCCGAGCCTTTGACATCTATCACCTCGGCACGAATTCAAAGGTTCTTTCGACACAATATTGTCTCTCGATTCGGAATTCTATTTGAAATAGTTACGGATAACGGGACCCAATTTATAGACAAAGGATTCCGACTATGGTCTCGGATCTGGATATTGTCCAACACTTCACCTCTGTAGAACACCCACAGTCAAACGGCCAGGCCGAAACCGCCAATAAAGTCGTCTTAGATGGCCTAAAGAAGCGAATGCAAGAAGCAGAGTCCAACTGGGTCGAACAGCTCTACAGTGTACTCTGGGGATATAGGACCAGCGTACAAACCTCAACCCAGGAAACTCCTTTCAGATTGACTTATGGATGCGAGGCGATGATCCCTGTTGAGATAGGGCTCCCGTCATGGAGGAAGGCCAAAGTAATACAGGAGGGAGGAGAATCGAACGATGACGCCTTAAGGACAGAGCTCGACCTGATCGACGAAGTCAGAATCATGGCGCATTGCAAGGAGCTAGCTGCCAAGCAACTCATTGCGGCAAAGTATAATCAGAAAGTAAGACCCCGTGCTTTCAACAGGGGCAACCTAGTACTTCGACGCGCCGATATCAGAAACAGAAACGCCAGAGATGGCAAACTCGCAGCAAATTGGGAAGGACCGTACCGAATAAAGGAGAAGCTAAGTAACGGGGCGTATATACTAGAAACCCTAGGAAGGAAGCCCGTTAAAAGAACCTGGAATGCCGACAAGCTAAGGGCTTACCACAGTTAGATCTCGGGTCGGACGTCGCCTCCGGTCAAGCTTGGTTTATTTAGTTTTCTTATTTAAATTTATGTCTCTTACATTTCGTTGTTTTTCATTAACAATATCAACTCTTTGAAGTTTTATCTTAAAGAAGGAACCCGTAGTGGAGTTCTTATTTCAAAGTACGTGCTGTTATAACTTAAGTTTTTACACCGAGGTCTACAAACCCGGTTACATCGCGGCCAACATACCCGGTTTTTATTAACACATCTAGATGGATGACACTAAAGCCGATGTGCCTAGGTATCGAGCAATGCGAAAGCCGCCTGTATAGGTCTTCGCAAAATTGACGCGTCAACGCTCGCTCCTTGATAAGAAGATGAATTGTCATGCCGACCCTGATCAGGTCAAAATGTTTGACTTTGTGTTACGGACACCAGAGCTCAAACATGTGACATTTTGCCCTTATCTTGGTGATGAACCCGGATGAGGGAGCCGGAACTCGGTAGTGCGTTATGATAAAAACATCCCATGCAGTTACGTCTAGACAACCCTACCAACTAACTCCAGATTGCAAGTCTGGAAGAAAAACGCAGATCTGCACATATTAAAGACCCTGGCCCGGTTGATTGAAAGATTGGCATCACAAACGAGCAATCGAAAATAAAGATTAAATCGCTAATTTTTATATATGATCGCTGAATAAACGCGGCAATGGTTCAAATTGTTAAGAAAGGCACAGACGCCCAGGAAAAGTTACAAAACATTATAAGGGCACAGACGCCCAGGAAAATGTTAAAACAACAATACTTCAGGAGCCGAGAGCAGTCTGGGTGGGAACTTCAGAAGGAGACTCGGGCCCAGCACCAGAAGGAGACTCGGGCCCAGTGCTAGAAGGAGCCTCGGGTGCAGCCGTAAAAAGAACCTCGGTCATAGCAGCCTGCGGAATGCCAGGGGAAACCTCAGGAAGGTCTTTAAAAGAAGCCTCGGTATCCTCTGCTTCTTCTAGTGCATCCTCTTCAAGGATAGAAAATGAGGCCTCGCCAACTGAAGCAGGAGGGGGATAGAATTGACCCTCATGAATATACGCCCGGTAATGACACTGGGACAGATCCAATGTTATGTCAGGATTCGAATAATGGATCTGAGCCAAAGTCATATCAAAGGCATCCTTGGCAGTGGTCGCGATAGTGGAGGAACAGCTGGCATGAGTTCTCTGGAGATCTTACAACACTGTCTTGACCCCACCCAACTATTCGGCAAGACTCCCCCTTTGAGCCTGCACTGTCTTCAAGGCATCTATACAATCGGAATGGGCGTTCCTCAAGCTAAGGAGCTCGGAGCTCGTAGACTCCAGCTGGTTCTTGACCGAGTTCAGCTCCTCTTCCTTCTTATCAGCCGACTCCTTGACAGCCGTCAGTTCCTCTGCCGCCTTCCCAGCCAACACCTGGGCGGCCTTCAAATCCTCCAGTGCTTTTTCCCGCGTAGCCGCCACGAAGTCCCTCTATGCCTCCATGCGACGCTTGTCAGCCGAAATAGTAACAATTTGATGCTTCAGGTGAAGCAAGGATTGAGATAGGCCTACCCCCTGCAGTAGGTGATGTTGAATGGAATGAACTAAACGTTCTCTGGCGTCCGACAGGGGAAGAACAGGATCCTGGAACCTTCATGGAGGAAAGAAGGCAACACTGAGTTCCTCGGTAACCCCCTTTTCCCAAGCCAACCCCCTTGGCAGCTTGGTAAGAGGGGGAGGAGGAGGAGAAGGTGTAGCCGTAAGGACGCACGGGGGGAAATTTGATTTTCCTCAACTAAAGGATCCTCGTGCGCCAAGGGAGCAGACTTGACCGAAGGAGGGTTGGAGGCTTCAGCAGTAGTTGAGGTTGGAACCCGCTTAGCCGAATGGGAATGCGTTTGCGATGCTACTCTCTTCCGGCCTCTCCCGGCTGCAATGTTAGCACGGGTATGTGACTCCGGTCGCGGGGGAGCCCCGCCAGCAAGATTCACGTAGGAGAGATAAGGAGGAAGCCCGACCATAGCTTGAGCTGCAACAACAAGATGAGAAAAACAGTTAGTCAACACACTTATTGGGCAAGATCAAAAAGTAAGGCGGGGCAGGTAAAGAACGCATACAAATAACGTATCCCGGCTTGGAGCCGGGGCCATTGATAAAGTAAGCTGCGCTCCGGCTGCCATAAGCTTTGACATATGACAACAGCCGATCTACTGAAAGAACCTCCTCGGCGGGAAGATCGCCTTGTTCAACTTGGTATGTGGAGGAGACCACCTTGTGATGATCATAGGTCCAGTACAGTGGGAATTTCCACTCCACCTTGGTCCCCTCAGCCCCTTTCAGAAACCAGGGTTTCAGCCCGGGTTTAGCCACGACCTTAAAAAAGCCATTCTTAAAGTGTTTGAAGGAGTCAGAGAAAGCAGCTTCCGGTCAGAATCACTTCGAAGAGAAGTAAGCCCCTTCAATTTTTCCGCATCTTTACCAGAGCGAGGTGTAAAAGGACAGAAGAAATAGAAAAATAGGGCGGTCGTGCAAGGAATAGGATCGGTGAAGGAATTGCATAACCGTTCAAAGGCTGTTATGTACGCCCACCCGTTGGGGTGAAGTTGTGAGGGGGCCAAGTGGAGATAGTCAAGACAGGATATCTGGAACTCAGTAAACGGGAAGCAGATACCAAGTCGGGATAGGTAGGCCTTATAGAAGAAAAAAAATTAGTACTTCCGGCCGCCCTAGATGAGCAAACAGGTTCATCAGCATCAGGAGGGCTTAAGCAGCAACCCTCGAACTCCCCCAGCTTCATCCGAGTGATCTCCGCCACGGTCATTAAAGATCGAGTAGTAAGAACGTCGTGAGTCACCCAGGGAAACCGCTTAAGAAGGGCTTTCGATGGAACAGAGGAATTTGTCTCCTCAGGATCGACCGGCCGCTAATTTGGGAGGAGGACGACTCCATATAGACCTAAAAACTAATAAAGAAAAAAAAAGGCACAAATTAGTTCTCGGAGGGGATACTTGATGCATGCAAAATGGTTGAAGAAGGGGTAGTAAGGGCGGAGGCAAAAGATACCCTAGATCTATGTTGGCAAGAACCAAGGGTAGTGTTCGCCAGGGAATCCCAGCCGTTAGCTATAAAATAGGAGTTGTCGGCGAGGCAATCCCAACAGGGGCCGTGATACCCTTCAGTCATTGATTCAATCCTGGTATGCGGAGTGGGCTCATGGAAATGCAGAGGCTCGATCGAGATTGCCTCAGATACATCTCAGCTTGTGGGGTCCGGCAACCCATTTGGGCCCCTAGAAGAATTCGAACGTGACCCCCCGGCACTCCCCCCGCGTGAAGCACCATGAAGTAAAGTACTAGACCTAACCTCCTCGGGCAACGGAGAACCCAGTACCCAGTAGCTGGCCTTTGGGAAATGAGAGCGTATCGCTTCTTCTTCCTCTTCTGGGGTTAGAGGTAGTTTTGAAGATGACGAAGGTTTATTACTACCCATCAAAAACTGATAAGGGAAACCTAGAACACGCATAAAAGGGGCGATGAGACGCAGGAGAAGCCAAACAGGATATGCAGACCATAAAGAGACAAACACCTAAGGTAAGGAACTTAGAAACCCACAACGACCCAAAAAGCTATCACTAGAACTCCCCTAAGCAGAACCAGACCCAAAACCAGCAAAGAAACCAGAAACTGAAAAGACAGAAATGTTCGTTTAAGGAAAATAGTAATGAGCAATCAAAACTACCAAAGTCGGAAAGGAGAGATGAGAGAATAGTACCTGATGAAGAGGACTCCAAGAAGAACGGGTAATACGATCAAAGGGAGTTTCTTCGCGACGAGACTATCACAACAAGGAACAGAGAGAGTTAGAGGAAGCAGGAATGACGGGTAGTGAAGAATGAAGGAAAGAGTGACAAAGTGAAAAGCAAATCAAAAATTTTAAGCGACAGGGGTAGAAGGGGGAAAACTCACCATGTTCATAGGGATGACGTGCGACGTGTGCAGAGAGCATTAAGTGTGCACGAAATCCGAAGATGGCGGAGCAGGGCGGTTGAAATCCCTCGCCAGTCCACTAGTGCCACATGGCAGGGGGCAATGATGGAGAAGGCGAAAGGGTTCTCACCTGGAAAAGCGGAAGAACTCTAGGACTTTGGGTCAAGGCCCCGGCTCCAGGGACGAAGTTTTTCTAAAATAGAAATAGTTTTATCTCACGGACTCGGCCAACCTTCATGCATGACCCCGGACCCTGAGTTCAAACCTCGGATCTGGGAGAACACAACCAGTATGGCTGACGTTCATAGTGAACCGCCCCAGGCCATTACCATACGCCATCCGGCTATAGGATGGGCAACATTTCGAACTACGTAGGCTTTGATCCCTTGTTACAGGGTACGTAGGCCCTAGGCGCCATTCCTAGGTCAAGCCCAAATAAACCAAAAATCCGATATGCTAAGCCGATGGGTATAGTCTACCTCGGTATTGCACCTCGAACGGGAAGAACCAGAGCATAGTACATCTCGACAGGTCAAACGCTTGAACTACTGAGCTGGGGGGCAACTGTTACGGTCCGGCATAATGGCCCAAAGACCTGGGCGGCCCAACGCGGAATATATCAGGTAGTTTGTATATGCCTACAATCATGGAGAATCTATCGTATATATGATAGATATAGATATGATAGATCGGGCAGTTGCGATGTCAATACATACCCTATAAATACGAGGGCATTAACCTAAGGTGCACACATTCTAACTTTACCCTATTTACATTAAGTATCACTGTGCACAATCCCCACTGAACACATCCCCCATCCCCCCTTATTGGCGGATAGCCTATAGTGTGCAGTGATCCCGACCCTTCCTGGATATCTCCTCCATAGATACTCCAGCAAGGTCATCCGATCCAAGATCAAACCACTAGCCCAACGGACTAGACATCTGGTCCCACACCATAACATAACCTTTATTTGAACGACCAGAGTAGTAGGTTAGGTGCCCTGTTCTTGGAAAAGTTGAAATAAATGTTCTTTTTTATATTCGTATCTGCATAAGCCTTGTTTGATTTTCACAGATGTTACTCGAGCACGATGAAAAGTGTACTCGAGCACAAACAATCCTTACTTGAGCATATGCGTTCTAACAAGTTGTTCTTTGCTTTTCACATACGTTGCTTGAGCACGATGGACTTCTTATTCGAGCATGGTACTCGAGTAGGTCCAAATGCTTACTCAAGTAAGCCTATTGATTGAGTCTTCTTGATGAAAGTTTTTGAATGTTGCTCGAGCAGACAAAGATTATACTCGAGCACAGTTCTTACAGAAGCTTCATTCATTTCATCTTTTTCGCCTTCATAAATTCAAATTATCTGATCAACATTTGATTTCATCTGAACACTACTCATTATTACTGCCAATGCTATTAACCATATTTGCTAAGTGAGTTTTAGATTATTTACAAACAGATTTCATGCAAATCATCAAAAATACAATGAATGTGTTAGAACATTAAATAGTTGTAGAAAACAAAGCACTCACATGGAATGGAATTCAGAGCAAGTCAAAATGATCATTGCTGCATACACCTATTCCGGCAAAAGCGATAGCATTACCTCCTTAGTCAACTACTGACCAAAGGCATGTCGTATGAAGATTGTTAACAGTGCTATGAAAGTGACTCATCCTTAAATCTTCAATGACAATGGTTTATGTCTAACAGAAAGCTTTGTGTCTAACGGAACAATTAAAGTCTCTTAATTAACAGCTAGCTTGGAGCTTCACCAACGGTCATTTTGGCGTTCAGCTATAAATATGAAGAGCATTCAATTCGGAGCAAAGTCCAATGACGATATCATTTATTACTCAAGCTTTTGCTCATTAATACTTTCTGAAATATTTTGATATTCAATTCTTCAGTGATCATATATCTACTCTTTGAGAGAGTTATCATTATTCAATTGAGTTTTGTAAAATCTCAAGGTAGTGAGACCTTGAGTTCGATTGTTCAATTACAAGTTGTAAGGGGGAGTGAATCTAGTAAGATTACTTTGTGCTTATTGTAATCCGTTTGTGAAAGATAGTGGAAATCTCAGAGGAATTCTGGGGACTGGATGTAGGCCACGTTGTTAAGGCTAAACTAGTATAAATCTATGTGCACACTTTGGTGATATCTCTTTAACCCTTCCTTCGTGATTTATTTATCGTTAAGATTGTTTTAATTTTTAAAATTCATCCAATTCACCTCCTCTTGGGTGATTAACCGTAACTAATAGGAAAGCCTTCGCCGGCAACATACTGGCCCTTCCACTTGGGAGGAGAAAGGCCCAGGTCACATCATTAAAGCTTTACCTCTCAAGCAAAATACCAGTGTCAATGACATCAATCATAAGATTTGACCTGAAATCTGTCTCCTTGAGCGAATCGGCATCGTGGGACGTCTTGAGCCCTAAGAAGAACCCAAGGGAACTTGCTCGAGAATGGTGGAGACAACACAAGAAAGGGATTAAAGCTTCTGAACCTCTAAAGAGGAAAGCTTTGCAAAGAAACTGTGAAACACCATTTCTTAAGTGTGAATAATGTGACTTGTCTTTTTAAAAGATGTGGTATGGGCAGGGATGAGGGGTAGAAATAGGCTCGGTAGCCTGTCAGCGGCTTATAGCCTGGCCTGTTTAATAACAAGAATATGCTTAGGCCTTTTAAAAGGCATAGGCTCATCAAAAAGCCTATTAGGCAGCCTGAGCCTGTTATAAAATTATAAAAATAAATATAAGATAAAATAATCATAAACAATTATTTAAATTATAGATTTATTTTGTTGAAATATAGTGGAATGGTAGTGAAAAAATAATAATTGTTCAGTGAAAAGGTTTGGGACATGGAGGTCACCTTGTATGTAATAAAATAAAATAAAAAAGGAGATTTTTTTAAAAAACTAGGCTAGATAGTAGTCACCTTCTATATAATAAAAATAAAAATAAAGGAAAAATAAAAAAAATGGTTGAAAAATAAAAAAGAAAAGACATTGGAAAAAAATAAATTCTAATGACAAAATAAATAAAAAATGATAAAAAATAAAAGAATTTATTTTTAAGAAAAGTTACGAGCTTTTTAACGAGGCTCATGCCTACTTGTTGTAGAATAGGCCTAGCCTGTTAAGAGTCAAGCCTGACCTGTTTCCATCCCCTAATGGAAGCAAGAGATGACTCATACCAGTGTCAGTGTGTAGGGAAGATGGAAGGCTTGGCTTCATGCTAGACTTGCACAATGAAGGTTTTGGTTCGAGGGTCGGAGGAGGAAGAAGAAGAATAAGCCAACACTAGGAAAAGGAACCCTATGACTGAAAAAATTGGAGAAAGAAGGAGAAAGATGGCACCATCGAGGTAGAGGATAAATATAATAAGGTCTGGAGTGTTGGAAGGGAAAGGTCGCGCAACTTGGGTTAAGGGGATTGCGTCATTTATGGTGACGGTGAAGCAAAGGTCGCCGGCGATGAAGGAAGAAGAAGGCGAAGGTCAGTTTTGAGATCGAGCGAGAGATTGTTGAGAGAAAAATGATTTGATTCTGTGCCCTGGAATAAAGAAGCAGAAATTTTCTGCTTCTTTATTTTGTATTCCCCAGCACAAAAAATAAACCGGTTCATCCTGGGAACTAAAAAAAAACTGGATTTACCAAACATAATTCTTATCCATTTTTATTCTGGGGAACAAATTTTTTTTTTTTAAAAAAAAAAACTCATTCTTAGAGCGTTACCATGCACACCCTTAGCGTCGTATGCTTTTGTGGTATGCCAAGTTAGTTTTTTTGGTCAGTTGAGTCAATGACTTAAAAGGTCAAACTAACTAATATATTAACTTTGGATTAGCTTCCACCATTTTAAAGAGTTTAGGCATGGAACTGTATTATAAATATTTTAGAGTGTTGGGTACTGTTGGTCGATTTCTTTGATGGCAAGTGAACCAGTCGAACAAGTAATAAAGTGTAAGTAGAGTATCGTCCCACAGAGACTGAGATACCAAGAAGTGACGCTCAACTGCTGTAATAGTTGCATGAACAGAGGGTAAAATCTGATTGGGTTGGAGGTTTTTGTGATTACGCTAAATAACAAGAAAGTAAACAAAGTGTTTAAGTCGTAAGAAGAAATCAGTAGGAGAATAGGCTGAACGCGGAATCATTCTTAAGCATATCAATCCCCCAGTTGCTTCACACATTGCTATAGCATTTATACTGCACAACTTCCGAAATGTTACAGCATAGATGCTATTTACACTACTATTCAGCTAACCCACCACTATAGTCTATCGAAGCTTCCGCGTCCGATACATGTAATACTAACTTTACTTCTCCCATATGCCTCTGGCAATTTTCTAGTTAGATCAACATTACAAAGTAAGGTGTTATGGTTATGAGCGGTAGACCCATTCCTGAAGCCTACAATAATAGGTCAAGCCTTGCACCCCCGCCTAGCAATCATCAAGTTTCTCGAGGTCTAACTCCGACTCCTTTCCGAAGCCGAGGCCACTAATCTAGCCCTTAGCTTCCGCTAATCGACAAGAATTTAAATCACTGATATGCAAACTGAATTTATTTAATTAAGAACTAGCAACTGGGTTCATTCCAAACTTAAGAAATCATCCTCGCTCAGCCATAGGAAATTTAGTTCATGACTGACGAGGGAAACACAAAATAGATAACAACAAAATGACCCATGATCAAAAGATTAAAATGAAAGAAAACAGAAAGCTTGACGAAGTTTCCGACGGCGTGGAAGAAGCCCTATCACGTCACCACTACATGTCTTCTTCTCTCCGTCTCACTGCAAGGAAGGATGCTGGGTTCTCTTGAGGGTTTCGTGCCTTGTAAATTCTCTCTTTCTTCTTCCGAGTCTGGCTAGATATGAATGGGATTAGGCTCTCGACGACTCTCTTCTTTAGGGTTGGTTTGCTGTTTCTTTATATAATCAGTCTTTCTTGCGGTGTAAGTTCCAACAAGCTGGGCCTTCCTAATCTGTCGAGGTTCGATCGTATCTATCTTCCAATTTGTGATAGATTGATTCTGCTGATCCTGTGGAATTCTTCAAATCTTTTAGTTCCGATCCTCTGCACCTTCTATTTCAATACATTAGCAATCTACCTTTTATCCTCAACCTGAATTATACTTCCTAAAACAATCTTGACAAAAGTTTAGAATATATATGATGCATAGCACTGCGTCACTTACTATGCCATAGCTTCAGGGATGCATTGTATTGCACTTCGATAAGGATGTCCTGATGCTATAGCACATCATCGGCTATGTTATGCGACTTTCTTATAAAACCTCAAAAATTGCTTCTTTCTTAGCACATGTTTAGGATGTAAACAGAATTCACCCTTAAGTTCCCTGTACAATGAATAAATGCTTTTTTGCTAGGATTACATGTACTTAAGATCATATTCACCATACAATTCAGTCATAAAACACAGGAAAACATGGCATAAATCATGCTCATCAGGTACACCTGAGAAAAAACATCACGGTGCTGGGCGTACAACACCCCCACCAAAATAAGGCACAAATAAAAGTTAGATTCTTTTTCATTGGTGTGATGGTGTCAATTTAGGAACAACCAAGTATGACAATAAGGGCTTATTGAACAACCACGTATAACAATAAGGGCCTATTTGGTTGGAGGGGGAGGAGGATGGAAGGGGCGGAGAAATGAATCCCTCATTTAATTTGGTTTGAAATTTTAGAGGGAAAAGGACCCCAAAGTGTCCATCATCTCCTCTTCAAAATTTTGGAAGGTAGCCAAAATTTTGGACCACTTTACCTTTACAACTTATATAATATTCTAATAATGTCCATGATGAAAACTATTATAATAAATAAAAATATTATTATTATTAAAATAATTTATTATAAAATAAAATATATTATTATATAAAATTATTATGATTAAAAATCTGTTATTAAAATTAATATAAAAAGTATATATTTATGAATAAAAATTATTATAATTATAACATATTCTTGTACAAATTTAAATAAAAAATATTTTAAAATAAAAAATATTTTTATTAAATTATTTTGAATGAAAATGTATTTTTATCATTAAAAATATTATTATGAAATAAAAATTTTAAAAATTATATTATTACAAATAAAAAATATTAGTATAAAATTAAAAATAATTCTTCATAAATAAAAAATATTTATAATAAAAAATTATGCTAATATAATATTAATTAAAAATATATTATTACGCAATTAATTTAAAACAAAATATAACATATAAATAAATAATATAACCAAATATGTAGTATAAAATAATAAAATTTTCTCTCTCATCTCTCTACAATGAGAGCCACTCACTTTTTTATGAGTCTTTGTAAAAAAAAAAAAAAGTTTCAAAGAAAGAATCGCAGAAACATTAAACCCAATAATAAATTGCTATCATTTCTCTCCTCCAATCCCATTTTAAATTAAAAATAGTACCGAATTAATGCAGTTTGGAAAAATTTTACGAGTAATGCGATCAAACATGGTGTTTGACCGACGTTACTAGTGGACCACGGTGAGCGGTGGCGTCACAAGTGGTGACGCATCGCTCCTCCCCGACGCATTGCGTCGGGATTCTTGACGCGTCGGGAATCCCGACAAGTGCGTCAGATTCCCCCCACTCCGCCCCCAACCCACCCCCCCCCCCCACCCCACCTCACCCCAACACGCCCCCTTTCCACACATAAACACACACACACAACTTCATTCCTTCTCCTTCCATTTTCCATTCTTTCCTTCGTCCGATTCCTTCCCTCTCTCTCTCTCTCTGAAAACTCCTAACATTTTCTTCATTTTCCTTCCCTCTCCCTCATCCGATTCACTCCTCACATTTTCTTCATTCTAAAAACTCCCTCCGTCCTCCATTATCTTCATTCTTTTTAACTCATACACCTCCTCATACTTCCAATCTCCATCCATTCCCTCCTTTCCTGAAGCTGAGAAAACGCTAAGAGAGGCTGAGAAACTTTGAGACATAGAGAAGAAAGAATCACTGGAAGGAAGAAGAAGAAGAAGGCTCAAATTCTCTCTCTCACTCCTAACTTCACGTTTGCACAGGTAACATTTAATTTTTTTGTTATGTTTATTGTTTAATAATTTGATTTAATTGTTGATTATATACATTTGTTTATTATAGATGCTTAATAAATGTATAACGGTAGGATAGATGCTTAATTACTTACAAATTATTAATAATTATAAATAATAAAAAGAGTAAATAATAATTTTAATTAATAATTTAGGCAATTAAAATATTTAAAATTTATTATTAACCTTAGGATACAAGACTAATTAGTGAATTAATTATTTATTTTGTATGTTAATTATAAATCTTAAGATAGATGACTAATTATTTAATATTTTGTAAAATAATAATTTCATATATAAAATGTAAAATATTTTTCTTTGGTAAATTTGATTTAAGAAATTTGTAAGAATAATAAAAAATATTTTGTGAAATATGTTGTATATTATTATTTATAGTACCCTAAGATAGATAAGATAAGCTTAAATAGATAATAAAATTAGTCAAATAATTAATTCAGTAATTAATTATTTAGTGAATAATAATTAGTGACTTAATAATGTGTTGTGTTATTGTAAATTTTTAGTAGTCAAATGGATGACCCATGTGCTCGCAATATTGAGCCCGGCCCCAAAGAGTGAGGAGTTCTTAATAAGGAGGTGCAGCAGTCACACCGATCACAAGTTGTATGGAACACAGGAGATTGCAATTCTTTGAGGGTGAGGCGAGCCTCACAAGGGTCTTTGAGAGATGTCCAGGACCCAAATCTCATCCCACAAGATTTGCAGCACCTTGTGCGTGTAGGTTTCTGGCACGTGTCTCGCATGAAGAGACTCCCAGTATGTTTTAAAATTCTTTATGTAATTAATTATATGCATTTAGTTGTTTGTACATGATACGGATAATATAGGACCCTTACATATTTGTTCTCTACTTTTATGTTGGTGCAGATTGATAGAAACCTTATTTATGCTTTGGTTGAGAGGTCGAGGCCAGAGACTCACACCTTCCATATGCCGGTTGGTGAGATGACTAATACTCTACAGGATGTAGAGGACATTTTAGGTTTGTCCACTGAGGGTCGAGTAGTTTCTGGTCGGACGCATGGCAACTGCGTAGCAATTATGTAGCAATACATGGGTCGGACTCCATTCCCATATGAAATGATTGGCGGAAACATCAGGATGAGCTGGTTTGACACTCATTGGGGCCACTGGGAGGAGCACTCAGCTACTGTTAAGGGTTAGCTTTTGTACACACGTGCTTACCTCATGCGCCTATTTGGTGGATTTTTGTTGTGTGACAAGTCCAGCTTAGAGGTCCCTTGCCGATATATGAAATTACTGGGTGGTGACCTTGCGGAGACTGCTACATACAGTTGGGGGTCTGCTATACTCGCTGTACTGTTTCGTGAGCTATGTCAAGCCACATCAGCTTCAGCTAAAGACATTGGGGGTTGTTTGTTGTTATTGCAGATATGGGCATGGTCCAGATTTCCTACCATATCACCTCCCATTCCAGCACCCAGTGACGCAGGTGATCATTACGGATGCAGGTATGGAAGCAGTATGATATAATGAATATTTTGAAATGGTTGGAGTAGTTGAGCGATTATGTTCTTATTTGCATATCGTTTCACTGATGTTATTGAGTTACATATTGCAGGTTCAATAATGTCAACATGTAGTTATTGCAACGTGAGCTAAAGACATATCGGATAGAGCTTGACCAAATGGGTCGAGACGATGTATGTATAATAAATTTGAGATTAGGGAACAAAAAGAGTAAACTAATTTGCATTTGTTTACATGTACAGGTGAAGTGGGAGCCATATAGGGACACCAGATATGAGTTTATGGGTGCAGATGTTCACATGCAGGACATGTGGAGGGTGATGTCACTCATACTTGCTTTCCACATTGTTGAGATGCACTAGCCCAATCGCTGCATGCGGCAATTTGGCATGCAGCAACACATCCCTGGCCCTGCTGCACATCTTAAGGGTGAACATGATCTTACCTTACGCGGTAAGATGATTGATGATTGGGAGGTCAAGATGGATCCATTTATTCAGTTGTGGAACACAAGACATAAGCTCATCAAGACTACAGATCCATCAGAGGGGCCGATTTCCCTAAACTCCGAATACATGACTTGGTTTTTCACACACACTAGATGGTATATGACGAGGCAGGTCGCCAGGATCGGGCATGTGGTACGTATTGATCTTGCTTCCATTTTTTATCCTATATCTTTCATCTTGTTATCCATAACTTAGTTTCAATGCTGTTATTAATTTTACTAGATAAATGCAGGTAGATGGTGTAGAGTGGATTTGGTGGATGAATTCTCCACAATTTGATCCCAATACAGCAAGAGGCAAGTTCAGGAGGTTTGTGACCAGTTACTGGGAGCACTGAGAGAGTTTAGCCGAGTTGCAGAGCTTGGTCCTAGCGTACCAAGTGGACTCTTAGTCGGTGTACCAGATCCTGCTTTAGAGGTCCCGCCCCATGCGAAGGAGGGACAGGGACTGGGTCAATGATGACCGCGGCACAAGATGGAGGCATATGAGATACCCCGGCCTGGTCCACATGGCGGGGGTGTATATAGACCACCCATATGGCCCAATATGGCTTATACTGAGGTTCCGTGGTACCCAGAGGAGATGCCAGCAGAGGTGACTCCAGAGATGCCACCACAGGTGCCTCCACCTATACATGCACCGATGCCTTCTTACCCACAGCCACAGACGATGTTTGCTCCGCAGACACAGGTTCCTTACTCATATGAGTGGCCATCATAGAGTTCCCAGACCGACTTTGCTACATCCACTTCTTACCAGCCTGGACAGGGTTATACGGGATTCAGTGCCTATTAGCCTCCATATGGCTTTCCTGGCTTTAGTGCTTATCGGCCTTCACAGGGTTGTACTGAGGTAGGATCTAGTAGTAGTCCATACCAGTCAGGAGACCAAGCATCCGATGACACAGGTGACCATGCTGATGACTTTATACGGGCAACTGCTGAGGATTTCAATTTTAGGCACAATCTTGATGGATAGCGTAGACTTGATAGAATTCGTTGGAACCTTGCGTGTGATGCGCGTTCGAGACCGTGGCCTACATATACTTCACCCTGAGCGTATCATGTTACTAGTTCTTATGTCATATTTGCATGGATTACTGTATTATGTCATATTTGCATGGATTACTGTATTTGTTTGGTTTTCTAGCGAACATATAGCTAATCAACTTTTTCCCAGATTCCAAATTCTTAATTATGCCATATAACATAAGCTATAAATATGAGAACTTGAAACTACAAAAATCAAATTAAAAATCAAGTCAAACTATATATATCAAATTAAAATTCTAAATGCTTAATTTTTCCTTGAAATTACACCATCTCATTCAAAGGCACATATGACAGCAAATAGAAAAGCAAATTTCAACTAATTAGCTATGTGCGTCGTAGGACATGAATGCCTTTTTATGTCCAAACTATTTACATATACTACATCTAGTTCGACTGGAGCTAGGTTTGACCTCCACCTCATCCATTTCATTGCGAATGCGTGTAGATTTAGGGTGCCTTGTACCACGCAATTTCGATTCATCAGGGATAATCTTTGGTCCAGTAACGGGCGGTATTCCTTGTTCACTACCGATCGGCTGAAATACTGAAGAGTAAACATTCATAATGTTGTAGATTGAGAATATTGGATCCACGTACTGTTCAGCATAATGGGATACTGCCGAACATGCAGCAATTACATGACTACATGGGAATTTGAATGCCTGAAACTTGCCACACTGGCATTTCCACTGGGTCAAGTTCACCGAGTATGTATCGTCCTGATCATCAACTTCAAATGTGGTACGCGCCACATTAAACTCCCGAACACGCATCGATGTAGCACGCTCTCCATTCTCTATCATAGCTTCTCCAATAACACTCGAAAAATGCTTTCCAGTCATTGCATCATTTTGTGCTTTGGTCCCTCTTTTGACCTAGTAACGAACAAGTCGACTATAGGTGCATTTCACCAGTGATGTTATGGGCATGTTCCTCGCTTCCCTGAAAACCTTATTGATTGATTCGGACAAATTGGTTGTCGTATGACCGTATCTTCGTCCATCCTCATCATAACTCCGACACCATTGCTCTTTTGGAATTCTTTCAATCCATGCAGTCACTTCACAACTGTAATTGCAGAACTGGGCATACAAAGCATCGAAGTGTATTTTGTTTGGAATATATCCTGTAAAAAAGACAGAAAGACACAACAATATAAGGTTGTAGTAATTAAAAAAATGAACGTCACTGCACATCAGTTGGAGTATATTACCTAATCTTGTTAAATTTTTCTTCAACTCCTTGTCCTTGAAGCGGGTATTAAAATTGCTTGATAAATGGAGCCTGAACCGCAGCTAGATCTAGAGGGAAGTTACGAGCATTACGTTCATGCATAACTTCCATACCAAGGTTAGCTCGGTTAATAATATCAGCATAGGTATTAATAACACGACCTTGACTATCAACTACAGATTGGTTGAAATTGAAACCATTTAAATTGAAAGCCATAGTACTAATACCTAACGCGGTAAACCAGATACCTACTACAGGCCAAGCAACCAAGAAGAAATGTAAAGAACGAGAATTGTTGAAACTAGCATATTGGAAGATCAATCGGCCAAAATAACCATGAGTAGCTACAATATTATAGGTTTCTTCCTCTTGACCAAATATGTAATCTTCATTAGCGGATTCATTTTCTGTAGTTTCCCTGATCAAACTATAAGTTACCAAGGAACTGTGCATAGCACTAAATAGGGAGCCGCCGAATACACCAGCTACGCCTAACATGTGAAATGGATGCATAAGAATATTGTGTTCAGCCTGAAATACAATCATAAAGTTGAAAGTACCAGAAATTCCTAGAGGCATACCATCGAAAAGCTTCCTTGACCAATTGGATAGATCAAGAAAACAAATAAGAATAACCGCAACAGAGAGCTGAATATGCAACAACAATCCAAGGACGCATACCCAAACGAAACTAAGTTCCCACTCACTACCCATGTAACAAGCTACACCAAGTAAGAAGTGTAGAACAATTAGTTCATAAGGACCACCATTGTATAACCATTCATCAACGGATGCCACTTCCCATATCGGGTAAAAGTGCAAACCTATAGCCGCGGAAGTAGGAATAATGGCACTAGAAATAATATTGTTTCCATAAAGTAGAGATCCAGAAACAAGCTCACGAATACCATCAATATCTACTGGAGGGGCAGGAAGTGGTGTTCTCCCTAAATAGTATATTGAGGAAATAAATAAAAAAATAATAAAGATTCGAGACATCCAATTTCTCAATTCTAACATAATGTACTTATTAGATCGAATAAGTACATTAGATTTAATAGAATTATTTTTTCGTATCCAGACTAATACCAATTTCGTATCCGACTAATACCAATCCAACCCATTTCATTTCATGAATAAAATGTGACCAATTAACCAACCAACAACGCTACTTGTTAGAGACAAAAATTGGTTGTTGCATCGAAACATATAAATGTTGACTAATCTGGCTAACATTGAACTTGGTAAAATGAAATGGTTGAATAATTGAAAAATGAGATTATTCAGGAATACACATTGAATGCTAAGATTACGCATTGAATTTCTGGTAGTAGATCCATAATCAAAAAAGTGTTTGTGATTGTTCCAGAAGAAATGAAACAAAAGATACGGTAGAGCTAGGACAGTTATTGTATGAGGTCTACCCAATGCTAGATGCAGAGGCGCATAATAGATCGATATGAACATCATGAGCTGTCCCGCAATAAAACCCGTTGTTGCTGATACCTTCTTCTCGGTTCCTTCTTCCATAAACCGAGCTCGGAGAAGGAAGAGATAAGAGGGCCCTACGAGAATGTGGTCATAAATGTTGGAAATTATGCCCTAGGGCAAGTCATTGTACTTTAGACATTTATGTTTATTAAAGTATTCTCTTTTAAGTTATCATTTCAATTTGCATGTTTATAGTGATAGCTGATCCCTGGATATATCTTATAGATTATCCTAAATGTCCCTGGTCGGTCATCTACGCGGGAGTGAAGATAAAATAAGACCAGTATGACTTTGATGAGTATGGAGACACGAGTCAAAGTCATGGGCACTTGTAAGAGTACCATGTGCTGGACTGACCCACTATGAGAAAGCTGCATGGACTGAGTCATAAGCTTTTCTCATGTATAACCGCGTCACAACGCCCTATGACCTGAGATAATCATGGATTCCTACATGATGAGTCAACGTTTCTTTGACCTAGTCAAAAGTCACCTTTGACCGGGTGATGATAAAGGCTTGGATTAGGATCAGTGGTTCTCATGGAGAGGAATGTGAATGGTCAAGATGGAATTTGTCCCTCACATTAGTAGAGAGATAATACTGGGCCCCTCGATGAGTGAGTTTAAGAAATGTACGGCCGTACTGTGATGGAAAGGAGTTTCCATTTCACTTATTAGACTACTCGAGAATCGAGAAAGTAATGGTCAAGAAAAGGAAGTTGACATTATCCATGCCTCATCCTTGACCAAATTATCGCGTGACAAAAGGGACGTGACATGGTGTACGATAGGTTGTATCGTATTATCAATCCCCATATGAATTGGGTAGTCGCAATGTCTTGCTAGATGCCGCTTGTAACTTGTGGGCTGGTACGGTATTAGCCCATTGCCAATCTCGTATGGGTGTGGGTTCCGCAGGTCGCACACAAGAATAAGCCGAACACGAGCAAAAGTGTCCGATTCATTGAATCTTATATATGTATAAGATTTAATGAATATTGCATTTAATCTAGGGTGAATATATATATATATATATATATATATATATATATATATATATATATATTATTAAATTTGAAATAATAATATTATTATTTATAGATAATAATAATATTATATATAGTATTTAATTTATTTGATAAATTAAATAACTATAATAAATTGAGATATTGTATCTCAGATTTAATTTTCGAATAAAGATATGGTATATCATATTTAATTAAATTGAAATATAGTATCTCATATTTAATTAAATAAAAAGATATCATATCTCATATTTAATTTATAAAGGTAAATTAAATATGTAGGCTTATAATTCGGATTAAATAAATATATTAGATTGGATCTATTTGATAGATTTAATTAATATATTATTTTAATTGAAATTCGAATTTCAAAATTGATTGGATTACTTTTGAATATTTTAATATGGCTTATTAGGGTTTTAGAAACCCTATAAATAGATATTGATATAGTCATATTAGAGAGACGGACGAATTAGAAAGCCGCAAGAAACCCTAGAGGAAATAGAGAGACGCGAGTTTTTGAAGGCGCTAGCACGCTACCGCAATCGGGTTCGAAGTCGTTCGTGTGGATACCAAGTAGAGGAGGAGATTCACGGAGTCTCCGCTCCCGTTGATCGGAGAAGGTAGCCCACGTGTTCGATTGAAAGAAACGCTAGTTGAGAATTTCGTATAAGGTATTATTCGGAATCTTTAACCTTGATTTAAATGCAGTTGAGCGATCCTCTTCTTGGGATTCATAAAAGTTTTATAATTCCGCTGCGTGTACAGATCCCAACAATAAATCCATAATAGAGTCCGACCACAATGACCGAATTAATTATCTTCATGCATAAGGATACTAGATTATCTAGTATAAAACACTTTAAAATCATCATAAACCTCCCTTTTCGTTGTGATTTTATTATATGAATTTTTTTTTCTTTTCTATTTCTATTGTGATTTCTAGATTATTATATGAAAATTCTTTTTCTTTTCTTTTCTATTTCTATTGTGATTTCTAGATTATTATATGAATGTGATTTCTATATTATTATATGAAAATTCTTTTTTTTCTTTTCTATTGTGATTTCTAGATTATTATATGAAAATTTTGAAACTTTCCATATATATAGAAATAGAAACAGATGACTAGAAATGACATCTCTTATCTCAATGACACAAAAGAAAGGGATATTAAATGAATGGAATTAGTATATGGATGGACTATAATGAAATAGAGCCACTTTGAGGTTCCCTATGAAATGAGGCATGGAACGAAGCCACTACGAAGAAGTTCCACGAGTTACGAAGGAAACTTCGAGCTCATATTGGTCATGGGTTGAGAACAGGAATTGAACTCTATGAGATCTAATTTCCCGTTGTTCCTCAGTAGCTCAGTGGTAGAGCGGTCAGCTGTTAACTGACTGGTCGTAGGTTCGAATCCTACTTGGGGAGATTTGATTCATTCCGAATTAAAGAATTTGGAACATGATGAATGCAAAACACATAGTACGCATTAGGAGGCTGCCAACCAATCATCTCATTGTCGACTGCTGATATTATGCTTTTGTGACGATCAGAAATAAGACATAGACCAACCTTATTTGTAACATACAGTCGTATGGAAGACAAAAAATACTCCCATGCTTCCTTAGTTTCACTTTCAACAATTGTAAATGCAATCGGCAGGATCTCATTATTTCCATCTTGGGCGGTGGCAATCAATAATGTCCCCTTATACTTACCGTATAAATGCGTATTGTCCACCTATATGACTGGTTTACACCATTGGAATGCCTCACGACATTGACTGAAGGTCCAAAATGTACGTTGAAAAACCCGAACACCATTAACAACCCGCCGATCAACAATATATGGTCCATGTTGAATATGATAAACAGATCCCGGAGAAAATTTCAACATGTGCTCGAACCATCTTGGCAGGAACGCATATGACTCATCCCAATCATCGTAAATCTTAGCTATTGCTTTTTGTTTTGCCTTCCATGCCTTCCTGTAAGAAACATGATAACCAAACATTCCAGTCACCCTTTCTTGTATCATGATCACAGGTACCGAAGGTGTTTCCTTCACCATGTCTGCAAAACCAATCACAAAAAGTGTACACTAGGAATGTTATTTATGTTCACTGATAAACACAAATAAATTTACAAATTATGAAATGGTATTGTGCATCATACCTATTGTGGCCTTGGAAATAATTTCAGAATCAAGTTGTTTGTGATCTTGGGAGAGAATTTGGCTCACAGAACTATGATTTCCGACCCATTTAGTTACCACCCAAGTGTTGCTATTCTTCGGTTTAATTGCTCTTACTCTCCAATCGCAACCTTGTTCATGATTCTGGCATTTCATTGAGAACTTGGCTGTAGTACTCTCAACCACTACAGCTTCATGATGTTCCTTCATGCAATAATGTTTTATTGCAGCTTGCACATCATTCTTGGACCCGAACTCTTGTTTCAGATATAATCCATCTCCTCTTGCCCACGAACCCCAGCCCAAGCCTTCCACATCCAGTATATCCTCATGCGGGTACTCTTCATGAACAATCTCATAATGTGGAATCTCATTCCAAAACGGTGTAATATCTGCATATTCACACATAATACAATTTATGCGAAAACATGGTAACCAATAAAAAATAAATTATATAATAATTACCTCGATATTCGTCATCTGCATCACTATCATTCTGATCATGGTCATTATCCAATAAAATGTCTTCATCTTCTTCCTCTTGCTCATCCTCATTGTCAAGTTCATCTACCATATAGTCGCTTTCTTCTCCATCCCCAACGGTTGATTGTGTTGGCTGAGATGTACCAGAATGAGCCGTCATTATCCAATAAAATGTCTTCATCTTCTTCCTCTTGCTCATCCTCATTGTCAAGTTCATCTACCATATAGTTGCTTTCTTCTCCATCCCCAACGGTTGATTGTGTTGGCTGAGATGTACCAGAATGAGCCATATAATGTGACTGATGGAGTCCATGAGTCGGTATTGGTACACCCTCCTCTGGCGTCTCAATATCCACATATAACTCAGCAAATTGTTTTTCGTCGAATGTTTGAACAAAAACATCCACATCCTCATCATCGAATATCTCAAAACCCGCATATTTGCGGTTCCACAAGGAACTCTACCCATCACTGAAGATATTACCTGATATTTTTGCAGCTTTAACTTTCGACGGATCTTTTTATATAAATCTTCAGCGAACATGCCTCGAACAATATACATTGGTTTTTTTTTTTACCTTCAAAGGTCAATCCGTTTGCACCTATGCTGTTAGAACCATTATAATATACAAATGAACGAATTTGATTCATTTTTTTTACTTATTTTATATTATGAAAAAGAAGAACAAATTATAGATAATACAAATAACAACACAAATTGCAACTGAGCAAAAGAAGAAACACAATGTATATACGGAATTAAAAGAAAGATATAATGAAAAAGAATGAAGAAGATGCAGGGACGGAGGGAGTTTCCAGATGATGGAGTGAGTGAATGGTGATGGAGGACAGAGGGAGTTTCCAGATGAGTGAAAGAGTGAATGCTAAGAGGGAGAGGGAAAGAGTCACAGATGATGGAAGACAGAGGGAGTGAATTAGGGGGGGAGTCATGGGTGTGTGTTGAGGTGGGGTGGGGGTGTCACGGGTGTGTGTTTTTTTGTGGGGGGAGGGAGGGAGGGGAGGAGGGTGGGCTTATTTTGGGGGGAGGGGGGCTTGACTCACTGCGTCGGGAGGAGCGTGGCGTCACCACCGGTGACGCCACTAGTAACGTTAGTCAAACGTCGTGTTTGATCGCATTACTCCTGTAAAAAAATTTCAAACTACATTAATTTGCACAATTTTTATAAAAATTTGTATTTTGGTGTTTTTTCCAATAAGGGATCGTTAAAAGCCTATCACCTCCTCCCCACAAACTAAATCAAATAAGCTAACCTCTATCATTTCCTTCTACCCCTCCCTTCCATCCTCTTTCCTTCCGTCCTCTCATTTTGAACCAAACATGCTTTAAAGAAATAAAATAAATATTCTACTTACTGAATACAAAAAAGAAATAACAATTTATTATTAAATTCCCAAAGTCTCCGGTAGATTTTTAAATTTTCAAAACCCGGCTTTTGTCGTCTTCGACAAAAATATAACCAAAATTTCAAATCTTAGCATTCTTGAGGGTTTATTTCTCCACAAAATTCTCTTACGTCCTTGTTGGGGAAATCAGCTTCTCCATAATCCAAAGAGAGACTAAAGACCATGAACAGCAATCCCTCTTCACTGTTCCGTTTTTTGGTACTAAAGATTTTTCGTTTTCTTAAGTTCAAGAAACCAAGTCTTTTCTCATAAGAAGAAGAAGAAGAAGAAGAAGAAACGTTCTTCTCTCTTCCTCGTCTTGTTTCTTCACTTCTCTCTTTCGCTTTTCGGCTTTTTCCCGAGAAAATTTGACCAGGTATTTAGATTCTATCTCACTAGTTTTGCTTCAAGCACTTTTCTTCTCTCTTTCTCTCTGTGCGTTCTACTTTAACATTATTCTTGACTGCCTCGAGCTTTGAATTCCTCTGGTTTTTAGTTTCTTTCTTTCTCTTTTCAAAAGGAAAGAATTACAGTTACTTCTTACGGCCGTGTTTACTGTGTAATGCGTTTAATCTGTCTGTATGATGGACTTCTCTGCTTTGATTGACTGTAAAATTCTGCTTGATTTCCTAGAATCGAAACAATTTCCCTAAAATATTTAATTGGTTAGCATGTAACCAAGAAGGAAATTGGTTGCTCGACCTTAATTAAGATCAATTATATAATTTGGTACCTTACAATGTTATGATTACTGGAGAAATGGTCTCATTTGAGTCTCGTATTCTTTGTCGGGAAAAATGGCGAGAAATTTGAGGAAGACGAATACATTTGGAGTTTTGCTTAGGCCAAAAAATAATTCGAGACTCAAACTTATATTTTGGATTTTTTATTTTTTTCAAAAAAAGGAACCATCGTGATGTTGAGAACAACATTAAATGTAAAATAATTAGTTATATGGTTCTACTGTTTAAGGATTCATTTCACAACTGCCATTAATGTGGTCCTAATTTCTTCGATATTTACGTTACTTGTTTCTGCCAACTTTAATCAAAGTTATTTATGTGATTATGTCAATTCGAATGACGTCCGTTCATTATAAATATTTTATTTCTAATAGTATTCTGGATAAGAACTCGCAAAGCTTTTGAAGGAGGGGGGAAAATTCGTTTCAGGTTTGACCAACTGTTGTGGGCGTTGACTGGTAAACGCCTATTGGTTTAGTGCTTATGTTGCAGAAGGGGGATAAATTGTTCTTCGCCAAAGTACTGTTTCTTTTCTCTTATCTTATTTTATTTTCTTTTCCTTGGGGGTCATTCTAGCAAATAAACAGCCAAAAAATTATGAATCTGAAAGTTTTTAAAAATGAGGAAGCTTTGATCCTTGACATATTAATGTTGTCTCAAAATTTACATGCTTTTGGGGTATTGTAAAATTTGTGTTTGAGTTACTGCTGATGAACTTGATAAAGCATTGTATTTGGTCGTTATATGTTGCTTAGGTTTAATCGCCCTGTGCCAATGCCAATGGCTCTACAGCCTAGTGGCATGGATACTCCCTTGTAAGTGGGAGGTCGTGGGTCTGATCCTGTGATAATCTCAAACCATTAGCGCTTGCCCTTTTAACTCAAAAAAAAAAGAAAAAAAAGAAGAAGATTTAATTGCCTTGTTGATCTTGATGCAGGTCCAGCATGTGATTGCATCTCTCTCCAAGTGACCTAGAGGAGATATTAATTTCCAGACGAGGGTTACAGGATCTGGTGGTTGGTAAAATAAAGAAATGATTATAGGGTGCTATGAGGTGAAAGCTTTCCTGCAGATGTTTCTTACAGTCTAATCAAACCACTTTTTTTGTTTGGTGCATATGTCATCAGTTTTTGTTCTGTTGACTCCACAATAAAAGTTATTCACAAGATGATAATTCGGGTGTCCTTTTGCTCAAGTTCTGTGACTTCCAGGTCCTGAGTGATTTCTTATTCCTATGATCATCAAGATGAATAAATGGTATGGTGGGGTTCTGATGGCTTCCTTGTTTTCCTTGTTTATGCTTCTGATACTGAGATATGGAGTCATGAAAAACCCTATTGGAGAAGGCTATCTGACTATATCTAACTTCCCTAATGGCACTGATCCTCTCAAATGGATAAATCCTGTGGTTCCACCAGCTGTTCAAAATCCTGGGAATTCTTCTCAAGTTATTTCTGCTGATGTTGTCATGTCAAGCCTCTTTGACCAAAGCAACTTCTCCAAAGAAGAGCAACAAACTTTGCAGACATGGAACCAGTTGAAACACTTGATTGGTCGCGTCCAGGGTTTACCTAATGCAGCGGAAGCTATCAAGGAAGCTGCAGGTGCATGGAATAATCTTATGCACTCAATTGAAGAGCAAAGGCAGGGTCATGCAAATGACAGTTTAAATTGGAGAACGAAAGAGAAGCAATGTCCTCATTTTCTTAATAGCATGAATTCAACAGAACTTGATAATAGTAGTTTCAGATTGCAATTTCCTTGTGGCCTAACTCAAGGTTCTTCCATAACTGTCATTGGTATCCCCAATGGTCTTTTTGGTAATTTTAAGATTGATTTGACTGGCGAATCTCTTCCTGGGGAGCCTGATCCCCCAATTATTTTGCACTATAATGTGAGGCTTCAAGGTGATAAAATCACTGAAGATCCTGTAATTGTCCAAAACACCTGGACTGTTGGTCATGATTGGGGTGAAGAGGAGCGATGTCCATCCCCTAGTCCTGACAAGATCAAGAAAGGTAAAAGTATTATTAGTATTTATCTGATGCAACATCTATACTAAATTCATGTTTATCGCAATGGAAGGAACAGATTCATTTCCTTGTTTTAGCTTGCCAGAACGATTTTTAAAATGTTATCGGCCATAAAGATACAATGTTACTCTGATGAATCTGAAACCAGAGTTTCATTGATTGATTAGCGTTTGAACTTTATACTTTTCTCCAGTATAGATAGTGGAATGGAAATCTGGCATAAAGGCACAGCTTTTTACTTTGGCTACTAACAATTTGGTCTTGTTCGTTAAGGCCTGAGCAGCAGAATTACTTTTTTATGTTTGGGCCATCACCTTAGCAACAGAACTGAAAATTGCTAACGTTTGTGCTAAAGCTTAGTCTACTTGGTTTATAATGATCCACTGTGTGCAAATGATATGTGCTTCTCCTTATCGTTTTGTGTATATTCTACCTTTTAGTTCTATTGCATGACTAAATTTCATTTTGTTTGTCTGATATTGCTGTTTCTTTTGCCAGTTGATGAGTTGTGGCAATGTAATAAGATTGTAGGGGAGAACATTAGCCAACCTTCAATGTCCAGTTCGAACGCACGCACTTCAGGGCGATTTTCAGCATCAGGACATTCTAAAAATAGAAAATACTTTCCTTTTAAGCAAGGATTACCATTTGTTGCCACTCTGCGAGTGGGATCAGAGGGAATCCAGATGACTGTTGACGGAAAGCACATATCATCATTTGCTTTTCGTGAAGTACTTATCTTTTTCTCTTGCTTTAGTTATTAATTTTGAGTTCATTATTACTCCCTTTTGTCTTTTTTATAAGGAACAATCTCTCTCATAGGGGTGGTCCTTAATATAAGAAACAAATCATTTTTGTCTGAAATTTTAACTAGTTTTTTCATTTTTACCCCATTAAATAAATATATGTAAATCATTATCTTTGCAAGTTTTTTCATTTTTACCCCTATTAAATATATGTAATTCATTATCTTTGCAATAAATTTTCTCTTATTATCTCTCATGTACTCTCTTTGTGAAGAAGGGTATAATTGGAAAGAAAAATACATATATTATACATTTATTGTTTATAAATAACATTTTGAACTGTGTGGTTTTAGTAGTTGTTTCTTATAAAAAGGACTAAAGAGAGTATTTCCTTGTATCTTCTGAATTATTTACTGACTGACTTACTATTCAGACTTTGGAACCATGGCTTGTGAGTGAGATGAGAATTTCTGGGGACATCAAGTTGATATCTGTTCTTGCCAGTGGTTTACCCACTTCAGAAGATACAGAACATATTATCGATCTGGAATCATTGCAGTCAAGACCTCTATCTGTGCAGACTCCGTTGGATCTCTTAATTGGTGTTTTCTCTACAGCTAACAATTTTAAGCGTAGGATGGCTGTTAGAAGAACCTGGCTGCAATACAATGCAGTTCAATCAAATACAGCTACTGTGCGATTCTTTGTTGGTTTGGTAGGTTCTGTTTGTGAGCTCCTCATATAATTTAAAGAATCTGTTCATGACGGAAATACAGCTCCATTAAATAACTGTGAAAACTTTAGATTTCCTGCAAGCTTTTCATAAATTGATCACCAAAAGTTCATGCACGTCCTGTCACTTTTGTGTGGGTTGCTAAAAAGTTCCAGCTGGTCAGGTCTGAAGACACTTGTTGGAGGGCTTGGTTTCAAGAATTTTGTGCTATCCACTAATAAAATAATACTCCCTCCGGTCCTAATTATAGGAGCACTTTTCTAGTACAAATTGCACTACAAAAGTGCTCCTATAATTAGGACCGGAGGTAGTACTTTTTATGTTTTGTTCCTTTCCTAATATTCCGTCTTTTAAAGTTTCTACTTCTTAGCCTATGTGCTTAATCAGGCGGCTTTCTGAATTATGTCTTCTGTATGAGGCAATGCAGCATAAAAACCAAATAGTAAATGAAGAACTGTGGAGAGAAGCAGAGACCTATGGAGACATACAGTTGATGCCATTTGTTGATTATTACAGCATCATCACTTGGAAAACTTTAGCAATCTGCATATTTGGGGTAATTTCTTTGTCTTTTTATCTTGAAGAGCCATTCCTGCCTCTTATTGACTTCAAATCTTTTTCAACAGACAGAAGTTGTATCAGCAAAGTATGTCATGAAGACAGATGACGATGCCTTTGTTCGTGTTGATGAAGTGCTCGCTTCTTTGAATAGGGTGAACAGGCCTCATGGCTTGCTTTACGGACTCATAAATTTGGATTCCCGACCTCACCGAAGCACTGATAGCAAATGGTACATCAGCCCTGAGGTATATGTATCTTCTAATTTCATTTAAAGTAAGAGATATCATGTTACTTATGTTAAATATTTTTAGTTCTTGATTATAGGCTCATGTTACCATCAGCTAAGTTCCTTCACTGCTCATCAAAGTAAAAAATATAACCATCTTCTTGTTGATTGGCTTTACATTAACTTTTGCTGTTGGGTATGTTGCAGGAATGGCCTGATTCAACTTATCCCCCTTGGGCACATGGTCCTGGCTATGTAGTCTCACACGATATAGCTAGGAATGTGTACGAGAGATACAGAGACGGTCGATTAAAGGTATATAAAGTTCTAAAATTGGTTACTTTTTCTCTAAAACTTCTACTCTTTTCCTTAATGTTAGAGCTATTTTACTAATTTGATTAGGTTAAGAAAGTTGGTTAAGTTAATTAATATATATATATTTTTTAACACTCTAATTATCTTCCTTAATTCCCTCCCTCTTTCTCTTTCTTTGTTTTTGTTGAAGGAGTATCAATAGGGGTAATTTAGAAAAAAATTGATAGATATGGAAAATAGATCTTATATTTGGGATGAAGATCAACTATCAATTCAATTAAGTCATACATTAAGGATTGGAGAAGTATCTAAAAAGAAAAAAAAAGGAAAAAAAAAAGAGCAAAGGAAACAAGTGTCTTAAACTCAACCACTTCAACACTATCTGGCAGATGTTCAAGTTAGAAGATGTGGCGATGGGAATCTGGATCGCGGACATGAAGAAGGAGGGTCTGGAGGTTCGGTACGAGCACGAAGCAAGAGTGTATAATGAGGGTTGCCAGGATAATTATGTGGTTGCTCATTACCAGGGTCCAAGAGAAATGCTGTGTTTGTGGCAGAAACTTCAGGAAGGAAAGGGTGCAAAATGCTGTGGTAATAGAAGATGACTCCAGTATAACTGACCACTCTCAACAACTTTTACTAATGACACCTTAACAAAGGAAAAGGGATTTCCCAATTCTCTCCTTCTCAAGGAGACTGTAATTAGGATTGTTAGTGTAGCTAGAAATGATTAGGAAGGGTTAATAATATTACCCTTGTTAGTAGTTTTGAAATTCTTTGGAGTCAAGCATGTATTTATTTTATAGAGAGAGAGATAGAGATATAGGCTTTCCTTGTATAGTGCCATACCTGAAAATAGGTGTGAAAATTTCTGCAGCAAAGCATTTTTTTGGATGGATGAGGGTCAATGTAGAAATGTTAGCTATAGGAAAAAGAAAGCTTTATGTTTTTTTATATATGTTTTAGAATGGAAAGGAAAATACCTTTCGTTTAGCGGGGGGAAAGATAGTAGGGAAAATTACGCTCAGGTCCCAAGGAAGGGAATTAATTACAATAAAGTCCTCAAATCATCACATTACGCTTTCGGCCCCAAGTGACTTCGTGTAATTATTTGTATTAACAACAGGAAATCGATATATTAACAACGGAAATGATAGATTAACAACAACTTTTAAATACCGACCATTTACAACAGGAAATGCATATATTAAACAGGTGAAATGCATATATTTACAACAATATTTAAACACCGGATTTACAACGGAAAAAGCATAGATTAACAATAACTTTTAAATACCCGACCATTTACGGGAAATGCATATATTAACAACATGAAATGCATGTATTTACAACAACTTTTAAAAACCTGGATTTTATTTCCATACAAATAATTACGAAGTCCCTGGCTATTTACAAGAAAATGCATGTATTAACAACAAGCGAAATGCATGTATTAACAACAACATTTAAAAACCTCCATACAAATAATTACACAGAAGTCCCTTGGGACCTGAGCGTAATTTGATGATTTCAAGGGATTTTTTTGCAATTTTTTTCGTTCCTTGGGACCTATATGAAATTTTCCCAAGATAGTATTGGAATAGAAACATAAAAGATATATATATATATATATATATATATATATATATACTGACATAAAATAGAAAAAATGTGCCAAGAAAATTACGAGCAATTTCAGCTATTCATTTTTTCCTCATTATGCCAAAAGACATATATACCCTTTTCATTGAAGTGATTGTTTTATGGAAAGGCATAAAGTATCCCAAACAAGATATGACAAAATTTTCTTAAATAATTCCATTTCTAATAGGCTACCAAATAGTCTGGAAGTTTTGCCTCACGCTTTCACATTGATAACTCATTTGAAATGGATTAAGGTGTAAATATATTATAAGTATTGGTGAAATTTTAATGTAATCTTGGAAGTTTGTTTGTTGGTTTTTTTCAATGTTACTCAAAACTCTAATAACAACGTCGTCCATCTTTTTAACCACTGTATTAACAGTTAATTTTGTCTACAATGTACTCTATTTTTTCATCTCATTGTCACACCTCATCCCTCTCCCAGTTCTTTCTCGGGTCCTCATTTCTCGGGTTGTCATTACATGCTTCTCTTTTATGTACTTGTTAGATGCTTCTCCTCCTAAGAAACATATTGTTACGGTCCGGCATAACGGCCCAAATGCCTAGACGGCCCAATATGAAATATATCATATATTTCGTATATTCCTACAATCATGGAGAATCTATCATATCTACAATCGAGAGATAAGATCGATCATGCAGTTACGATATCAATGCATACCCTATATATACAAGGGCATAAATTTAAGGTGCACACGTTCTAACTCAACCCTATTTACATTACGCATCACTGTGCACGATCCCCACTGAACACATCCCCCATCCCCCCTTTTGGCGGATAGCCTATAGTGTACAGTGATCCCGGGCCTTCCCGGATATCTCCTCCATAGATACTTCGGCAGGGCCATTCGATCCAAAACCAAAGCACTAGCCCAACGGGCTAGACATCTGTGTTCTACAGCAGAACATTGGCGCCGACCGTGGGGACGTTAAATTACGATCCCCGTGACCACCGATGGTTAACACTAGAAACAGCAGTCGGAACCCTCAGCCCGGAAATCCACCACGGACAGAGGCTGTCCAACACCATCAAGTTCTAAGACAGCCGGACGATATCCAGGAGGGAAACGTCTTTGACACAGCGTCATCCCCTCCCATTGTCCCCAGAACTCATGACGCAGCACCAACGGAGAACTCGCCTCCAAGGCTAGATGTCGTCCTCCTGCAGAAAGCACAAGAGTCAATACTGAGGCGAATTGAAAATAGTGAAAAACGCAGTAACCTCCAACGCCAGGAAGATTTTAGAGTGATACAGCAGATGATGGAAGAATGATTCAACCAGTTCGAGGCGCTTGTTGAGATGAGGGGCCAAAAAGATTTACATGAAAGGAAGAAAAAACCGCCCCGAGATACTGATAGTTCCTCTTCCAGTAGTGGACCGAGGTCATCTCGTCGGGATGCCAGCCGAAATTCCCGCTTAACAGGGTCAGGATGAATTCGACCAACAGCCTCAGCTTTGAAAAAATTACGCTTGGGAAAGATCTCGGAAGCCAAAGACCGAGACTCGGAGAGAATAGCTCGGCCTTGGGGATCCCCGAAGAGTATAAAATGAAATACTTGACCGACCTTAATCGCCGAGGTCCTTTCTCAGAGGAAATTGCCAATGCTCCGTACCCAAAGAATCTGGATTTAACGCACTTCCCTAAGTACGATGGGACTCAGGACCCACGTACCCACCTCGACACTTTCAAACTGGGCATGTTTGTTCGGCTGATTAAGGGCCTGGTCATCTCACGGATTTTCGCCGCAACGTTAACCGGACCGGCTCAGAGATGGCTCCACACCTTGCCCATTGACTCAGTGCACAATTTTGAAGACCTCGGGCGCAAATTCGAGTTGAACTTCGCGACTAGTAAGAAGCAGCCGAAGTCCCAATTCGCTTTGAGTAAAGTCAAGCAGAAAAAGGGGGAGACGCTCCAAAAATATTTGGATCGATTTAAAGAAGTAGCGCTGCAGGTACGCTCACTCCCGGAAGATGTTCACATACATTGCATCGTAGATGGTTTGGACCCCTCGTCTCGGTTGGCAAAGAATATTTTCAAGAACCGAGTACACACTCTCACCGAATTTCATACCCAAGCAAAGCAATACTTGGACGTAGAGCAAATGAAGATCGCCAACGCTCTCGGAACCGAGAAGCGTGGTAACACGTCACCCGAGGACAAGGATCAAGTCGGTAAACGAAAGGATGAAACCCTTCCACGCACGCGGAACCGAGATAGACGACCTCAAGAAGGAAAAATTGAAAAAGCAAAGTATGAAAGATACACCCCACTGAATGCCCCTCGCTCCCAGATCTGGAGGGAAGTGGCCCAAACCGAGATGAGCAGAGCCGCGAGGCCTCGGCCTCCCCGGGTACGACCCATGACTGACCAAATCAAATTCTGTGCGTTTCATGACGAGCCGGGACACACCACGGATCAGTGTTACGAACTTCGAGATGCTATTGAGAGGTTCATTCGAGAAGGGAAATTACGTCAATACATGATACAAACCTAGGGGCGTAAGAATAACAAACGCAGACAAGAAGTCCGCAGTAGAAGCCCGATCATCGACCTAAAGAAAGATGATAAGCGATGGAAGTCAACAGCGGAAGACGATGAGTTCCCAGAGGCGCAGTTTCACTATAATGTGGTTAGCGGAGGTTTCGGCGGAGGAGGAGATACTATCAGCCAGCGTAAGAAATACTTGAGAGAAATCCTCTCCGTGAGGGGCGCCCCAAAGTTTAAAGACGACGCCTCCAAACCGACGCCTCCACCATTGCTCTTTACTAATGAAGAACTAAAGGACGTAGTCCCGGGGCATCAGGATGGCTTAGTTATCACGGGAACCTTGGCACGATGCCAGGTAAAAAGAATTTTTGTTGATGCAGGAAGTTCGGCCGATATCATCAGCTGGGATGCATTTAATAGAATGAGGATGGATGTGGAAGATCTCAAGCCGTGTAAGACGACCCTCATAGGGTTTAATGGAGAACATTCACCTCCCAAAGGATACATTGACCTAAGGCTGACTTTGGGAACGAAGGAGGCTTTCAAATCCGAGCGGGTAAGATTCATAGTAGCCGACTTCCCATCCCCTTACAACATCATATTGGGAAGACCGACCATCCACAATTGGGACATGATCGTGTCCATGAAACATCAGAAACTGAAGATGGTGAACAACAAAAACAAAGTAGTAGTCGTTAATGGAGATCAGAAGGAGTCCCGGCAATGCTATTTTGAGACAGTCCGGGAGGGAGAAGGCGGACCATCATCGTCGCCTCTGATTCGTAGGGGTGAGCAACCCCAAGAGCCCAGAGTGAATAGACACCCTGTAGGACTGGTGGAGCTCGACCTTAGGGATGAGCCCGAGGTCCCTCGTCTGGAACCCGAGGGCGAGTTAGAAGAATTAATCCTCGGACATAATCCCTTGAAAACCATGAAGATCGGAGGCGCGATGGAGCCGGACCTGAAAAACATATTGATTGAGTTCCTGATACAAAACTAGGATGTATTCGCAGGGACGTCTTCCGAGATACAAGGGATTGACCCCAACTTCTGCTGCCACAAATTGGCTATTCGGCCGGGGTCTACACTTGTGGCGCAGAAGAAGAGAAATATTGGGGCGGAGAGACATAAAGCTTTGGAGGATCACGTCGACGAGCTGTTGGCAGCCGGGTTCATCAGGGAAATACAGTACACTACGTGGCTCTCAAACGTGGTTATGGTGAAAAAACCAAATGGAAAGTGGAGGGTATGCATAGATTATACCAACTTAAACAAAGCTTGCCCTAAAGACTCCTACCCGATGCCAAACATCGACCAATTGGTGGACAACTCATCAGGTTTTCAATTGCTATCTTTTATGGACGCATATTCAGGCTATAATCAAATCCCCATGCACCCGGACGATCAGGAGAAAACAGCCTTCATGACCGACCAAGCCAATTATTGCTATAACGTGATGCCGTTTGGATTAAAAAACGCCGGCGCCACTTATCAGAGGATGATGAACAGGGTCTTCGCCGACCAAATTGGAGGGAACATTGAGGTTTACATCGATGATATGATCGTGAAAACCAAAGACCCGGAGGATCATATTAGAGATCTAGAACAGACGTTTGAGAAGTTAAGGAGATTCCAGATCCGTTTGAACCCGGCTAAATGTGCATTCGGGGTCCCAGCTGGGAAATTCCTGGGTTTTATATTAACAAACCGCGGAATCGAAGCCAATCCCAACAAATGTAAGGCCGTCCTCGACATGCAAGCCCCAAAGACGAAGAAGGAGGTCCAGCAGTTGACCGGCCGACCGGCCGCACTTACCAGGTTTTTACCGAGGTTGGCTGAGAATGCTCTCCCATTCTTCAAATTGTTAAAAAAGGAAACGCAGGGAGGATGGAACACGGATTGTGAGGCCGCCTTTGAAAGGATCAAACTTTGTCTGGCGACCCCACCAGTCCTATCAAAACCTGACCCAGGTGAGTCATTATTCTTATATTTGTCAGTCGGAGAAGAAGCAGTGAGTGCGGCCCTGGTAAGGGAAACCAAAGTCGGCCAGGCCCTGGTTTGTTTTTTAAGTAAAGCATTGGAGAGCTCGGAACTACGATACCAGAAGCTTGAAAAAGTGGCCTTCGCCCTCCTCGTCTCGGCAAGAAGGCTTCAGCCTTATTTCCAGGGACATCTAATAATAGTCCGAACTAGCCAACCACTCTGTCAAATATTACACAAACCAGATCTGGCAGAAAGAATGACCAGCTGGGCCATCCAGTTATCCGAGTTCGATATCACCTACGAAGCCCGGCATGCGATCAAATCTCAGGCATTGGCGGATTTCGTAAGGGAACTCACCTCGGGTGAAAAGATCGACGAAGATCAAGAGAAAGTGTGGAAGGTTTATGTCGATGGTTCCTCGAATTCAAAGGGTAGTGGAGCTGGAATCATAGTGGAAAGCCCGGAGGGTGTGGCCATCGAACACTCCCTTCAACTAAAGTTCCCGACATCAAACAACCAGGCCGAATACGAGGCATTGCTTGCCGGATTAGTGCAGGCCCGAGAACACGGAGCGCAAAGAGTAAGGGTTTTCACCGACTCCCAGCTTGTAGCAGCACAGATGAGGGTACTCCCAGCTTGTACCGACTCCAATGATGAGATGTTTGGGCTCGTCCGAAGCCAAATATGTTCTGGCCGAGATTCATCAAGGAGTCAACGACCATCACATGGGGGGCAAAGCCCTGGCCAGAAAAACCCTAAGGGCCGGTTACTATTGGCCAACCATGAAGGTGGACGCTATGGAAACCGTCAAAACATGTGATAGTTGCCAGAAGCATGCCAATATCATTTGGCCCCCGCCATCTGAATTAAAAGGCATTTCGGCCCCTTGGCCATTTTACAAATGGGGCATGGACCTCCTCGGCCCTTTCAAAGCAGCACCTGGGCAATTAAGGTGGCTTATTGTGGCAGTGGACTATTTCACTAAGTGGATCGAAGTCGAGCCCTTAACCACCATAACCTCGGCACGGATACAACAGTTTTTTCGTCATAACATTGTTTCGCGATTCGGCATCCTAGCTGAGGTAGTCACAGACAACGGGACCCAGTTTATAGACAAAGGGTTCCAGGAGATGATGTCAGACTTGGACGTCATACAGCACTTCGCCTCGGTCGAACATCCACAGTCAAATGGCCAGGCCGAAGCAGCCAACAAAGTCATCCTCGACGGCGTAAAAAAGCAGATGCAAGACGCCGAGTCCAACTGGGTAGAACAACTCTACAGCGTACTCTGGGGGTATAGGACCAGCGTGCAGACCTCAACCCAGGAAAACCCTTTCTGGTTGACTTATGGATGCGAGGCGAAGATCCCGGTCGAAATAGGGCTGCCGTCATGGAGGAAGGTCAAAGCAATACAAGAGAGCGAGGAAGCTAACGATGACTCCTTAAGGACGGACCTAGATCTAATAGACGAAATTAGAATCACGGCACATTGCAAGGAGCTAGCCGCCAAACAACTCATCGCGGCAAAGTACAATCAGAAAGTCAGACCCTGTTCATTCAACAGGGGCAATCTAGTACTCCGACGCGCAGACATTGGAAACAAAAACGCTAGAGATGGCAAGCTAGCAGCAAACTGGGAAGGTCCTTATCAGATCAAAGAAAAGCTGGGCAATGGAGCATATACTTTCGAAACCCTGGCAAGGAAGCCCATCAAAAGAACATGGAACGCCAACAAAATGAGAATCTACCATAGTTAGACCTCGGCTCGGCATTTGCACAACCACAGACACCCCATGTCTGATCCCGGTTATTTAATCTTTTTTCAATTTTAGTATTTAAATTTAAGTCATTTACATTCGTTGTTTGTTAAGGTATGACATTATCAGCTCTTTGGAGTTTGGTATTCCTTTTAATGAAGAAATCCCCAGTGGATGTTTTCACAATACAACTTAAGTTTACACCGAGGTTTCCAAAACCCGGTTTCAATTAAACCCATGGATGACACTAGGGCCGACGTGCCCAGGTTACGAGCAATGCGAAGTTGCCTGTATAGGTCTTCGCAAAATTGACACGTCAACGCTCGCTCCTTGATAAAGAAGATGAATTGTCATGCCGACCCTGATTAGGTCAAAATGTTTAAAGCGTTGCGTTGCGGACACCACGTTTTAGAGATGTGACAATTTGCCCTTATCTTGGCGATGAACCCGGACGAGGGAGCCGGAACTCGGTAGTGCGTTAAAATAAATACTCTCTGCGGTTAAACAAAGAAAACCCTACCACAGATTTCCAGACTAATTAATCTGGAAGAAAATGTAGATCTGCACAACTAAAAGACCCTGGCCCGGTCATGCAAATTTTAAAGATATGTCAAAAAATGCTATGGCGATATATTAATTAAAAGGTTCAAAGATGTCTTTACAGCCGGCACATATGCCGGAAAAATACAAAAATAAAAAGGGCACAGACGCCCGAAACAAGAAGCAAGCTGATGATGACGGCCACCTCAACGTCTCAGGAGTCAGAAGCAACCGGCTTCTCAGGACCCGTGCCATCTTCGGAAGGGGCGTCGGGCGAGACCTCGAGTTCTCCCTCTCCCCCTTGACCAGAACCTTCAAGCTCCGACACAGAAGCATCTTCGGGGGACGGAGGAGGAGGGAAGAACTGGCCCTGGTGAACATAAGCGAGATAATGGCATTGGCTAAGATCTAATGTCACGTCAGGGTTCCAGTGCCGGATCTGGGCCAAGGTCATGTCAAACGCGTCCTTCGCAGTCCTGGCCACGGTCGAAGAACAGTTGGCGTGGGCCTTCTTGGCATCTTCGAGCTCGGTTTTGACCCCAGATAACTCCTCGGCCAAACTCCCCCGTTGAGCCTGGACCGTCTTAAGGGAATCTAGGCATTGAGAATGAGCGGCTTGTATGTTAAGGAGCTCGGACTTGGTGGACTTCAGCTCATCCACGGACTTCACAGCGTCTTCCCGAACGGCACTCAGCTCCTCCTCTAGCTTCTTCTTCTTCGCCACAGCCAAATCTCGTTCCGCCTCCATCCGTCGCTTTTCAGACGAGATCCCAACTACTTGGTGCTTCAGATGATGCATGGATTGCACCAATCCCACCCCTTGCAGCAGATGATGCTGCACAGAGTGAACCACACGCTCGTCAGCCTCAGTTAGGGGGATAGCAGTATCGAGGAATCGACGTGGAGGAAAAAAAGCAACGCTGAGCTCTTCAGTTACCCCCTTCTCCCAAGCTAAGCCATGCGGTAGCTTAGAGGGAGGAGGAGGAGGAGGAGAAGGTGTAGCCGGGACGGACTGAGAAGAAGGTTGAGCCTCCTCAGCCACTGCTTCCTTCTGGCGAGTTTGAGAGGACCCAGCGATGGAAGATGAAGGGATGCCGACCTGAGCGGTCCGGACCCTCTTAGAAGAAGGGGCTTGAGACGCTGCTCACACTCGTCCCCGACCGGCCTCGACCACGGCACATTTTCGTGACGGATTACGGGAAGGAGCTCCTTCGTCAGGATACAACTTAGTAAAGTAGGGGGCAGCGGATTCATAGTTTGAGCTGCAATAAAAAGAGAACGAGTCAGGTTAGAAAAAGAGAAATCAACATAAGTAATTAGTCGGACAGTATAAAGAGTAAACAAGACAAGGAGGAAAATATACGTCGCGTTGCCATGATCCGCGTCGCTGCAAGCTCGGCCGTGCTACGGTCCGTACATCGTGCTCTTTGGCGTTGGCTACTAGTTGGGAAACCGAGATCTCATCCTTGGCGGGAAGATCGTCCTCGTCTACTTGATAACTGGAAGAGTCTTTTTTGTGATGCTCCTCGGTCCAATAAAGCGGGAATTTCCATTCCACGTCCTTAGATTCAGGACCATTGAGGAACCAAGGCTACTACCCAGAAATAGCTGTAACCTTGAAGAAACTGGTTTTGAAATGTTTGAAAGAATCCGAGAAAGGGAAGAAGAGTTTCCGACCAGGGACACCTCGGAGGGATGTCAACCCGCTCAAGTCCTCGTTATTCTTATCAGACCGAGGGGTGAAGGGACAGAAGAAGTAAAAGAATATGGATAGTTTAGCAGGAATAGGCTGGGGAAAGGATTGGCAGAGGCGCAAGAAGGCCAGAATGAAGCCCCACCCATTCGGATGAAGTTGGGTAGGAGCAAGTCGTAGATAACTTAAAACAGCCATCTGGAATTCGGTAAACGGGAAGCGAATACCGAGCTGAGTAGCATAATCTCGGAAGAAAAAGAAAAAAGAGGTACAAGTCCCTTCTCGGACGGCACACACTGGCTCTCCAGTAGAAGGTGGACATAGAGTACAATGTAAAGTATCCCCCAGCTCCATTCTGGCGATGTCGGACGGCGACATCAGGGATTGGGTCGTTAGAACTCCGCGGGCAACCCAGGGATATTTCGCTACAAGACTTTGAGGCGGGCTGGCGGAATCTGATTCCCCAGTCATAGAAGGGGTCCTATCAGGCGATGAGGGTGACTCCATTTAGACCTACAAACACATAAAAGAAAAAGGACAAAGATCAGAAACTGAAGGGTATACCTGACGCGTGCATGTTAATGCTAGAAGAAGGACGACACCCGGTGTTAACGGCCGGAGTAGAAATTACGGGCGACCTATGTCGGCAGGAGCCGAGGGTTGTATTTGCCAGGAAATCCCAGCCGTTCGCGATGTAATACGAGTTGTCGGCGAGACAGTCCCAACAAGGGCCAAGGTATCCCTCAGGCATAGATTCTACCCTGGCGCGCGGAGGGGGCTCGTAGAAATTAAGAGGCTCGATCGGGATGGCTTCAGGTACATCTCGGCTTGCGGGGTTCAGTGACCCACTTAGGAAAAGACGAGCGGTTGGGCTCCTAAACGAGGTGGGACGCGACCTACTAGCACTCCCCCTACTTGAACCACCGTGCAGTAAAAGGTTAGATCTAACCCCCTCAGGCAAAGGCGTCCTCAATATCCAGTGGCTGGCCCTTGGGAAACGAGCGCGTAATGCTTCTTCTTCCTCTTCTGGGGTGAGAGATGGGTTTGAAAATGACGAAGGATTATTCCTATCCATCAAAACACAGAGGTAGAAACCTAGAACATGCACAAAAGGGGATGAGACGCAGGAGAAGTCAAAGGGGATATTCTAACAAAAAGGGACATGCACCAGGAAGGAGGAACACATAATCCTATCTATACCCAGAAACTCTCACGGGGACTCAGTTTGACAAAACCAGAAATGCAGAAGTACGCATAGACAAGAGGAGGACATGGCAGATGGAAATCACAAAAGCTGTAAAAAAACAATAGTAATGGAAGAGGAAAATGTATGCCTGAGTAAAAGAGGTAGGCGATGAACTGAGTAGTAGAGGGAGCGTAGCTGGAATGATATTGCACCGAAGAGCAGAGAGAGTCGTGAAAATAACAACGTTAGACGAATAGAAAAGTGAAAGTAAGTGGGAGTAATGGAGGGAAGTGCAAAGCAAAGTTCAAACGTCGGGGGTAAAAGAGAAAATTCACCCTATTCGTAGGAATGACGTGCGACGCAATAGGCGCATTAAATGCCACGAAAATCGAAGGTGGCGTAGCAGGGCGGTGGAAATCCCTCGCCAGTCCAGGGGCGCCACATGGCAGGGGGCAATGATGGAGGATACATAAGGTTTCTCACCTAGAAGTAAGCCAGAACGCTTGGCCTTACCTCAGACCCCGGCCCCCCGCATGAGTTTCCCGAAGACAGGAACCTCCTGGCATTACCGCGGACTCAGCAAACCTCCGGGCTTGAGTTCGGATCCTGAGATCGTACCTCGGATTATGAAGAACGCAACTCCCGTGGTCGAGGCCTGTAGTAATCCGGTCTAAGCCGTCACCAAACGCCACATGGCGGAAGGATGATTGACATCTCGAACTACGGTGGCTTTGATCCCTATACAGGGTACGTAGGCCCTAGGCGCCATCCCTAGGTCAAGCCCAAATAAATCAAAAATCCGACATGCTAGGTCGACAGGTATAGCCTATCTTAGTATTGCACCTCGGACAAAAAGTACCAGAGCGTGATACATCTCGGCAGGTCAAACGCTTGAACTACCGAAGTGGGGGCAATCAACCGTTACTGGTCCCAAGATAACGGCCCAAATGCCTAGACGGCCCAATACGAAATATATCATATATTTCGTATATGCCTACAATCATGGAGAATCTATCATATCTACAATCGAGAGATAGGATAGATCATGCAGTTACGATATCAATGCATACCCTATATATACAAGGGCATAAATCTAAGGTGCACACGTTCTAACTCAACCCTATTTACATTACGCATCATCATCACAAGACGATCCCCATCGAACACATCCCCCATCCCCCCTTTGGCGGATAGCCTATAGTGTACAAATGATCCGGCCTTCCGGATATCTCCTCCATAGATACTCCGCAGGCCATTCGATCCAAAACCAAAATCTTAACGGCAAGACATCCGTGTTCTACACCGAACACATATAAAGAAATATTGAAAAAAAAATTAATTTAATTTTTTTTATATTTTATACATTTAGATTAAATTATATACTACATCTGAAATATTTTTTTACACTCAATATCTCTAATTAATTAATTTCCAATCTTTGCATTCTAAATATTTTTCATGTACTTGAAAATTAATTAATTAGAGATACTGGGTGTAAAAAAAATATTTTAGAATGCAGTATATAATTTAATCTAAATATATAAAAAACTTTAAAAAAATTATCAATATTTTTTTATGTGTTTCTTAGGAGGAGGAGCATATATAATGAGGGATTCAAAATTCCCTTCTTTCTCCCTTCATCAAATCTTTCTGGAGGAAAAAAAGGATCCTTCCTCTCTCCCCCAATAATCGGCGATCTCCCACCGACCACCTTCTTCTCACTCATCGCCGGCCATAGAAAAATCAGATGAAAACTCCGCTTCCTTGGATCCCTGGTCTCCTTCATAAAAGCTCTGCCTTTGTTCTCTTTATCCGCAGCAGATATATGCACTCAAAATCAGCGGTTTATGGAACAAAATAAGAAGCAAATATATTCACGCCAAACTGAGAACTCAAGCAAGCAAGCTCAGATGGGCGGTCAACAAGAAGCATAAAACAGAGACATTACTCTGGACAAATTGAGGGTTGGAGATCTAGGTCAACGAGCAATCCCCTGCTTCCGCCGCTCTCTGGGCTTGAAATCCGAGAATCACTCGTCACAAAACTCATTGATTCTCACATCAGTAGCTTCAATTCTGTCTGCAAATCTAAATTCATTTATAACAAATCATTTATACATTGCTAACCCAGGACAACAAACAGAACAAAAGCACTTGACCGAAAATGATGACAACCCACCAAGGAGAATTTTCAGTACTGGATTTGCTGAAAAGTTGAAAGCCTTTTCTCAGAAAATGTAGCGGAGCAAGCATCATAAAGCACTAGAACTTTGCTCCTCTCCTTTGGCGAACGAACAGCAGAAAACGGCCAACGAGTAGCAGCAAACGCCGGCGACTGGGAGGACAAGGAAGCTGCTGAGAGGGGGAGAGAGGAAGGAACTTTTTGGGAAAATCCTTCAAGTCCTAAGAGAATGGAAATAATGGGAATTGAAGGCTTTTTTTAAGGCTATAGTCTAAAAGCCTACATGAGACCTAACTAAGCCCTGAAGATTTTTGCATGCGCTACTTATAATGTAGGATTTAAAAAGCGCCTCATATGTAATTTTCAAGACTATAAATAGGCTTGGAGTCTATTAAAACCTAAAATACATGTAGGCTTTTGGTATGTTTTAAAGCCAAAATATTTACAAATTGTAGGCTTTAAATAGGCTTAAATTGTATATACATATATGATATGAATAAAATTATATTTTTTGTACAAACAGGTCATGTCTTAGTAAAATAAGTATGATCTACTTACATATTTAGGCTTTTAAATAGGTTTCGACCAGACTTTTTTAATAAACAGGCCAAGTCAGGCCCTAAGCAGGCCAGGTCGTAGGCTACGTGATAGGGGCTTGACCTATTTCAACCCCTAAAAGAAACCAAAAAAATGTCTACAAAATTTCAGAGAAAATTTTGGTGTTAAAAAAGTCTCATTGACAACTCCTTCAATATGACAATGACAACTCTATTTGTGAGTTTTAACAACTCTATGGGACTTTTTTGACATCAGAATTTTCTCTGAGACTTTTTAAATATTTTCTTGGTCTCTTGGAACCCTAAAGGGATTTTCCCAACTTTTTTTCCTCAAGAAAGATCAAAAGAGGGAGAGAGAAAGGGGGAGAGTGAGGATGAGGTGTTATGATGAGTTGGAAACATCAAATTGTTAGTTTTTTTATGTGTTTTGATGATAACTGACAATTGTAAACAAAATGTGGTTAATGATTCAAGTCAAAAATGTTTTAACTTGATCAAACTTGAATTAGTAACTTGCTGTCATATTGACTCGAGTTTTAGGTTGTCAGACTCGAGTTAAGCCTTTTGAAAACTTAGTCAAAATATGCTTGAACTTTGTTTGACTCGAGTTAGTCATTTGTTGACTTGAGCCATAAATCTTTTCGAAATACTTTATGAAAAGCATTAACTCAAGTGTACCTAGTATGCCTCGAGCTAAATCTTGTGAACTTATATTTATTTTCAAAATACAAAAGTAGTGACTCGAGCCAATGTTCCTTGACTTGAGCATGGGTTTGAATGTTATATTTAAAATGTATTTTGATAATTCGAGCTATCAGTTAATGAATCAAGTTAGCTCGATGTTCAAATTATTTTCAAAAGCTATCTCGAAGAATATGTTAGCTCCCAATGTTTTGATGATAACAAAGATTCAAGTTTTGAAAATATGCCTAAGTGTTCAGGAAGCAATTCTCGAGAATAGATAACGGATTCTCGAGAATGGTTGTAACAGTTTGGTCATCACAGAAGTAATTCTCAAGAACTGATAAAGAGCTCTCGAGAACTAGTAAATAATTCTCGAGAATGCTTCATTGAAATCACATTGGAATAAACCTTCCTGATGTGATTCTCGAGAATGGCTCTTGAGAATCAGTAAAGAGATTCTTAAGAATAGTCGAATGCCTCATCTGAATTACACTGAAGTAAAGTTCCCTTATGTAATTCTCGAGAATTGGAAATCAATTCTCGAGAATGGCTCTCGAGAATCAATAAGGAGATTCTAGAGAATGGATGGTAAGTGTTTTGCAATACCACACTTCTGGTTTAAGTTAAAACGTGATTCTCGAGAATGAACATAGGAATTCTTGAGAATGCTCAAACTCTTTCATCTGCGAAACACTCATCATTCAATTCTCGAGAACCTTAAATGTAATTCTCGAGTATCAGTGAGACACACTTCCTGGATTAAGCTTTTCCTTGACAATTCTCGAGAATGATATGAACAATTCTCGAGAATACATTTTGGCATTTGAAATCTCCGCTGTCGTAAACTGTAAATCATTGATTATAACTTGGCTGTTTCATTTTATTGAATTATACTTCTTCTAACCAAGTTTAATCAGTTCGCTAGTGCTTTTCAAATATGATTAACATGTTTTAATCATCAAATTTCCATAAAGCAAATTTGTGTCAGAAGCATTAAATGCGAAACAGAGACGAAGCACGAAAGTAGAATATGGACTTCTGAGCAACTGTAAAGCATTTCAAACATTTCCAGTCAAGATCCTACCTAAGTCTCAACGGACAAATCGAACAAAGAATGTCAATGGAGTATATTGACCAACGTCGGAAGATTACGAAGAGACAGAGCAACAGATATATTTATTACTCTCAACGGCTCATTAATCTCTCTTCCAACAGTCATTAATTGCTATCATCTATAAAATCCAGAAGCATTCAATTCTTTACCTACCGAACGCTGTGCATTCAATTTGAACTTATTGCAATTTGCTGTTTCAACTACTTCATTAATATCTACGGATATCTTGCACTTCAGTGTTTATCATTTATCTACTTAGTGAGGAGTTTACACATCATTTGATTATCTGTTTAGTTGTCAAATCTTGAGGTTGTGGAACCTTATGTGTGGGTGTACGATTATAACTTGTAAGGGGGAGTGAGTCCTAGTGAATTAGGATCATCTCGAGTATAGAGTGTGTAATTGTAACCATTTGTGATTAGTGAAATACCCAAAGGATTTGGGGACAGGACGTAGGTCGAAGTGTTAGACCGAACCAGTATAAATTGCCTTATGTCTATTTTTCTTCTCTATCTCTGTCTTACTTACATCTATGTGCGATTAGCAAAAAGTTTTTGAGATCACCTATTTACCCCCTTTTAGGTGATATTCCTACCTTTCAAATAGTTGTGAAAATGATGCTTGACTCGAGTGAGCTATGTGTGACTCGAGTCATGAACTCGAGGGGAACATCTTAGGCTTGAGCTAAGTCATATTTTCAAAGAAGATGAACTTTTGACTCGAGTGTAGAATGGTCAACTCGAGTCAGCCTCTCGAGTTTTCTTGAAAGTTAACTCGAGCTAAGGTATCTCTATTTTTCAAATCACCGTGTCTGTAATTTTAAATCCTTGCTTATGATTTAATATCTTCTTATCACCATTCATTATTATTCCTTACATGTTTAATTAATTTATTAATGAGTTTCAAATGATTAGATGATGGATTAGCTGAAGATTAATAAAAAAAAGCATTGATTACGTCAGTTGCATTAAATGCGGCTCCAGAAATCGAAGCATGATTTTGAACCATCTTTCTCTGGACATTCTAAAGGCATTAATGGTTTCTTTTCATATTTGAACGCCAAATCATCCAACGGGAAGAATAGAAGGAATGTCAATGCGGCGAATGACAGCGGACATTTGTTGAATTGACGCTTGTGAGTAACAAAGAAACTTCAACGCTCAAAGGCTATATTGATTACTCTCAACGGTGCATTGAAGGCTTCCAACAGTCATTTAATTCCCTCACCAAATATAAGTGAAGCATTCGATATGATTCAACTACCGAAAACACAAACGCACAAACGAGCTATTCAATGAATTGTGTAATATCTTCGAATATTTATAATCTTCAGTGTTTATCTATTTCTCTTTTAGAGAGTTATATTTTTGATCAAATATCTTTGTAAGAATCTCAAGGTAGTGGGACTTTGAGATTGGGTAATTGATTACAACTTGTAAGGGGGAGTGAATTCTAGTGAGAGGATTACTTCGAGTACAAAATGTGTAATCATTTGAAGAGATAGCGAAAATCCTTGAAAATATGGGGACTGGATGTAGGTCAATAGTTAAGATCGAACTAGTATAAATCTCTCGTGTCAATATTTCTCTCTCTCTCTCTCTCTCTCTTTGTAATATCCCAAATTTTGGACTCTGAGAATTGAGAATAAGCCTAAAAGTGGGTAGACGACTAAGCCCGGTTCGGGAAGAGTCCCAAGAATGACAAGAGATAGGAAGCCTTTCAGGGACTAAGTAACTTGACTATGCAGGTCACTGGACCTAATGTGTATAAACCGTGGAATTAAGGTGCCATTGGAAAAAGGGGCACAGAAGACCCATACGGTACAAATTCGGTAGTAAAAGGTACCCCCTAACTATGTCCTAAGGTATAGGACAATTAGTTGAGTAAAAATATGCCGGTATAAGTAAGTATACAGCATTTTCAGGGCAGTCAGGGATGCCCTGCGTTTTTGAAGACAAGGAGTTAGTGTAATCACTACTAGAGGACACGTGTCACTGCGGGGTTGAAAAGCAAAAACGTAAGTAATGATTACAGGGTAGAAAAGTCAATTCCTTACCCTTTAAGCATTGACTTTCGTCCACCCAGGAGAGAGAAGGAAAAATCAGATGATTTTATCCGTACTCAGGCCCAAACATAAAGTGCGGGTCCTAAAGACAATTGACTGGTAGAAAGGGGACCGATATGGACAGATTAGGGGCTACTTTTGGACCAAATGGGACAAGTGTGGGGCCACTTTGGGAAGTCAAGAAGGAGCCACATATGAATGTCCATTCAGGGGAGAATATCTGAAAAAGTTGAAGAAAAATACAAAAGAGGCACCTTTGTAACCAGCGGGGCCCGATAAGGATCGATAGACTGAAAATTGGACTGATAAGGTAGAAAAGCTAGACAAAATGGGTGAGGGCAGATTTGGCGAGCCCAAAGTGGCGCCACCCAGCCGCCATAATTATTAGAAATATGCTTGAAGAAAAAGAAAGAGCAAAATTAGTCCAAAAGTCAAGCTGTGGGTCCCACTTTCTGGATAAAAGGGAATAAATCAAATAAATTGGGAAAAAAAAAATCATAGGATCTGATTTGTGGGCCCAAAATGGTGGTACATGCCCCTAAGAAGTGTCTAGAAAACTTGGGGAAAAAGAAAAGAATAATAAAGGAGTTCCGGACCAAAACTGGTAATTTTCATAAATTCCGGGCCAAAGTAGGTAATTTTCTCAATTTGAAAGATAAAAATCTGAATAAATGGAGGGGGATGCGCCACTTGTCCCTTCTCTGGAATCTTCTGGATTTTCTTGGGAAATAAGTCAAAAGCTAGATCAAATTCATTAATTACTGGACAAGATTTTACACCAATTATTTCAGACTGCTTGGATTCTTTTAATTATTTAAAAGGACATTAGTTCTCTCTCTCCTAAACCATGAAGGAGCAGGAAATTTCAGAGGGAAGAGAGAAGGTTTCAGCCAAGTTTCCATAGCCAAGCAAAATCCTAAGCTTCAAGGATCATCAATCAAACTTCTGATTTAGGTAAACACCGAAAACCCGAACCTTTGCAATTTGAACTTGTGATTTTCGTGCATGGGGTTAGGGCATGGTGTTGCAATCTGATTTTGGTGTTTTTGATGGTCTCAAAGTGTTTAAAACGTGCTTTGTTTATGAGGTTAAGCTATGGTTTAAGTTTCCGAACTCAAAATCACCGAAAAAGTCTTAGGAACAAGCTTGCCGTCAATTCTGGAAGTCTGGTCAGCGAGTCTTCATCACGGTATTAAAAGTAGTAAATGAACTTAGTTTAAGCTGAAATTTTCAGGGAGAAATTAGACATCCTAAGGTTCACCGTGATGTATATTTTTGTATTATTTGGATTTTGATACTAAGAGATAAAAATTGGTAAAGTTGGACCAGAAAGCAACAGGAAAATTCTGACCAGAGTATGGAAAAAAGGCTACACGCAAACATATATGTACTTTTGGTCTCTGAAATTATTTTTCATGAAACAGATACATCTTAATGGTTCAGATGGCGCTGGTTTCATGCAAATATGATTTTTTTTGAATTTATTAAAAATGTTTGAAGTTGGGCCAGAATTTCTGGATTTTCTGGAAAAATGATAAAGGGCTCGGTTTTAAAGGATTAAGCAAGGGTATTTTTGGAAATACAAAAAATAAGGTGTTTTGGTGTTATTTAGGGATAAAGCATACTTGGGAGAGCTAGTGGGCCCATTAAAATTGTAAGACGGTGCATACCCTGCTAGGTAGTAACCACTTTACTCAGACACTTTTATGTGTTTTGATGTATGTGTTGCTTGCCATATGTGTGTTTTTGTGTTATTTTGCCAAATATGCATACAAAACATGTTTACGATTGTGTCCCTAGCGCTGAGGGTGCTCGCCGGGGTCTGCTTATGTGGCGACTCAACGGAAACGGGTTTGTGATTCCGGTAATTCCGGGGCCTGTCTTGGTAAGGCGGCCCGACGGTGCGATGACGTGTTATTGTATATATTTATATTTGCATATGCGGTGTATTTGGCATATTATATGTGTTTGCATACATACATGGTTGCATGCATACGCATTACACATTTAGTGCATGAGTATTGATGGTTACTCTGGGGTTCACTTTCGAACTCCAGACAAATCTGAGTTTTCAGGGGATCGTGCCTGAGATTGAAGTACCTTTTTAGAAAGGTAGGGCCCATGATGCATATGAAGAATAGGGGATGCCCTATCACTTTTGTATTTTGATATTTTTGGGATGACTTCATTATTATTGGTATTTATTTTTGGATGATTGTACCCTTAATCCTTCGGGGACCTTTACTTTCGATTTATTTTACTTTTACCAGTACAGTAGATTGTCCAAACCGGTTAAATGCTCTGTTGCGCTCACTCTGATACATGTTAAACAGACATAATAAAGGAGGAAAGGTAACTGAGTAAAGGAATCCCTATAACCTGCCACCCAAAAGGGCGAGGCCGGTAGGGGTGTAACACTCTCTGTTTAGCGCTGTTCTTAGCGCTCAATTCAGGGGACTGATAGGGACCAATTAGGGGCTCCTTTTGGACTGAATGAGACAAGTGTGGGGCCATACTGGGAAGTTAAGATGGCGCCACACATGAGTAGGTAATCAGGGAAAATATCTGAAAAGTTGGAGAAAAGTACAAAAGAAAGCACCCTGTTAACTAGTAGGGCCCAACATGGACCGATAGAAGGAGATTGGACTAGATAAAGTGGAAAAGGTAGAGGAAAAGCATGAGGGCAGATTTGGTGGGGCCCAAATGGTGCAACCTAGCCCTTATAATTATTAAAAATTTACTTGGAGGAAAAGAAAAGCAAAATCAGTCCAAAAGTCAAAGTGTGGGTCCTACTTTCTGGATAAAAAGGGATAAATATGATAAATTGGGAAAAATAAAATAAAAATCAAGGGATATGATTTGTGGGCTCAAGATGGCGCCACCTAGCCCTAGGAATCATATAGAGAGCTTGGGGAAAAAGAAAAGAATAATAAAGAAGTTCCGGGCCAAAGTAGGTAATTTTCTCCATTTGAAAGATAAAAATCTGAATAAAAGGGGGGGAATGCGCCACATGTCCTGCTCCTAGAGACTTCTGGATTTTCTTGGGAAATAAGTCAAAAAGCCAAATCAAATTCATTAATTACTGGACATGAATTTACTCCACTTAATTCAAACTGTTCAGATTCCTTTTTACCATTATTAAAAAGGACATAAGCTCTCTCTCTCTTAACCTTAAGGAATGAAATTTTCAGAGAAGAGAGAGGGTTCAGCTGAGCTTCCAAAGCCAAGAACAAGAGCCAAGCTACCAAGATCATCAACCGAACTCCGATTTCAGGTAAACACCGAAAACCCAAACCTTTGAAGCTTAAACTTAAGGTTTTCGTTCAAGTGGTTAGGGCTTGGTGTTAACATTTGATTTTGGTGTTTTTGATGGTCTTAAAGTGTTAAAAACGTGATTTTGTATGGGGTTAAGCTATGGTTTAAGTTTCCGAACTCAAATCACCGAAAAACCTTGAGAACAAGCTTGTTGCCAATTCTAGAATTCTGGGGCAGCGAACCTTCAACTCGGTTTTAAAAATAGTAAATGAACTTGGATTAAAGTTAAATTTTATAGGAATAAAGTAAACATCTTAAGGTTCACTGTGATGTTTAATTTTGTGTCTTTTGGATTTTTCTACTAGGAGATAAAAATGGTTAAAGTTGGTCCAGAAAACCGCAGGATAATTCTGACCAGAGTGTGGAAATTGAGCAACACGCCAAAATATGTGTACTTTCGGTCTCTGGAATTATTTTTCCTGAATAATAGACATCTTAATTGTTCCGGTGGCGCTGATTTTAGGCAAATATGAGTTTTGTGAAATTTATTAACAATCATGGAAATTGGGCTAGACTCACTGGATTTTCTGGATAATTAATAAAGGGCTCGGTTTTAGTTAAAGATGCAAGGGTATTTTTGGAAATTGTTAAAATAAGGTCTTTTGGTGTTATTTAGGGTTAGGACATACCTTGGGAAGCGAACAGGCACATTAAAATTGTAAGATAGTGCAAACCCCACCAGGTAATAACCGCTTTACGCAGATATCTTTATGTGTTTCTTGTATGTTTGTTTTTCCATGTGTGGGTATGTTTTGTATTAGTGACAAATATGCAATTAAAGCATGTTAGGGTTCGAGTCCTTAACTATGTGGTTCCTAGCGCTGAGGACAATCAGTTCGAGGTCGGCCTTAATCGGCAGCTGTATGGGTTGATAGGTCCGGCGCTGTCTTGATGCAGGCGGCTCTACGGGTCGTGACTCTGGTAAGTCCAGGGCTTGCCTTGGTAAGGCAGCCTGACGGCACGTGGTAGTCGATGATGTGTATGTTCTGTTTGCATATGTGGTATGTTTTGGCATATTATCTGTATTTCTATGTCTGAAATGGTTACATACATACACTTTACGCATTTAGTATTTGAGTATTGACGGTTACTCTGGGGGCCAATATCGAACTCCAGACACATCTGTAGACGCAGGGGGACGTGCCTAATCGTGAAGACCCTTTTTGGAAAGGTCGGGTGTGGCGGTGCAGTGGAAGAATAAGGGATGCCCTATCATATTTTGTACTTTACTTTTTGGATGACTGTATATATTTATGGTTTTATTTTGGGATGACTGTACCCTTAACCCTTCGAGGACTTTTACTTTCCGTTTATTTTACTTTTATCAATACAGTAGATAGTCCAAACCAATTAAATGCTCTGTTGCGCTAACTCTGATACATGTTAAATGGACATAATAACGAAGGAAAGATAATCAATAAAAGGAATCCCTCTAACCCGCCACCTGAAAGGGCGAGGCCAGTAGGGGTGTAACAGAAGAGTTAATGCATGTTGTATTCTATGAAGCTAAGCCTAACAAGTCTTTATTAGATGAGTGAATCTGAGTTGAAATTCTCCAATTGACTCTCTAGACTTCATTCAAAGTAAATCATATTTTGTCATTAAGGTGTTAACACAATTTTCCTTAATGCCAATTGTCCCTTCATGAGTAATTTCAAGGGCATTTCACATATCTTGTGTAGATGGCAGGGTGCAAATCTGAAAGTACTCTTTCTGGCTTAAGGCACTTTAGAGTATTAATATTGCCTTGCTGTTGAGTGTGATGAGTCTTCTATCATTCTCATCAAATTCCTCTTCAAGCTTGCAACTCAAACCTCTTCTTCCATCTTTGTTGGAAGATAGTCTCCTCTCTCGAACACGTTCCATAGCCCATACTCAGTAGCCATAACAAAAACTTTGAACTTGGCTTTCCAGAAGGAATAATGTTCTCCATCAAAACCAAGGGGTTTGTTGATAGAAGCTCCGTCTGGTAGTATTTTGTCCATAATGATTCTTCTTAGGATGTTAATCTTTTCAGAGAAGTTCTAGTTCTGATACCAAATGAAAGACAAAATATCTCCAAGAGGGGAGTGAATTGGGTGATTTAAAAAACTTTTTCACGAATGACCCCGATAACATTAAGAATAGAGTAGAGAATGAGAAAGAAAGACACAAGAGATTTATACTGGTTCAGTCTAAACTCTTAACCTACGTCCAGTCCCCAAACTCTTTGAGTATTTCACTATCTCTTTCAATTGATTACACACTCTGTAACTCTGAGTAATCTTCTCTCTAGGATTCACTCCCCCTTATAAGTTGTAATCAATACACCCACTCTCAAGGTCCCACTAACAAAGATATTGAACAGAAATTTAACTTTATAACAAAGTAGATTAATAAACACTGAAGATCAAATATCCGAAGATATTACACAATATTGAATGAAACAGTAAATGCTATTAGTTCGTTTGAACGTTTGTATTTCTGGTAGTTTGACTGAATTGAATTCTTCTGCTTATATTTGGTGGAGGAAATTAATGACCGTTGAGAAGCTTTCAATGAGCTGTTGTGGGTAATAAATGTAGCCGTTAGGAGATGAAGTTCGTCCGTTACTCACATGCTTCGATTTCACAAATGATTTCCATCATTCAGCCGCTTTGATATTGTTTTTGTTCTTCCTGTTGGATGATCAAGCATTTAATTAGGGAAAGAGGACAAGAATGCCTTCTAGTTTTCTCAGAGAATGGTTGCCAAAATTGTGCTTGGTTTTCTGGGACTGCATTAAATGCGTCTGACATAATCAAATGCTTTTTGATTAATCTGTAGTTAATCTTTCATCTAATCATCTAGAACTTATTAATAAACTGATTAAACATAGTTAGTGAAAGACTTGGCTATCACCCAAGAGGGGGGGTGAATTGGGTGTTTGATTAAAACTTTAGTTACTTTGAAAATCTTTTCGCAACTTACTGAAAGCAGTTTGAATGACAGAAATACTTTATAAAGCGATAATCAATCATTCAAATATATATGCTAGAAATATAAGTGATAAGGGAAGAGAATATGCAAACTGATTTATACTGGTTTGGCCCAATCCTTGACCTACGTCCAGTCCCCAAGCTCCGCTTGAGATTTTCAATCCACTATCTTCTTTCAACTTGATTACATGTTTTGTACTTGAAGTAATCTTCTCACTAGGATTCACTCCCCCTTACAAACTGCAATCAATACACCCACTTGATTACACACTCTGTACTCGAAGTAATCCTTACACCAGAATTCACTCCCCTTACAAGCTGTAATCAATACAATGGGTTTCTCACTCAAGATCACCCAATCTTGAGTAACTCTCAGATAGAATGATAGGATGATTACAATGAATCTTCTCTCTCAAAAGTGAATGAATAAACACTGAAGTACATTACAAATAATTTAACTCTCTATGATAAACTATGTAGGCATTGAAAACAGAGAGTAAATAATATGAAGATCAGAGTATGAGCATTTTGAAGATGTAGTCTTGTGTCTTGCTCCTTTTGTCTTGAATCTGTCTTCTTTTATAGGTAGTTGCAATTTATGACCGTTGAGAAGATTCAATGACTATTGGATAAAGAAATATAGCCGTTAGACTCAGATGGAATTAGCCGTTAGAACTTCATTTTCTGAACCAGCTATGACATCAGCATTTACTTTACCCTTGATCTTCAGTTTAACAACATTTGATCATCTGAAACATGTACACAAATGATATAAATAATGTTAAGAAGTATTATAAGTCATCTGCGTATTCATCTAGATGTTCTTGATGAGAAACGAGATTTTTGACACGGTGATTTTCTGAAGCAGAGGTGTAAACTCGAGTTTACATAAATAAACTTGAGTTTGGAGGTTGTTGCGTTACTCCAGATTGCTCTCTGTCGGATCGAAACTCGAGTTTTGGTCTCACAAACTTGAGTTTGGAAGATGCTCTGACGTTCCCTGATCTCTGTCTGATGGAAACTCGAGTTTCCAACTTAATGACTTGAGTTTGGTTTTCTCCCAAAACAACATTTGCTCTCTGCCTCTTGTAAACTTGATTTTGATACTTACAAACTCGAGTTTGCAAGTTGTTTTGCCCTTGGTTGCTCTCTGACTTGGCCTGGCCCAAGTTTGGACTCTGTTGAGCGTTTTTGCAACTTCTTGAACTGACCGTCAACTTTTGAAGGCCATATTTCCATGGTCTGAACTTAGTTTTGGTTGGTTCAAATATTTATGGAAATCCCTTTGAGTCTATTTTCATATGCCACTGATTTCGGCTCCATTGGATTTGTAGTTTGTGAGATACACTCACAACATTGAAGCTTGGTCTGCTGTGTGGCGTGAATTTCAGTGTCAACTTCCACAATTCATAACTCCTTGATATGAACTCCTTTGGGCTTGAATTTTATATAAACATGACGCATTGGGAGTCTATTTTCATATTCCACTGGTTTTACCTCAATCGGACCTCTGGTTTGGGAGATATCATCGAATTACCAGACCCCACCCAAGTTGAATGTGAAATAGAGTAGAACAAAGTTGCTGATCAACGCTGTAAACTCGAGTTTGTACTTGTAAACTCGAGTTTTCCTAGTCCAAAGACGCCAGAGATGCTGAAGACACTACTAACTCGAGTTAGTTAGTAACAAACTCGAGTTTTGAGTCCCAAACTCAAGTTTTGTGTCCTTAACTCGAGTTTTCTCGTACCAGAGGAGCAAATCATTGTAGCAAGGTAGTAAACTCTAGTTTAAACTTAATCGAGATTCCTCATCTTGAACCTCATATTTGCTTGTTTTAACTCTAAATTGAGCCATTTCAACTTCCATATGATCTTGGATACTTCTAGTATCAATCTAGAAATTTGAATAATGATATCTTCATTTCATTCAACAAGTTCTTCTTTCTTTCTTCTCTTGATCATTCTCCATAACTCAACTCTTTCTTTCTTCTCTTCTCTTGATCATTCTTTATCATTTGACTTCACATCTTCTATGATTCAATTTCTTTCTCTAATTCAATACTTCTTTATTGATCTTCTTGTTGATCGTTCTTTGTCATTCAACTTGGACTCATCATTCTCTGCAAGTTCTACCTTCTTCAATATTTTCTCTTCTTCTTGATTATTCCCAAAATCCTTTGATAACTTCTTGCTTCCTTGACATTCTAATATTCCCATTATATTGTGCGCAAGAACTTCTTTCTTCAATCTACTTTCTTGATCATTCTTCAATATTGAACTTCACATCCACATTAAATATAAGACTTGGTCAAAGTAGAAGATAAATGTAGTATGCAAACTTTTTGCTCTTAATAATGACATCTATATAAGACATCATCAAAACTAATCATATCCAACAGTTAGGAACCATAATGAGTGATGATAAGAAGATATCAAATCACAAGCAAAGATTTAAGATTTACGGACACAGTGATTTACAAAACAGAGAAAGATTAAATCGAGTTGTTGACTCGAGTTGACCATTACATACTCGAGTCACAGTTACATCTTTGGAAAAAATGTTTGAAAGAAATTGAGAGAAGATGTCTCTGTATGACTTAACTCGAGTCTAAAATGTTCACTTCAAGTTGATGACTCGAGTCACACATATCTCACTCGAGTCAATGACTTTTTCGTAAATGTCTTAAAGTTTTGAAAATTATTTGAATAAAGAGCACACTCAAGTCATTAAGTGTTGCCTCGAGTTGTCAAAATATACTTTGAGAAAATGGTTCAAAGATACACTCGAGGCAATCAATGCTCACTCAAGTCAATACTTTGGTATCTTGAAAAAATAAGCTTAAGTTCACAAGAGTTAACTCGAGGGATACAAGGTTCACTCGAGTTAATGCTTTTCATAAAACATTTCACAAAATCTGTTAACTTGAGTTGCTAGAAAGTAACTCGAGTCAGTCAAAGTTAAAACACATTTTGACTAAAGTTTCAAAACACTTGACTTGAGTCTAGCAACCTTTAACTCGAGTCAATTTTACAGATAGTTAAAGTCAGTAACTGATTCAACTTCAATTAAGATAAAAACAATTTTACTTGAATCATTAACTTCCTTTTATTTACAATTGTCTGTTATCATCAAGACACATATAGAGAACTAACAAGCAGCATGCTCGAGCAGCCACTAATTGTGTGCTCAAGCATGATCGTATTGCAGCCACTCTGTTGGGCTCTGTTTCACGTTTTACTTGAGTGAGGTCTAGTTATTTGATGATATCTCCCAAACCAGAGATCTGATTGAGGTGAAACCAATTTTTTATGAAACTAGACTCCTAATGCACCATTTTAGCACCAAATCCAAGCCTAAAGGAGTTCAGATGAAAGAGCTATGAATTTTGGAATTTGCCACTGCAATTCACGTCACACAGCAGACTTGGCTTCAGTATTTCGGGTATATCTCACAAAATACATATTTCATTGAGCTGAAACCGGTGGCATATAAAACTAGACTCACATACCTTTATGAAAACATCAAGATCATGGAAAACAAAGATCAACTTGAAGAGATATGAGTTTTTGAAGTTAACAGTCAGTTCAAGATATTGTAAAAACGCTGGTAAAAAACAACCTTTATTAATCTGATCATAAAAGTCAAAATACAATGATGTTAGAGTTGATTATTTTTTCATTGGAAAGAAGACTTAAAGAGATTTTTGGGCATATTTCATTTGCCAATTTTGGAGCTATGTCGAAGACATTACGCTTATTGAAACATGATCTTCGTGCTGCCAACATTACTGCATTATGAACACTTATTGGAACATGATCTTCGTGCTGCCAACATTACTGCATTGTGGAGATTAATCTTTACACAAGATCAATCAAGTGTACATGATTACCAGAAGCAGCTTTGTTTGACAAACCATACTCGAGCATGCAGCATGTTACTCGAGTACATTGCTCGAGCACAGAAGAAAAGCTGCTCGATCATATATGCTTTGCCATCTAATATCTTGTTTCTGCAACAGTCTACTTGAGCAGGTTTTAACTCTTACTCAAGCATGGTGCTTGAGCACATGTAAGTACTTACTCGAGCACATACGTTCTAACCTTCATCTGTTGCTCTTTATAGAAGTTACTTCAGCGCATTGACTTCTTGCTCGAGCATTGTACTCGAGCACAGGGAAATGTTTACTCAAGCACATGAACCTTAACATATCATCTGCTTCATTCACAGTAGATACTTGAGCACACTAAATAACTTACTCGAGCATGGTACTCAAGCATATGTAAATGTGTACTCGGGTAATCTTGTTTATAAACTCTCTTCTGTGCGTATATTTGAATATTGCTAGAGCACATATATTTCTTACTCGAGCAAGCTTGTCATAAAGGCTTCATTTATTTTGTTTTCTTCGTTTTCGTAAATTTGATCTTTCTAGTTATCAATCCATAAGACCTGATTATTACTCATTATTGTTCACAATGCTTCTAAACATGTTTGTTAATGAATTTCAGATAGTTAATTTATGTATTATGCTCAAATTATCATAAAGCAAAATTTGTGTCAGTGACATTAAATACAATTGCAGAAAGCGGAGCTTATTCGAGCTCACACTGCAAATGAGTTCGCAGCAGAAAAATGATCTACTTCTGTGACAACCATTCCGGGAAAGAGCGAAAGCGACCAATGCTAGAAGTATGTCGTATGAAGGAAACCAAAAACAACTAAATCACTTCATATGCTTAACGGAAAGCTTGAAGAAGTCTAACGGTTACTTCCAATAGACATCCAATGATCATATTCTAAACGGGAAGAATTGCTCAACGGTCGAATGTTCTTCATCAACTATAAAAGGAGAAGCATTCAAGATAGACGACAAGACATGAGATTATAGCTACATTGTCAAAATGCTCATACTCTGACGTCTACATCACTTACTCTCCGATTATCTCAATAATAATATAATTAACCATTGAGAGTGAGATTATTTGTAATATACTTCAATGTTTATCTTATTCACTTCTAAAAGAAAAGATTGATTGTTAATCATTTTATCTGAGAGTTACTCAAGATTGGGTGATTTTGAGTGTGAAATCAATTGTATCCTTACAGTGTGTAAGGGGGAGTATCTCAATGAGAGATTCGGCTTCACAAGTGCCTGGGTGAACTTGTGGGATTATAGAGGCTTCTCTTGTGCCTAGATTAAATAAGAGGATAGTGGATTAAAAATCTCAAGTTAAGTTTGGGGATTAGACGTAAGTCAAGGATTGGGCCAAACCAGTATAAATCACTGTTTGCATATTCTCTTCCCTTATCTCTTATACTTTTAGTATATGTTTACTTGAATATCTAATTGTTGATTTAGAATATAAGAAAAGATTTTCAAAGTTCCAAGTTTTTAATCATACCCCTAATTCACCCCCTCTTAGGTTTAGCCAATTTTTACATTTGGTATCAGAGCGGGGCTCTTGTTTAAAGGACTTAACCATCTCAAGAGTTACAATGGCTGAATTTGGATGCTGCTCGTTTTTTGAAGGTTTCGATTATACCATTCCATCATTTTTCAAAGATATAGATTTTTGGTCTTGGAAAGCTAGAATGACATTTTTTTTATAAAAAGCCTTGATTTTGATATGTGGAATGTTTTTACAAATGCTTATGATTTCAAACCAAGAAAGGATTGGACATAAAAAGAAAAGAAAATATTTTTGCTGAACATTAGAGTAATGAAAATCTTATACAGTGATTTAAGCGAAAATGATTTTGAAATTCACAAAATGCACAATCACAAAATGCAATCATCCACTAATGTGAAAAACATTACATCAGATAAATTGAAATTCACAAAATGCACAATTACAAAAATTGAAGATACAAACTCAACAACAACTGAAACTACAAACTCAAACTCAAGCTACTCTTCGCTTTTCTCTCCCCTTTGTCATCAACAAAAGAGGATGAAACTGAGATAGAGGGTTCAGAGAGTGGGTCTATGAGAGGAGTTGAAGGAGGAGTATCAATGTGGATAATGGAGGAAGGAGATAGAGGAATGATTTAAGTAGTGGGAGTGTGAGATGAAGGAAGAATCTCAGTGGTTGGAGTGAAAGGGTCAGGTTGAGAGGTAGGGATGTGAGGAATGGTAAAGGTGAAAGAGGGTGAAGATGAGGGTTCAGGGTCAGGCTTAAGATCAGCAGGAGTGTCAAAACCAGAGGAGGACCTAGAGGGAAGAAGCTTTAGGACTTTGTCTAACTTATCACTAAGGTTAACATTGTTGACCATGAGAGTAGACATTTTCGCATCTTGATCAATCATATGGCCTGAAAGAGTATCAATTTTCTCCTTTAGCTCATCTTGAGCATCAACCATCTCACGATTGCCCCTAGTCACTTCAGCCACCAATCTTCCTACTTCAAATTTAATCCTGATAGACATGGCAGCATCCACAATAGCCTTGACTCTAGCATCAAAGTCAGAAGGCATAGAGGATTGAGGAGGTGGAGGAGCTGATTGAGCAGACTGGGCCTCTTGGGCTCTAGCATGTGAAGCTCTGGATCTAGAGGGGGCCCTTGATTGGCCAGATCCTTCTTCCTCAAAATTTATCCTCATAAAGTTTAATTGTTGCTTTCCAAACACTGGAGGAGATTTGGTAGAATTAGGGGTGCCAAGATACCAGATTTTGAAATAAAAGGGAATGACAGATATGAGTGAAGGAAAAGGAATGTGAGAGGGCCTCCAAGAAGAGAATTTGAACTTGACCATTTTCTGGAAAACCCAATGACCAACATTTATTAGGACCTTTTTGACAATTACAGCAAAGAGAGGATAATCCTTCTTTGCAAAGTGAGTGTAATTACCTCCTTTTTGAATCAAATTCCTAGAATAAATGTACCAGAGGGCACGATAAAGTGGAGGCATAGAAACAGGGGGAAAAGACAAGGAGGCCAACTAATCTGTAGGAACAGGTTCATTTGGCCTTAGAGTTTCAAAACATTCCCTGTTACTATATTGGATTGTGGGAACAGGTAGAGGATTTTCAAATTTTAAAATGGAGTTAATAATGGAAGCAGACAATGTTATCCTAACTTCTTTAACAGTAGTAGAGACTCTTTCCTCGACAAGGGTATGATCACAATCCTCTAAATTGTCCCACTCCATGTTAAAGTAAAACAATTTCACAATGTTGGGAGTATAAGAAGCAGAAATTGAATGGAGAGATTCGAATTGCTTTAACCAAGGTGAGAGATCTAGATTACAGTCATCTTTCAATTTGGCTAAATCAACAGAAACTACAGGACAAAATTCTTTCTTAAGGAAAGAATCCTTGAACTTAGCAGCTAGTTCATTAGAAAGGATAGAAGTAGCAGAGGCAAACCCTGGAGGTGGTGAATGATGATTGTATATCTCCTCAATAGCATTTGGCACAATTGAAGGTTCCTCAGTAGGTTGGTTTGCAGTAAAGGTTCCTTTGGATGAGGCTTGCCTTCTTTTTTATTCTTGAGCCTAAAAAACAGTGGCTCTCTTCTTCCTGGGAGGCTTAGACGCTTCAATAGCCTTCTTCTTTCCCTTTCCTTCAACAAGGGCTGGTTCAGTCTTCTTCTTCGATGGATTTTCAGCAGGTTCTTGGAAGGAAACCCCTTTTGATTTGGGAGATGTTTCAGGTTGAGACGAGGGAACCCCAGGGATGCTTTTGTCGATCCCATAGTGAAATCTTCTAGGTGTCGACTTCATGTGTTTGGGTCTCAGAGGAGGGGGCGATGGTGATTCCTCATAGTCTGGATCATTGTCTTCGTGAGAGGCTCTGGGAGGATGATTGGCAGCCATTTTAGGGTTTTGAAGAAGGGAATTGGTCGAAAATGGCGAAGAAGATAGAGGGTTGAGAGAGAGCTAGGGCAAAACTTGAGTTTTGAGGAGAGTGTAGATGAACAGACAAGGAACCACATATATAAGACGCGACAAACTCAAGTTTCTACTAATAAACTTGAGTTTTCATAAACATATACTTACCTGGAATTCAAAGGTGTATGGTGAACCTTTGAACTTTCGCGACCAAAACTCGAGTTACTCACTTACTGACTTGAGTTTGAACTTCTCCAAAACCAAAGGTTGTTCTCTGTCCCCGATAAACTCGAGTTTGGCTTCTCAAACTCGAGTTTGCTTCTTTTGACAGCAAACCTCATTATTTCAAGCATCCTGCAAAAGACATAACTAAACACTCTGATGCTCAAGTTAGTTTCTAACAATCATCAAAACCATAACTAACATTACGTAAGAGATACTTCCAGTTCATTGGGATTTACCATTCCCAATTCTCTTCTTATAAAATTGAATTGTTCTTTTGCCAGTGGTTTGGTGAAGATGTCAGCAAGTTAAAGATGAGTTGGGATGAACATGACCTTGACACCCTTCTTTTGAACATGATCCCTTATGAAGTGATGTCTCACATCAATATGCTTGGTCTGAGTATGTTGCACTGGATTCTTAGCCAATCTTATTGTGCTAGTGTTGTCACACAATATTGGGATCTCCTTCAGGTTGATTCCCAAGTCAGATAGTTGTTGCTTGAGCCATAGGACTTGAGCACAGCAGCTTGAGGTAGCCACATATTCAGCTTCAGTAGAAGACACAGCCACACTTGTTTGCTTCTTGCTGAACCAGGAGACAAGTTAGCCACTAAGGAATTGACATTGGCCACTTGTGCTCTTCCTATCCGTCTTGTATCTGGTATGATCTGAATTTGAATATGCCACAAGATTTTCTGGTTGACCTTTTGGAAACAACAAGCCAAGGGTTTTTGTGTCAGCAAGAAATCTGAAGATCCTCTTCACATTCTTAGCATGTGACTCCTTGGGAGTAGACTGAAACCTTGAACACATCCCCACTCTGAATTGGATGTCAAGGCGACTTGCTGAGCGGTAGAGTAATGATCCAATCATTCCTTTGTATCTTGTGATATTTAAGTCCTTGCCCTTTTCATCAGCATCCAATGAAGTGGTTGAGCTCATTGGAGTATCAGCTCCATTGCAGTGATCCATCCCAAACTTCTTCAACAGATCATTGAGATACTTGGTCTGAGATATGAAGATTTCATCCTTCTTTTTCTTGATTTGCAGACCAAAGAAATAGTTGAGTTCTCCCATCATGGACATCTGAAATTCTCCCTGCATATTCTTAGCAAACTCTTCACTCAAAACATCATTAGAGGCACCAAATATAATGTCATCTACATATATTTGAACAATTAAGATTTCACCAAGCTTATTACTCTTTATGAAGAGAGTTGTATTTGCTTTTCCTCTAACATATCCTTGATCAAGAAGGAATTTGCTTGATCGCTTATACCAAGCTCTAGGAGCTTGCTTAAGGCCATAAAGGGGTTTCTTGAGGCGATAAACATGATCTGGATGATGATCACTTTGAAAACCAGGAGGTTGTTCAACATAAACTTCCTCCTGAATGAAACCATTTAAGAACACACTTTTTACATCCATTGGATAGAGCTTGAATCCTTTGACACAAGAAAAGGCTAGAAGAACTCTTATAGCTTCTAATCTTGCCATTGGAGCATAAGTTTCTTCATAATCAATTCATTCTTCTTGATTATAGCCTTTAGCAACCAATCTTGCCTTGTTACGGACAATGATTGCAGATTCATCTCGTTTGTTCTTGAATACCCATTTAGTCCCAATGACCGGATGATCTTTAGGCTTCGGTACCAAATCTCAAACTTGATTTCTATCAAATTGGTGTAACTCCTCTTGCATTGCTATCACCCAATCATTGTCTGAAAGGGCTTCATCAATTTTAGAAGGTTCAATCTCTGATATAAAGGCAAAAAAAGTAACTTCATTCAAAGTACTGTTTCTAGTCCTTACACCTTGATTTACATCACCTATCACTTGGTCTAATGTGTGTGGGTGAATCTAGGGTTGAGGCAACATATATACTATTTGTTGGTACATGCAAGGTGTCCTTGCATGTTGATTCCACATAAGGGACTTCTAGTACACAAACACCTGATTTGAGGATGTCATGCCCACACAGACATGATAGACACCAAGTATGAAGAAAGAAAGATGTGATAGTCACACGATGGTTCGCCCATCAAGTACGAGTAAGAGATGTTGGGAAATTAGAGTAAATCATAATTAATTGGTTAATTAATTAATAAATCAGATGAGAAAATTGTGGATTGTTGACTAAATTGTGAGTAAGCTAAATAACCAAATGAGATTATATATATATATATATATATATATATATATATATGTATGTATGTATATTTAGATATATAAATTAAATATGGAATTTAATTTATATTATTTAAATAATCCAACTTTAGTTATGAAATGAATAAAAATTATCTATTTTTAATTCATTTAGCTGAGTAAAAGAGAGAAGCTGAGAGATTCTCCTATCTGATGGTTGTCATGGGTATTTTGAGTTCCCAAAATACATCTGGCTCACTACTATAAATAGAGGGCCTCCCCATCAATTCTTCTCACTCCAGTTATTGTATTTTCCGACTCTCTCACTTCCTTTTTATTTCTTTCTTGTGTGGTGCTCTACTATGCCACACCGTTTGGACTCTAGTTCACTAGTGGTCTAAACTAGTTTAATATTTTGAGTGGGTTACTCAGAGGATTGACCGGTGGAGCTTCAAAGGTTTGACCCAGATCCGAACATGGGCCCGTCAGGTATGCTTTCTCTCTATTAATTTTTCCAACATTCTAATGTGATTTATCAAGATATTGAGGAGCTCCTCTATACTTTTATTTTTCAGCAAGTTAGCTTTTCTTATAATCTTTGTGTCATGAATTTTAGCTTCTTTAGGAACTACTACACTTTTGAGGCTAACATGTAATTGTTTGACATGTTATTGTCTAATGTAATCTTTTTATTAATATACATTTCACTTTACCTAAAAAAACCTTTATTTCATCCACCTCCTAAAAAAAAGGGGAAAAAATTGAATAGCATGAGTTTGACCATTAAGAGCAACATTAGTAGACTCTAGTAACTCACAACTTTAAAGAACACTACTCTTAAGGTTAGGGGTCGTGAATTATTATTCCATTTGAAAGAGTTGTGTAGATTAGTTTTGATGTCAATAACTGTTAGCTTGTTCAATTTGCATATTTTAGAGTAAAAGAGAGAAGAGAAAGGAGCATCTAGTGAATGGAGGGACAAGTATACTCATGGGCAAGTAGAATAGTTTGGGTGCTAAGCATAGCACCCAAACCCCTCACTGTCCAGATCAAATCTAAAAATTTAAATTTAACTTTTTTTCTTCATTTTTTTAAAAATATTTGAAAGGGAATAAAATATAAAGTAAAGATAGTATTGTAACTACCATTTTTTCAAAAAGGAAAAAAAAATTATTGAAAAATAATAGCATGAAAATCATTAAATGTGGACCTTTCGGATATGATATCTTTAGTGTATGAGGGAAATCTCCATTAAATATGACCCTGAAACTTTATAAAATGGTCACTAACTTTTTCTTTCCGTTTTCTGCCTTTTTGGGCACAAATAAATTTGTGAACATTGCATATGGTAAAATCCGAAATGGCACATACCAAACAAACAGGTATAAATATAATATATATTTGGAGAGCTTATTTTAGTCCTAAATATAAACAAGCAAGTATTATACTCCCTCCAGTACTTAATATAAGACATATTTGGAGAGCTTATTTTAGTCCTAAATATAAGATATATTTTTCATATTTGTCAATCTTTTTCAAATTCACCTTTATTTAACACTCTTTCAACAATAATCAAGGAGCAGAAAGAATTAAGGAAAATAATTAAGGTGCTTTTGAAAATATGTCGTATTTACTAACTTTATTAATCTAAACAAATTAGGTAAATATGTTTTATATTAAGAACTAGAGGGACTAGTTCATATTGGACCTTGTCCAGATTATTTATTTACAAGTTTTTCCATTTCCTGATTTCTTTGTGTTAGATATGATTTGTTTTGATGATGTCTAATATAGAAGCCATTATTAAGAGCAAAAAGTTTACATAATATATTTATCTCCTACATTGACTAACTACTATGTTTAATGTAGATTAGTCCAAGTTGAATCATGAAGAATAATCAAAAAGGAGATAAAGGATTAAAGAAAGAAGAACTTGCACTATATGCTCTTATATGAGATACTGGAAGTCTCTATGATCAAACAGAAGATGAAATGAAACTTCATCATATTTGAGCTACAGTGGAGTATACATGAATAGTGCTGATACGGAAAGTTGACACATTAAATTCTGAAACAAGTTCAGCATAGGCTCGGCTTTATGGATATTGAAGAAGGTAGAACTTGCAAAGAATGATGAGTCCAAATTTAATGACAGAGAACGTTTAACAAGAATGATCAAGAGAAGAGAAGAAAGAAAGAATTGAATTATGGAAAATGATCAAGAGAAGAAGAGAAGAGAAGAAAGAAAGAGTTGAATGATGAAGAATGATCAAGTTGGGAGATGGAAAAAGGAAGAACTTGTTGGATGGAATGAAGATATCATTATTCAAGTTCTTATATTGATGCTAGAAGCCTCCAAGATCATATGGAAGTTGGAATGGCTCAATTAAGAATTAAAGTCAGCAAAAATCAGCTTCAAGATGAGAAAACTCGAGTAAAGAACTCAATACTCGAGTTTAGGAGTCAAAACTCAAGTATGTTCATCAATACTCGAGTATTGTAGTGTCTTCAGCATCTCTGGCGTCTTTGGACTAGGAATACTCGAGTATCCAAGTCAATACTCGAGTATGCAGTGTCTTCAGCATCTCTGGCCACTCTGAACTAGGAATACTTGAGTATCCAAGTCAATACTCGAGTATGCAGCGGTGACAGCTCTATTTCACGTACAGCTTGGGCGACGTCTGGTAATTTGATGATATCTCGCAAACCATAGATTCGATTGAGGTGAAATTAGTGGCATATGAAACTAGACTCCCAATGCGTCATTTGGATATAAAATTCAAGCCCAAAGGAGTTCAGATCAAGGAGTTCTGAATTGTGGAAGTTGACACTGAAATTCACGCCACACAGCAAACCAAGCTTCAAAGTTTTGAGTGTATCTCACAAAATACAAATCTGATTGAGCTGAAATTAGTGGCATATGAAAGTAGACTCACAGAGCTTTCCATCAAGGGTTGAATGAACCAAAACAGAGTTCAGACCAGGGCGATATGGCCTTCGAAAGTTGACGGTTAGTTCAAGAAGTTGGAAACTCGAGTATGTTAGTTGAATACTCGAGTTTTGACAAGACAGAGAGCAACTGAGCTATTCGATGTTAGTTCTCTAAGGGTTTTGATGATCTCCAATAATTGTAAACAAAGCATGAAGTTTTGCTCTCAACATTTGTAAAAATCCTGTAAGAGCAAAACTCGAGGTTTGCACGAAACCTCGAGGTTTGGCCTTACAAAGAAATACTCAAGTTGTTTTTCTGGAAAAGGCAAAACTCCAGGTGTCTAGAGAAACCTCCAGGTTTCCATAGAAAAATCCAGGTTTCACAAGTTTTGTGAAACCTCGAGGTTTTGTAAGAAACCTCGAGGTTTTGATCTGCCAGAGAAAGTTCAGATTGTCGACAGTTTTCAAAACCTCAAGTATTGTGAAAAACCTCCAGGTTTGAGTCTTGAACAGTTTTTTTCTTAAACTTATGAAAACTCGAGGTTTGGGAACAAACCTCGAGGTTTGTCCAGGCAGAGAGTATCTCTGTTTTCCAAATTTATAAAACCTCCAGTTTTACTCTCAAACCTCCAGGTTTCTGTTTTGGCGCAAAACCGAGTATCTCCATTTTAAATGAAACCTCGAGTTTTGATATGAAACCTCGAGGTTTTGGCATCCAGAGAGCAAACGACTTTCACGACTCTTAGAAACCTCCGGGTTTCCCAGAAACCTCCGGTTTACATTGGCGCTATTTTCCCAAGAGTTTCATATTCAAATGAAACCTCGAGGTTTCGGTAAAACCTCGAGTATTTTTCAAACGAAAGGGTGACATTTTTCGTCGTCCGAAAACCTCCAGGTTTGGGTAGAAACCTCCAGGTTTGATGTTTTGGACTAAAATCATCTTTACTTACAATAGTCTAAAACTCGAGGTTTATGATGAAACCTCGAGGTTTCAACAAACAGAGTCAAATATCGCATCTGAATACATTCTGCTCTGTTTGCTTTATGGTTTAGCTTGATTTTGCGAAATGATTGCTTATGATTTATATATATAACATATCATTATTCCTAACCCGATTTAACCGGTTTGTTCATGGGATTTCGTAAGATCAAAGTCTGTTTTGATAAACAATAAAACAACCACTTTGACACTTACAATATTTTATTATATCTTATTCTCCCAAGACAATGGTCTCATCTCGAAAAGTAGCTCTACCATTCACCAAGGCGAGAAAGCAAGGTTCCACTACCTAAAGCATCCGAACAACATTATTCTAAAGGGCTCCACTAAGCACAACAAAGACATGGGAGACATTCTTGAAGAATCAAATTTCCGAATCCCAAATCGCAAAACTCCCAAATGACTGCCTATATGCAAAGCACCCAAGGACCCAACAGCTAGAATTTCGAAATGATCCAAGTCTGAACGGATCTTTAAACGGTCACAAGCTTCAAATCAGTTTAAATACTTGAAGATTTGAAGACTGCAAAAAATACACAAGACATACACAGAAAACGCATAAAAAGCTCGAGTCTTTTATCGCTTATAATTTTCCGATTGTATCTTTGATACATTGTGCTTCAAGACTTATCTTTATTCACTCTTAGAGAGAGTTCATTTCGTAAATCATTCATTGTAAGAATCTCAAAGTTGTGGGACTTTGAGGTTGGGTTATCGATTACAACTTGTAAGGGGAGTGTATCCTAGAGAGAGGATAACTTTCGAGTACGAGTGTGTATCCGATTTGAGTGATAGTAGAAACACCCAGCAGAGTCCGGGACCGGACGTAGGTCAAGAGTTAAGACCGAACCAAGATAAATCTTCGTGTCAAGCTTTTCTTCTCTATCTCCATTTACCTTGGTTGAACATCTCGTTGTGTGGGTGATTTAAAAGAATTTTTAAAATCCCCAATTCACCCCCTCTTGGTGATTTCCTTCACTTTCATTTGGTATCGAGCCTGGTTATCTGTTTAAAGGATTAATATCCTAGATCAAAGATCCAATGGAAGGAATTCTACCCGATGGAGCTTCAATCAACAGACCTCCGTGTTTCAATGGAGAACATTACTCCTTCCGGAAGGCTAAGTTCGAGTCTATGTAATGGCAACCGAATATGGCCTATGGAGGGTGTTCGAGAGAGGAAATTATGAACCAAAGATCAATTGAAGATGGTGTCGAACTCCCAAGCTAGAAGAAGAGTATGATGAGAATGACGTAAAAGCAAGTCACTCTCAACATGAAAGCAATTCACACATGCCGCAAAGTGCTCTAAGCCAAAAAGAGTATTTTCGAATCTGCACTTTGTCATCTCGCTAAAGCTATGTGGGATACTCTTGAGATAGCCCATGAAGGGACAATTTGGAATCAAGGAAAATCGAGTAAACACTCTCATGACTGAATATGATTTATTTCGTATGAAGTCCGGAGAATCCATTAGTGAATTCCATTCGCAGATTCACTCATCCGATCAACCAACTTGCTGCATTAGGAAAAGTCTACGATCAACTGTTCAAGTGAGGAAAATACTAAATATACTCAAAGCAAGGAGTGGGAAGCTAAGGTCACCGCAATCGAAGAAGCTCGTGGTGAATCTATGGCTTCAAAAGAGCAAAGACTATTTGGCAGCCTTTTCGAATATGAAGGAAAAATCAAATTCGTAAAAGGACTTGATGAGATTGATGGCAAGAATAAGGGAATCGCTCTCAAGATCTGTCAAAGAGATAAAATCGATGATGATGAAGATGAAGATCTTTGAGCTAGGCATGATGGTCGAAAGTTTAAAAAATTTTACAAGAAGGATCAAGCCTTTAAAATTTCATAAGGGTAGCTCTAGCACGTAAACAAAGAAACCCATCATATGCTATGAATGTGAAAAGCCCGGCCACATCAAGTCCGAATGTCCAGTGAAGAACAAAGAAAAGAAATTCAATAAGTTCAAAAGAAGAGCTTATGTTTCAGCCATATGGGGCGATGCTCATCCGATGAAGATGAAGTGAAGATGAAGACAGAGCCAATATCGTCTTGTGGCTCAAGAAGAAGATTCGAAAGTGAAGAGGTTTGTCTTAGAGCATCAAAATCCAACAAATGGTTCATTGACAAGTGGATGCTCAAGACATATGACAGAGACGAATCCAAGTTTGCTACAATTAAACCTAAGGATGGTGGCAAGGTAACATTTGGTGGTAATCAATCCGGAAGGATTCTTTGGAATTGGAAAAGTTGGAAACAACGAAGGGCCACAAATCAAAGATGTCTACCTTGTGGAAGGCCTATGTCACAACCTCCTTAGTGTGAGTCAAAGCACGAGATAGAGGTAACCTAGTTATCTTTGATTCGAGGAATGTTTAATTGTAAGCAAAGATATTCTCTCCTTAGATAACATTAAACCTAAAGCTTTATTTAGAGCTCCTAGAGAAGGAAACCGTTATACTCTCAATCTCTCTAGTAACTCTATTTTTGAAAACTGTTTTATTGGTAACTTGGATGAAAGTTGGCTATGGCATAAACGTTTAGCTCATGTTAATATGTTCCAACTTGACAAGTTACGAAAAAGGATTTGGTCATTGGTCTACCAAAATCTCGGTTTAAAAACGACATGATTTGTGATGCTTGTCAAAAGGGTAAACAAACCAAATCATCTTTCAAATCTAAAAATGAAATTTCAACTAATAGACCTCTTCAACTACTTCACATGGATTTAGTTGGACCGGCTAGAGTAAAAAGCCTTGGTGGCAATCTTTATACTTTGGTCATAGTTGATGATTTCTCTAGATTTACTTGGACCATATTTTTATCTTCAAAAGATGAAACATTTGATCAATTTGTTGTATTTGCCAAGAAGGTCCAAAACGAGAAAGGATTCTCTATTGCGGGAATTCGTACGAGATCATGGTGGAGAATTTGAAAATCATGCCTTTGGAGAATTTCGTGATAAAATGGGCATTGATCATAACTTCTCAAGACCTAGGACTCCACAAAGCAAAATGGAGTGGTAGAAAGGAAGAATAGAGTCCTAACGAGAAATGGCAAGGGCAATGTTGAATGAGAACAATACTTCTCAAGTATTTTGGGCTGATGCCATGAGCACCGCATGCTACATTTCAAATTGAGCATATCTCCGGAAGAAGCTGAACATAACTCCCTATGATTTGTACAAAGGAAGAAAACCCAATATAGCTCATTTACACATTTTTGGATGCAGATGTTTCATCCACAACAATGGTAAGGACAACTTGGGAAAGTTCGATTCCAAGTCGGATGAAGGTATATTTTTGGGTTATTCAAATAGAAGTAAAGCTTATAGAGTCTTTAACTCTAGAACACGTATTGTTGAAGAATCAATGCATGTTGTATTCTCGTGAAACTAAGTCAAACAAATCCTTGGATGATGATGATGATTTTCCTATCTCAAATCAACGGTTCCGAAACAATTCCTACTTCAAAGCAAATTCTGAAAAACCGTTGGAAAAGGAACCGAATTTGAAAATCATTGTGAAAATGTTTGCGAAAACATTGATCAACATCAACCTAAGTCATGGAGATACAAAAGAGGAGTCATCCTCGGATCAAGTAATAGGTGATGTTAATCAAGGTGTAAAAACCAGAAAAAGCACTTTGAATGAAGTCACATTTTTCGCATTCATTTCGAAAATTGAACCTTCTAAGATTGATGAAGCCCTTTCGGACAATGATTGGGTTATAGCAATGCAAGAGGAATTACATCGTTTGAAAGAAATCAAGTTTGGGATTTGGTACCTAGGCCTAAAGACCATCCGGTCATTGGCACTAAATGGGTATTCAAAAATAAACGTGATGAATCGCCATAATTGTTCGAAACAAGGCAAGGCTAGTTGCAAAAGGCTATAATCAAGAAGAAGGAATTGATTATGAAGAAACTTATGCTCCGTTGGCTAGATTGGAAGCTATAAGAGTTCTTCTAGCTTTTGCTTGTATCAAGGGTTTCAAACTTTATCAAATGGATGTGAAATCTGCTTTTTTAAATGGCTTGATTCAAGAGGAAGTTTATGTTGAACAACCTCCTGGTTTTCAAAATGATCATCATCCAGATCATGTTTATCGCCTCAAGAAAGCATTATATGGTCTTAAGCAAGCTCCTAGAGCTTGGTATGAGCGATTAAGCAAATTCCTTCTTGATCAAGGATTTGTTAGAGGTAAAGCAGATACAAACTCTTCATAAAGAACAATAAACTTAATGAAATTTTAATTGTTCAAATATATGTTGATGATATAATATTTGGTGCTTCTAACAATGCCTTGTGTGAAGAGTTTGCTAAGAACATGCGCAGGGAGAATTTGAGATGTCCATGATGGGAGAACTCAACTATTTCCTTGGTCTGCAAATTAAGCAAAGGAAAGATGGAATCTTCATTTCACAAACCAAGTATCTCAATGACCCGTGAAGAAGTTTGGGACGGACGAATGCAATGGAGCCGATACTCCAATGAGTTCAACTACGCCTTGGATCGATGAAAAAGGCAAAGACTTCAACATTACAAAGTATAGAGGAATGATTGGATCATTGCTCTATCTCACAAAGCAAGTCGTCCCGACATCCAATTCGGCGTGGGGATGTGTGCAAGATTTCAATCTGCTCCCAAGGAGTCACATGCCGAGAATGTGAAAAGAATCTTCGAGATATCTTGCGACACAAAGACTCTTGGTCTATGGTTTCCCAAAGGTCAACTGAACATTTGGTGGCATATTCGATTCAGATCATGCTTTGGATATAAGACGGATAGAAAGAGCACAAGTGGCCAATGTGAATTTCTTGGTGGTTCACTTGTTTCATGGTTTAGCAAGAAGCAAACAAGTGTTGCCGTATCCTCATCGAAGCTGAATACGTGGCTGCATCTAGTTCGTGCTCAAGTTCTTTGGCTCAAGCAACACATATCTGACTTAGGAATCAACTTGAAGGAGATCCCAATATTGTGTGACAACACAAGCACAATAAGCTTGGCTAAGAATCCAATTCAACATACTCGAACCAAGCATATTGATGTGAGACATCATTTCATAAGGGATCATGTTCAGAAGAAAGATGTCAAAGTCATATTCATCCCAACTCATCTTCAACTTGCCGACATCTTCACAAAGCCATTAGCAAAGGAACAATTTGTGTTCATAAGAAGAGAATTGGGAATGGTAAATCCCAATGAGTTGTAAGTAGCTCTTACTCAATATTAGTTATGGTTTTGATGATTGAAAATTACTAACTTAAGCATCGGAGTGTCTAGACTTATTTTATGCAGGATATTAAAAATTGTGTTTTTCTGTCAAGGAGCAAAACATCGAGGTTTTGGAGAAAAACTCGAGGTTTGATTGTGGAATGTCGGGGTTTGAGAACAACTGAGCTTTTTGAAGAAAATGAAACCTCGAGTCTTCATTAGAAACCTCGAGTTTTCATAAGACAGAGAGTTATTTGAATTTGAAGAACTTCAAAACCTCGAGATTTTGAAGAAACCTCGAGTTTGTGAACATTGATGTTTCAAAGGTTCACGAACACCTTTGAAGTCCAGGTTGGTAATCTTTCATCAAACCTCGAGGTTTTGCATAAAAACTCGAGTTTTGTCATGTCTATATATATATGGTAATATTCATGTTCTTCAAAAACTCGACCTAAAACTCTAGGCTTAACCTCGCCTCTTCTCTCTTCTCTCTCGACTCATCCAATCTCGACCTAATTTCACCTTCTAAACCCTCAAATGGCCTCGAAATCCAATCCCCAAGATGTTTCGAGACACAAATTCCGTCGGGAAGGAACGATTCCGCCGCTCCTCCTCCTTTTCCTACTCAACGACCGGTGAGAAGGAAGTCCATACCAAATCGCTTTCATCCGGGCGCAGACGTGCAATTCGTGGCATTAAGGGTAGAATTCCGAGGCTTCATCGCCACACCGTAAATCAAAAGGGGTTTCGTTCAAAGAACCCGCTAAATCACCGATTTAAAGAGGAAGGAACCGAGCCCGAAGGAAAAGGAAAGGAAAAGGTTTCGAGACTTCCAAACCTTCTAAAGTAAGAAAGAAGAAGGTTTCGTGTCCCGATCTCAAAGAAACTTCATCTCAAGGAAATGCTTCTACTCGAATCAAGAGGAAGAAGATGTGCCCTCGGTTATGGAGAATGCTCTTTCGACATCTATCATAACCCTTCTCCACCCAAAGGTTTCACGATTATTAACTCTACTATGACTAAAGACGAGAATGATAAGTTTAGGGAATCTTATTTACATCGTGAATTCGCCCCGTAGTTTGTCAATTTGACCAATTTCTTTGATGAGTGTCATTTTGACTTGTCTCCCGGTTGAGAATGTATGAGTCCTTTGTCTCCATAGCCGCACCATATACTCCTAATCTTGTCCGCCCTTTGTTTTATTACAATATGGTGTACAATAATGTTCGACTCCGAAGGAGAAGTGATTGAGGAACAAGTGTCTACTACCATTAGGGGAGTTAAATTTACTCGTCGCCTTCAATCCCGAACAAAATCTTAAAAATAGACAATCCTCCACCTATTCCGCAGTTTAACTTCAGCAATGAGGAGATTTTTGGAACACTTAGACCAAATGAGCCATTTCCCCGGATCAACAATTATGGCTTTCTTTTAAACCTATTTCTATGCCTCGCTGAAAATCGAGTCTTGTGGTATGTCTTTTCTAGGAACTTTCTTCCAAAGGGTGGTAATTACACTCATTTCACTCAACTAGACTACCAACACTTTACTCGCTTTTGTGAGAAAAGTACCTTTCAATCTTGGTCATTGGCTTCTTCAAGCAATGATCAAATTTAAATTCTCTCGTAGAAAGTCTGTCTCATATACCATTTCCTTCTCTCGATTTCGTTATTCTCTTCTATCACAAAATTTGGCATCTCGGGTTCTCGCGACACCCTTGTATATCCTCCATCTTTTGGGAAGACAATGCTAAATCTAATGAAGATCAAGTTTGTGGAAGAAGGATCTGGACAATCACATGCTCCTTCAAGATCTCATCCACGAAGATCTCAAGCTCAAGAGGCTCAATCAGCACCTCCACCTCCTCAGACATCATTTCCATCTGATCTTACTTCACAGATCAAGGAGATTGTGGATCTTTTGCGCTTCTTTGCCGCATTGACTATTCGCATGGATTTTGAAATGGGAAAGATAAGGGCTGAAATGACTCGTGGACACAATGGACTCATTGAGATTCGGGATACCATGAAGGAACATCTTGAGATGATTTCGGACGATCGGCCGAGCTTAAAGAAAAGGTCAAGAGATTGAGGCCAAGTTGTCTACTCGATCATCTCTCACATGGATCTCAGTGACAAAGTGGACAAAATTGTGAAGCACTTGCACATTGGACCTTCCTCACCTCTTGGCACTGCTGCTGGTCCTAGCACTTCTGGTCCTGCTTCTGGTTCATCATCCCCTTCATTCACCTTCACTTCACCTCTGATCCCTACAACCTCTCCCCGATCCTCCCTCCATGGCCACTCCCTCAATCGATGTTTTTCATCATTCCCCTCCATCAACACCCTTGGTCAACCTCAATTTTGAAGATGACAAAGGGGAGAGAATGGCAAGGATTAGAGTTAGAGTTTTGGAGATCATTGAAGAACTTCGATATATTTCTCTAAATGCCGATTAAACTTATATTTCGATATCTTGTAATATTTTCAATTCGCTAATGTATGAGAAATATGTTTTGTGATCTTTTTGGTTTATTTTGCGTCTCGTTGCTCATCTCTCGATACTGTCACTTAATTTATAACGGTTGCAAATAAATCCTTCAAATGTCCAAGCTTTTCAAAATGAATTTCTAAAAACTTTGACAAATCTACTTCAAAATGAAAACTCTCTCAAAATCTCAAGACAGTTTGTTTACAAGTGTTGTCATCATCAAAAAGGGGAGAATGTTAGTTCTCTAAGGGTTTTGATGATCTCCAATAATTGTAAACAAAGCATGAAGTTTTGCTCTCAACATTTGTAAAAATCCCGTAAGAGCAAAACTCGAGGTTTGCACGAAACCTCGAGGTTTGGCCTTACAAAGAAATACTCAAGTTGTTTTTCCGGAAAAGGCAAAACTCCAGTGTCTAGAGAAACCTCCGTGTTTCCATAGAAAAATCCAGGTTTCACAAGTTTTGTGAAACCTCGAGGTTTTGTAAGAAACCTCGAGGTTTTGATCCGCGAGAGAAAGTTCGATTGTCGACGTTTTCAAAACCTCAAGTATTGTGAAAAACCTCCGTGTTTGAGTCTTGAACAGTTTTTTTTCTTAAACTTATGAAAACTCGAGGTTTGGGAACAAACCTCGAGGTTTGTCCAAGCAGAGTATCTCTCGTTTTCCAAATTTATAAAACCTCCAGTTTTACTCTCAAACCTCCGTGTTTTCGTTTTGGCGCAAAAACCGAGTATCTCCATTTTAAATGAAACCTCGAGTTTTGATATGAAACCTCGAGGTTTTGGCATCCAGAGAGCAAACGACTTTCACGACTCTTAGAAACCTCCGGGTTTCCCAGAAACCTCCGGGTTTACATTGGCGCTATTTTCCCAAGAGTTTCATATTCAAATGAAACCTCGAGGTTTCGGTAAAACCTCGAGTATTTTTCAAACGAAAGGGTGACATTTTTCGCTGTCCCGAAAACCTCCAGGTTTGGGTAGAAACCTCCAGGTTTGATGTTTTGGACTAAAATCATCTTTACTTACAATAGTCTAAAACTCGAGGTTTATGATGAAACCTCGAGGTTTCAACAAACAGAGTCAAATATCGCATCCGAATACATTCCCGCTCCGTTTGCTTTATGGTTTAGCTTGATTTTGCGAAATGATTGCTTATGATTTATATATATAACATATCATTATTCCTAACCCGATTTAACCAGTTTGTTCATGGGATTTCGAAGATCAAAGTCCTGTTTTGATAAACAATAAAACAACCACTTTGACAAACTTACAATATTTTATTATATCTTATTCTCCCAAGACAATGGTCTCATCCGAAAAGTAGCTCTACCATTCACCAAGGCGAGAAAGCAAGGTTCCACTACCTAAAGCATCCGAACAACATTATTCTAAAGGGCTCCACTAAGCACAACAAAGCATGGGAGACATTCTTGAAGAATCAAATTTCCGTAATCCCAAATCGCAAAACTCCCAACATGACTATATACGCAAAGACCCAAGGACCCAACGGCTAGAATTTCGAAATGATCCAAGTCCGAACGGATCTTTAAACGGTCACAAGCTTCAAATCAGTTTAAATACTTGAAGATTTGAAGACCGCAAAAAATACACAAGACATACGTAAAACGCATAAAAAGCTCGAGTCTTTTTCGCTTATAATTTTCCGATTGTATCTTTGATACATTGTGCTTCGATTTATCTTTATTCACTCTTAGAGAGAGTTCATTTTCGTAAATCATTCATTGTAAGAATCTCAAAGTTGTGGGACTTTGAGGTTGGGTTATCGATTACAACTTGTAAGGGGAGTGTATCCTAGAGAGAGGATAACTTTCGAGTACAAGACGAGTGTGTATCTGATTTGAGTGATAGTAGAAACACCCAGAGAGTCTGGGGACTGGACGTAGGTCAAGAGTTAAGACCGAACCAGTATAAATCTTCTGTGTCAAGCTTTTCTTCTCTATCTCCATTTACCTTGGTTGAACATCTGTTGTGTGGGTGATTTAAAAAGAATTTTTAAAATCCCCAATTCACCCCCCCTCTTGGTGATTTCCTTCACTTTCATTCGAGACCAAGGGAAACTCGAGTATCCAAATGAATACTCAAGTATTCGTCGCTGGTTCAGAAAACGAAGTTCTAACGGCTAGTTTCCATCTGAGTCTAACAGCTATATTTCTTCATCCAACGGTCATATATTGATCTCTACCTATAAAAGAAGTCAGATTCAAGACAGAAGAAGCAAGACACAAGCCTACAACTTCAAAATGCTCATACTACGATCTTCATCTTATTTACTCTCGTTTTTCAAATGTTTACATAGTTTATCATAGAGAGTGAGATGTATTGTACTTCGGTGATTATTATTCATCTGCTTCGTGAGAGAGTCTAAACACTTATTTGATTATCGTTTAGTGATCAAATCTCAAGGTTGTGGAACCTTTGAGTGTGGGTGTACAATTACAACTTGTAAGGAGAGTGAGTCCAGTGTGAAAGGATCATCCCGAGTACGAGTTGGTAATTGTAAGAGGATATCTCGGAAAGAGATTGTAAAGCCGCACAAGTGCCGGCTAAACTTGTGAGTTTGTAAAGGCATTTCTCTTGTGCCTGGTTAAACAAGGAGATAGTGGAAAATCTCGAAGTCTTTTTGGGATTTGGACGTAGGTCGAGGATTGGGAACGGCAAGTATAAATCTGTTTGATATTCTCTTCCCTAAACTCTTACATTCCAAAGATATATATTTTGAATGATCAGATCGGTTTATAAATTATTACTGTCATTCAAACCTCCTTTTGTAAGTTGCGAAAAGATTTTCTAAATTTCAAAAAGTTTTATCTGACACCCAATTCACCCTCTTGGGTGATAGTCAGTTTTTCACTTTGATCTTGTGCGGGCTAGAATGGGGTGACTTTTGACCCTCTTCTCTAACAGCATATAAACATGATTCTACGGCTAACCCCGGGGCCCGGGGGGGGGGGGAATATATATTTGAAGGTTTTCATCTTTTCGCTTGAGTCCATTCATTCCCCCAACCCTAAAAAAAAAATGTGTATCTAAGACTTTAAATTACCTATATTATTAAAGTGTAAAATTGCACAATAAAGTACTTTATGGTGATGATAGCATCACAAAATACTTCAGGTGTTGGATACACCTAACACAAAAAAACAAAAAAGAAAGAAGGGGAAAAATCCATAGTTGACTAGGAATTCAGGATGTTGTGCTACCAAAGTTAAATCCTTATCTATATTCGACTGTTTCTCTTGTTTCTTAAAAAAGAATAAACAATAACAGTTGCTGTATTGCATGCAGATCTATCCTGGCAAGAACCCAAAACTGGAGATTGCAATCTCAAAGGCTTGCATCCTTTCTCCACGTGCAAAACCATTGCGATCGTAGGATGCTATTTCATTTATGTTGAGATCAACGCAGGCTTTGACAAGTTCCTCACCGACATGTTGCGCAGCTTCCTGAGCATAATTCACAAAATCAGAACAGATCTTACCAAGAAAAAATTGTGTGGGAAATATACATATATAAGGGTTAATGTGCAAATTTGTCCATAAAATTTTTTGCTTTGGAGCAATGTTGCTCCGTCCGATTAAAAACTAATGTTGATTGTTAAAACATTGACATTGACTGTTGATATTTTTAACGGTAAATGACAACATTGCTCTATTTTAACATTTAAGGAGCAACATTGCTCTTATGTGAAAACTTCTAGGACAAATTTACATTGTAACCCTATTTATAATTTACAAAAGTGAGACGTAAAAGGTTTTTTTGTCTATCCTTCATGGAATATTTGTCTATAAGCTAAGTGCAGTAATTACAGTGGTGGAACGAGGGGGATCTTGTCGGATAGATTTCTGCAATGTGCTTCCATAGAACAAACACTTTTTGTTTTGGTCATCCACCAGCATTGCATACAACTGCTTCTCTGAGCAAAACACAGAAAGCCTTGGTCTTCTAGGGGTTCCATTATACTGCAAAAAAGAGGACAGAAGCATGGGATCAATAATATACATCAGATTGAAGTAGAGTTCCATAAGACCAAAAGAGTTTCATAAACAACAAACGTTGAGGTATAGTTTGTAAATTTTTACTACTTGTCATCACCCTGTCTGACAAAAATACGACAAGTTATGGGGTTATCACTACATAATCGATTTTTCCTCCCAAAAAGTTCTTTTATGTGTTGTGTTTTTGTTCTAAAGAAAACTTGATTGCCAAACACACGAGAAATTCTACTTAAGTCTCGTGTTTTAATAAAATAGAGTTGAACATCCTCGGATGGCGATATCTACAGCATTTCAATATGCATATGATCCTCATAGACAAAATGATAGGAAGTAAGAACCCATAAAAGAGATGAAGTTCACACAGGAAATATTTGTTGAAACTTCAGACTAGCTTCTGCTGACATAATTGTTATGTGCGCCCGCGTGTAAACACATGAATACTCAAACAATATGATGGGACTGACCAAAGCGATGTGGTGGAGTTCATAAAGAATAAAATATCTTGAGATAAAAGACAATTCTCTGTTCCCAGTACTAAAGATACAAGAATTTGGACTCAACTGATAACTAATTATTAAGCGTGGACAAATAACATGGATTCCTCAGAAAGATAAGAAGTCATACCTTCTTCTGCATCCTTCTGTTCCGGATTTTGGCACTTTCTTTTCTAGCATTTGCCCTAGCTTCAACAACCAGTTGACTCTTGGTCAAACCTACAAGAAAATTGAGAAAAAAAGTACTCTTCACAATAACAATTATCTGACGCCTTGTGCAAAACAAAAATAATGCATTAGTGTCGCATAACCATATAAGAAACCTTAACTTCAACCTCACAATATAAAATACCAATTAGGAAGGGCTAAGTTGTAAAAGACTTGCCTCTGCTCAGCGACTGAAAGGAAACAAAAGGCTTTAATTGTACTCCGAAGACAGCAGAATTTGTAAATTGAAGCACAGGAACATTCGCAAGGCCCATATTATGTAATTATATGCAAAAGGGAGCAAGATTGAAAAGCTGAGATGCCAAATGAAAGACTGGAACAATGAAATCTACATTGAACCCTTATCCTTCCAAGCAACCGCGATGTGAAATATACTATGAGGAGTAAAACTTGCGCTTCAGAGATACAAAGCAGTGCTAAATTTCTCACAGTAATTTCAACAAACAGTTGGTTTGCAGGTTGATTTCTTATCCAGTAGCATCATAGAAACAGTGTACTGTAGCAAAAGTGTTGCTGCAATTTGCCCCTCAAGCGTTCAGCTTGCAAAGAACATAGATCAATTCTTTTCCCTATTATAAGAATTCATCAATATTCTGCCATACATAGCACGACTTGAACCTCAATTACTAGCCCCATCACAATTTAACTTTAATTAATCCAATCCCTTTTGAATATTACACAGTAAACACGGCCGTAACAAGTAACTTTAATTCTTTCCTTTTGAAAAGAGAAAGAAAGAAGCTAAAAACCAGAGGAATTCAAAGCTTGACGCAGTGAGTAATGCTAAGGGAGACCACGCAAAGAGAGAAGACAAGGACGAGGAGCAAAAACTGGAGGGTAAGACGTAAGAGTAAGAATCTAATTACCTGGTCAGATTTTCTCGGGAAAAGGCCGAAGAAAGAAAAACGTTTTATTTGGTCGATCCAACTCCAACTGATTCCGTTCAATTTAAATAAATAACATAATGAAATAGAATTAGATTGGACCAGGTTGAGTGTCAGGCTAGATTGGGTTTTGGATCAGGTGATTAGACCATTTGGATTCGTCTACTCTGGTCCAAATCTTTTTTTTTTTGGAGTCTTTTGTAATATAGATTTTACGTTTTACTTTTTATTTAATGTTATTGGAATTAAGCTTTATTATTTGAGGATGATTTTTATATGATTGTAGGTATTTTTATTATTTTAATTGTGTTTACCCAATCTGGTTCAGCGCGACCTCAGGTTGGTACTGGACTACCATGGACCGCATTGTACCCCCCAAAATGCATTGTATAACTTGAGGTCTTCCCCAAACCAGACTTGTTTGATGTCAAATCTAATTCTGTGCACTACCCTAGTGTAACAAATCACATGGTTTTCTTTAGTTTGGATTTTTAAAGTAACAGGACCTCAATCAACTATGCTTCACCAATTCATATTTATTTTCACAGAATATCGCTATTTTTTATCAACACAAACTACCCCTATGAATTATATATATTAAGGATATTTCACCAAGAGTCATTCATAATGCAAACTAGGGGGAATTAAAGGTAACCAAAACATTTTAAAAATAAATAAATAACTAATTTTTTTAAAAAAATTATCTTCATTAATAAATTTTAGGAATTTTTCTCTCTTCAGAATATTTTCATATTTCATCCAAATCATCTGATTTTCATTTCAAAATTTGAATTATTTATATGTAAAAACACTTTTTTATTACCTTATTGTACATTTAATAATTTCTTAAAAAATATTTTATAACATATACTTATTTAATTTTCCTCCATTTTCAAAATACTATATCTGAAATGTTATTTAAATATAACTTTCAACCGTTAAAATATAGTATTAGCATCAAATCAGGGTTAAACTTGAAGATTAAATGTATTTATTTAATTAATTAAAACACAAATAATAGGTTTAATAATAACAATAAACTGAGTCATATAGTCTTGGTTAAGCTTCAACCATATCAATATATCATCAACATTTAGTACAACTACATCGTTTTGATAAACTTGTTCTGGTTTATTTTATCCCATTTCAAGTACGCCAACGCACTGGCAAGGTTGCTTGTAAGCTTTAGTTCCTGGAACATTGAACCTATCGCTGTAATAGGATTAATGGATTCGGTGGTATTTATTGGAATGGGATGGATTACCACAACCCATTTGGGAAGATAAAGCTACTATGGAAACTCTGTATCCCAATTTAGACCTTAAGGTCAAGGTCCATTCTGATGGGCGGGGTATTGTAACAGGTCCAACGATTGTGGACCAAGAGAGTAGCAATAATAAGGGCCACAGTTAAGCAAATGGACAAGGCGCCCTAAGGAAAAGCCTGAGGATTAAGAGAAAGCCATGGAAGCTGCAACAATTGGGAGAAGATTCTATGATATAAGCCAGCTAGAGCTGTTAGGAGAGGGTGTGTTGTATTTTGGAATATCTCTCTTCTCAGTCTTGGATTTTCTCTTTGTACCTCCTTCCTTTATTTCTTTTTGGCAGATTTCCTTTTTGAGCATTGTATTCTATGTCCTATGACTGAACTTCTTCTTAGAATATGTTATGGTGCTCAAGTTAGTATTTAGATGTCCTAGAGACAATCTGTAAGGACAGATCAATACCTTTTTCTACGTTGTAGTATTTCATTATTAATAAATGAGCATATTTTATTTTTATCATATTTATGTCTCACCTTTATTTTAAAGTAAATATGCGTTTGAAGATAAAAACCCTAGGAATAGAATATGTGTTAATCTCGAGGATCAACGATAGAGATCATGATCATGACAACTCGAGAACACTGTATATCTATTACCTAAAACTTGTTCCTAGTCTTGAATCACCAAGAAAGGGCATTGATGATCTCAATAAGACTAGTACGACATCTTCTACTTGTATAGAGATACAAGGTAGGGACCTCATGGAATACAAGCATAGAGATGCCTTAGCTGATGTCATGGGTAGATCTGTTAGAGAATAGATAGTACCGAACAGACCCGCCGAGAGACTCCACAAAGATTCATTGAAGAGAGTATCGTTGGATATCTAAAGTCTCTCATCGTTTGGTAGTATGGATCGTCCTAGACTTAAGGATGTCATCGAACACTATGTCCTAGGGTTATACTTTGATTGTACAATTCTATCCACCTGAAAATGGGGAGAACAGTGTACTCTTGGGTGTAACTTGAATACATGAGTATAGATGGACATGCTGAGAGCACTCACAGTCCACTACAAGGGATTAGTCATTCATAAGACCGGTAGAGCTTGGATAGCTTCTAATTAACTCAGGAGTCTGTGCGCACAACAAGTGATCATGAAGAGTCATGATCTATTTTAAACTTAATATAAGAAGATTCCTAGTTCTGTGAATTAGCTACATTTAGTCAATTAAGAGAGATGATACTCTATCTTTGCTCTCGACTAAATGTGAATGCCGATGTGAGGGATGATGCCTGCACGGTATCCAAATATGAAAGGTAAATCATTTGATCAACTCAATTAGTTCTAGGGCCGCAGAGCATTGCTAGTGTCTTTTGGGGTCATTAAATAAATTGGGCCCGTTAAAGGGCGTTTTAATTGGTCCAAGTTTATTTATGTCAATGACTAATTGGGCCTAATGGGTGACACACAAATGTTATTCCCGATTGTTTAAGATTAGCAAACTTGGGACAATAATTGTTATTGGGCTTTATCAAAAGTAAAGGTGTAATTGGGTTGGAGTGAGACTCCAAACCCAATAAGGAAAAAAAGACATCATATATGGTGTCCCAGTGGGAAATTAGTTTCTCTACAAAAGGGCCCAAATGTGTTGGAAGACCCAGTGGGGTCTTAGGCCAAGTTAAATTTGGAATTCGAATTTTGAATTTAAGTTTAAAATTTAAATTTTAATTTTAATTCAAAAGGTTAGATTATAAAAGATAATTCTGAATTATCTAATATATATATATATTATAAGATCCAATAATGATTGGATGAAGATAGGAGAAATAATAAATAAGGATTGATTTAAAATGATTTTGAATTTTAGTTTAAGAGATGAATGTGATTCATCATTTTAAATTATTATTCACTCAAGATATGAATTTAATTCATTATGATTTGGATTTTCCAAATCAAGTTTGGATTAGGCCTTTCTTGTGAGCACTTAAATTAGGGTTAGACTCTTATAAAGTGCTGATTTTTGTGTGTGCCCTTTTTATGGACGTTTTTTGAAGAAAAAAAAGAAAATAAATGTGATTCATCATCTTAAATCAATCCAACAATCAAGATATGAAAATGATTCATCATATTAAATTCAATAAATCAACCAAGATGTGAATTTAATGTGACTTGGTTGACAAGTAGTGGGCTTATTACCTAAAACCCCTTTTCTTAATGCATAAGCTGAAAAATTCCTAAGGCAATTAGGACTAGGAAGTTTTAGCCCACAAAGGCTATAAAAAGGGGAGGGTTGGACTTTTTTCGACATCCTTATGCTCTCTAAATTTCGGTCTTTACCAAAGGTTTAGAGAAGAAAAGGCACCATCTGTAAAAGGGTAAGGTTCCAACCTTATTCATCCTATCTTTAACCTAATTCCAAAAGCACATCAGGCCACAATAGAATTTGAGCAATCAAAAGAATTTAAGCAGACGGCATCGTGATGCTATAGCAATCTGTACCCTACTTTAGTGGATCACGAGGAAATGCGGAATCGGTGGTGGGCCACAAGGGTTGGGCCCAATGAAGTTTCGATTACATTAAAAAAAATTGATAACCACCATCAACCATACTAAACTTCCACAACACGCCTTGTCCCCAGATTTTTGAAATAGTTACACTCCACACGATTGGATTTTGTGCACACGGTTACTCAAATCAGCTGCTATAAAAAGTCGACGGACTCTTTTGATACAGATACTTGCTCCATTATCACCGAGTGCACTAATTGCCATCTCAGTCCCCATTTCCTCTCACCAATATTTTAGCTTCCTTCAATGGCACACACTAAGGGATCTGGCCAAAAAGCACCTATTGATGCTCCGGACACTATGCCATTTTCCACCCGAGAGGTCGAATCCCGCTTCCAATCCCTAAAGGCTAATAAAACCCTAGCCCTCGAGCGAGGATTCGATGCTGAGGCATTTGAACAAGGCACCTACCCTGAATATGTTACAGGAATTACTCGCCAGCGTGGCTGGGGGCGGTTTTGCCTCCACCCCACAGAAGTGGTCACTCCCCTCATTCTTGAATTCGGCGCAAATTACCCGGGAGGTTCTCCCTACTTCATCACTATCCGGGGGAAAAAAATGTGTCTTGCAGCGCAAGTGCAATTCGCAAGGTCTACGGCTTCGATCCCACGGACGAAGAGTATAACGAGCTTGTCCAGAAAGGGGACAATCCTGAAGTCCTTACTCGAGTGGCTGCCCGACTATGTGTGCCGGACACCAAATGGCAAGTCACCAAGGAAGGCTCATATAATTTGAAATGCAGCCGCTTTCGACTTGAAGCTCGTGGCTGGTTCCATTTCCTCCGCTACCGACTCATGCCCACGCTGCACACCCAAACCATCTATAGAGAATGAGCTTTTCTTCTCTACTACCTTTTAGAGGGGAAGAAAATTGACGTTGATGCCCTCATCTGCCGGGAACTATTCGCGGCCCTACAGAGCACCACGGGCAAGCTCTGGTTCCCTTCCTTGATCATAGAGCTCTGTCGCAATGCTGAAGTCATTTTTGATGCTAATGAGGAAAGGGCAGACCTCCTGAACCACATCTCAGTGGGAATTGTACAGCGCATTTTTCAAAAATCTTAGCCGAATGTTCCCCAGAACATCCCAGCGAGCACTTCCGCCGTTCCTACGGTCAACATAGCTACAAAGACTCCAGCCGGCCTGATTCTTGCTATAGCTTTCCATGCTATGAATACCAACATCACTGACTTGGCCACCCAAGTTGCTGCCTTACAATGCTCGATGAGTACATTACTTCTTCAGCAGCGGATGTTGTGGCAATATGTTGCCGACAGAGACCGCAGCCTCGCCGCTAATCTCAGGACAAATGTTCCAAAGTACACACCACTGCCAGCATTCCCTGAGACAATCTTTGAAATGACCAATCCAGCTACCGGTCCTCCCCAGCAGGAACCCACAAGCTCACGAAAGCGTCAACGAAGCAAAAGCCCTCAGGATGGTGAGGCGACACCCACACACTCTGTCAACACCGAGGACGACAAAGTGTAAAACTCTCATGGCCCCACAGTTGGGAAGGGTCAAGTCGCGAACGATCCTAAATTTCTGGTACCTGTCTCCTTCTTCCTCTAGGTGTGTATTTTTGTTCCTTTAATTTTTGTCCATTTTGACTTGCAGCAAGGAGATCAAAAAGAAAATGAAAAATAATTAAGATGGCTCTTCTTGTCACCAAGAATAGTCTCCCCTCCCTTGACCTCTTCCCTTCGCTTCCTTGCTGCAATAGGGGCATTGCATCATTCAAGTGTGGGAGGGGGGGAGGATGATTTGGGCAATTTAATCTGTGCTTGCAAAATCAATGCTCTTTCCTCAAATCAACCTTATAATTAGGTTTTGCACACACTGAATTTTTTACAATGCATGATAAAGCACGAACAGAGAGCAGTAGCAGTAGTATGTGTATTTGTATGACTAAGCATAACATGATTGCTTGAAGGAAAATGAACTGTTAGGCTTGGGAAATTGACAGTACTAGTAAGCTAAATGTGGGGTAAAGTGACGATGAGAAAGAATAGAGAGAAAACCCATGATGGAAGGATTTATTTGAGCCTAACTTTTTCTATGCTAGTGTGTATGTCAGCTAACCCATGTATGATATTTGATTTGTCTTAATTCTCTAGTAAACTGTTTGACATCTGAGTAAATAATGCATAGGATAAAGGCATTCATATCGTACCCCTCACTCCCATACACAAGCCATGAAGCATCACCATCCATATTGCTACCCCGTTGAGCCTTTTAGACTATGCTATAGCAGAACCAGTTAGGCAGGCGAGTATGAAGAAGACTACGAACAAATGCTATGGCAGTGTGACTCCACTAAAAATGTTGCAGAAAAGTTGTTGTTGTCTGCTTTGTTTTAAAAAAAGAAGAAGAAGAAGAAGTAGAAGAGACTAAAGAGCAGCAAAGCAATACAAAGGTTTAAGTGAGGCAATAGGCTAGAATTAATACAACTCAGAATCTGTCTAACACCCTACTATATCAATGAACAGTTTCTTTCATCTCCACACATATATGACCATCCACACATTACAACCGAAGAAGCCCTTTTGACGTATGAAAACTCAGATGCTAAGAAGTAATCTTAGGACTTTGACAAGGCTATAGAACTTCTAAGTTAGCGTGACAAGAAAGAAAGTGAAACCCCCAGGGTAAGAGAACGTAAACACTGAATCTGAGAGCCTCTTGACGCTTCCTCATCTAAGCAATATCTTGCATCACGAGCTGCTAGTACTAGGCAGTGGGATTGCCTACATGGGGATGTGAACTGAGGGCAAGAGTGAGGGCATAGTTGTATAGATAGGTATGCTACTGAGTTAACATTCCACTCTATTATTATTTTGCCCAGGAGTGCAAAAAGCTAAGTATGGGGGGGTATTTGATGAGTACTATTTATGCCATGTTTTTCCTATACTGTGTCACTGTTTTGTGAGTTGAATATGAGCCTAAAAGCATGTTATTTGAGCAATTGTGTCATAATTCACACATATAGGGAAATATAGGATACATCTCGTAATTTACAATGAATGCATAAATATCGTGTACATGTTCATAAGAAGAAGGCAAGCTTAAGAGTTTATTATGAATGCACATAGCACTGCCGATACAATGTTATAGCATCAAGTCAGCTACATCAAGCTACAATACAATGCAACTCATATGCTATAGCAGAGTAAAGGAAGCAATGTTGTGCGCCGTATGCTCTTACTTTTCCTCGAGGGTTTTTTCAGGAAATAAGTACAGGTTGATGGACGGACGTTAGTTCATGATTAGATTGTCAACGGATTGGAATAGAAGATGCAGAGGATCGAAGATTTAGATTTGGAGAATCCTGCAGAATCAGCAGAAGCAATCTATCAAATTTGAAAAGTTAAATCAGTTGGACCTGACATATTTGGAAAGGCCCAGAACACTGAACTTACACTGCAAGTAAACCTGACTATAAAAGGAAAATATGATCAACCCTAAAAGAGTTGAGTTGTGGAGAGCCACAGAACATTCTTATTCGGCCAGGCTCGAAAGAAGAGGGAGAGAAGCACTGAGCATGAGAACTCTAGGAGAACCCAATTCCTTCCTTGCAGTAAGACAGAGACAAGAAGACGTGGAGTTGTCAAGTGACAGGCCTCTCCTACGCCGTCGAAACCTCTGCCAAGCTTTTCTGTTTTTGTTTTCTTAATTCTAGTTTATCTTTTGTCATGTGCTATTTTGTTGTGATCTGTTTTGTGATTCCCTCGTCAGTCATGAACTAAATCTCCTGTGGTTGAGCGAGGATGAATTCTTGAGTGTAGAATGAACCAAATTTGCTAGTACTTAATTTTATAAATTCAGTTTGTTTATCAGTGTTCTTAATTTCAATCGGTTAACGAAAGCTAAGGGTTAGATCAGTGGCCTCGGCTTACTGGAAAGGAGTCGGGGTTAGACATCTGATAGACAGTGTTTGCTGGGCAAGTTGGTGCAAGGCTTGACCTATCATTGTAGGCTTCAGGCATGGGTGTACCGCTCCTAACCTTAACACCTTGATTTGACAAGATAATCTTAACTAGAAAATTGCCATAGGCATATGGGAGAAGTATAGTTTAGGTTGTATGTATAAGACGTAGAAGCTTTTGTATAGCATAGTGGTGGGTTAACTGGATAACGTTGTGAAAGGAGGTTATGCTGTAGCATTGCAAAAGCAATGCAGCGTAATTGCTATAGCATTGTGTTAAGGCAACTGGGGGATTAATGCACTTGGGATGAAATCTGATGCTCAGCCTTTCTTTTACTGATATCTTCTTACGACTACGATCCTTTGTTATTTTCTGTCTAATTAATTATACACACAAAAATCCCAACTCAATCATATTTATTTTATCTTCTTTGCACAACTGTTTGCGTGAATCTGTGTCATCATCGGTATCGCAGTCTCTGTGGGATGATACTCTACTTTGTATTACTTGTTCGACTTGTTCACTTGCCAATATGGAAATTGACCGACAAAAACCTTCTTACACATCAGCAGGGAACAATCACCACAAAGTGATAAAATAAACAACACCTATGTACTAAAAGGTTAGCTGACATTATTTTTTGCTTGAAAGTGTAATAACAAAGTGTAAGTGGCTAACTCCAAATCATCTTAACCAATATGCTCTAGCTATAATTCAAGTGGTAACTACTACTACAATTGTTAAACCCCTACCGGCCTCGCCTTTTCAGGTGGCGGGTTAGAGGGATTCCTTTTAAACTGTTACCTTTCCTTGATTATTAGCCCATTTTGATTATATATCAAAGCACGCTCAACAGAGCATATGACCGGTTTGGACAACTACTATAGTGGTAAAAGTAAAATAAACAGAAAGTAAAAGTCCCCGAAGGGTTAAGCGTACAGTCATCCAAGATAAATACCAAAAATATATACAGTCATCCCAAATATAAATACAAAATATAATAGATCTTCCCCTATTCTTCATCTGCATAGTAATGCCCTACCTCTCCAAAAATGTCCTTCTAAGTCAGGCACGTCCTCCTGCATCTACAAAAGTGTCTAGAGTTCAAAAGTGAACCCCAGAGTAACTGTCAATACTCACGTACTAAATGTGTAGTGTGTATGCATGCAACCATGTCAAACATAGGATCATAGACAATTTGCCAAATATACCATATATTCAAACAGAAACATACACAATAACCAATCTTCGCACCGTCGAGCTGCCTTACCAAGGTAAGCCCTGGATTTACTGGAATCACAACCCTGTCTCCGTTGAGCCACCATTCAAGGTAAGCCCCGGACCAAGCCTTAACGCTAGGAACACATTCATTAGGGACTTAAACCCCAACATTCTTTGTATGCATATTTGGCAAGAATATACACAAAAACACACATGGCAAGCAAAAACATACATCAAAACACATAAAAGTTCCTGAGTAAAGCAGTTACTACCTGATGGGGTGTACACTATCTTAGAGTTTTATGTTGGGATCCGTACACGCAGTGGAAGGATTTCATCCATTTTTTTTAAAAAAACTACGAATCCCATTAAGAGGAACCATCAACAGCGTTTAGATCAAGGTTCGTTAGAAACCGTACCTATGCGAACTCATGAGCGTTTCGTTCAATTCGTTCTCGTGGGTACCTTTGTTTGATCAAATAGGAGCCGACTTCGAGTGTCCACTCCCTCTACCGGTATCCACACGAACAGCCTCCAACACCGACGACAGCGTGCTAGTGTTGGGATCCGTACACGCAGCGGAATTTAAAAAAAAAAACTTTACGAATCCCAAGAAGAGGATCTATCAACTACGTTTAAATCAAGGTTCGTTAGTAAATCGTACCTATGCGAGGGACTGAGAGTTTCGTTCGATCCGGTCTGGTGCGCATCTCCTTGTTCGTGCGCCTCAACCGTCGTACGTCTTGAACGTGGTGCCATCTCGTTCGATCAAATAGAAGCAGCCTTTTCGAGTCTCCTCCCTCTACCGGTATCCACACCGAACAGCTCTCCAACACGTACGGCAGCATGCTAGCTCCTTCTCTTTGTGTCTCACGTTTTTCTCTCTAGGATTTCTTTATGCGGCTTGTCTCAATTCGTTTTCTGCTCTCTAATACGACTAGATCATCATCCTTTTATAAAGTTTCTAAAACCCTAATGAGCCGTATTAAAATATTCAAAATTAATCTTAATTAATTGTTGAATTCGAATTTGGATTAAGTAATATATCAATTAAATCAACAGATCTAATCTAATCTATTCATTTAATCCGAATTAAAAGCCTTGTGATTTAATTTATCATTATAAATTAAATCTAAGATATGATATATATCTATTTAATTAAATCGAGATATCGTATCTCAATTAAATTAAATCTAAGATATAATATCTCTCTTCGAAAATTAAATGTGAGAAACTATATCTCTATTCATTTTAGGTATGTAATTTTAAATAAATTAAATACAAAACAAATAACATTTAATTTCAAATTATATATATATATATATATATATCCTTCCTAGATTAAACGTTGCATTTATTAAATCTTAGACATATCTAAGATTCAATGAATCTGGACACTAATACTCGTGTTGGACTATTCTTGTGTGTGACCCTGCAGGCCCACATGAGATTGGCAGTGGGCCAATACTGTACCAGCCCACAAGTTGCAAGCGGCCTCTAGCAAGACATTGCGACTACCCAATTCATATGGGGATCGATGATACGATGCAACCTATCGTACAACCTTGTCACGTCCTTTTGTCACGCGATAATTTGGTCAAGGATGAGGCATGGATAATGTCAACTTCCTGTTCTTGACTACTACTTTCTCGATTCTCGAGTAGTCTAATTGAAATGGAAACTCCTTTCCATCGTAGCATGGCCATACGTTTCTCAGACTTACTCATCGAGGGGCCCAGTATCATCTCTCTACAAATGTGAGGGACAAATTTCATCTTGACCATTCACATTCCTCCGCATGAAAACCACTGATCCCGATCCAAGCCTTTATCATCACCCGGTCAAAGGTGACTTTTGACTAGGTCAAAGATCAGCGACTCATCATGTAGGAATCCATGATGATCTCAGGTCAAAGGGCGTTGTGACGCGGTTATACATGAGATAAGCTTATGACTAAATCCATGCAGCTTTCTCATAGCGGGTCGGTCCAGCACCTGTACCCTTACAAGTGCCTATGACTTTGATTTGTATCTCCATACCTCATCAAAGTCATACTGGTCTTATTTCATCTTCGCTCCCACGTAGATGACCGACCAGAGACATCTAGGATAATCTATAAGATATATCCAAGGATACAGTTATCACTATAAACATGCAAATGAAATGATAACTAAAGGAGAAATACTTTAAATAACATAAACGTTCAAAGTACAATGACTTGCCCCTAGGGCATAATTTCCAACAGCTAGCACCTTCAATATTTTCACGTCTCTTTCTATTCTCTAGGGTTTTTCACGGCTTTTCTAATTCATCCGTTTTTTTTAATATGACAAGATCAATATCTCTTATTAGAGTTTCTAAAACCCTAATGAGCCGTATTAAAATATCAAAAATTAATCTAGAAATTCGAATTTGAATTAAAATAATATATATTAATTAAATCTGTTCAACAAATCTAATCTAATATATTTATTTGATCTGAATTATAAGCCTACTGATTTAATTTATCTTTATAAATGGCGAGATATAATATCTTTCTATTTAATTAAATCGAGATACTATATCTTTATTCAAAAATTAAATCGAGATACAATATCTCAATTTATTATAGTTATTTAATTTATCAAATAAATTAAATACTATATATAATAATATTATTATCTATAAATAATATCATTATTATTTTTCGAATTTAATAATATATATATACATCCTAGATTAAATTCAGTATTCATTAAATCTTAGACATATATAAGATTCAATGAATCTGGACACTTTTGGTCGTGTTGGGCTATTCTTGTGTGCGACCCTGCAGGCCCACATGAGAGTGGCAACGGGCCAATACTGTATCAGCCCACAAGTCGCAAGCGGCCTCTAGCAAGACATTGTGACTACTCAATTCATATGGGGATCGATGATACAACACAACCTATCGTACAACCATGTCACGTCCCTTTTGTCACGCAATAATTTGGTCAAGGATGTGGCATGGATAATGTCAACTTCCTATTCTTGACCATTACTTTCTCGATTCTTGAGTAGTCTAACAATTGAAATGGAAACTTCTTTCCATCGTAGTATGGCCATACATTTCCCAGACTCACTCATCGAGGTGCCTAGTATTATCTCTCTACAAATGTGAGGGACCATCTTGACCATTCACATTCCTCTGCATGAAAACCACTGATTTCGATCCAAGCCTTTATCATCACCCGGTCAAAGGTGACTTTTGACTTGGTCAAAGAGCAGCAACTCATCATCTAGGAATCCATTATGATCTCAGGTCAAAGGGCGTTGTGACGCCGTTATATATGAGAAAAGCTTATGACTTAATCCATGCAGCCTTCTCATAGTGGGTCGGTCCAGCACCTTGTACTCTTACAAGTGCCTATGACTTTGATTCATATCTCCATACCTCATCAAAGTCATACTAGTCTTATTTCATCTTGGCTCCCATAAATATGACCGACCGAGACATTTAGGATAATCTATAAGATATATCCAAGGATACAGTTATCACTATAAACATGCAAATGAAATGATAACTAAATGGAGAATACTTTAAATGATATTAACGTTTAAAGTACAATGACTTGCCCCTAGGGCATAATTTCCAACAGACTCCCACTTGCACTAGGTGCAATCATTAATTACTCTAATTCCCATTGTCCTAACATGACACTTATGTTTTGCTTGTGCAAGCGGCTTAGTAAGAGGATCAGCAACATTTTCTTCTCCTATTACTTTGCATACTTTTATATAACCTCTATCATTGATTTCTCTGATAAGATGAAATCGCCTGAGTATGTGCTTGGTCATTTGATGTGACCTTGGCTCCTTGGTCTGCGCAATAGTGCCGCTATTGTCACAGAGCAAGTCTATTGGATTTGAGTGGTAGGAACCACCCCAAGTTTAGTGATGAACTTTCTGATCCAAATGGCTTCCTTAGCTGCATCCGATGTTGCTATATACTCAGCTTCTATTGCAGAATCAACTACAGTGCTCTGCTTAGAGATCTTCCAGCTTACCGCACCACCATTCAAAAGGAATACATATCCTGATTGCGATCTTAGATCATCTTGGTCAGTTTGGAAACTCGCATCTCTGTAACTAGTCACACAGAGCTCATCTTCCAAACCACCATATACCAAGAATAAGTCCTTAGTCCTTCTTAAGTACTTTAGGTTATTCTTGACAGCAGTCCAGTGACCCTCACCGGGATCTTGTTGATATATGCTGGTCATACTCAAGGCAAATGACATATCTGGTTGAGTACATAACATGGCATACATGATAGATCCAACGGCGGAGGCATATGTGAAAGTGGAGCTTAATCACCAAGAGGGGGGTGAATTGGGGATTTTAAAAATTCTTTTCTAAAGCTTTGTTTTTGAACACTAAAAATAGGGTATAACAGAGAAGAGAAAGGAGAAGCAAGACACGAAATTTATACTGGTTTGGTCCAATCTCTTGACCTACGTCCAGTCCCCAGACACTCTGGGATTTCACTATCTCAATTGATTACACACTCTGTAACTCTAGAGTAATTCTCTCACTAGAACTTACTCCCCCTTGCAAGTTGCAATCAATATCCCAATCTCCAAGTCCCCTGACTTGAGATACTTACAATAAATGAATTGCAATAAATGAACTCTCTCTAAGAGTGAATAAATATAATCACTGAAGATCAATGTATCAAAAGATACTTTACAAGTGAAAACTGAAAGAGTAGTTGGTAAACTTGAATGCAATTCATTTTCAGCAGATTAGTTGTTGAGAAGAATTGAATGCAACTCTATTTATACAAAGAGAGCATTAAATGACTGTTACAATCTCCATTATAACCGTTGGTGCATTAATCTAGCTGTTGGAGGCACTTTGGTGTCTTCTCTCTCTACTCTTCAGTTAATTCCTTTTGTCCATAGGATTAGTGTTGACTTTCCTTGTAATAGATTCGTTGGAAGAGTTGCCCTACATAAGGAAAGTAGACATTAATCCCTTTGCAACGTGTGTAGAATGATTGTCCAAAAGGGTGTAAGATTTCTGGACTTTGCATTTAATGTGCTGATGTCAGTTTTTGCTTTTGTTCAAATCTTCATTTAATATCTTCTAAACCATCTGAAACTTACTAACAAACTGATTAAACATAGTTAAGAATAGTAATGAGTGATGTTAAGAAGTATTGGGATCAATCATGAAGATTTCACAAATTCGTCATATTTGAATTTCAAACTCAGCCACACAAACTCAAGTTTGTTTATCAAAATTGGAGTTTGTCACTGTGCACTAATAGCAAAACTCGAGTTTCCATTTCCTAACTCGAGTTTCCTTCTTCCAAAGGGAACGTCGCAATTTGAGCTTTGGACCATATTTTTGAATGGGAGCAAAACTCGAGTTTCGAATTACAAATTCGAGTTTTGGACTCTTGATATGAAAAATGAGTTTAAGTCCAAAACCTCAAAACTGGAGTTTTCAAAAACGTTGAAAAAGAGAAAAGTTTTCTGCTTGGCCAAAACTCGAGTTTCCAAAACTAAACTCGAGTTTCCTTTCAAATATGAAAACCTTAGAAAAGCTATGCCAAGACAAAACTGGAGTTTTCTTATCAAAATTGGAGTTTTCACAAACTGAGTAAAAACTTGAACTCTCTGTCAAGTGCAAACTCGAGTTTCCAAATCTAAACTCGAGTTTTCAAATAAACTTGGAAAGCTTAGAAAACTCATGGCAAACTGAAAACTAGAGTTTCCATATCAAAACTGGAGTTTGAATGAGCCCAAAATATTGGAGACTCTCTGTATGACCAAAAATCGAGTTTCTATATGGAAACTGGAGTTTTGTCTTCCTCAGAAAATATTGAAAAGTCTCTGTATTATGTAAACTGGAGTTTTCTATGAAAACTGGAGTTTTGTCTAGGTGTGAAAAACTTGGAGTGCTCTCTGTAAGTCCAAAACTCAAGTTTCTGAATGGAAACTGGAGTTTTTCTTAGTTCATTAAAATTGAGCTATTCTCTGTCAAGTCAAAACTCGAGTTTTCAAATCAAAACTCGAGTTTGCCTTTGACAGTAAGTTTTTCAACTTACCAAAGACAAACTTCATCTTGTGTTTACAATTGTCAGTTATCATCAAGACCCATAGAGAACTAACAATATGGAATCTTACTCATGCGGTCTCTTTGATTTTGTGTACTAGGACACAGATCCTTACTGAGATGAATGCCATGAGACATGGGCATGTAACCCCTTTTAGAATCCTGCATACTGAATCTATGCAGTATCTTGTCTATGTATGTGGTCTGACTTAGGCCTATGAGGCTCTTGGATCTATCTTTATAGATCCGGATCCCAAGGATGTAAGTGGCTTTGCCTAAATCTTTCGTTGAGAAAGACTTTCCTAACCAAGACTTGACACTCTGCAAGGTAGGAATGTCATTCCCAATCAGTAGGATGTCATCTACATAAAGCACTAGAAACACAACTGTGCTCCCACTAACTTTCTTGTAAACACAAGGTTCATCGATGTTTTGAATGAATCCAAACTCTTTGACTACTTCATCAAAACGATGATTCCAGCTTCGAGATGCTTGCTTCAATCCATAAATGGATCTTTGAAGCTTGCAAACTTTACCAGAGTCCTCTGGACGCACAAAACCCTCAGGTTATATCATGTACACATCCTCAAGGAGCTTTCCATTAAGGAAGGTTGTTTTGACGTCCATCTGCCATATTTCATAGTCATAATATGATGCAATGGCAAGAAGGATTCTGATTGATTTGGCCATTGCAACTAGGGAAAAGGTTTCGTCATAGTCCACACCATGAGTTTGAGTGAATCCTTTTGGAACCAGTCGTGCGTTGAAGATATTTACTTTGCCATCCATGTCAGTTTTCTCATTGAAAACCCACTTGCACCCAACGGTTTTTACAACTTCAGGTGAATCGACTAAGGTCCATACCTTATTGTCATACATGAATTGCATTTCAGACTTCATGGCATTAAGCCATCTTTCAGAGTTTAGTCCCACCACGGCTTCTCGATTGGTAGTTGCCTCATTCTTCTCAATAGATCTAATCTAATCTATTTATTTAATCCGAATTAAAAGCCTTCTGATTTAATTTATCTCTATAAATTAAATCCGAGATATGATATCTATCTATTTAATTACATATGAGTTACTATATCTCAATTTAAATTAAATAAGATGTATGATATCTTTATTCCAAAATTAAATCGAGATACAATATCTCTATTTGTTTTAGATATTTAATTTATCAAATAAATTAAATACAAAACAAATATTATATAATAATATTATAATCTCTATTAAATAACAATATTATATTTAATTTCGAATTTAATAATATATATAGACATACACACACGCACACACACACATATATATCCATCTTAGATTAAATACAGTATTCATTAAATCTTAGACATATATAAGATTCAATGAATCTGGACACTTTTGGTCGTGTTGGGCTATTCTTGTGTGCGACCCTACAAGCCCACATGAGATTGGCAGTGGGCTAGTACTGTACCAGCCCACAAGTCGCAAGCGGCCTCTAACAAGACATTGTGACTACCCAATACATATGGGGATCGATAATACGATACAACTTATCGTACAACCATGTCACGTCCATTTTGTCCCGCGATAATTTAGTCAAGGATGAGGTATGAATAATGTCAACTTCCTGTTCTTGACCATTACTTTCTCGATTCTCGAGTAGTCTAATAATTGAAATGGAAACTCCTTTCCACCGTAGTATGGCCATACATTTCTCAGACTCACTCATCGAGGGGCCCAATATTATCTCTCTACAAATGTGAGGGACAAATTCCATCTTGACCATTCACATTCCTCTGCATGAGAACCATAGAAGCACCAAATATAATGTCATCAATATATATCTGAACAATTAAAATTTCACCAAACTTATTACTCTTTATGAAGAGAGTTGTATATGCTTTTCCTCTAACAAATCCTTGATCAAGAAGGAATTTGCTTAATCGCTAATACCAAGCTCTATGAGCTTGCTTAAGACCATACAAAGCCTTTTTGAGATGATAAACATGATCTGGATGATCACTTTGAAAACCAGGAGGTTGTTCAACATAAACTTCCTCATAAATAAAACCATCTAAGAATGCACTTTTTACATCCATTTGATAGATCTTGAATCCTTTGACACAAGCAAAGGCTAGAAGAACTCTTATAGCTTTCAATCTTGCCACTGGAGCATAAGTTTCTTCATAATCAATTCATTCTTCTTGATTATAGCCTTTAGCAACCACTCTTGCCATGTTACGGATAATGATTGCCGATTCATCTCGTTTGTTCTTGAATACCCATTTGGTGCCAATGACCGGATGGTCGTTAGGCTTAGGTACCAAATCCCAAACTTGATTTCTATCAAATTGATGTAACTCCTCTTGCATCGTTATCACCCAATCATTGTCTGAAAGGTGTTAGTTCTCAGTATTTTGATGATCACAAACACTGAGTTATTGAATCAAGTAATGTATGTCTAAAATTGAGTTTGCTCGAGCAGAGGTTAACTCATGCCCGAGCATAGTCAAATTGATAAAATGTTCAAGTGTTTCAGAAAGCATGCCCGAGCAAGGTATTTGGGATGCCCGAGCATCATTGGGCTCAGAACAAAGAAATACAGGATGGGGAGTCATGCTCGAGTAGAGGAAGAGCCATACTCAAGCATCAACGTGTTAAGTAGTGAATTCACATAGTTGAAGACCCATGCTCGAGCAAAGAAGAAGGCTTGCTCGAGCACCATGCTCGAGCAGAGGTAAATCCATGCTCGAGCAGCATCTATCAATATTTTATTCATAGCCTCTGAATGATTAATGCCCAAGCATAAAAAAGTCATGCTTGAGCACCATGTTCGAGCAGAAGGAAAAGCCTGCTCGAGCAGCATTGTTAAAAATGATCTTCTCACCTCTGTGTGAGGTTTGCTCGAGCATGTCCTTATAGCTTGCTCGAGCAGCATTGTTAAAAATGATCTTCTCGCCTCTGTGTGAGGTTTGCTCGAGCATGTCCTTATAGCTTGCTCGAGCAACAGCAATATAAATCACTTTTCACAAGACATAAAAAGAAGCATGCCCGAGCAAGCTTAGACCCTTGCTCGAGCATTAGGTGATCACTGAGCTTTTCAATGTATTTTTCAAACTAATGCCCGAGCACACATATAAGCTTGCTCGAGCATGATCACACCTTGTTTTCAAATCATCGACTTCATAGATGACAAATCACCGTGTTTAAATTCATTTCTTCATAACACTACTCATTGATATTCCTAATTGCTCTTAATCCGTTTGCTAATGAGTTTCAGATACATTTATCATGGATTAACCACAAATTTGTATAAAGCAAATTATGTGTCAGAGAAGCATTAAATGCAGTTGTCATAGCAGTGATAATCCCCGTAGCCAATACTCTGATCAATGTAAATTTTTCTCTTACATTCCGTCTGCGCATTAAATGCCATCTCACAACGGGCAAAACAAAAGGAATGAAGAGAATGTCGTGACTACAAAATCCACCTGGATTATTTGAATGGCGAGAATATTAATCGAGCTTCATCTGCCTAACGGAAACATTCAAGACTCTCAATGGTTAATTCTCAAGCTTCACCAACGATCATTTATTGCAACATCTATAAATAGCCGAAGCATTGAATTCGCCACCTACCGAAACGTTGTGCATTCATTTTGAACTTATTGCAATTTGCTGTTTCATCTGTTTCATTAATATCTTCGGATATTTCGCACTTTAGTGTTTATCAAATATCTACTCGTGAGGAGTTTAAACATCATTTGATTATCTGTTTAGCTGTCAAATCTTAAGGTTGTGGAACCTTAAGTGTGGGTGTACTGTTACAACTTGTAAGGGGGAGTGAGTCCTAGTGAATTAGGATCATCTCGAGTACAAAGTGTGTAATTGTAACCATTTGTGATTAGTGAAATACCCAAAGGATTTGGGGATTGGACGTAGGTTGAAGTGTTAGACCGAACCAGTATAAATTGCCTTGTGTCTATCTTCTCTGTTTCTGTCTTACCTACGTTTGTATGCTATCTGCGAAAAGTTTTTAAGATCACCTATTCACCCCCCTCTAGGTGATATTCCTACCTTTCTAAAGGGCTTCATCAATCTTAGAGGGTTCAATCTCCGATATAAAGGCAGAAAAAGTCACTTCATTCAAAGTACTATTTCTGGTCCTTACACCTTGATTTACATCACCTATTACTTGGTCCAAAGGATGATTCCTAATGAACCTCCAAGCTCTAGGCTGAGATTGATCGGGGTTTTAAAGAGTATTTTGAGGATAAGCCTCAAAAACATTTTCAGGATTTTCAATAGAGGCAGGAGTAGTTTTCGAAAAGAATTGATTTCTGAAAACATTTTCCTCATTATCATCCAAAGATTTATCAGCTTTGGATTCACAGAAAACAACATGCATAGACTCTTCAACAATGCGAGTATGAGTATTAAAGACTCTATAAGCTTTACTTCTATTTGAATAACCCAAAAATATACCTTCATCCGCCTTGGGATCAAACTTTCCCAGAATGTCCTTACCATTATTATGGATGAAGCACTTACAGCCGAAAACATGCAGATGAGCCAAATTGGGCTTTCTTCTTTTGTACAACTCATAGGGAGTTTTGCTCAACTTCTTCCGGAGGTATGCCCGATTCGAGATGTAGCAAGCCGTACTCATAGCATCAGCCCAAAACACTTAAAAGGTAGAGTTCTCATTTAGCATAGCTCTTGCCATCTCGGTGAGGACTCGATTCTTTCTCTCCACAACACCATTTTGTTGAGGAGTCCTCGAGACTAAGAAGTTGTGATCAATGCCCATGTTATCACAAAACTCACTAAAGGCATGGTTTTCAGATTCTCCACCATAATCAGTTCTTATTCCTGCAATAGACACACCTTTCTCGTTTTGGACCTTTTTGGCAAAAATAACAAACTGATCAAATGTTTTAACTTTAGAAGATAAGAATATAGTCCAAGCAAATCTAGAGAAATCATCAACTATGACCAAAGTATAAAGATTGCCACCAAGGCTTTTTACTCTAGCTGGTCCAACTAGATCCATATGGAGTAGTTGAAGAGGTCTATTAGTTGAGATTTCATTTTTAGATTTGAAAGATGATTTGGTTTGTTTTGTCTTTTGACAAGCATCACAAATCATGTCATTTTTAAAACGAAGTTTTGGTAAACCAATGATCAAATCCTTTTTCAGCAACTTGTCAAGTTGAATCATATTGACATGAGCTAATCGCTTGTGCCATAGCCAACTTTCATCCAAGTTACCAATAAAACATTTTTCAGAAACAAGACCATTTCTAGAGAGATTGAGAGTGTAACAATTACCTTCTCTAGGGGCTCTGAATAAGGCTTTAGATTTCACATTATCTAACGAGAGAACATATTTGCTCACAATCAAGCACTCCTCAGAATAGAAGATAACTATGTTACCTTTATCAGTACTTTGGCTTACACTGAGGAGATTGTGACATAGTCCTTCGACGAGGTAGACATCTTTGATTTGGGGTCCTTCGTTGCTTGCAACTTCACCAATACTAGCAATCCTTCCGGATTGATTCCCACCAAAGGTCACCTTACCACCAATCTTTTGCTTGATTGAAGCAAATTTGGACTGGTCTCCCGTCATGTGTCTACAGCATCCACTATCGATGTACCATTTGTTGGATTTTGATGCTCTTAGACAAACTTGCAAAACACAAAAGATTAGGTTTTAGGTACCCACTTGTTATTGGGTCCTTTGAGGTTAGTTTGTGTCTTAGGAACCTTGTAGGATCCCTTAGGCACCCATTGATAATTTCCTACAGGTTTACTCTTTCTTTCCTTTTTATGAAAACAAGAAGAAGTAGTATGACCTTTACGATTACAATAGTTTCAATGAGCAAAAGGGTTCGAAGAATGAACAGTTTTTCTAAAATAGTTCATAGAAGATTTTTCTCCAAATTTCTTTTTGCCTTTCTTCTTATCAAAATCAAGTTTATAACCAATCCCTAATCTGTCATTTGTAAACCTTTGCTGTTTTAAAATGACATTGAGCATTTCACTACCTTGAGTGAACTTCTCAAGTGTTTTTGTAAGACATAAATTTCTTTTCTCTAAAACAATACAATCTTCACAAACATCGTTTTTACAAAAAGAATTTTTGACTTGCATTTCAAGAGTTCTATTCTTCTTTTTTAAAAGCATTATATTTTTCATCAATTTTTTCAAATTCATTTTGTAAGACATGGTATTCAGTGAATAACTCATCATATGAAGGCTGTGAATCATATACCTCATCGATGTTCTCAGATTGCTCTTCTTCTTGAGCCACGAGGTATATGTTAGCTTTATCCTCTTCTTCACCTTCATCTTCATCGGATGAGTTGTCTCCCATATTGCTGATGTTGGAAATTATGCTCTAGGGGCAAGTCATCTCCATTTAGTTATCCATTTGCATGTTTATACTGATAACTGATCAATGGATATCTCTTATAGATTATCCTAAATGTCCCTGGTCGGTCATCTACGCGGGAGCAAAGATGAAATAAGACCAGTATGACTTTGATGAGGTATGGAGATACGAATCAAAGTCATGGGCACTTGTATGAGTACAAGGTGCTGGACCGACCCACTATGAGAAAGCTGCATGGATTAAGTCATAAGCTTTTCTCATGTATAACCGCGTCACAACAACTTTTGACCTGAGATCATCATGGATTCCTACATGATGAGTCGCTGATCTTTGACCTAGTCAAAAGTCACCTTTGACCGAGTGATGATAAATGTTTGGATCGGGATCAGTGGTTTTCATGCAAAGGAATGTGAATGGTCAAGATGGAATTTGTCCCTCACATTTGTAGAGAGATAATACTGGGCCCCTCGATGAGTGAGTCTGAGAAATGTATGGCCGCACTACGATGGAAAAGAGTTTCCATTTCAATTGTTAGACTACTCAAGAATCGAGAAAGTAGTGGTCAAGAATAGGAAGTTGACATTATCCATGTCTCATCCTTGACCAAATTATCGCGTGACAAAAGGGACGTGACATGGTTGTATGATAAGTTGTATCTTATCATCGATCCCCATATGTATTGGGTAGTTGCAATGTCTTGCTACAGGCCACTTGCGACTTGTGGGCTGGTAAAGATCTTCGCCCACCGCCAATCTCATGTGGGCTGCGGGAGGTCGCACACAAGAATTGCCCAACACAAGCAAAAGTGTCGATTCATTGAATCTTAGATATGTCTAAGATTTAATGAATACCGTATTTAATCTAGGATAAATAAATAAATAAATATATATATATATATATATATTATTAAATTCAAAATTAATAATGATATTATTTATAGATAATATTATTATTATATAAAGTGTTTAATTTATTTGATAAATTAAATAACTATAATAAATTTAGATAATGTATCTCATATTTAATTTTCGAATAAAGATATAGTATCTCATATTTAATTAAATTGAGATATAGTATCTCATATTTGATTAAATAAAAAGATATCATATATCATATTTAATTTATAAATATAAATTAAATATGTAGGCTTATAATTCGGATTAAATAAATATATTATGTTAGATCTATTTGATAGATTTAATTAATATATTATTTTAATTGAAATTCAAATTTCAAAATTGATTGGATTAATTTTGAATATTTTAATACGGCTTATTAGGGTTTTAGAAACCCCATAATAGATATTGATCTAGTCGTATTAAGCAGACGGATGAATTAGAAAGCCGCGAGAAACCCTAGAGAGAAAATAGTGAGACGCATAGTTTGAAGGCGTTAGCACGCTGCCGTCCGTGTTCGAGAGTTGTTCGTGTGGATACCGGTAGAGGGAGGGGATTCGCAGAGTCTGCTCCTATTGATCGAGAAGGTAGCCCACGTGTTCAAATCTGAACGAGACGCTAAGAATTTCGCATAGGTATGATTTCTTGAACGAACCTTGATCCAAACGCTGTTGAGCGATCCTCGGATGGGATTCGTAAAATTTTTAATTCCGCTACGTGTATGGATCCCAACAGCTGAGACATAGGCTTTCTTTTTGAATTTATTGAATTTCTTCTTTTCTTTGTCTTTGTTCTTCAGCTGGGGGCATTCATGTTGGTTATGATTAGTTTTGATGATGCCTTATATAGAATACCATTATTAAAAGCAAAATGATTGAGTAATATAGTTATCTCCTACATTGACTAACTGTTGTATTTAATGTAGATTAATCCAAGTTGAATTATAGAGATTAATCAAGAAGGAGATATTGAAGAAGATTATTCCAAGTTGAACTATAGAGATTGACCAAGAAATGAGGCTAAATAAATAAGAACTTGCACTATATGTTCTTATATGTGATACTGGAAATCTCCATGATCAAACTGAAGTTGGAATGAAGCTTCATCATATTTGAGCTATTGTGGAGTATACATGAATAGTGCAGATACAGAAAGACAACACATTAAATTCTGGAACTAGTTCAGCATAGGCTCGGCTTTATGGATATTGAAGAAGATGTAAGAATGATCAAGAAAATAGATTGAAGAAAGAAGTTCTTGCACACAATATAATGGGAATATCAAAATGTCAAGGGAGCAAGAAGTTATCAAAGGACTTTGGGAATAATCAGAAGAAGAGGAAATGTTAAAGAAGGTAGAACTTGCAAAGAATGATGAGTCCAAGTTGAATGACGGAGAACGTTCAACAAAAAGATCAATAAAGAAGTACTGAATTAGAGAAAGAGATTGAATCAAAGAAGATGTGAAGATTAAATGATGAAGAATGATCAAGTTGGGAGATGGAAAAAGGAAGAACTTGTTGAATGGAATGAAGATATCATTATTCAAGTTCTTATATTGATGCTAGAAGCCTCCAAGATCATATGGAAGTTGGAATCACTAAATTCGAAGCTAAAGTCAGCAAAAATCAGCTTCAGGATGAGAAAATTCGAGTAAAGAACTCAATACTCGAGTTTAGGAGTCAAAACTCGAGTATGTTCATCAATACTCGAGTATTGTAGTGTCTTCAGCATCTCTGGCGTCTCTGGACTAGGAATACTCGAGTATCCAAGTCAATACTCGAGTTTGCAGCATCTTCAGCATCTCTGGTGTCTCTGGACTATGAATACTCGAGTATCCAAGTCAATACTCGAGTATGCAGCCGTGATCAGCTCTGTTTCACGTTCAGCATGGGCGACATCTGGTAATTTGAGGATATCTCCTAAACCAGAAATCGGATTGAAGTGAAATCATTGGCATATGAAACTAGACTCCCAATTCGTCATTTTGATATAAAATTAAAGCCCAAAGGAGTTCATATGAGAGATCTATGAATTGTGGAAGTTGATAGCTAAATGCACGCCACACAGCAAACCAAGCTTCAATGTTTTGAGTGTAACTCACAAACTACAAATTTTATTGAGCTGAAATTGGTGGCATATGAAAGTAGACTCACAGAGATTTCCAGCAAGAGTTGAATGAACCTAAACGGAGTTCAGACCAGAGAGATATGACCTTCGAAAGTTTACGGTTAGTTCAACAAGGTCAATACTTGAGTATGTAAGTTCAATACTCGAGTTTCTATCAGACAGAGAGCAGCGAATGTTAGAGGATCTTCCAATACTAGATTTTCCATCTCAATAATCGAGTATCGATCAGACAGAGAGGAACTTGGAGTTACGCAACAACCTCAATACTCGAGTTTCCAAATGAATACTTGAGTATTCGTCGCGGGTTCAGAAAACGAAGTTCAAACGGCTCGTTTGCATTTGAGTCTAACGGCTATATTTCTTCATCCAACGGTCATATATTGATCTCTACCTATAAAAGAAGTCAGATTCAAGACAGAAGAAGCAAGACACAAGCTTACATCTTCAACATGCTAATACTCTGATCTTCACATCATTGACTCTCTATTTTTCAATGTTTACATAGCTTATCATAGAGAGTGAAATGATTTGTAATGTTCTTCGAGTGTTTATTCATCTTTTCTTTCGAGAGAACATTTCGATTATTAAATCATTGTAAGAATCTCAAGTCGTGGGACTTGGAGATTGGGTTATCGATTTACAACTTGTAAGGGGAGTGTATCCTAGTGAGAGGATAACTTCGAGTACGAGTGTGTAACTGATTGGAAGGAGTATCTCAGTGAGAGATTCGGCTGCACAAGTGCCCGGATAAACTTGTGAGATTGTAAAGGCCTTTCTCTTGTGCCTAGTTAAACAAGGAGATAGTGGAAAATCTCAAGTGCTGCTTGGGGACTGGACGTAGGTCAAGGATTAGGCCGAACCAGTATAAATCTCTATTTGCATATTCTCTTCCCTAAACTCTTACATTCCAGCATATATGTTTTGAATGACTGTCTATCGGTTTATAAATTATTACTGTCATTCAAACCTCCTTTAGTAAGTTGCGAAAAGATTTTCTAAGTTTTAAAAAGTTTTATCCGACACCCAATTCACCCCCCTCTTGGGTGATAGTCAGGTTTTTCAATTCAGACTTGATGTGGCCAGGCTTTTCACATTCGTAGCATATTATTGGCTTCTTTGCCTCAAAGCTGGAGCTACCCTTGTGAAAATTCTTGTATCCTTGGTCCTTCTTGTAGAATTTCTTGAATCTCCGGACCATCATGCCCAGCTCTTCATCTTCGTCTTCTTCATCATCATCATCTGATTCTTTTGCCTCCTTGACAGCTTTGAGAGCAATGCCTTTGCTCTTGCCCTTAATCTCATCAAGTCCTTTTCTAAACTTGATCTTGCCTTCATATTCAGACAAGCTGCCACAGATACCATCGACTCGCCACGAGCTTCTTCGATAGCAGTAACCTTGGCTTCCCATTCCTTGCTGAGAATGTTCAAGATTTTTCTAACTTGAACCGGTTGTTCATAAACTTTTCCCAATGCAACAAGTTGGTTGATCAGACGAGTGAATCTAAGCTGGAACTCACCAATCGATTCCCCAGACTTCATACGAAGAAGATTTTACTCTGTCATGAGGGTATTGACTCTATTCTCCTTGATTCTCATAGTTGCTTCATGTGCTATCTCCAAGGCATCCCATATGGCCTTAGTAGAGGATAGAGTACAGATGCGAAAGTACTCTTGTTGACTTAGAGCACTTTGCAGCATGAGGATAGCTTTACTGTTGAGAGTGACCACCTTCTTGTCCTTTTCATCATATTCCTCTTCAAGCTTAGGTGTCCTAACACCATCTTCAACAGTTGCAGGAGCATAATCTCCTCTTTCAAACACCCTCCAAAAACCATATTCAGAGGCTAGTACAAAGACTTTGAATTTGGCTTTCCAGAAGGAGTAGTGCTCTCCATTGAAACCAGGTGATCTGTTGATCGAAGCTCCATCGGGTAGAATACCGTCCATATTGATCCTTCTCGAGATGTTAAGCTCTTTAGAGAAGACCTTGCTCTGATACCAAATGTAAATGGAGCAAATCACCAAGAGGGGGTGAATTGGGGATTTAAAAATTCTTTTCTAATTACTCTGTTTTGAATACTAAAACATAGTAGTGTAAAGTATGAGAGGAAGAAGCAAGACACAAGGAATTTATACTGGTTCGGTCTAACCTCTTGACCTTCGTTCAGTCCCCAGACACTCTGGGATTTCACTAACTCAAATGATTACACACTCTGTAACTCTTAGAGTAATTCTCTGACTAGAACTTACTCCCCCTTACAAGTTGTAATCAAATATCCCAATCTCCAAGTCCCACGACCTGAGATTCTTACAATGAATGATTTTCAATAAATGAACTCTCTCTAAGAGTGGATAAGAATAATCATTGAAGTACAGATGTATTAATAGATACTTTACACAAGTAAACTTAAAGAGTAGTTCGAAACTTAATGATTTTTGTTTTCTGCAGATTGGTTGTTGAGAAGAATTGAAAGCAGCTCTATTAATATGAAGAGAGCATTAAATGACCGTTGTAATCTTCAATGTGATCGTTGCCAACATTAAAGAAGGATTAGGTTAAGCTTTAGTCTTCTTCTCTCTCTACTCTTTGCTTAATCCAGTTGCACAAAAGTTTATGGTTGACTTCTTTAATATTAATCCGTTGGAAGAGCAGCTACTGGATGAGGAAAGGAAACATTAATCCCTTTGCAACGTGTGTAGAATGATTGTCCAAAAGGGTGCAAGCTTTCTGGACATTGCATTTAATGTGGTGATGTCACTTTTTGCTTTTGTTCAAATCTTCATTTAACACCCTCTAAATCATCTGAAACTTACTAACAAACTGATTAAACATATTTAGGAATAGTAATGAGTGATGATAAGAAGTATTAAGATCAAACATAAAGATTTCACAAATTCGTGTAATTTGATTTTCAAACTCAGCGACACAAACTCGAGTTTGTTCTTACAAATTGGAGTTTGTAGAATGCCAAACTCAAGTTTCCAAATCCTAACTCGAGTTTCCTTCTTCCAGAGAAGAATATCACAAGTTGAGTTTTGAAACATTGAGCAAACTCGAGTTATTTAATGACTAACTCGAGTTTTGGACTTTTATAGTGAAAACATGTTTAAGTCCAAAAGCTCAAAACTGGAGTTTTCAAATCTTAATTGGAGTTTTCAAAATTACTGACAAAAGCAAAGCTCTTTGTAAGGCACAAACTCAAGTTAACCAAACCAAACTTGAGTTTCCATTTAAAATTGAAAACCTTTGAAAATCTTTGCCAAGTGAAAACTGGAGTTTTCAAAACAAACTTGAGTTTTCTCAAAGTGGGTAAAACATGGTAACTTTCTGTCAAGCTCAAACTTGAGTTTACAAATCCAAACTCGAGTTTTCTCAAAACTTTGGAAAACTTAGAAAATACTTGGCCAAGTGCAAACTAGAGTTTGTCATAACAAACTGGAGTTCGCTTAGGATGAAAAACATTTAGACTCTCTGCCAAGCCTAAACTTGAGTTTTGAAAACACAAACTCGAGTTTGGTCAAGTTCACAAAACTTGACAAAACTCTTCATTTGGCGCAAACTGGAGTTTCCATATGAAAACTGGAGTTTGCTTAAGTTCAAAACTTTGGGAGCTCTCTGTATGACCAAAACTCGAGTTTACTTTTGCATACTGGAGTTTTGCTTACTTTGGAAAATATTGAAGAGTCTCTATCTGGTGTAAACTCGAGTTTGTCTTAATGTGAAAAACTTGGAGTGCTCTCTGTATGTTATAAACTTGAGTTTACCTATGCAAACTGGAGTTTTCTCATTTCATTAAAATTGAGCCACTCTCTGTCAAGTCCAAACTCGAGTTTGCCGAGGTTCCAGCTGATAAGCCTCGCATGCCTAATCCTTAGGACAAGTACACATTTATTAATGAACAAACTTGGCAACAATTTGTTCAGCTGTGGACCACTCCTGAAGCTTTGGTGAGTTTATATTTAGTTTTGTTTGCCCTTTTTTGTTTGCATATTAACCTATGTGGATATATGAATGTTATTGTATTCATCTAATCCTGTTAGTTAGATGGTTTGGTGTGTAAATAGAAGTATATATTTTCATCATTTGTCCTACATCAGAGGAGCATGTCTTAGTTCTATGCAAGTCTAATATGTAAACCGTGAAAAGGTAAAATACTAAGTAGGTAATTAGGGAAATAATAATGGCATAAAAGTCAAATCATTATTATAGTCTTAGTTCAGTTATAGTAGGTAGTGGTTAGACATTGCTGTTAGTTAGTTAGTATGTTAACTGTGTAAAGGTTTCGGTGCAAGCTATTATTAGGCCTTAAGAGTCAAGCCTCTAACTATATATAAGAGGTTAGACTAATATGTGTAGGAACCAGTTATGATGATTGAATGAATTGACTGAGTTGGTAGCAGTTCTGCAACTCCCTTTCCTCTGTTTCTCCCAATTTCTTCTATAATTCTACATCTTCCTTAAATAAAATGTTGAAACTTGATGAAGTGAATTTGACTAGTGTTTGAGGTTCATATCAAGCATAAGTTCTCTATATTCTGTTAGTGAGATGGCAGGAATTCATAATTAATAGTTGTTTTCAATTCTGATTCACAGAAAAGAAGGGAACAAGCACAGGAGATAGGGAGAAAGAATGATTGCCCGCATGGGGCTTCTCGCGGCGGATATGAAAAGGCCGAGAATAATTGATGGCGGCCAAGCAAAAGAGATTAGAAGATGAAGCTGAATTCAATCCTTTTGCGATACATGATTCGCCATCTCCAATACGTTGTGAGCTGTTATGGTTGAAGGACCGGCTGAACCCAAGAGGGGGGTGAATTGAGTGAAGATTAAAAACTTGGAACTTTGAGAATCTTTTTGCGTATTCTAAACCAACAGTTAGATATTTATAAGCATATACTGGAAATATAAGAGATAAGGGAAGAGAATATGCGAACTGAGATTTATACTGGTTCGGCCA